>JARQOD010000002.1:569734830-569773897 GCA_033576555.1 Oophaga sylvatica
CGATTGCAGATTCCGGCTCACCGACTGGTGTGTGATGTGCCCATGCGTTGGAACTCTACACTGCATACGTTAGAAAGGATTTGTGAGCAGAAGCGGGCAGTTGTTCAATACCAGCATCAACAAGGCAGTCGTTTGTCAGGTTTGACTCCACACATAAGACCTCAGGAGTGGACATGGATGTCAGACATATGTAGCATCCTCCAAAACTTTGGAGAGTCCACCAAGATGGTGAGCGGCGATGATGCCATAATTAGCATCACCATCCCGCTCATCTGCATTCTGAAAAGCTCTCGGCTCACAATGAAAGAGGAGGCATTGCAGGTGGAGCATGAGGACATGGATCAATGAACCATACAGGGTGATTACACACAGCCCAGCCTCATGTCATTCCCAACGCGGATTGGTTGACAATGAGGAATAGGAGGAGGAGGAAGAACAGGAGCTACTTTCATGTGCTATAGACGGGACTAGAACCACAACTGTCATACCATCTGTTCAGCGTGGATGGCCTGAGGACAGGGAAGAAGAGGAAGAGGAGGAGGAGGAGGACGCCTTGGTCAGTCCTCCTGTTGGTGAGGACACGGAAGTCTTGCCTGTTACCAGTCTGGCACGCATGGCCGAGTTTATGTGGCGCTGCCTTTCTCTTGACCCTCGTATTGTCAAAATATTAAGTACCAGTCATTACTGGCTTGTGACACTTTTAGACCCACGGTACAAGGATAACTTTCAATCTCTTGTTCCTGAGGCAGACAGGTGTACCAAAATGGTGCAGTACCATAGGGCCATTGTTGCAGAATTATTAAAAAAATTCCCATCTCAAAACTCTGATGGCAGAGATAACAGTTCGTTGGCCAACCAAGCAGGACAGGCGAGACAGACACAAGTCCACTCCAGCAGAAGCAGGGGAACACTGGCAAAGTTCTGGGACAGTTTTCTAAGACCCTCCCATCGCCCATGCACTGAGGCATGGGATAATCTCACAAGGAATGCAATGTTGTCTAAGATACTGAGGGAGTACCTTTCTGACCGCACCAACGTCCTCCGTGATTCCTCTGTGTCTTTTAATTATTGAGTATCCAAGCTGGACATGTGGCATGAGCTGGCTTTCTACGCCTTGGAGGTCCTGTCCTGTCCTGCCTCTAGCATTTTGTCCGAGCGGGATTTTACTGCTGCTGGTGGCATTATCACAGAAAAGCGCATTCGCCTTTCTATGGAAAATGCAGACAGGCTGACTCATAAAAATGAACAAGGGATGAATTGGACCTGACTTCTCGACACCACCAAATGGTGACAGCAAAGCATAAACTCCAATGTAGTGTTTTTTTGGGAGCTGTATTCCCATGCACCTCTTCACAACCAAACATGGATATACGCTTCCTGATTTTGACTATTTGGTGTCCTCCTCCTCCTTCTCATCATCCTCACCGTCTACCACCACTTGAACACCAAGGTGAACGTATTCAGTCATGCTCCGGCCACTCTATGTTTTGGCAAGGGTGTTATGATGCCCGTCACCAAAATACAAAAATATGTACACCCCCAAGGGGAAATGTTTGCCAACGCATACACTAAGTGTATGGGCATTCCAAGTCTAGGAGACCCACTCCTAGAAATTGGGCCTATTTTTTAATCAGGCCTTCCTCCACGTCTGATCATCCACCGCCACTAGATCAAAAGGGTTAACGTGTTCCGTGCAGCTACAGCCATTGTCGCATTATTAACAAGGGTGGGTGGTTAGGCTGTGCGTAAAAGACTTGTTCTGAAAAAGGTTGAGGTGTACCTCACAGGGGAAATGTTTGCCAGCCCATACACTAATTGTATGGGCATTCCAAGTCTAGGAGACCTGCTCCTAGAAATTGGGCCTATTTTTTAATCAGGCCTTCCTCCATGTCTGATCATCCACCGCCAATAGATCAAAAGGGTTTATGTGTGCCGTGCAGCTACAGCCAGTGTCGCATTATTAACAAGGGTGGGTGGTTAGGCTGTGCGTAAAAGACTTGTTCTGAAAAAGGTTGAGGTGTACCCCACAGGGGAATTGTTTGCCAGCCCATACATTAAGTGTATGGGCATTCCAAGTCTAGGAGACCTGCTCCTTTTTAATGGAACATTTTTTGGTAAGAGGCCCTCCTTCTTGTTTCTTCCAAGGGGGGATTGGAGTTATTGGGGTGCATATGACTTGGTAGCAGGGCAGGCCTTCCAGTCAATGCAAAAAAAAAAACAGAATGGGAGGACAACATGAACAATGTGAAGTGGATTTTCCTGGGCCCATCCAGTATGTGGGTTCAAAAGCTTATTGGGGTGCATATGAATGGGTAGCAGGGCAGGCCTTACAGTCAATGCATAAGAAAACAGAATGGGAGTACAAAATGAATAATGTGAAGTGGATTTTCCTGGGCCCATCCAGTATCTGGGTTCAAAGGCCTATTGGAGTGCATATGACTTGGTAGCAGGGCAGGACTTGCAGTCAATGCATAAAAAAACAGAATGGGAGGACAAAATGGATGTGAAGTGGATTTGCCTTGGTCCATCCAGTACTTGGGTTAAAAGGCTTATTGGGGTGCATAAGACTTGGTAGCAGGGCAGGCCTTGCAGTCAATGCATAAGAAAACAGAATGGGAGTACAAAATGAATAATGTGAAGTGGATTTTCCTGAGCCTATCCAGTATGTGGGTTCAAAGGTTTATTGGGGTGCATATGACTTGGGAGCAGGGCAAGCCTTGCAGTCAATGCAACATTTTTTATGGAAGCCATCCTGGCCATCTTGTGAAAGGGGTATTGGGGTGCGTCATAATTCTTGGCAGCCAACCACTCTCTGCATAGGCTATAACAGTTTCGGAGACCCACTGTATAATAATGGCCCTTTAAGCAGATTAATGCTGCCTGATGCCCCTGTAAAAATAGGCTCTGTGACTTTAAGAGTCCCTCCTTCATAAATGAAACAAGATATGTCTGCTTATGTGTGACACACCACATGGCCAGCTAGGGTTGGTAAATGTTACAATGACATTTCCAAGTGAATGTATTTATTTTGGTAGAAAGCAATGTTAAAGTTGAAAAACGCTACAAAAACGCGGAGTCTGAACATAGCCCAAGTGGTGGAGGAACATTTTGGTCTGGGGTTAATTATTTTGCCTTATATACAAGTCATTAACGTGGAAATGATGTACCTTAACATACGTATTTTCCAGTAAAATCTGTTTTGGTATGTTTTTTGGTGTACCCGTAAAAATGGCATGAAACGCTGACAACATTGTTTAAAGCTGTGAACTAGGAGTCAGGAATGCTTCCTGGGGCGATCTTCATGATGTCCCTGTGTCGTTTGAGCAGTATTTCCATCATTTTTAGACGTTTTTAGACATTAACCCCTTAACCCCCAAGGGTGGTTTGCACGTTAATTACCGGGCCAATTTTTACAATTCTGACCACTGTCTCTTTATGAGACTATAACTCTAGAACGCTTCAACGGATCTTAGCGATTCTGAGAATGTTTTCTCGTGACATATTGTACTTTATGATAGTGGTAAAATTTCTTCGATATACAGTACAGACCAAAAGTTTGGACACACCTTCTCATTCAATGATTTTTCTGTATTTTCATGACTATGAAAATTGTAGAATCACACTGAAGGCATCAAAACTATGAATTAACACATGTGGAATTATACATTACACTTCACAAAAAAGTGAAAATATGTCTTATATTCTAGGTTCTTCAAAGTAGCCACCTTTTGCTTTGATTAATGCTTTGCACGCAGAAAAGGTGAACGGATGGACTCTACATGCCTGGTTCCCACCGTGAAGCATGGAGGAGATGGTGTGATGGTGTGGGGGTGCTTTGCTGGTGACACTGTTGGGGATTATTCAAAATTGAAGCGGTGAGCGGTCCAGCTCACCCCAAACCATCTCGATTGGGTTCAGGTCTGGTGACTGTGGAGGCCAGGTCATCTGGAAGAGCACCCCAACACTCTCCTTCTTGGTCAAATAGCCCTTACACAGCCTGGAGGTGTGTTTGGGGTCATTGCCCTGTTGAAAAATAAATGATGGTCCAACTAAACGCAAACCGGATGGAATAGCATGCTGCTGCAAGATGCTGTGGTAGCCATGCTGGTTCAGTATGCCTTCAATTTTGAATAAATCCCCAACAGTGTCACCAGCAAAGCACCCCCATCATCACACCTCCTCCTCCATGCTTCACAGTGGGTAACCAGGCATGCAGAGTCCATCCGTTCACCTTTTCTGCGTGCAAAGCAGTAATCAAAGCAAAAGGTGGCTACTTTGAAGAACCTAGAATATAAGACATATTTTCAGTTGTTTCACACTTTTTTGTAAAGTGTAATGTATAATTCCACATCTGTTAAATCATAGTTTTGATGCCTTCAGTGTGATTCTACAATTTTCACAGTCATGAAAATACAGAAAAATCATTGATTGAGAAGGTGTGTCCAAACTTTTGGTCTGTGCTGTAACTTGCGTTTATTTATGAAAAAAATGGAAATATGGCGAAAATTTGGAAAATTTTGCAATTTTCAAACTTTTAATTTTTATTCCCTTAAACCAGAGAAATATGTCACACAAAATAGTTACTAAATAATATTTCCCACATGTCTACTTTACATCAGCACAATTTTGGACCCAAATTTTTTTTGTTACGAAGTTATAAGGGTTAAAAGTTGACCAGCGATTTCTCATTTTTACAACATTATACAAAACCATTTTTTTTAGGGACCACCTCACATTTGAAGTCACTTGAGGGGTCTATATGGCAGAAAATACCCAAAGTGACACCATTCTAAACACTGCAACCCTCAAGGTACTCAAAACCATATTCAATAAGTTTATTAACCCTTCAGGTGCTTCACAGGAGCGGAAGCAACTTGGAAGGAAAAAATGAACATTTAACTTTTTATTCTCAAAAATGATCTTTTACAATTTTTTTTATTTTAACAAGGGTAAAAGGAGAAAGTGGACAGAAAAAGTTGTGCAATTTCTCCCGAGTACGCCGATACCCCATATGTGGGGGAAAACTACTGTCTAGGCGCACGGCAGGGCTTGGACGGGAAGGGGTGCCGTTTGACTTTTTCAAACCAAAATTGGATCGAATTGAGATTGGACGCCATGTCGCGTTTGGAGAACCCCTGAAGTGCCTAAACAGTGGAAACCCCCAACAAGTGACACTGTTTTGGAAGCTAGACCCCCTAAGGAACTTATCTACAGTCATGGCCAAAAGTTTTGAGAATGACACAAATATTAATTTTTACAAAGTCTACTGCTTCACTTTTTCTAATGGCAATTTGCATATACTCCAGAATGTTATAAAGAGTGATCAGCTTAACAGCAATTACTTGCAAAGTCAATATTTGGCTAGAAAATGAACTTTATCCCCCAAAACACATTTCAACATCATTGCAGCCCTGCCTTAAAAGGACCAGCTAACCTCTTTTCAGTGATTGCTCCATTAATACAGGTGTGGGTGTTGATGAGGACATGGCTGGAGATCAATCTGTCATGATTAAGTAAGAATGACACCACAGGACACTTTAAAAGGAGGCTGGTGCTTGGCATCATTGTTTCTCTTCTGTTAACCATTGTTATCTCTAAAGAAACACGTGCAGTCATCATTGCAATGCACAAAAATGGCCTAACAGGTAAGAGTATCGCAGCTAGAAAGATTGCACCTCAGTCAACAATCTATCGCATCATCAAAAACTTCAAGGAGAGAGGTTCCATTGTTGCCAAAAAGGCTTCAGGGCGCCCAAGAAAGACCAGCAAGCGCCAGCACCATCTCTTAAAAGTGTTTCAGCTGCGGGATCGGGCTACCAGCAGTGCAGAGCTTGCTCAGGAATGGCAGCAGGCAGGTGTGAGTGCATCTGCACGCACTGTGAGGTGGAGACTCTTGGAGCAAGGCCTGGTCTCAAGGAGGGCAGCAAAGAAGCCACTTCTCTCCAGAAAAAACATCATGGACAGACTGATATTCTGCAAAAGGTACAGGCAGTGGACTGCTGAGGACTGGGGTAAAGTTATTTTCTCTGATGAATCCCCTTTTCGATTGTTTGGGATATCAGGAAAACACCTCATTCGGAGAAGACAAGGTGAGTGCTACCACCAGTCTTGTCTCATGCCAACTGTTAAGCATCCTGAAACCATTCATGTGTGGGGTTGCTTCTCAGCCAAGGGAATCGGGCTCTCTCACAGTCTTGTCTAAAAACACAGCCATGAATAAAGAATGGTACCAGAATGTCCTCCAAGAGCAACTTCTCCCAACCCTCCAAGAGCAGTTTGGCGATCAACAATGCCTTTTCCAGCATGATGGAGCACCTTGCCATAGAGCAAAGGTGATAACTAAATGGCTCAGGGAACAAAACAAAGAGATTTTGGGTCCATGGCCTGGAAACTCCCCAGATCTTAATCCCATTGAGAACTTGTGGTCAATCATCAAGAGACGGGTGGACAAACAAAAACCTAAAAATTCTGACAAAATGAAAGCATTGATTGTGCAAGAATGGACTGCTATCAGTCAGGATTTGGTCCAGAAGTTGATTGAGAGCATGCCAGGGACAATTGCAGAGGTCCTGAAGAAGAAGGATCAACACTGCAAATATTGACTTGCTGCATTAACTCATTCTAACTGTCAATATAAGCTTTTGTTACTCATATGTTTGCAATTATTATATTTCTGTCTGTGATAAAAACATCTGTCAAACACACATAAAAACCAGAAGGCAGCAGATCATGTGAAAATATAATATTTGTGTCATTCTCAAAACTTTTGGCCATGACTGTAGATCTGTGGTGAGCACTTTGAACCCCAAGTGTTTCACTAAAGTTTATAATGCCTGGGTGTGAAAAAAAATATTTCCACAAAAATTATTTTTTAGTCCCCAATTTTTGATTTTCCCAACAAAATTGGATCCCAAAACGTATTGTCCAATTTGTCCTGAGTATGCTGATACCCCATATGTGGGGGGAAAATACTGTTTGGGCACACGGCAGGGCTCGGAAAGGAAGTAATGATTTTTGGAATGCAGACTTTGATGGGTGTCATGTTCAGTTTGCAGAGTCCCTGATGTGCCTAAATAATGGAAACCCCCCACAAGTGACCCCATTTTGGAAACTAGACCCCCCAAGGAACTTATCTAGATCTGTGGTGAGCACTTTGAACCCCCAAGTGCTTCACACAAGTTTATAATGCCCGGGCATGAAAATAAAAAATCCTATTTTTTCCCATAAAAATGATATTTAAGTCACCAATTTTTTATTTTCCCAAGGGTAACAGAAGAAATTGGACCATAAAAGTTGTTGTCCAAATTGTCCTGAGTATGCTGATACCCCATGTGTGGGGGGGAAACAACTTTTTGGGTGCACGGCAGAGCTCGGAAGGGAAGGAGCGCCATTTGACTTTTCAAACCAAAATTGTCTGGAATCGAGATTGGACACCATGTCGCATTTGGATAGCCCCTGATGTGCCTAAACAGTGGGAACCCCCCTGTGGTGAGCACTTTGAACCCCCAAGTGCTTCACACAAGTTTATAACGTAGAGCAGTAAAATTACAAAATCATTTTTTTCCACAAAAATGATTTTTTTCACCCCAAATTTTATTTTCCCAAGGGTAACAAGACCTCAAACGTTATTGTGCAATTTGTCCTGAGTACGCTGATTCCCAATATGTGGGGGTAAACCACTGTTTGGGTGCATGGCAGAGCTCGGAAGGGAAGGAGCGCAGTTTGACTTTTTCAAAGCAGAATTGGCTGGACGCCATGTCGTGTTTGGAGAGCACCTGATGTGCCTAAACAGTGGCAAACCACCACAAGTGACACCATTTTGGAAACTAGACCCCCTAAGGAACTTATCTAGATCGTTGTGAGCACGTTCAATTCCCAAGTGCTTCACACAAGTTTATAATGTCTGTGTGAAAAAAAAAATCAACAAAAATGATTTTTTAGTCCCCAATTTTTGATTTTTCCCAAGGGTAACGGGAGAAATTGGAGTTGTGCAATTTGTCCTGAGTACGCTGATACCCCATATGTGGGGGTGGAATACTGTTTGGGAGCACAGCAGGGCTTGGAGAGGAAGTAATGACATTTTGGAATGCAGACTTTGATGGGTCTCATGTTTAGCTTGCAGAGCCCCTGATGTGCCTAAACAGTGGAAACCCCCACAAATGACCCCATTTTGGAAACTAGACCCATAAGGAACTTATCTAGATGTGTGGTGAGCACTTTGAACCCCCAAGTGCTTCACAGAAGTTTTTAACGCACGGGCGTGAAAATAAAAAAAATCATATTTTTTCCACAAACATGATCCTTTATTCCCCAGTTTTTTATTTTCCCAAGGTTAACAGGAGAAATTGGACCCCAAAAGTTGTTGTTTAATTTGTCTTGAGTACGCTGATACCCCATATGTGGGAGAAAACTATTGTGTGAGCACACATCGGGGCTCGGAAGGGAAGTAGTGATGTTTTGCATTGCAGACTTTAATGGAATAGTCTGCAGGCGTCATGTCGCATTTGGAGAGCCCCTTATGTGCCTAAACAGTGGAAACCCCCCACAAGTGACCCCATTTTGTAAACTAGACCCCCAAAGGAACTTATCTAGATGTGTGGTGAGATCTTTGAAGCCCCAAGTGCTTTACAGAAGTTTATAACGTGGAGCCATAAAAAAAATCGTATTTTTTTCCACAAAAATGATATTTTTGCCCCCAATTTTTTTATTTTCCCAAGGGTAACAGAAGAAATTGGACCCCAAGAGTTATTGTGCAATTTTTCCTGAGTACGCTGATACCCCATATGTTGGGGTAAACTACTGTTTGGGCGCATGGCAGAGCTCAGAAGGGAAGGAGCACCGTTTGGCTTTTTCAACACCTAATTGGCTGGAATTGAGATCAGACGCCATGTCAAATTTGGAGAGCACCTGATGTGCCTAAACAGTGGAAACCCCCCCAATTCTAACTCCAACCCTATCCCCAACAAACCCCAAACCCTAATCCGAACCATAATCATAACCCTAACCACAAACCTAACCCTAACACATCCCTAACCTTAATCCCAACCCTAACCCTAACTTAGCCCCAACTCTAACCCTAACTTTAGCCCCAACCCTAACCCTAACCCTAACCCTAATGGAAAAATGGAAATAAATACATTTTTTTAATTTTATTTGATAAAGCGGGGGTTGATTTACTATTTATAGTGGGTTTTTATGTTTGGCAGCTGTCACACGCTAAAAGACACTTTTTATTGCAAAAAATAGTTTTTGCATCACCACATTTAGAGAGCTATAATTTTTCCTTATTTTGGCCCACAGAGTCATGTGAGGTCTTTTTTTTTGTGGGACGAGTTGACGTTTTTATTGGTACCATTTTTGGGCTCATGACATTTTTTGATCGCTTTTTATTACAATTTTTGGGAGGCAGAATGAACAGAAACCAGCAATTCATGAATTTCTTTTGGGGGGGCGTTTTTACCGTTCCGCGTGTGGTAAAATTGATAAAGCAGTTTTATTCTTCGGGTCAGTACGATTACGGCGATACCTCATTTATATCTTTTTTTATGTTTTGGCGCTTTTATACAATAAAAACGTTTATATATAAAAAATAATTATTTTTGCATCGCTTTATTCTGCGAGCTATAACTTTTTTATTTTTTCATTGATGATGCTGTTTGGTAGCTCATTTTTTGCGGGAAAAGATTACGTTTTCAGCGGTGCCATGTTTATTTATATATGCGTCTTTTTGATCGCGTGTTATTCCACTTTTTGTTCGGCGGTATGATGATAAATCATTGTTTTTTTTTTTGCTTTGTTTAGGAGTTCACTAAAGGGGTTAACTAGTGGGACAGGTTTACAGGGCGGGTCGTGACGGACGTGGCAATACTAAATATGTGTACTTTTATTGTTTTGTTTTTTTTATTTACATGAAGAAATGAATTTATTGGGGATTTTTTTTTTCTGCTTTATTTAGTAATTTTTTTTACACGTGTTTGTTTATTTTTTTTAACTTTTTTACTTTGTCCCAGGGTGGGACATCACTGTATAGGGTCAGATTGCCGATCTGACACTGTGCACAGCACTCTGTCAGATCGGCGATGTGACAGGCAGTGCTGGAGGCTTTCTCATCGCCTGCTCTCAGCAGACACTGAGGAAGCCGCCTCCCTGCAGGACCCGGAAGGACCCCACGGCCATCTTGGATCCGGGGTCCTGCAGGGAGGAGGGTCCCTTGGAACAGGGTCTCAGTGAAGCACGCAGTGAGCCCCCTCCCTGCGCTATGCTTCCCTATACCGCCGGAACTTTGATCGCAGTGTGCCAGGGGTTAATGTGTCGGGAGCAGTCCGTGACTGCTCCTAGCACATAGTGCCGGGTGTCAGCTGTGATAATCAGCTGACACTCGGCCGCGATCGGCTGCACTCCCCCGGGAGCGCAGCTGATCGCATGTGACGTACTATTCCGTCCTTGGGAATTAAGTCCCAGGGCACATGGACGGAATAGTACATCAGATGGGATAAAGGGGTTAAAAGGACCCCCGGGGGGGTATCGCTGTAAAAATACTCGGGTCTCCCATAGACTTACATTGGGCTCGCTGTTCTGTCCAAGTACCCGAGTATTCCAATTTGCTCGACCCGAGCAACGAGCACCCGAGCATTTTAGTGCTCGCCCATCACTATTTATTATTACTTTTGTCAGATTCCAGTTATTTATGTGATCACTGTGGGTTTTTCTGTCATTAAATGAGGGATAACAACAATTTTGACCACGTGTGTATGTATTTTTGCCTCTGACACATTAATTATATATTTATGCAAAATGCATTCCAATGATATTACCAATTTCTAATATGATTAAGTTCGCTTGAAACAGGACCTTAAAGGCAGATAAAACACTTCACGCATATTTTTGATGTGCGCTCATTTGCAATCCAACTAGTTTTATTTTTACGCAAAGAAAGCACATTGTTATTAATGCATTCCTCTAATTCCAATGTAATCTTTGGGTCTAAACTGAGATGTTGGACACCTGTCTCCGTGGCAGAGAATCTTGATATTAGGGATAATGTGTCCAGCTGTCGCTACAGTACGTGTGTTCCAGCTTGTAGTTATCTATATTGTATGGGTGCATTACTATTTGACTGTCTGAACTGATTCATCTAAGCTTATTTTTCCATCTATTAAACCAGTATAGTTTAGGCTCTATATAAACAGTATTCAAGTCTTTTAGCATGCGTGTACACCTCCGAGGGAAATCTCAAATGCTGTACATATACGCACAATGTGGTGTAAGAGAGTGCAACAATGATTTGCTCCCCCTGATAAACATATGATAATTTTATTGTGCTATGTTGATGCATTTCTCATCTATTGTATTGATTTGTTAGGTATACTTGAAAACCATTGCTTGCTGCAGGGGTATTTGGGTAACAAAGAGGTAGGTCCCATTCACACTGCATTCTTCCCCATGTTCAGTGGTCCCATCAGGGCTTAAACCTCAAAATAGTTTTCGGGTCCTTTGACTATAATGGTGCAGAATGAGTCACCATGTGCTCTATTGTGTATAATTTTCGGGCGTGTATGTCTACTGGAGGCGGACACTCAGATGCAGTCTACTACGTCTGGGTGTCTGCCATTGTACATTGAATGAGCCTATACTATTAACCATGAACACGAGCAAGCCACCATGGGAGCTTGGTGCAAGAGTTCGGCTTTTTAATCAGGAGCATAGTGTCATCTTTTATATTTACAAATAAAATTTTAGATATTGATGTCAAAACACAACTGTGTCTCTGTCTCTCTCAATCTGCGCATGCGCCGCCCACTGTGCTCCGGGGACCAGTTCGGGAGCATTGCTATGTTCAGCGGCGACAATTTCCTCTTCTTGTGTGCACTCCCCCACTGGTCCTCGGAACACAGTGAGTGGCGCACACGCAGATTGAGAGCATCCCTCGCTGACGGATGTTACTGCACATGCACTGCCGCCGGTGCCATTTTATTGCAAAATTTTTTCTTTGAATACCAGACTATTAAATGCGCAGGCGCAGTATTTAAAATAGGAGGCACTGTCTGTAGCTTACTTAGCAAAATCCTGATGTCAGGTTCACTTTAAGTGATTTTTGAGCTTTTATCAGGTTCTTTGCCTCTATCTTATTTGGGATGAAAAGTAGCACATATTTTATGAGGACCCCTCCTACCTGATTTTTATGGATCCATCCAATCATAATTTTATGTACATGAGTTGGTTAATAATATAGAGTTCTTTATTATACATGAAAATATGAAATAAATGACAAATCACAGACGCATCCATCAGTGGCCCCTTTTTTATTATATAATTGTTTTAATTACTATTTATCTTTAGTCTTCAGTATTTGTCTGGTATTTTTGAAGTCACAATCATTCGTCCAGTTACTACATGTCTTCAATGATAAGTTATTAATGTAGGGATACGTAATTACGAACACCATAAAATATTATGTGATGAGGGTGGGAATTTTAATAGTGCAGTAGACTGAGACAATAGAACATACCTGCTGGAATAGACCTTATTAATATATGTAGCTTAGCTTCACTTGTCACCCAAGTCTGATCTTTAGTGGCCACCAAAGAGATCATACTGCTGTGTACTAACTAATCCCATTTTGTCAGAAGGGTCCCTTTGAAATAAGCTAATTACAGTTTTTTCCTTGCTGAGACTCTAAATGATAGGCTGCTTGTGCTATGCAAGGCTTGATGAATTGGCCCCAAAATGCCCAAACAATATGTACTAGGTCCTCCAGAGAGAGAGGGGTGCTCTTTTGTAACTAATCTCAGCTTTAACTAAATTATGGATATCCCAAAGAAGGGACAGCCTTAATAGGATATTCAAAAATTGGTTTTCTAAATCATACAACCACTTTAATATAGGTTTGTGTAGAGAGGGGGAAATAGTCAGCTCACCGTGTATCTGGCACTGGATGGGGAAGGAAATCCACGCTCGGAGCAGCCCTGGTCCTGGGCATTTCTTGAAGCAGAAAAAGAAAAAAAGAAAAAAATGAGTAAAACTTCACATTTATTCCAAACTTGTTAAAATAAGGACATGCTGGCACACCAAAGAGTTCCCAGGGGGGCTTGACCGACGTGTTTCGACTTAGAAAGTCTGAGTCATGGTCTCTCATCAGTGACTGCTCCCCCTGCCAGCCGGAACACACTGACAGAGTGTAATCGCTCCTGCAGTATTAGCGTTGAGCTACCATGAGAAAGTTCACCATAGTTCATAGCTTATGAACTCCGGTGAACTTTCTCATGGCAGATCAGCGCTAGGCACTGCAGGAGAAAATTCACTCCTGTCAGTGTGTTCCGGCTTTCGTGGATAGCGGTGGCATCACTGATGTGACCATTATCTGAATCATCCAGATGTCGTGGGACAGCATGTATTTTCTTCACATCGGACAGGTAAGGGATATGGTTGTTTATTATTTTTCTTCTTTTCCAGGGGACATGGACATAGGTGGATTAGGCGTAAAGGTGAGTAGATGGTTGTTTATCACTTTCTTTTTTTATAGGTGACATGAAGTTCAATGGATTTGGTGTAAAGGTGAGTATAATTGTGTTTTTTCATTTTTATTTCAAATAAAGGTGTCGGTGTCTTTCTATCAAATAAAGGATTTTATTGTAGCTGTGTCTTTTTTACAATCTAACTATGGAGTTAGTAATGGGGGCATCTCATAGATGCCTGTCCCTTATTAACCCCTGGGCTTGATGTCAGCTGCCAATACAAAGCTGACATCAACCCCATAAATATTACCTCACTTGCGACTGCACCAGAACAAATGGGAGAGCGAGGATAAGTACCGGATTTGGCACACCTTATCGATACGCCATTTCTAGGGCGGCTAACAACTGATGTTTTTAGTCTGGGCAGGGGCCAATATCCACGGTCCTTTCGTAGGCTTTTAATATCAGTCCGCAGCTGTCTGCATAGCCTTTGCTGGTTATTAAGTACAAGGGGGACCCCACATTATTTTTGAGGAGTGTTTTCCCTATAATAACCAGGCTAAAGGCTCCAGGAACCTTAAAATGTCCCTCAAATTTTCCCATGAAGTTTCTGGGCCTTGCAGCTGGTGGGAGACCCTGTGGCTGTAAAAAGAAAATTGAAAAAAAAATGTGTGGGAGTACCCCATAGTTTCCTAAGCAGTAGAGGGAAAGCTGAGGGCTGATGTTAATATTCTGGGAAGGAGGGTAATATCCCTAAAGTTTCTCAGGCTATTAAAATCAGCTCACACCTGTTTGGTTAACCTTTACTGTTTATTTTATCAGGGAACCACAGAAAAAAATGACATAAGGTCCCCCCCATAATTTCAAGCCAGCAAAGGTTAATCAGACAGCTGTGAACTGATATTAAAGCCAAGGAAGGTGCCAGGGAAATTGGTCCTCCTCCCAGGCTATGAATATCAGCCCTCATCCACCGCAGAAATGGTGATTCAACAAGATGTGCCAATTCTGCCTCTTAGCCTCGCTCTTCTCACTTGCCAGGGGTATGGTAGCAAGTGGTGTAATAGCTGTGGGGTTGATGTCAGCTTTGTATTGGCAGCTGACATCAATACCCAGGGGTTAGTAATGGAGAGGTGTCAATAAAACACCCCCATATGTGGTGCCCCTGAGGGTTCAGTTGCCACAGAGGTACTGGTGTGGTACTCCGCTCTCAGGTAAGGAGGAGACACCATCCAGAACTCACACACTTACATCCAACACCAGACCTCTAAGGCGCCAGGAGGAACTAGGTGGAGTGTGTAGGTGGAAGAAGGAGTTAAGTGCAGGAGACTAGAAGGCAGAGTGACAGTTTCCAGTGAGGCGTTGCCTTGGAAACAGGGGCAGGGGGAGTAGTAGTGAAAGTGAGCGGGAAGACAGCGAGTTAGTGAGGGGAGAAGTGAGTTGCAGGCAGATAGACTGCAGAGAGCAGACAGAAGGAGTCGGCTGTGGTGACTGAAAGAGCCAGGAGCTCATCCCCAGACTACAGAGAGAGGGAGAGAGAAGTGAAGAGGAACAAAGGAGAGAGAGGCTCCAGAGGAGAAGAGGAAGAAGAGGAATCCATCCGTGGGACCCGCATCCACTGACGTGGTCGGTGGAAGGACCAGGTTGCAGTTAGGGGACCGGCCCCAAAACTAGTGGATGAACTAAGGACTCAGCTAGGAAACCGGAGGCTGCAGTATCTGCAAGTGCTACAGTGCTACAGTCACATCCAACACATTCGCTGAAAAGGCAGACATATAGGATCCAGGGGTCTGACCAACTGTGCCCGACAAGATCAGAGTCTGCTGGCTTGGGACACTGTGTGTGAAGATGCAGGGAAGGAGAGGTGGTAGCCAGCGTAGTGAGACGGCCACGAAAGGAACATCTAAGGGAGCCCTGGCACCGTGCACTCCAAGCTACCAGAGAGCTGTCTGGACCACCTACCCGGAGGACACAGCACCCCAGCTGGGGATTGTAACAACAAACTGTGAGTAAACTGGAAAGACTGCACCCTACTGTGTCCTCACAGTTATTTACTGAGTCATCTGCCCTGCACTACAACCATCATCATCATCCCTTACACATACAGCTGCCCTGGGGCCTAGCTCTACCTGTGGAGAGCTGTAACAACTCTGCTGCATCACCATCAACCCCAGCGGACTCTGAAGCAGCGTAGGCTAACATCTTTATTGCCATATACCACAGGTGGCGTCACAAACTATAACTTATAAACTTTATTCCCCTTTTATCATTTTCATTGGATGCCCAGGGCCACGGACCAGGTCACTGCTGCCGTGACACAACCCCTTAAGAACCAGCCCGGAACTCAGTATTCCCACAGCCCTGGTGGGCACTCCAAATAAGACACCCCCATACTTTTACATTTTTACTTCAAACAAAGGAGTCTGTGTCATTATTGCAGATAAAGGATTTTATTCTGGCTGTGTCGCCTTTACAATCTAAATATGGGGTTAGTAATGGCGGAGTCTCATAGATGCCTTTCCATTGCTAACCTGTGGGGTTGATGTCAGCAGCCGTAAAACAGCTGACATCAACTCCACAAATATTGCCCCACTTGCCACCGCACCAGGGCAAGTGGGAAGAACTGGAAAAAGCACCAACATTGGTGCATCTAAAAGATGCTGCGGGCTGCTATTTATAGGCTGGGGGGACAATGTCCATGCCCCCTTACCAGTCTGAGAATACCAGCCCCGAGGTTTCTGCTTTAGCTTGGATGATTGTCAAAAGAGGGGGGGGGCCCACGCCTTTCTTTTTTAAAATTTATTTAAATAATTATAAAAAACATTGTGGGACCTCTCTATTCTTGATAGCCAGCCAATGTAAAGTTGACAGCTGGGGGCTGCAGCTCACAGCTGTCAGTTTTGCAAGCGCTGGTTATTAAAAATAAGCAATTTTTTAAAAATTAATTTATAACACTCAGGTGCCA
The DNA here is from genome assembly GCA_033576555.1 of Oophaga sylvatica. Taxonomy (NCBI): domain Eukaryota; kingdom Metazoa; phylum Chordata; class Amphibia; order Anura; family Dendrobatidae; genus Oophaga; species Oophaga sylvatica. The sequence goes on from JARQOD010000002.1 coordinate 569,751,247, forward strand.
GTTGATGAATACTCCCATCAGCGGTGCCTGCTCTCGCTGATATCAGCGACAGCCAGCATAGGCTGATGAGGTAACCTTTTTACTGTCAGTCACAGCTGCTGGCTCATGTGTCATCTCACAGCGTGTGAACCACAGTTCTGATTGGCAGTAATGATCTTACAGTCGATCAGAGCCACTGGTGCTTCTCGTGCTGTCATGGACATAACAGTGTGAGAAACAGCAGATGTTCAGGTGCCGAATCCGAAAAGTAACATAGACTACCTGGAGAAGTCCATGTTCGAGGTCACTGCTGGCTCATGCTGCCATCTGACAGTGTGGAAACCGCAGCTCTCTGACAGGCGGTAACGATCTTCCCACCGATCAGAGCTGCGTTTGCTTCGCTTTCATGCACATGACAGTATAGAAAACAACGGATGTTCGGGTCCCCCTATTCTTAATCGGGTTCAGGCTCGAGTTCGTTTACCGTTCTGGTACCCGAACCAAACTTTTTTCTAGATGTTTGTCCGAACTAGCCGGACCCTAGCATCCACAGTTTTGCCCATAACTAGTGGTGAGTAGTCCTTCAATGGACATCTTCAAACAGAAGCTGGACAGCCATGCAATGATGAGTAGGGCCCATAGTCTGCTGCTGCACACATAGATAGATAGATAGATTATTGTACTGTTATAGATGCTAAATATACATTTATGCAATTTTCCATAATACATTGATTTCATGACTATTACTAACAAATGTAGCTGGATAACTAGTGAACAGTAGGACCAGTAGCCTATAAGCCAATCCTATTAAATAATGACACATTTTGTTTGTGGAGCAGAACATCCAAACATTGTTAAATATTAGGTGTGACATGCGAGTAATTATACAATTAAAGTAATGGTTTTCCTGTCCCTTCGCTGCAGTTCCTACAGAGATTTAAAGTGTGAGCATTGTGTAACAAGACTTGGGAATGCTGGGAAGGATTTATTATTATTGCCGCCAATAGCTGTTTCAATGCATTTGTTTTTATGTCTATGTCTGTTTGATAGTCAACCAAATGCCTGAGGCTTATTTGTATCTGCCAAGATGGCACAAGCCCAAATGTGATTACCCTAGCAGTTTTCTGGAAGATTTAGCACTGCATTTTAATAGCATCATACACTATAAATGTGTCTGGAAAAGAAATTGAACAGACATGCAAGTCACTTAATACCCCACCCCCTCCCCATGATGTAAACTATCTCCAGTGAGGAGGAATGTAACGTCTGGAGCGAAAACCTAAAAAATACTGTTTCAAAAAAGTCAACCCATGACTGGTGGAACTGCGCCTGGGAAAAGCTCAGACGCCTCCATTCTCATTACACCATGTCATTGTATGGTTATCACTTGTAGATGGAGTGGGCAAATCAATTAGAAGACAATATGTTGTCAACGTCTCCATATCACAGATACTAAACCTATGTCCTGAATGCCACAAAAATATTAAATGCAGTTTTCATAAGAAATATGGAACAGATTGTTTTTATTCTATCAAATGAAAGACAAACGAATTAAGATGACTGATCATTCTGGCTGCTGTCCGCAGTTTACCAGGATCTATGAACCTTGGTTACAAGCTGTGTATCATGTAGTTACATGGTTGTTTAAAGAGGTGGTCTACTCATTTGAAAAGTACGTTTTAATAGAGTATTTTCACCTGGGGCAGACACAGACAGAAAAATGCCCCTGTGCAAGAACAGTATATGGGCCCCTTGCAGTTCAATAGTTCTGGTATGACAGAACCTCCTTGCAGCTTTGGAGGTGATAGCGGCCCCCTTTCCTTTGGGGCCCGTGTGCAACTTTACAGGTTGACCCAATTATATGTCTGCCGCTGTTTTCAGCTAATATTGTTATAATATATCATTAGAGTGTGGTATAATAATAGGATTGATAGAGTCCAACCTCAAGTAAAGCATCGCATCAGTTTTTTGAAGCCCTCAAGATTTAGCTCCCTTTATTTTTGCAGAAAACCTACAGCATTTCATTGTATAAAAAAATACATTATGCAACTATCTGATATAACTTGTGTTTCCATTTATCCACTTTCGATTCATACTGCACAAATCGTGAGCAGTATGGATTGCTGCCTGGCTGCACAATGCCAGCCAGGTATATTATTCTTTGATATATAGTTTGAATATCCAGCTGGGGACCATAGCCGGAGTCGAAATTCTTCCCAGCACCGCTGCAGATGATTGCTAGGTCTCGCTATTGCATGTACAGTTGTGTGAAAAAGTGTTTGCCCCCTTCCTGATTTCCTATTCTTTTGCATGTTTGTCACAGTTAAATGTTTCAAATCACCAAAAAAAAAATGTATTAGACAAACATAACACAAGTAACCACAACATGCAGTTTTTGAATGGAGGTCTTTATGATGGTAAAAAGAAATCCAAGCCTAAAGGGCCCTCTAAATATAATAACTGATTGGGTCACCCTTAGCAGCAACAACTGCAGTCAAGCGTTTGTGATAACTGCCAATGAGTCTTTTACAACACACTGAAGGAATTTTGTCTCACTCATCTTTGCAGAATTGTTGTAATTCAGTCACATTGGAGGGTTTCTGAACATGAACCACAGCTTAAAGGTCATGCCACAGCATCTCAATCAGATTAAGGTCAGGACTTTGACTAGGCCACTCCAAAGTGTTAATTTTCAAAAGGTGGACATGCTGGTGTGTTTTGGATAATTGTCCTGCTGCATAACCCAAATGCGCTTCATCTTGAGGTCACGAACAGATGGCTGGACATTTTCCTTCAGGATTTTTTGGTAGGCAGAAGAATTCATGGTTCAATTTACCACAGCAAGTCTTCCAGGTCCTGAAGCAGCAAAACAGCCCCAGACCATCACATTACCATCACCATATTTTACTTTTGGTATGATGTTCCTTTTCTGAAATGTTGTGTTACTTCTACGCCAGATGTAATGGGGCATACAGTACACCTTCCAAAAAGTTCAACTTTGTCTCATCAGTCCATAGAGTATTCTCCCAAAAGTCTTGGGGATCATCAAGATGTTTTCTGGCAAAACTGAGACAAGCCTTTATGTTCTTAGTGCTTAGCAGTAGTTTAAGTCTTGGAACTCTTTTTTTGGCCAGTCTCTTTCTTATGGTGGGGTCATGAACACTGACCTCAACTGAGACAAGTGAGGCCTGCAGTTCTTTGGATGTTGTTGTGGGGTCTCTTGTGGCCTCATGGACGAGTCATTGCTGTGCTCTTGGGTTAATTTTGGTCTGTCGGCCACTTATAGGAAGGTTCACCACTGTGGCTTTGTCATTTGTGGATAATGGTTTTCACTGTGGTTCACTGGAGTTCCAAAGCTTTAGAAATAGCTTTATAATCTTTTCCAGACTGATGGATCTCAATTACTTTGTTTCTCATTTGTTCCAGAATTTCTTAAGATCGCGGCATGATGTCTAGCTTTTAAGGAATTTTTGGTCTACTTCATTTTGTCAGGCAAGTCCAATTTAAGTGATTTCTTGATTGAGAACAGGGGTGGCAGTAATCAGGCCTGGGTGTGGCTAGGAAATTTGAACTTAGCTTCCCAAAGATGTGATAAATCATAATTAATTTGTTTTAAGTAGGGGCAATCACTTTTTTATACAGAGCCCTGTAGGTTTGGATTTCTTTTTCTTTTATTAATAAATACCTTCATTTAAAAACTGCATTTTGTGGTTAATTGTGTTATCTTTGTCTAATATCTAAATTTGTTTGGTCATCTGAAACATTTAAGTGTGACAAACATGCAAAAGAATAGGAAATCAGGAAGGGCGAAACACCTTTTCACACAACTGTATGTAGAGAGACCTGTCAGTCACTTGCAGCAGCACGGCAAAGAGTTGACTTTTGGTGGGGGGGAGAGCCTGACTATCCTGCCATGAATAGTCTGACAGGTTCCCTATAAGTTTAGAGGCTGAAACACAGTGCAGTTGTACCACTTTTCAACCCACCCATTAGGCAATGTGCACACGTTCAGTATTTGGTGAGTTTATATTTCAGTATTTGTAAACCAAAATCAGGAGTGGGAAAATCAGAAGAACAGTATAATAAAAACACGTGACCACTTCTGTATTTTTCAGACTCCTGGTTTTGGCGTACAAATAGTGATGTAATATACTGACCAAATGCTGAACGTATGAACGTGGCCTTATAGTCTATGGGGTGATTCACATGTTTTTTTATCTGATCAATAGCCCACACACCCAAAAGAAAACAGCAATCAAAAAGAGTCATCCATTTTTGATCAAATTGTTATGTACCAAAATCGCTTATTGCGTATGGGTATGTGAAAAAAACAGTATCAAACCTGTGTCATCCATTTTTCTTCACTGCTTAAAAGGTAGGAAGGAGAAACTAGGCAATTTTGTTTTTGCATTCCAAAAAAATTAATGCCATACTGATAGTAAAAACGGATACAAGGACTAAAATTGGAAGAGAATTAAATACAGCACACTGAATGAAAACTTTTTTCTCGAAAGAGAAAAAAAAAATGTGAATGAGGCCTAAAACTACACAATTATTTTGGATTTTGGTGCTGACACAGCATTTTCTAGCCTGAACTTTTCAGCTTTGTATAAAGAAAGCACAGCCAAATAGTCAAAAAGATCCAGAAAAATATATTACAAGTTTGCTGTATTTTGGGCAATCTTTTCATAAATGTATGTCTCATTCACCTGCCATGTTTATGGTGAATGTTTCAAATGCATATGTTCATTCTTTAGAACTTTTTTTAGAGCTTTTAAGTGTTTTTGTAGCGGGATCCACCTGAAATACATTGTGTGCTCCTACACTAAGACTATAAGCTCAAGAAGAATTCACTTTTTCATTCACTTTGCTGGAACTGTAAGACGCTGCCTTTATTGCGTCGCGAAAATACACAGGGTCAAAAACTCACCAAAAACTAATTGTAGGAACATAATCTAAAGGTGGTTGAGCTGCCACCACACGCCCAACCCATAGATACTGTAGAAATTTTGCTTTTGGTGGACAAAAACATGACCGTCTGTTCTAATCCTGGACAACTCCTTGAAAGCTCTTAGTCAATTCATACGTTTTAAAAAGGTAAAGTTAAATTTTATCTAACAGAAGTCTTTGGACATTGGGTGTCTCAGTGTATACGTCATGCTTACAGCTCTGATGCAGCTTGTACCTTGATCTGACATTTCCTTAGAAATGTTCATTTGTTGCTCCCTAATGTGTCTACATAAATCCCAAGACTTGATTTACTATATAATTAATTCTACCCAATAATCATCTATAGAATTTACAATGCTTCGCTTCACATATCTATTGTACTCACAATTTAATTAGCTTGCTTTTTGAAAAAAAACTGTCTTCCCACATATAAAACTAATGTGACACATAATATTTACCTCAATATGTTTCTAGGAAAAAATATAATTTTTCTCTCCCGGAGTAAGTATACTTAATTTCTCTTTTATAATATGTCACAGCCCAAACTGGATGATAAATGCAATCTATTTGTATTGTTATAAAAGAATCAATGACTGCCAGCAGTTGTAAAGGTAGAGACGTGGGAATAATATGGGGGGGGACTAATTCAGGTTTCAGCATGGAAAAGCAAGGAATAAATGGATTCTCATAGGGATACCATTGATTTTAAAATGACACAGGTAACAAAGAAGTTCGTACTGCAAATATAGGGCTGTATAAATACCAAGTCTGGGTGGCATCACCCCCTGGGCTTTGTAAAAGAAGACATAATAATGCAACCTGTCATCCACTGACCTGCGCAGAAAGAAAGTGGAAGGTCTTGTAGTCTTACACATTTCATCCTCCAGCAATATATGTGTTAAAGACGACCTGTCACCACATACAGTATGACATTTGTGTTACAGTAAATGCTTGCACTGTCAATGAGATAACAGTGGTGAAGTCCCTATTCTACCATCCCTGTTATCTTCTTCAAACTTTACAATTAAAGTGCTAAAGACACAAGGCCCGATGAATGAAAGCTTTGAAAAGTCACAAATTTATGCACAATTTGTAGATACGACAAAATTTCGCAACTTTTTACGTCCCACGCCAGTTTCTTCCAGCTGTAATAAAATGTGTGCAGCTGGGGTAAGGCTGAGGAGCATAGTCACTGTTAGGCCGGAGTCACACTACCATAGAATACGGGCGAGTGCTATGTGAGAAAACATGGCATAGTACTCGGCCCAGTGTTAATCTATGGGGCAGCTCACATCACCGTTTATTTTCTCAGGCGTATTTGGCGTGCGTGTAAAATCGCAGCATGCTGCGATTGTCACCGAAACTCATCCGAGACTCGCCAATGCAAGCTTATGGGCGCAAGAAATAAAATCACACAGCACTCCGACCCTGCGTGTGGTGTCCGATTTTTACGAACCGGTGTCCTTTGAAAAGCCGGCAATTCATGTGATGCGTACAGTAAAATCACACTGACAGGTTACAATAGAATAGATAGAATAGATGTATACACATAGAATACATAGATATATAGATGTCAGTGACACACACACATATATATGTATATATATATTACACAGGTAGATAGACAGAAGAAAAGCCGGCACTTCATGTGCCACGTACAGTAAAATCACAGAGTGACAGGTTAGAATAGAAGAGATATATACACATAGAATACATAGATATTATACGCCATGTTCCAAATTATTATGAAAATTGGTTTAAGTGTCATAGCGTTTTTTGTTTTTTTTTGTAAATGAAACCCATTGATGGTATTGTGTCTCAGGGTTCTTTCAATCACTGAAATCAATCTCAGATACCTGTGATAATTAGTTTGCCATGTGAGCCCAATAAAAGGAAAACTGGATGTTCCACACTATTAAGCAGGGCAGAGGTTTCAAGTAATATGGCAAAGAAAAAGGATCTCTCTGCTGCTGAAAAGCATCAAATAGTGCAATGCCTTGGTCAAGGGATGAAAACATTAGATATTTCCCGAAAACTTAAGCGTGATCATCGTACTGTTAAGGCTGTGTTTCCACGTTCCGGAAACACAGCGCTTTGGACGGAGCGGAAAGTCCGTTCCGCCCAAAGCCCCGCCCCCTACTGAACGCGCGGTCAATCCGGATGTGTTCCATGAACACATCCGGAACACATCCAGAATGACCGCAGGGCTACATAGCCCTGTGTTATTTCCCTTGCGGCGACGCAGCATCGCCGCAAGGGAATAGGACATGCTGCGGTCTAAAAAGACGAGCCGCATGTCCATAAACGCAGGTCTTCCGCCTGTGTGTTTTGAAGCATAGTGGAGACGGGATTTCTTGAAATCCCCTCCACTATGCTGTAACATCTGGACGCTGCGTGTTTGACGCTGCGCCAGCACACAGCGTCAAACACGCAGCAATTCCTGACTGTTTCCGGACCGTGGAAACATACCCTAAGAGATTTGTGGCTGATTCTGAGCACAGACGTGTTTGTGCTGATAAAGGCAGAATGAGGAAGGTTTCTGCAGGCTAGGTCATCGGATTAAGAGAGCATCTGCTAAAAAGTCATTACAAACCAGCAAACAGATATTTGAAGCTGCTGGTGCCTCTGTAGTCCCTCAAACCTCAAGGTGTAGGATCCTTCTAAGGCTTGCTGTGGTGCATAAACCTACTATTCGGCCACCCCTAAACAGTGCTCACAAGCAGAAACGGTTGCAGTGGGCCCAGACATACATGAAGACTAATTTTCAAACAGTCTTGTTTACTGATTAGTGTCAGCAACCCTGGATGGTCCAGATGGATGGAGTAGTGGATGGTTGGTGGATGGCCACCATGTCACAACAAGGCTGGGACGTCAGCAAGGAGGTGGAGGAGTCATGTTTTGGGCCGGAATCATGGAAAACAGCTGCTAGGGCCCTTTAAGGTGCCTGAAGGTGTGAAAATGACCTCTGCAAAGTATACAGAGTTTCTGAATGACAACTTTCTTCCATGGTATAAAAAGTAGAAACGTGCCTTCAGGAGCAAAATCATCTTCATGCATGACAATGCACCATCTCATGCTGCAAAAAATACCTCTGAGTCATTAGCTGCTATGGGCATAAAAGGAGATAAACTCATGGTGTGGCCACCATCTTTCCCTGACCTCAACCCTATAGAGAACCTTTGGAGTATCATCAAGCAAAAGATCTATGAGGGTGGGAGGCAGTTCACATCAAAACAGCTGCTCTGGGAGGCTTTTCTGACTTCATGCAAAGAAATACAAGCAGAAACTCTCCAAAAACTCACAAGTTCAATGGATGCAAGAATTATGAAGGAGATATCAAAGAAGGGTTCCTATGTTAACATGTAACTTGGAATGTTAGGATGTTTTGGAGTTAAATAGCTTTTTTGTTCAGTGAATGTGACCTCCTAATGCTGCAAATTCCACAAATGAGCATTTTCAGTTCTTTAAAACATATCAAATGTTTAGAAATTCTACTGTGCCTAATAATTTGGAACGTGCATTTTGAGTTTTTTTCCATTTTGGAGATTATACTTTTATCATTGGGAGGTTTCTTCAATAAAATTTGATGTATACTCTAACGTGTGATGACTTTTATTAGACTGACTGTCATTTGCATCGACCACTTAGGAAAATCAGAGAAAAATATCATTTGCATAATAATTTGGAACATGGTGTAGATGTCACTGACACACACACACATATATATATATTATATGTTTATATATTAGATAGATAGATAGATAGATAGATAGATAGATAGATAGATAGATAGATAGATAGATAGATAGATAGAAGAAAAGCCGGTAATTCATCTGCCATGAACTGTAAAATCACTGCAGGAGCCGACAGGGTAGAAGAGATGGATTACATACAGTAAATGCAAATAGAATAGGCAGTTTTATGTGACAAATACAATTACAGTGTATGTGCAAATTACTGTGCGTGTATTTCATTAATAAAAAGCAAATTTTCTGAAAAAAATGGCGTGGGCTCCCTTTTAATTTTCGTAACCAGCAGAGGGAAAGCCAACGGCTGGGGGCCGATGTTTATAGCCTGGGAAGATGGTAATACCCATGGAGCTTTCCAGGCTATTAATATCTGCTCACAACTGTATTCTTAGCCTGTTACCTATTCTATTTGTATTTACTGTATGTAATCCATTTCTTCTATCCTGTCGGCTCCTGCTGTGATTTTACGCAATGGGGCTGCTGAATTGCCGGCTTTTCTTCTATCTACAGTGGGTACCACCAAGAAAAAAGATGATACTAGGGTTGTAAATTATCAAAAAAAATTAACTTTATTATTAAAATCAATAGACACAAGTGTAAGGAAAATGGGGTATACAGAAAATCATCACACACTACATGTGCGCTCTTGCAATAGGACGCACAAACCTGGACATATAATAATATATAAAGATTACATAACACTGCTCTAAAATGATTACATATCTTTCTCACATATCCCAATATATACGGGCAGTATAAGTTATCACATATATGGGTGACTCATAGCAGCAACCACCAAAAATTACCCTTCAGTGTTATAGTGTATATAGGAACAGTGTCCAAACGATAGAAATGGTATTTACCGATAGGAGACACGATCACACCGTCCCAGACTGCGCGTCCGCCCCGACGTGCGTTTCAGACCTGCCTTCGTCAGGGGGCCTGCGTGCGCCATGGCGTTCTAGTTTTTTATACTTCCTGTACAAAGAGAAGCGATATCACGTGACCGGAAGTCGTGGTCCCGGCCCGGATGTGATGTTATCATTTGGACACTGTTCCTATAAACACTATTGATTTTAATAATAAAGTACATTTTTTTGATAATTTACGACCCAAGTATCATCTTTTTTCTTGCTGGTATGTTATGATTGATGATAGGTCTTTCTAAATCCGATATACACAAGGCTTTTTTGAATTGTATCTGATATTGTACATCATGTGTGTATGTCATATTAGCTGCTATCTACAGTGGGTTTTTTCAGTCAAGATGGGGAGCAGAGTGTACATTAATGAGAAAAAAATGAACTTTTTTGAATTTGCCAAATGGCTGCAATGAAACAAAGAGTGAAAAATTTAAAGGGGTCTAAACACTTTCCGTACCCACTGTATGTATCTATGTAATATATATACATATATATGTGTGTGTCACTGACATCTACAGTACAGACCAAAAGTTTGGACACACCTAATTTAAAGATTTTTCTGTATTTTCATGACTACTAAAATTGTAAATTCACACTGAAGGCATCAAAACTATGAATTAACACATATGGAAGTGTGTAACAACTGAATTATGTCTTATATTCTAAGTTCTTCAAATTAGCCACCTTTTGCTTTGATGATACTGTACACTCTTGACATTCATGGTTTTTAACAGGGAAAAATGCAAAGTACTACATCTGGGCAATAAAAATGAAAAAAGCATATACAAAATGGGGAAGGGCTAAGTACAGCACATGTGAAAAAGACTTGGGTATACTAATTGATCACAGACTGAACATGAGTCAACAGTGTGATGCAGCAGCAAAAAAGGCAAATACAATTCTAGGATGTATCAACAGTAGCATACAGTCTAGATCACGTGAGGTCATTATTGCCCTCTACTCCTCTTTGGTCAGACCTCATCTGGAATACTGTGTCCAGTTTTGGGCACCACATTTTAAAAAAGACATCAACAAACTGGAGCAAGTTCAGACAAGAGCCACCAGAATGGTGACCGGTCTGCAAACCATGTCCTATGAGGAACGTTGCAGGATTTGGGAATGTTTAGCTTGCAAAAAAGAAGACTGAGAGGAGACTTAATAGCTGTCTACAAATATCTCAAGGGCTGTCACATTGTAGAAAGATCATCTTTATTCTCATTTGCACAAGGAAAGACTAGAAGCAATGGGATGAAACTGAATGGGAGTAGACACAGCTTAGATATTAGAAAAAACCATTTGACAGTTAGGGTGATCAAGGAGTGGAACAGGCTGCCACGAGAGGTGGTAAGTTCTCCTTCAATGGAAGTCTTCAAACAGAGGCTGGACAGACATCTGTCTGGGATGATTTAGAGAATCCTGCTTTGAGCAGGGGGTTGGACCAGATGGCCCAGGAGGCCCCTTCCAACTCTACCATTCTATGATTCTATTCTATGATTCTGTGATTCTATGATTGCAATATATTAAGAGGATAAAAACTTTGATAGGAGGAGTGCTTCTTTAACTAGGTCACAACTAGTTCATGCCATAGTCAGTGATACTACAATTGTAGTCACTAACAACTTATGGAAGAATCATTATTTTACTGGAGAACTTGAGGTCTAACTTACATAAAATGAAGAAATGGAAATATATACCTAATTTTGAGTTATAAAATGAATATCATTAGTATGTGAAAATAGCTGCCATTGCCTGAAAATAATTAGAACTGTGTTAATTATCAATGTACACTACATTCCTCGGGGCTATAACAATTTGACTAAGTAAATACTATATGCCCTAAAAGCTGTAAAAATTCATGGCTTACCCTAAGGGCTCGTGCACACAACTGTTAATAAAAAAAAGACCAGAGTCGGACCAATGGTATTCAGCGGGGCAGTGCAGATCAGCGCGTTTTTTCACTGGCTGAATCGACATGTGAAAAAAACTTGCAGCATGCTCTAGTTTCCTCCTAAAATTCAATGAGACTTATTCAAGTCTATGGGTAGCAGAAAAAAAATTGTAGCCATACGGAGCCACAGTATACAGTAGTATTCGATTTGTATACATTGCAAATCTGTAATATAGGAAGCTGGACAAGATTGTGTATGGACTTCTCATGAATAACAAGTGAGAAAAAATCTTTGTAGCTGAAAATTTAACCATTTTTTTAATAATGTCGTGTGAACCGGACCTAATTTAAACTATCAATATTAGATCGGTAGAGGTCTGAGTATCGGCACCCGCTCCAATCAGCTTTTTGATTAGACCGTGACACTCGTGCGTCTGCTAGCTGTCTCGTACTTGCCTACATTTATTTTTTCCTTTTTATTCAACGTTCAAGACATTCAGTAAAGCAAAAGGAACAATGCTGCAAAATCTTGAACAGTTACAATAAAAAATACTGTGAAAGCAAGTACGAACGAGCCACTGTAAGCTTAGCCGGATGCCTACTATTTTAGCATTGATAATTTATTCTACAGATAAGCCACCAATTTTTTAAGGATAGAAAACTAATTTAAAAGCATATTGACTCTAAAGTCTGTCCTATCTACATTTACTGTGCTATTGAATACACATTTCTTCACTACGGTCAAGAGAAAATTTAGTCAATTTGTATTTTTGATGATTCATTTTATTTTTGAACATCTAAAATGCTGTGAGCCAATCCAAACGGTTAATAAACAAGAATATTAATAAGAAAGTAATAGTGAGGGTTTGTCTTTCATAGGAGAATAATTATGTGTCCAGAACTATTGGGCAGCTTAGTGTGCAAAATTATGCAACTAAATGAAAAACTTAAATTTTCCAATTTTCCTCAATTGCTGATTTTTATCTGTTAAAATGAGAATAATAACCCAAACAACTCAAAATGTACAAAAATACATAAAAAAATAGCACTGACCAATATAGCCCCCTTCTTTTCAATAACAGTCATAAGCCGTCCATCCATGGAGTCTGTCAGTTTTTTAATCTATTGACGATCAAATTTTTATGCAGCACCAACCACAGCCTCCCAGACACTGGTCAGAGGGGTGTACTGTTTTCTTTCACCATAAATCTCCCATTTCAGAAGGGTCCACATGTTCTCAAGGTCAGGTTTAGGTCAGGTGAGGAAGGGGCTGCGTCATTATTCTTTCATCTTTAAGGCCTTTACTGGCAGTCAAGCAGTGGAGACTTCGATGCATGTGATGGAGCATTGTCCTGCATAAAAAATCATGGTTTCCTGGAAAGATGCACTTATTCTGTACTACTGCTGGAAGAAAGTATCTTCAGAAAACTGGCAATAGGTTTAGGAGTTGATTTAACTCCATCTTCAATCCGAAAAATGTTCAGCTAGCACATCTTGATAATAACAACCCATAGCAGTATCCCACCTCCAGTCCACCTTGCTGGCCTCAGAGTCACAGTGGAGGTCTCTGCCTGTTAGACTGTGTGCACATGGTGCATTTTTACTGTGCTTTTTTTCAGCACCGGAATGGCACAAATACATGAGGGAATCCTTATGCCAGCAAAGTCTATGACAATAGCCTATGAAAGTGCCTGTTAGCATAATGATCACTCATTTTTTGCATTTCAGATTTCCTTTCAAGATTTGCTGTGCATTTAAATCTGCACCTTGTCAATTCTTAGTGTGTTTTTGACCCATTGAATGCACAGGAAAAAAAGCACCAAAAATGCTGCAGATGTTCAACAGCGTTTTTGCTGCCAAGAGATGCAGAACCCTTGCAGAAATTTGTGCAAGCAAATATTAACCGTGCGTACATACCTTTACTGATCCGGCCATGGGCCCATCTATCTGGTCACTCTCATCTCATCAGTCCATAAATCCTATGAAAAATCTGTCTTCAGAAATTTCTTGGTCCAGTCTTGATGTTTCACCTTCTGTGTCTTGCTCAGTGGTGTTTGGTTTGAGCCTCCCTTACCTGGCCATGTCTATGAGCATCGCACACTTGTACTTCTAGGCCTCCAGGGAGGCTACAGTTCTGGAATAGGACAGCACTGGAGGATAATGTGTTCTGGTTGCATTTTCAGCAGCTAATTTGAGTCTTTTTTTTTTCAACAAATTTTTTCCCACCCTGCTGACATTTGCAACAAAACAAATAAGTCTTTTAACAATTTTTTGTTTTCCTAGTCAGATAAATCTCAATTTTGGCCAATTTTGCCTAAGGGTATGTGCACATGATCAGGAATGGCTCACTATTTGCTCAGGATTTGACACAGGTGAAATCTGCACCAAATCTGCATCTGAGGTCACTGGCATGTCACCTGCATTTTTTATGTGTTTTTTCCACATACATTTTTGATACGTTTTTTCATTGCATGCTTTTTTTTGTCACTTGAAATAAAGCTAATTGGAAGTTGGCTTCTGGGAAGGAAAAAAAAGTGATTTCCTGTATGCAGATATATTGGGGTATGTTCCCACGGTCAGTAAATGCTGCAGGTTGGACGCTGCGTACATCCGCAATGTCCAACCTGCAGCATCCAGCTGTTACAGCACAGTAGATGACATTTCAAGAAATCCCATGCCCACTATGTGTGCACCAATGCCCGCTGCTCACCTGCAGAGACGGACATGTGGCACGTCTTTCCAGACCGCAGCATGTCAATTTATGTAGTGGAGAAGCTTAGTCTCCGCTGTGTAAATTACCCACACACTTTCATTAGATGCAGTAAAACCGCATTATCTTCCTAGTCACATGCGTATTAAGTGCGGGAACGCAGCTTACTACGAATGTGTATTAATTTACATAATGGTGAATCTTGTGACACAGCCGGATGTACATGGCACAGGATGTGGAGGAAAGCACAGAGAGAGTTCCTCTCCTTTCTTAATAAATAAGTAATAATTAAAAAAAAAACAGCGTGTGATCCCCTTATATTTGTTAACCAGCCAGAATAAAGCAGACTACTGGGACTGATTTTTCAGGCTGGTAAGGATCCAATATCCATGAACCTTACCAGCCGCAGCATTCTGCTTACCTTGGATGGTTAGCAAAAATAGTGTGATCACCTCCAAAAAAAAAATAGCGTGGGTCCCCATATTTTTGTTAACCAGCCAAGGAAAAAAGCAGACAGCTGCGGCCTGGTATTCTCTGGCTGGCGAGGCACATGGATTTTGGCCCTCACCAGCCTAAAAATAGCAGCCGCCTCACAATTGGCGCATCCAAAGATGCACCAATTGTGGCACTTTACTCAGCTCTTCCCACTTGCCTTGTAGTGGTTGCAGGTGGGGTAATATTTGTGGGTTTAAAGTTACCTTTGTATTGTACGTGACATCAAGCCCACAGCTTAGTAATGGAGAAGACACCTATCCATTACTAATCCTACAGTTACATGGTAAATAAACACACAGCAAGAATAAAGTCTTTTAATTGAAATAATGACACAGACTCCTTTAATAGATCTTAATTAAACCATACTTACTGCACCTAAGCTAAAGTCTCCTGGAAGAGAATTAAAATAAAAAAGCAACAATATCCTTATCTGTCTGCCAAGAAGATATACATACTGTCTAGTCCAGCTCTGCTACATCTGGATGCTTTTAGCTGAACGGTGGCATTTTGCTACCATTCAGCCTGACATCCAGACACAGCAGAGCTTGGAGATGATCACCGGAGATAGCTTGGTCCCCGGCGGTCACGTGTGCTGCAGTTCTCACAAGCAGATGATCGTGAGAATTTGGCTAGTAACCAGAGATAATCCCATCCTCGGCGGTCACGTGCACTGCAGTTCTCAAGATCAGCTCAGCTCATCGCGAGAACTGCCGTGTACATGTACTTCCGGCTGTAACAAGGTACAACATTATTTAAATTAGTACACGTGTAGTAATTGCGTTACCACACTAATATTGTGGTTTTACCGCATCTAATGGAAGTCTTAGGGGTAATTTACGCAGCGGAAACGAAGCGTCTCCGCTACATAAATTGACATGCTGCGGTCTGGAAAGACCCACCGCATGTGTGTGTTATGATTTGGTAGCTGAGGAGTGCAGGTAAAAAAGGCAATACACCAGAGCAGTTGGAATCTATGAGATTGCAGTACCCTGACTAACCACCACAACTAGAGGCAGCCGTGGAGCTTCCTACGTTGGTCCTAGACGCCTCGTCACAGCCTGAGAAACTAACTATACCTAAAGATAGAAAGATGAAAGCTATCTGCCCCGGAGCAGATCCCCAAAGAACATAGAAAGCCCCCAAACATGTAATGGCGGTTAGACAAGAAGAAATACTGACACAGACAGAAAATAGTATGAGCAAACGTTGGGGCCCAAACTATCTAAATAGAAAAGGATAGGAAGGGCACTTACTGCAATCCAAAAAACCCTGAAAAGCACCAACTCTACTAATTTCAAAAACACCTGAGATCACACGACCTCTACCACCTAAATTAGTTCTCTGGTGTAACAAAATCAAAACAGCAGCCACTGAAAAAACTGGAAAAAGCAAATGTACAAAACATCAGTGGCTGAACTAAACTGAGAGGGCAAAAGCCCCCGGAGGGGACCCTGAAGGCCCCCACAGAAGTGCAGGACAAAATGCAAAAATCAAGCACAAAAACAAAAAGAAGAAAATGTCTTATCTGTTAGCAGGAGATGCAGACACGACACAGCAGGCTACAAAGAAAACAGGAATCAAGGATTGAGACCAGAACAATTGATCACCGGCAACCCTGATGGGAAGGCGACTCCCTTAAATAAGACCAGTCAGTAACACCTGATTCCCAATCCTCACAATCTTCACTGGACAGTCCAGTACCGCTTGTAACCACCAGAGGGAGCCTCTGCTCAGATCTCATTTCAAGTCCATTCACAACAGTACCCCCCCCTTGAGGAGGGGTCACCGAACCCTCACTTGAGCAACCAGGTCGGTCAGGATGAGTTCTATGATACGCACGGATGAGTCTCCTAGCATGGATGTCCGAAGCAAACACCCAAGAATTGTCTTCCTGACCATAACCTCTCCACTTAACCAAATACTGGAGTTTCCGTCTAGAAAAACGAGAATTCAATATTTTCTCAACCACAAACTCCATATTGCCCTCAACCAGAACAGGGTCAGGAGGCAAAGCAGTAGGAACCACTGGCTCAACAAACCTCTTCAACAAGGACTTGTGGAACACATTATGGATCTTAAATGTCCCTGGAAGAAGCAAACGAAAAGAAACAGGATTAAGAATCTCCATGATCTTATAAGGTCCAATGAACCTAGGCTTAAATTTAGGAGATGCCACTCTCATAGGAATATTTTTTGAGGACAACCAGACCAAGTCCCCCACTTTAAACCGAGGACCATCAGTCCTATGCCGGTTAGCAAACCGCTGGGCCCTCTCCTGAGAGAGGGACAACCTCTCCACTACCTGGTCCCAAATCTGTTGCATACGCTCCACAACAGAGTCAACACCTGGACAGGCAGAAGCCTCCGTCTGTCCGAAGAAAATCGAGGGTGAAACCCAGAATTACAGAAAAATGGAGACATCAAAGTGGCAGAGCTAGCCCTATTATTAAGAGCAAACTCAGCCAAAGGCAAAAAAGAGACCCAGTCATCCTGATCAGCAGACACAAGCATCTTAGATAAGTCTCCAATGTCTGGTTTGTTCTCTCAGTTTGACCATTGGTCTGAGGATGAAACGCGAGGAGAAAGACAACTGAACACCAAGCTTTAGAACAAAAGGTCCTCCAAAATCTGGAAACAAACTGGACTCCTCTGTCAGACACAATGTTCTCAGGAATGCCGTGTAAACGAACCACGTGCTGAAGGAACAAAGGCACCAATTCAGAGGAGGAAGGCAACTTAGGTAATGGCACAAGATGTATCATCTTGGAAAACCTATCACAAATCACCCAGATGACGGTCATTCTCTGAGAAACAGGGAGGTCGGAAATGAAATCCATAGAGATATGGGTCCATGGTCTCTTGGGCACAGGCAATGGCATCAACAAACCACTAGAGCGAGAGCAAGGCTTGGAGCGAGAGCAAGTCCCGCAGGACTGCACAAATTCCCTGACATCACGAGACAAGGTAGGCCACCAAAAGGACCGACTAACCAAGTCTCTGGTACCAAAAATTCCGGGATGACCGGCCAACGCGGAACAATGAATCTCAGACATCACACTCTTTTTCCACTGGTCCGGGACAAACAATTTCCCAACAGGGCAGCGCTCGGGCCTATCCTCCTGACACCCCTCCAGAGCCAGTCTCAAATTGGGCGAGATGGCGGAAAGAACTACACCTTCTTTCAAAATAACAGAAGGATCAGATACCTCAGGAGAGTCCGCAAGGAAACTCCTCGAGAGGGCATCCGCCTTAACATTCTTAGTGCCAGGAAGAAAGGAAACCACAAAATTAAAACGTGTGAAAAACAAGGCCCACCTGGCCTGTCTAGGATTAAGTCGCTTGGCAGATTCCAGATAAACCAGATTCTTATGGTCCGTAAGGACCACCACCTGATGTTTGGCTCCCTCCAGCCAATGTCTCCACTCTTCAAAAGCCCACTTCATGGCCAATAACTCCCGATTACCCACGTCATAATTACGTTCAGTAGGAGAAAATTTTCGAGAGAAAAAGGCACAAGGGTTACTTTTAGAGGTCTCTGGATCTTTTGGGACAAAACGGCACCTGCCCCAATTTCAGAGGCATCAACCTCCACCTGAAATGGCAGAGAAACATCAGGCTGCCGTAGAACAGGAGCAGAAGTGAATCTCTGCTTAAGTTCCTGAAATGCAGAGACTGCCTCAGGAGGCCAATTCACCACATCAGAACCCTTTTTGGTCAAATCAGTTAATGGTTTAACAATAACCGAGAAATTACCAATAAATTTACGATAAAAATTGGCAAAACCCAAAAATCTTTGAAGAGCCTTTAATGAAGTAGGTTGGACCCAATCACAGATGGCCTGAACCTTGACCGGGTCCATTTCAATAACAGATGGGGACAAAATGAATCCCAAAAATGAGATCCTCTGTACGCCAAAAAGACACTTTGATCCCTTCACATACAGAGCATTCTCTCTCAAAATCTGGAATACAGTTCGAACATGTTTCACATGAGAGTCCCAGTCATTAGAAAAAATCAAGATATCATCCAAATAAACAATCAGAAATTTATCCACAAAATCCCTGAAAATGTCATTCATGAAGGACTGGAAGACAGAAGGAGCATTAGTGAGCCCAAAGGGCATCACAAGGTACTCAAAATGCCCCTCAGGGGTGTTAAATGCCGTCTTCCATTCATCCCCGTGCTTAATGCGAATAAGGTTATATGCCCCCCTGAGGTCAAGCTTGGTAAACCAAGTAGCTGTTTTTCACCCTGGAAAACAGGTCAGAAATCAAGGGTAACGGATATTGATATTTCACAGTAATATTGTTCAAAAGACGATAATCAATACACGGCCTTAATGACCATCCTTTTGGCCACAAAGAAAAAACCGGCACCTAAGGGTGAAGAGATGGTTGTATGACCTTCCATGCTCGTGTAAGACGCTAGGAGTGCAGGTAAAAAAGGTATATACACCAGAGCAGTTGGAAATCATGAGAATTGCAGTTAACCCTGACTAACCACCGCAACTAGAGGCAGCCGTGGAGCGTTCCTACGTTGGTCCTAGACGCCTCGTCACAGCCTGAGAAACTAACTACACCTAAAGATAGAAATAGGAAAGCTATCTGCCCCGGAGCAGAACCCCAAAGATAATAGAAAGCCCCCAAACATGTAATGGCGGTTAGACAAGAGGAAATACTGACACAGAAAGAAAATAGTATGAGCAAACGCTGGGGCCCAAACTATCTAAATAGAAAAGGACAGGAAGGGTACTTACTGCAATCTCAGAAAACCCTGAAAAACACCAACTCTACTAATTTCAAAATCACCTGAGATCACACGACCTCTACCACCTAAATTAGTTCTCTGGTGTAAACAAAAAACAGCAGCCACTGAAAAAACTGGAAAAAGCAAAAGTACAAAACACAGTGGCTGGACTAAACTGAGAGGGCAAAAGCCCCGGAGGGGACCCAGAAGGCCCCCACAGAAGTGCAGGACAAATGCAAAAATATAGCAAAAACACAAAATAAGAAATTGTCTTATCTGATAGCAGGAGATGCAGACACGACACAGCAGGCTACAAGGGAAACTGGAAAGAAGGATTCAGACCAGAACAATTGATCACCGGCAACCCTGATGGGAAAATGACTCCCTTAATAAGACCAATCAGTAACACCTGATTCCCAGTCCTCACAATCTCACTAGTACCGCTTGTAACCACCAGAGGGAGCCTCTGCTCAGAACTCATCTCAAACCCATTCACAACAGTACCCCCCCCTTGAGGAGGGGTCACCGAACCCTCATTTGAGCAACCAGGTCGGTCAGGATGAGTTCTATGATACGCACGGATAAGTCTCCTAGCATGGATGTCCGAAGCAAACACCCAAGAATTGTCTTCCTGACCATAACCTCTCCATTTAACCAAATACTGGAGTCTTCGTCTAGAAAAACGAGAATCCAATATTTTCTCAACCACATACTCCAGATTGCCCTCAACCAAAACAGGGTCAGGAGGCACAGCAGCAGGAACCACTGGCTCAACAAACCTCTTCAACAAGGACTTGTGGAACACGTTATGGATCTTAAATGTCCCTGGAAGAAGCAAACGAAAAGAAACAGGATTAATAATCTCCATGATCTTATAAGGTCCAATGAACCTAGGCTTAAATTTAGGAGATGCTACTCTCATAGGAATATTCTTTGAGGACAACCAGACCAAGTCCCCCACTTTAAACCGAGGACCATCAGTCCTATGCCGGTTAGCAAACCGCTGGGCCTTCTCCTGAGAGAGGGACAACCTCTCCACTACCTGGTCCCAAATCTGCTGCATACGCTCAACAACAGAGTCAACACCTGGACAGACAGAAGCCTCCGTCTGTCCTGAAGAAAATCGAGGGTGAAACCCAGAATTACAGAAAAACGGAGACATCAAAGTGGCAGAGCTAGCCCTATTATTAAGAGCAAACTCAGCCAAAGGCAAAAAAGAGACCCAGTCATCCTGATCAGCAGACACAAAGCATCTTAGATAAGTCTCCAATGTCTGGTTTGTTCTCTCAGTTTGACCATTGGTCTGAGGATGAAATGCCGAGGAGAAAGACAATTGAACACCCAGTTTAGAACAAAAAGTCCTCCAAAATCTGGAAACAAACTGGACTCCTCTGTCAGACACAATGTTCTCAGGAATGCCGTGTAAACGAACCACGTGCTGAAGGAACAACGGCACCAATTCAGAGGAGGAAGGCAACTTAGGTAATGGCACAAGATGTATCATTTTGGAAAACCTATCACAAATTACCCAGATGGTGGTCATTCTCTGAGAAACAGGAAGATCGGAAATGAAATCCATAGAGATATGGGTCCATGGTCTCTTGGGCACAGGCAATGGCATCAACAAACCACTAGAGCGAGAGCAAGGCTTGGAGCGAGAGCAAGTCCCGCAGGACTGCACAAATTCCCTGACATCGCGAGACAAGGTAGGCCACCAAAAGGACCGACTAACCAAGTCTCTGGTACCAAAAATTCCGGGATGCCCAGCCAATGCGGAACAATGAATCTCAGACATCACACTCTTTTTCCATTGGTCCGGGACAAACAATTTTCCAACAGGGCAGCGCTCGGGCCTATCCTCCTGACACCCCTCCAGAGCAAGTCTCAAATTGGGCGAGATGGCGGAAAGAACTACACCCTCCTTCAAAATAACAGAGGGATCAGATAGCTCAGGAGAGTCCGCAAGGAAACTCCTCGAGAGGGCATCCGCCTTAACATTCTTAGTGCCAGGAAGAAAGGAAACCACAAAATTAAAACGTGTGAAAAACAAGGCCCACCTGGCCTGTCTAGGATTGAGTCGCTTGGCAGATTCCAGATAGACCAGATTCTTATGGTCCGTAAGGACCACCACCTGATGTTTGGCTCCCTCCAGCCAATGTCTCCACTCTTCAAAAGCCCACTTCATGGCCAATAACTCCCGATTACCCACGTCATAATTACGTTCAGTAGGAGAAAATTTTCGAGAGAAAAAGGCACAAGGGTTACTTTTAGAGGTCTCTGGATCTTTTTGGGACAAAACGGCACCTGCCCCAATTTCAGAGGCATCAACCTCCACCTGAAATGGCAGAGAAACATCAGGCTGCCGTAGAACAGGAGCAGAAGTGAATCTCTGCTTAAGTTCCTGAAACGCAGAGACTGCCTCAGGAGGCCAATTCACCACATCAGAACCCTTTCTGGTCAAATCAGTTAATGGTTTAACAATAACCGAGAAATTACCAATAAATTTACGATAAAAATTGGCAAAACCCAAAAATCTCTGAAGAGCCTTTAATGAAGTAGGTTGGACCCAATCACAGATGGCCTGAACCTTGACCGGGTCCATTTCAATAACAGATGGGGACAAAATGAATCCCAGAAATGAGATCTTCTGTACGCCAAAAAGACACTTTGATCCCTTCACATACAGAGCATTCTCTCTCAAAATCTGGAATACAGTTCGAACATGTTTCACATGAGAGTCCCAGTCATTAGAAAAAATCAAGATATCATCCAAATAAACAATCAGAAACTTGTCCACAAAATCCCTGAAAATGTCATTCATGAAGGACTGGAAGACGAAGGAGCATTAGTGAGCCCAAAGGGCATCACAAGGTACTCAAAATGCCCTTCAGGGGTGTTAAATGCCGTCTTCCATTCATCCCCGTGCTTAATGCGAATAAGGTTATACGCCCCCCTGAGGTCAAGCTTGGTAAACCAAGTAGCGTTTTTCACCCTGGAAAACAGGTCAGAAATCAAGGGTAAGGTCTGTAGCCAAAAAGACATTTGAATCTTACTAAGAGCATTCTCTCTCAAAATTGGAACACAGGTTCGATCATGTTTATGCGATTCCCTTCATAAGAAAAATCAAGATTTCATCAAAATAAACCATCAGAAACCTTGTCCCAAAATCTTGAAAATGTCATTCATGAAGGACTGGAGAGGAAGGAGATTA
>JARQOD010000002.1:569773997-570051856 GCA_033576555.1 Oophaga sylvatica
CATCCATGGAGTCTGTCAGTTTTTTAATCTATTGACGATCAAATTTTTATGCAGCACCAACCACAGCCTCCCAGACACTGGTCAGAGGGGTTGTACTGTTTTCTTTCACCATAAATCTCCCATTTCAGAAGGGTCCACATGTTCTCAAGGTCAGGTTTAGGTCAGGTGAGGAAGGGGCTGCGTCATTATTCTTTCATCTTTAAGGCCTTTACTGGCAGTCAAGCAGTGGAGACTTCGATGCATGTGATGGAGCATTGTCCTGCATAAAAAAATCATGGTTTCCTGGAAAGATGCACTTATTACTGTACTACTGCTGGAAGAAAGTGTCTTCAGAAAACTGGCAATAGGTTTAGGAGTTGATTTAACTCCATCTTCAATCCAAAAATGTTCAGCTAGCACATCTTGATAATAACAACCCATAGCAGTATCCCACCTCCAGTCCACCTTGCTGGCCTCAGAGTCACAGTGGAGGTCTCTGCCTGTTAGACTGTGTGCACATGGTGCATTTTTACTGTGCTTTTTTCAGCACCGGAATGGCACAAATACATGAGGGAATCCTTATGCCAGCAAAGTCTATGACAATCCTGAAGTGCTGTGCATATGATCCAGTAAAGATGTATATCTTCGTACCGTGTTAGCCAGTAGATAGAAAAATATTTAGAGTTGAGAGTCTCAACTCTAAATATTTTTCTGTGCATATGATCAGCATTTTTCCTTTCAAGATTTGCTGTGCATTTAAATCTGCACCTTGTCAATTCTTAGTGTGTTTTTGACCCATTGAATGCACAGGAAAAAAAGCACCAAAAATGCTGCAGATGTTCAACAGCGTTTTTGCTGCCAAGAGATGCAGAACCCTTGCAGAAATTTGTGCAAGCAAATATTAACCGTGCGTACATACCTTTACTGATCCGGCCATGGGCCCATCTATCTGGTCACTCTCATCTCATCAGTCCATAAATCCTATGAAAAATCTGTCTTCAGAAATTTCTTGGTCCAGTCTAGATGTTTCACCTTCTGTGTCTTGCTCAGTGGTGTTTGGTTTGAGCCTCCCTTACTGGCCATGTCTATGAGCATCGCACACTGTACTTCTGGGCCTCCAGGGAGGCTACAGTTCTGGAATAGGACAGCACTGGAGGATAATGTGTTCTGGTTGCATTTTCAGCAGCTAATTTGAGTCTTTTTTTTTTCAACAAATTTTTTCCCACCCTGCTGACAATTTGCAACAAAACAAATAAGTCTTTTAACAATTTTTTGTTTTCCTAGTCAGATAAATCTCAATTTTGGCCAATTTTGCCTAAGGGTATGTGCACATGATCAGGAATGGCTCACTATTTGCTCAGGATTTGACACAGGTGAAATCTGCACCAAATCTGCATCTGAGGTCACTGGCATGTCACCTGCATTTTTTATGTGTTTTTTCCACATACATTTTTGATACGTTTTTTCATTGCATGCTTTTTTTTGTCACTTGAAATAAAGCTAATTGAAAGTTGGCTTCTGGGAAGGAAAAAAAGTGATTTCCTGTATGCAGATTATTGGGGTATGTTCCCACGGTCAGTAAATGCTGCAGGTTGGACGCTGCGTACATCCGCAATGTCCAACCTGCAGCATCCAGCTGTTACAGCACAGTAGATGAGATTTCAGAAATCCCATGCCCACTATGTGTGCACCAATGCCCGCTGCTCACCTGCAGAGACGGACATGTGGCACGTCTTTCCAGACCGCAGCATGTCAATTTATGTAGTGGAGAAGCTTAGTCTCCGCTGTGTAAATTACCCACACACTTTCATTAGATGCAGTAAAACCGCATTATCTTCCTAGTCACATGCGTATTAAGTGCGGGAACGCAGTTTACTACGAATGTGTATTAATTTACATATGGTGAATCTTGTGACACAGCCGGATGTACATGGCACAGGATGTGGAGGAAAGCACAGAGAGAGTTCCCTCCTTTCTTAATAAATAAGTAATAATTAAAAAAAAACAGCGTGTGATCCCCTTATATTTGTTAACCAGCCAGAATAAAGCAGACTACTGGGACTGATTTTTCAGGCTGGTAAGGATCCAATATCCATGAACCTTACCAGCCGCAGCATTCTGCTTACCTTGGATGGTTAGCAAAAATAGTGTGATCCCCTCCAAAAAAAAAATAGCGTGGGGTCCCCATATTTTTGTTAACCAGCCAAGGAAAAAAAGCAGACAGCTGCGGCCTGGTATTCTCTGGCTGGCGAGGCACATGGATTTTGGCCCTCACCAGCCTAAAAATAGCAGCCGCCTCACAATTGGCGCATCCAAAGATGCACCAATTGTGGCACTTTACTCAGCTCTTCCACTTGCCTTGTAGTGGTTGCAGGTGGGGTAATATTTGTGGGTTTAAAGTTACCTTTGTATTGTACGTGACATCAAGCCCACGGCTTAGTAATGGAGAAGACACCTATCCATTACTAATCCTACAGTTACATGGTAAATAAACACACAGCAAGAATAAAGTCTTTTAATTGAAATAATGACACAGACTCCTTTAATAGATCTTAATTAAACCATACTTACTGCACCTAAGCTAAAGTCTCCTGGAAGAGAATTAAAATAAAAAAGGAACAATATCCTTATCTGTCTGCCAAGAAGATATACATACTGTCTAGTCCAGCTCTGCTACATCTGGATGCTTTTAGCTGAACGGTGGCATTTTGCTACCATTCAGCCTGACATCCAGACACAGCAGAGCTTGGAGATGATCACCGGAGATAGCTCGGTCCCCGGCGGTCACGTGTGCTGCAGTTCTCACAAGCAGATGATCGTGAGAATTTGGCTAGTAACCAGAGATAATCCCATCCCCGGCGGTCACGTGCACTGCAGTTCTCAAGATCAGCTCAGCTCATCGCGAGAACTGCAGTGTACATGTACTTCCGGCTGTAACAAGGTACAACATTATTTAAATTAGTACACGTGTAGTAATCTGCGTTACCACAATAATATTGTGGTTTTACCGCATCTAATGGAAGTCTTAGGGGTAATTTACGCAGCGGAAACGAAGCGTCTCCGCTACATAAATTGACATGCTGCGGTCTGGAAAGACCCACCGCATGTGTGTGTTATGATTTGGTTAGCTGAGGAGTGCAGGTAAAAAAGGCAATACACCAGAGCAGTTGGAATCTATGAGATTGCAGTACCCTGACTAACCACCACAACCACAGGCAGCCGTGGAGCATTCCTACGTTGGTCCTAGACGCCTCGTCACAGCCTGAGAAACTAACTATACCTAAAGATAGAAAGATGAAAGCTATCTGCCCCGGAGCAGATCCCCAAAGAACATAGAAAGCCCCCAAACATGTAATGGCGGTTAGACAAGAAGAAATACTGACACAGACAGAAAATAGTATGAGCAAACGTTGGGGCCCAAACTATCTAAATAGAAAAGGATAGGAAGGGCACTTACTGCAATCGCAAAAAAACCCTGAAAAGCACCAACTCTACTAATTTCAAAAACACCTGAGATCACACGACCTCTACCACCTAAATTAGTTCTCTGGTGTAACAAAATCAAAACAGCAGCCACTGAAAAAACTGGAAAAAGCAAATGTACAAAACATCAGAGGCTGAACTAAACTGAGAGGGCAAAAGCCCCCGGAGGGGACCCTGAAGGCCCCCACAGAAGTGCAGGACAAAATGCAAAAATCAAGCACAAAAACAAAAAGAAGAAAATGTCTTATCTGTTAGCAGGAGATGCAGACACGACACAGCAGGCTACAAAGAAAACAGGAATCAAGGATTGAGACCAGAACAATTGATCACGGCAACCCTGATGGGAAGGCGACTCCCTTAAATAAGACCAGTCAGTAACACCTGATTCCCAATCCTCACAATCTTCACTGGACAGTCCAGTACCGCTTGTAACCACCAGAGGGAGCCTCTGCTCAGAACTCATTTCAAGTCCATTCACAACAGTACCCCCCCCTTGAGGAGGGGTCACCGAACCCTCACTTGAGCAACCAGGTCGGTCAGGATGAGTTCTATGATACGCACGGATGAGTCTCCTAGCATGGATGTCCGAAGCAAACACCCAAGAATTGTAATCCTGACCATAACCTCTCCACTTAACCAAATACTGGAGTTTCCGTCTAGAAAAACGAGAATTCAATATTTTCTCAACCACAAACTCCATATTGCCCTCAACCAGAACAGGGTCAGGAGGCAAAGCAGTAGGAACCACTGGCTCAACAAACCTCTTCAACAAGGACTTGTGGAACACGTTATGGATCTTAAATGTCCTGGAAGAAGCAAACGAAAAGAAACAGGATTAAGAATCTCCATGATCTTATAAGGTCCAATGAACCTAGGCTTAAATTTAGGAGATGCCACTCTCATAGGAATATTTTTTGAGGACAACCAGACCAAGTCCCCCACTTTAAACCGAGGACCATCAGTCCTATGCCGGTTAGCAAACCGCTGGGCCCTCTCCTGAGAGAGGGACAACCTCTCCACTACCTGGTCCCAAATCTGTTGCATACGCTCCACAACAGAGTCAACACCTGGACAGGCAGAAGCCTCCGTCTGTCCCGAAGAAAATCGAGGGTGAAACCCAGAATTACAGAAAAATGGAGACATCAAAGTGGCAGAGCTAGCCCTATTATTAAGAGCAAACTCAGCCAAAGGCAAAAAAGAGACCCAGTCATCCTGATCAGCAGACACAAAGCATCTTAGATAAGTCTCCAATGTCTGGTTTTTCTCTCAGTTTGACCATTGGTCTGAGGATGAAACGCAGAGGAGAAAGACAATGAACACCAAGCTTAGAACAAAAGGTCCTCCAAAATCTGGAAACAAACTGGACTCCTCTGTCAGACACAATGTTCTCAGGAATGCCGTGTAAACGAACCACGTGCTGAAGGAACAAAGGCACCAATTCAGAGGAGGAAGGCAACTTAGGTAATGGCACAAGTTGTATCATCTTGGAAAACCTATCACAAATCACCCAGATGACGGTCATTCTCTGAGAAACAGGGAGATCGGAAATGAAATCCATAGAAATATGGGTCCATGGTCTCTTGGGCACAGGCAATGGCATCAGCAAACCACTAGAGCGAGAGCAAGGCTTGGAGCGAGAGCAAGTCCCGCAGGACTGCACAAATTCCCTGACATCACGAGACAAGGTAGGCCACCAAAAGGACCGACTAACCAAGTCTCTGGTACCAAAAATTCCGGGATGACCGGCCAACGCGGAACAATGAATCTCAGACATCACACTCTTTTTCCACTGGTCCGGGACAAACAATTTCCCAACAGGGCAGCGCTCGGGCCTATCCTCCTGACACCCCTCCAGAGCCAGTCTCAAATTGGGCGAGATGGCGGAAAGAACTACACCTTCTTTCAAAAATAACAGAAGGATCAGATACCTCAGGAGAGTCCGCAAGGAAACTCCTCGAGAGGGCATCCGCCTTAACATTCTTAGTGCCAGGAAGAAAGGAAACCACAAAATTAAAACGTGTGAAAAACAAGGCCCACCTGTCTAGGATTAAGTCGCTTGGCAGATTCCAGATAAACCAGATTCTTATGGTCCGTAAGGACCACCACCTGATGTTTGGCTCCCTCCAGCCAATGTCTCCACTCTTCAAAAGCCCACTTCATGGCCAATAACTCCCGATTACCCACGTCAGAATTACGTTCAGTAGGAGAAAATTTTCGAGAGAAAAAGGCACAAGGGTTACTTTTAGAGGTCTCTGGATCTTTTTGGGACAAAACGGCACCTGCCCCAATTTCAGAGGCATCAACCTCCACCTGAAATGGCAGAGAAACATCAGGCTGCCGTAGAACAGGAGCAGAAGTGAATCTCTGCTTAAGTTCCTGAAATGCAGAGACTGCCTCAGGAGGCCAATTCACCACATCAGAACCCTTTTTGGTCAAATCAGTTAATGGTTTAACAATAACCGAGAAATTACCAATAAATTTACGATAAAAATTGGCAAAACCCAAAAATCTTTGAAGAGCCTTTAATGAAGTAGGTTGGACCCAATCACAGATGGCCTGAACCTTGACCGGGTCCATTTCAATAACAGATGGGGACAAAATGAATCCCAAAAATGAGATCCTCTGTACGCCAAAAAGACACTTTGATCCCTTCACATACAGAGCATTCTCTCTCAAAATCTGGAATACAGTTCGAACATGTTTCACATGAGAGTCCCAGTCATTAGAAAAAATCAAGATATCATCCAAATAAACAATCAGAAATTTATCCACAAAATCCCTGAAAATGTCATTCATGAAGGACTGGAAGACAGAAGGAGCATTAGTGAGCCCAAAGGGCATCACAAGGTACTCAAAATGCCCCTCAGGGGTGTTAAATGCCGTCTTCCATTCATCCCGTGCTTAATGCGAATAAGGTTATATGCCCCCTGAGGTCAAGCTTGGTAAACCAAGTAGTGTTTTTCACCCTGGAAAACAGGTCAGAAATCAAGGGTAACGGATATTGATATTTCACAGTAATATTGTTCAAAGACGATAATCAATACACGGCCTTAATGATCCATCCTTTTTGGCCACAAAGAAAAAACCGGCACCTAAGGGTGAAGAGAATGGTCTGATATGACCCTTCTCCAATGACTCCCTGATATAAGACCGCATAGCGTCATGTTCAGGTACAGACAAGTGTTATGTTACGGTAGCTGAGGAGTGCAGGTAAAAAAGGAAATACACCAGAGCAGTTGGAATCTATGAGATTGCAGTACCCTGACTAACCACCGCAACTAGAGGCAGCCGTGGAGCGTTCCTACGTTGGTCCTAGACGCCTCGTCACAGCCTGAGAAACTAACTACACCTAAAGATAGAAATAGGAAAGCTATCTGCCCCGGAGCAGAACCCCAAAGATAATAGAAAGCCCCCAAACATGTAATGGCGGTTAGACAAGAGGAAATACTGACACAGAAAGAAAATAGTATGAACAAACGCTGGGGCCCAAACTATCTAAATAGAAAAGGACAGGAAGGGTACTTACTGCAATCTCAGAAAACCCTGAAAAAACACCAACTCTACTAATTTCAAAATCACCTGAGATCACACGACCTCTACCACCTAAATTAGTTCTCTGGTGTAAAAAAATCAAAACAGCAGCCACTGAAAAAAACTGGAAAAAGCAAAAGTACAAAACACAGTGGCTGGACTAAACTGAGAGGGCAAAAGCCCCCGGAGGGGACCCAGAAGGCCCCCACAGAAGTGCAGGACAAAATGCAAAAATATAGCAAAAACACAAAATAAGAAATTGTCTTATCTGATAGCAGGAGATGCAGACACGACACAGCAGGCTACAAGGGAAACTGGAAAGAAGGATTCAGACCAGAACAATTGATCACCGGCAACCCTGATGGGAAAATGACTCCCTTATATAAGACCAATCAGTAACACCTGATTCCCAGTCCTCACAATCCTCACTAGTACCGCTTGTAACCACCAGAGGGAGCCTCTGCTCAGAACTCATCTCAAACCCATTCACAACAGTACCCCCCCTTGAGGAGGGGTCCCCGAACCCTCATTTGAGCAACCAGGTCGGTCAGGATGAGTTCTATGATACGCACGGATAAGTCTCCTAGCATGGATGTCCGAAGCAAACACCCAAGAATTGTCTTCCTGACCATAACCTCTCCATTTAACCAAATACTGGAGTCTTCGTCTAGAAAAACGAGAATCCAATATTTTCTCAACCACATACTCCAGATTGCCCTCAACCAAAACAGGGTCAGGAGGCACAGCAGCAGGAACCACTGGCTCAACAAACCTCTTCAACAAGGACTTGTGGAACACGTTATGGATCTTAAATGTCCCTGGAAGAAGCAAACGAAAAGAAACAGGATTAATAATCTCCATGATCTTATAAGGTCCAATGAACCTAGGCTTAAATTTAGGAGATGCTACTCTCATAGGAATATTCTTTGAGGACAACCAGACCAAGTCCCCCACTTTAAACCGAGGACCATCAGTCCTATGCCGGTTAGCAAACCACTGGGCCCTCTCCTGAGAGAGAGACAACCTCTCCACTACCTGGTCCCAAATCTGCTGCATACGCTCAACAACAGAGTCAACACCTGGACAGACAGAAGCCTCCGTCTGTCCTGAAGAAAATCGAGGGTGAAACCAGAATTACAGAAAAACGGAGACATCAAAGTGGCAGAGCTAGCCCTATTATTAAGAGCAAACTCAGCCAAAGGCAAAAAAGAGACCCAGTCATCCTGATCAGCAGACACAAAGCATCTTAGATAAGTCTCCAATGTCTGGTTTGTTCTCTCAGTTTGACCATTGGTCTGAGGATGAAATGCCGAGGAGAAAGACAATTGAACACCCAGTTTAGAACAAAAAGTCCTCCAAAATCTGGAAACAAACTGGACTCCTCTGTCAGACACAATGTTCTCAGGAATGCCGTGTAAACGAACCACGTGCTGAAGGAACAACGGCACCAATTCAGAGGAGGAAGGCAACTTAGGTAATGGCACAAGATGTATCATTTTGGAAAACCTATCACAAATTACCCAGATGGTGGTCATTCTCTGAGAAACAGGAAGATCGGAAATGAAATCCATAGAGATATGGGTCCATGGTCTCTTGGGCACAGGCAATGGCATCAACAAACCACTAGAGCGAGAGCAAGGCTTGGAGCGAGAGCAAGTCCCGCAGGACTGCACAAATTCCCTGACATCGCGAGACAAGGTAGACCACCAAAAGGACCGACTAACCAAGTCTCTGGTACCAAAAATTCCGGGATGCCCAGCCAATGCGGAACAATGAATCTCAGACATCACACTCTTTTTCCATTGGTCCGGGACAAACAATTTTCCAACAGGGCAGCGCTCGGGCCTATCCTCCTGACACCCCTCCAGAGCAAGTCTCAAATTGGGCGAGATGGCGGAAAGAACTACACCCTCCTTCAAAATAACAGAGGGATCAGATAGCTCAGGAGAGTCCGCAAGGAAACTCCTCGAGAGGGCATCCGCCTTAACATTCTTAGTGCCAGGAAGAAAGGAAACCACAAATTAAAACGTGTGAAAAACAAGGCCCACCTGGCCTGTCTAGGATTGAGTCGCTTGGCAGATTCCAGATAGACCAGATTCTTATGGTCCGTAAGGACCACCACCTGATGTTTGGCTCCCTCCAGCCAATGTCTCCACTCTTCAAAAGCCCACTTCATGCCAATAACTCCCGATTACCCACGTCATAATTACGTTCAGTAGGAGAAAATTTTCGAGAGAAAAAGGCACAAGGGTTACTTTTAGAGGTCTCTGGATCTTTTTGGGACAAAACGGCACCTGCCCCAATTTCAGAGGCATCAACCTCCACCTGAAATGGCAGAGAAACATCAGGCTGCCGTAGAACAGGAGCAGAAGTGAATCTCTGCTTAAGTTCCTGAAACGCAGAGACTGCCTCAGGAGGCCAATTCACCACATCAGAACCCTTTCTGGTCAAATCAGTTAATGGTTTAACAATAACCGAGAAATTACCAATAAATTTACGATAAAAATTGGCAAAACCCAAAAATCTCTGAAGAGCCTTTAATGAAGTAGGTTGGACCCAATCACAGATGGCCTGAACCTTGACCGGGTCCATTTCAATAACAGATGGGGACAAAATGAATCCCAGAAATGAGATCTTCTGTACGCCAAAAAGACACTTTGATCCCTTCACATACAGAGCATTCTCTCTCAAAATCTGGAATACAGTTCGAACTTGTTTCACATGAGAGTCCCAGTCATTAGAAAAAATCAAGATATCATCCAAATAAACAATCAGAAACTTGTCCACAAAATCCCTGAAAATGTCATTCATGAAGGACTGGAAGACGAAGGAGCATTAGTGAGCCCAAAGGGCATCACAAGGTACTCAAAATGCCCTTCAGGGGTGTTAAATGCCGTCTTCCATTCATCCCCGTGCTTAATGCGAATAAGGTTATACGCCCCCCTGAGGTCAAGCTTGGTAAACCAAGTAGCGTTTTTCACCCTGGAAAACAGGTCAGAAATCAAGGGTAACGGGTATTGATATTTCACAGTAATATTGTTCAAGAGACGATAATCAATACACGGCCTTAATGAACCATCTTTTTTGGCCACAAAGAAAAAACCGGCACCTAAGGGTGAAGAGGATGGTCTGATATGACCCTTCTCCAATGATTCCTTGATATAAGACCGCATAGCGTCATGTTCAGGTACAGACAAGTTAAAAAGGCGACCTTTAGGGAATTTACTACCTGGCACTAATTCAATAGCGCAGTCATAGCTCCTATGGGGAGGTAAGGATGCAGATTTACTTTCGCTAAACACATCAGAAAAATCAAACAAAAAGTCAGGAACATCCTCAGCCTGGGGGGAGGCAGAAAAAACAGGAGTGTTGGTATTAACACATTGGCAGCCCCAACTGGTTACAGACACAGATTTCCAATCCAAAACAGGATTATGAGACTGTAACCAAGGGAAACCCAGCACTATAATGTCATGCAGATTATATAGAACCAAAAATTTGCAGCACTCCTGGTGATCAGGTTCAACCCTCATTATCACCTGAGTAGAAAACTGGGGTTTATTCTCAGCCAAAGGGGTAGAATCGATCCCAGTAAAGGAATAGACTTCTGTAGGGGTATCAAGGGAAACCCACAACGTTTAGCAAAATCATAATCCATCAGGTTAATAGCTGCTCCAGAATCAACGAAAGCCTGAGCAGAAAATGAGGACAGAGAGCATATCAGAGTGACAGTTAATAAAAACTTAGTCTGAACACTACCCAAGACAACTGAGCGTGCAAAAGTCTTCCCCGCTTAGGGCAGACTGAAATAGCATGAGAGGCATCACCACAGTAGAAACATAACCCATTGCGCTTTCGAAAATCATGACGCTGTGCCCCAGACACCACTCCATCACACTGCATGGGCTCAGCAGCTGGCTCACAAGGCAACACCACTCCACGCATACTTCTCCGCTCACGCAAACGTCTGTCAATTTGAATCGCTAATGACATAGAATCATTGAGACCAGAGGGGACAGGGAATCCCACCATAACATCCTTTACATTATCCGACAGACCCTTCCGGAAAAGGGCCGCCAAAGCGTCGTCATTCCACTTGGTCAGGACTGCCCACCTACGGAATCTCTGACAGTATAACTCAGCGTCATCAAGCCCTGATTTAATGCCAACAAGGCTTTTTCAGCTTGATCAGTGACATTAGGCTCATCGTACAATAACCCCAAAGCCTGAAAAAATGCATCAACATCACTCAAAACAGGATCCCCAGGTATCAGGGAAAAAGCCCAATCCTGAGGATCGCCGCGCAGGAGAGAGATGATAATTTGAACCTGCTGCGCTGCGTTTCCTGAGGACTTAGATTTTAAGGCAAGAAACAATTTACAATTATTTTTGAAATTCTGAAACTTAGCTCGATCCCCTAAAAACAAATCTGGCATGGGGATCCTAGGTTCCACAACAGGCAACCTAGCAAGATATGCAGCAATACTCTGAACCTCAGTGGCAAGCTGATCCACACGGCCAGACAACTGTGCAAACTCCATTGGGAGAAAAGATCCTCCCAGCACCCAGAGATACAGAGGGGAAAAAAAAAATGCAAGAAACAGAAAAATATCTCTGACAACTTTTCTTCCTTCAAAATATTTTTTCCTTCTGTGAGTACCATACAATTTTTATGGCCGGTGATACTGTTATGTTACGGTAGCTGAGGAGTGCAGGTAAAAAAGGAAATACACCAGAGCAGTTGGAATCTATGAGATTGCAGTACCCTGACTAACCACCGCAACTAGAGGCAGCCGTTGGAGCGTTCCTACGTTGGTCCTAGACGCCTCGTCACAGCCTGAGAAACTAACTACACCTAAAGATAGAAATAGGAAAGCTATCTGCCCGGAGCAGAACCCCAAAGATAATAGAAAGCCCCCAAACATGTAA
The DNA here is from genome assembly GCA_033576555.1 of Oophaga sylvatica. Taxonomy (NCBI): domain Eukaryota; kingdom Metazoa; phylum Chordata; class Amphibia; order Anura; family Dendrobatidae; genus Oophaga; species Oophaga sylvatica. The sequence goes on from JARQOD010000002.1 coordinate 569,785,920, forward strand.
TGGCGGTTAGACAAGAGGAAATACTGACACAGAAAGAAAATAGTATGAGCAAACGCTGGGGCCCAAACTATCTAAATAGAAAAGGACAGGAAGGGTACTTACTGCAATCTCAGAAAACCCTGAAAAAACACCAACTCTACTAATTTCAAAATCACCTGAGATCACACGACCTCTACCACCTAAATTAGTTCTCTGGTGTAAAAAAAATCAAAACAGCAGCCACTGAAAAAAAACTGGAAAAAGCAAAAGTACAAAACACAGTGGCTGGACTAAACTGAGAGGGCAAAAGCCCCCGGAGGGGACCCAGAAGGCCCCCACAGAAGTGCAGGACAAAATGCAAAAATATAGCAAAAACACAAAATAAGAAATTGTCTTATCTGATAGCAGGAGATGCAGACACGACACAGCAGGCTACAAGGGAAACTGGAAAGAAGGATTCAGACCAGAACAATTGATCACCGGCAACCCTGATGGGAAAATGACTCCCTTATATAAGACCAATCAGTAACACCTGATTCCCAGTCCTCACAATCCTCACTAGTACCGCTTGTAACCACCAGAGGGAGCCTCTGCTCAGAACTCATCTCAAACCCATTCACAACAGACAAGTTAAAAAGGCGACCTTTAGGGAATTTACTACCAGGCACTAATTCAATAGCGCAGTCATAGCTCCTATGGGGAGGCAAGGATGCAGATTTACTTTCGCTAAACATATCAGAAAAATCAATCAAAAAGTCAGGAACATCCTGAGCCTGGGGGAGGCAGAAAAAACAGGAGTGTTGGTATTAACACATTGGCAGCCCCAACTGGTTACAGACACAGATTTCCAATCCAAAACAGGATTATGAGACTGTAACCAAGGGAAACCCAGCACGATAATGTCATGCAGATTATACAGAACCAAAAATTTGCAGCTCTCCTGATGATCAGGTTCAACCCTCATTATCACCTGAGTAGAGAACTGAGGTTTATTCTCAGCCAAAGGGGTAGAATCGATCCCCAGTAGGGGAATAGACTTCTGTAGGGGTATCAAGGGAAACCCGCAACGTTTAGCAAAATCAAAATCCATCAGGTTAATAGCTGCTCCCGAATCAACGAAAGCCTGAGCAGAAAATGAGGACAGAGAGCATATTAGAGTAACAGTTAATAAAAACTTAGTCTGAACACTACCCAAGACAACTGAGCGTGCAAAACGTCTTCCCCGCTTAGGGCAGACTGAAATAGCATGAGAGGCATCACCACAGTAGAAACATAACCCATTGCGCTTTCGAAACTCATGACGCTGTGCCCCAGAAACCACTCTATCACACTGCATGGGTTCAGAAGCAGGTTCACAAGGCAACACTATTCCACGCATACTTCTCCGCTCACGCAAACGTCTATCAATTTGAATCGCTAATGACATAGAATCATTGAGACCAGAGGGGACAGGGAATCCCACCATAACATCCTTTACATTATCTGACAGACCCTTCCGAAAAAGGGCTGCCAAAGCGTCGTCATTCCATTTGGTCAGGACTGCCCACCTGCGGAATCTCTGACAGTATAACTCAGCGTCATCAAGCCCCTGATTTAATGCCAACAAGGCTTTTTCAGCTTGATCAGTGACATTAGGCTCATCGTACAATAACCCCAAGGCCTGAAAAAATGCATCAACATCACTCAAAACAGGATCCCCAGGTGTCAGGGAAAAAGCCCAATCCTGAGGATCCCGCGCAGGAGAGAGATGACAATTTGAACCTGCTGCGCTGCGTTCCCTGAGGACTTAGATTTTAAGGCAAGAAACAATTTACAATTATTTTTGAAATTCAGAAACTTGGCTTGATCCCCCAAAAACAAATCTGGCATGGGAATCCTAGGTTCCACAACAGGCAACCTAGCAAGATAGGTAGCAATACTCCAAACCTCAGTGGCAAGCTGATTCACACGGCCAGACAACTGTGCAAACTCCATTGAGAGAAAAAATCCTCCCCAGCACCCAGAGATACAGAAGGAAAAAAAAAATGCAACAAATAGAAAAATATCTCTGACAACTCTGACTTTTTTTTTTTTTTTTTTTTCTTTCACAATATTTTTCCCTTCTGTGAGTACCATATAATTTTCAGTTTAGGCTGGTGATACTGTTATGATTTGGTAGCTGAGGAGTGCAGGTAAAAAAGGCAATACACCAGAGCAGTTGGAATCTATGAGATTGCAGTACCCTGACTAACCACCACAACTAGAGGCAGCCGTGGAGCGTTCCTACGTTGGTCCTAGACGCCTCGTCACAGCCTGAGAAACTAACTATACCTAAAGATAGAAAGATGAAAGCTATCTGCCCGGAGCAGATCCCCAAAGAACATAGAAAGCCCCCAAACATGTAATGGCGGTTAGACAAGAAGAAATACTGACACAGACAGAAAATAGTATGAGCAAACGTTGGGGCCCAAACTATCTAAATAGAAAAGGATAGGAAGGGCACTTACTGCAATCCAAAAAACCCTGAAAAGCACCAATTCTACTAATTTCAAAAACACCTGAGATCACATGACCTCTACACCTAAATTAGTTCTCTGGTGTAACAAAATCAAAACAGCAGCCACTGAAAAACTGGAAAAAGCAAATGTACAAAACATCAGTGGCTGAACTAAACTGAGAGGGTAAAAGCCCCCGGAGGGGACCCTGAAGGCCCCCACAGAAGTGCAGGACAAAATGCAAAAATCAAGCACAAAAACAAAAAGAAGAAAATGTCTTATCTGTTAGCAGGAGATGCAGACACGACACAGCAGGCTACAAAGAAAACAGGAATCAAGGATTGAGACCAGAACAATTGATCACCGGCAACCCTGATGGGAAGGCGACTCCCTTAAATAAGACCAGTCAGTAACACCTGATTCCCAATCCTCACAATCTTCACTGGACAGTCCAGTACCGCTTGTAACCACCAGAGGGAGCCTCTGCTCAGAACTCATTTCAAGTCCATTCACAACAGTGTGTCTCTGCAGGGAAACCGGAGGTGTCCGTGCATGCATAGTGGGCATGGGATTTCTTAAAATCCCTTACACTACGCTGCAACATCTGGCCACTGCGGGTTTGACGCTGTGGATGTACGGAGCGTCCAACACACAGTGTTTATTGACCATGGGATAATACCGTTAGGATAAAAAGTTAATAATTCTGCATACCTTGATAAAGGGTGTTGTATCCTTAGGCTGCACCCTTCCTCGTTACAGAAACACACATCACCTGATCTGCTTCATCCAATAAGAATTCAAGTTTATACAACTTGGTGTGGGAAAATCTGTATAAAAATGATATGATCAAAATACTCAGTTGCTTAATAATTCTGCATACAGTGTATTGTTTTTTTATCAGTCTTCTTCCAGGGCATCTCCTTAAAAGTTTCAATGAAATTCCAATGATGATGAAATTTGTCAATGATTGAGGAAGGAAAGTCCAAAAAAGTATACAAAAAAAAGTAAAAATTATCCTTTAATTGTGACATAGTTAAAAAAAATTACAAAAAAGAAAAATGCTAAAAACTCCCGATATCTTACATATTTCGGATGATATATAGATTCTTAGTCATTCTAGCTGGTTTATAAGTAAAAGCGAAATTTTTTAATTTTTGAATGATGTCATAATTAACATTTTTACTTTTTTCGTGGGTCGTGAATATTCAACTATTTGGGACCTTTCTAGCGTGAATATCTGAGACATGGCTCAAAGCTTTTCCTGCGTGAACTACCCCTGTGATCACTTAAAGCGAACCTGTCAGCAGGATTGTGCACAGTAACCTACACACAGTGTCAGGTTGGCACCGTTGTACTGATTATAATGATACCTTGGTTGATGAAATCCATCGTGTGGCTGTTGTTTAATCTTTATTTTCAGTTTTGAAAGCAGGAAGAGCAGAAAGAAAGGTGGGAGGACAGTTCTAGATGTACGTGTTGTTCCAGTTATTTTTATGCCTCAAAACAACTGGAACAACTGGTATGTGTTGTTCCAGTTGTTTTGAGGCATAGGGAAGAAATGATATGGGGTGATAGATAGACAGAGAGGATGGGTCAAGGAGGGCTTTTTGAGGATGGATGTGATTGAGGCATGTTAGAAGCATGAGGGGAAAACACCAGTTGTTAGTGATAGGTTGAAGAGATGGGTTAGGGTTGGGTTGAACAACCGCGTTTTACATGAGCAGCCACTACACTTGCCAACGATCACATCCTGCAAGATATACTTGGGTGCATGAACAGCATGAATATTGACAGAGGGTACCTCATCATTTGGGACCTGACTCACCAAATATTGGAAAATTAAGCCTTTTAGGGATAACTTATCCTGTTCCCTTTTATTATCAACTTACCACCTACAGCAGTCGGTACATTGATGAAGGTCAACAGAGACTGGAACGTCTGCATTTTGTACCACTGACTGTAACTTAAATATCACTTTATTCATTCAAATAAGTTGAGTGCCAAGTTTTTCTTCATTATTGTTACTGGTTTGGGACCCTACTTGAGCACCACACCAGTAGTTCTGCGTCACATTCTTCAGGGTTGGGTTGAAGACTGTGGTAAGGTTTGGGATGAGGTGGGACGGGATTGGGTCGAGTGCACACATGGTAAAATGTGATCTTGAGAGTAGAGACGAGAGTTGATTTCTGTAATTGTGGAGAAGTTTCTTTTGGAGGAGGAGAGAAGAGTAGTTATGAGGAGGGCTGTGGGGGCTGTAGGCCAAAGCTATCTCTGATGTTATCGATCTTCTGCTTGAAGAATGAGGCAAAGGAGAGTAAGGAGATGCTGTGGGAAGGACAAGAGAATTGAAAGTGTTGAATAATTGTTTAGGGCTGTGAGACAGGGATGATATGAGAGTTGAGAAGTAGGTTTGTTTTGCTGCAGTGAGTGTGGACATTAAAGTGGTGAGGGTCTTTTTGAATGTAATGAAGTGCTTGTTGGAGAGGGATCTTTTCCATCTTGGCTCAGCAACAGTGGACGCCCCCATCAGTTCTTTAGTCTGGCTGGTGTGTCAGCTTTGGTATGTATGAGGGGGGCAACTGATTAGAGAGCTGCAGCTGTTGTGGTGTTATATAAAGTGAAGGCAACATCTGCATCATGTAAGTAACCTATATTTGCGAGAGAGAGAAGGACTCTGAAAGTGAGTGTAAATTAAGGTGTTTGAGATTTTTGCGAGGGTGGGCAAGTTTATGGAGTACACCTCAAAAGAACGGAGAGTAACAGAGGGTGGTAGTGGAATTGGGGTAAAGGAGCAATTATCTGACAGGAGAAAACCAACTCATCCCTCAAACTTGCTGCTGGGGCAGAGGGTGTGAGAAAGATGGAGTCCACCATAATAAAGTGCAGCTGGAGGGGCTGTGTCAGAGAAGGTGAGCCAGGTTTCAGTGATGCCGAGGAAGGAAATTTTGAAAAGATCATGGATGTATGAAAGTTTGTTGCAGACAGGATGAGCGTTCCATAGACCTCCTTTTAGAGGAACTGGGGGAGCGTGGGCTGGGCGAATGGGTATGAGGTTAGAAATGTTGCGGAAACTTGTGATTGATCATGGATGGGAAGTAGAAGTGAGTATGGGGATGTGGCAAGGAGGGCCAGGATTTGGAGAAATATAACCAGCAGGGAGGAAAAGTAGAGAAAGTGTAAGTAGGTGGGAGCTGGAGAGGGCATGAAAAGACTGTCTGTGTTTGGAGACAAAATATTGTATGTTGAGGAACAGATCTGAGGAGGAGGTGAGATAAATGGGGAGGATGGAGGGAGAGATAACCAGTTCATTACTAGGTGTAGGGATTAGGATGGTTAGTATGAAGGGAAGGACTATGGAGGTGAGGGTGAAGATAAACAAAAACATTGTTTATTGTGACTAAGTATCAAGATACCTTCAGTTCCCTTCTGGTTCCATTCTGGTCTAATTCAGTACAATATACTTATATGCATGTGCATCATGCAAGAGCAGCCAACATCATGCAGACTTGTTGCTCACAATATATTTATATTTTAACCAATTCACGACATGTGCTATACATGTGCTGTGCAAGCCGGAAGCGGGAGTATGGAGCAGGCTTATGGGTTAAGCTCTTCCCATACTGGCAGGTCATGGATATGTGTTACAGTCAGGACCTACCTCTAACAATTGTGGGAGGAGCGGAGGTCCGCCTGCAATTGTTAACTTGTTACAGGTGGCTATCTACTTCTGGCATCGGCATTTAACACTCGCTGGCAGGGCCGGCTCCAGGTTTTTATGGGCCCCGGGCGAAAGAGCCTCCGTGGGCCCCTTTAACACAGACCACGATTCATGATGCACAGATACAGCAGAGAAATATAGGTACAGTACAATGCCAAATACTTCACTTCTTCCATTACATGAGTGATATCTATTGTAAATTGTACAATAGCTCAAAAACCGCCAAATCCTCACAGCGCACAGTACAGACTGGACAGTACAGTCCTCCATACAATATTATGGGCACCACAGTCTCCCCTCATCATCCATATAATACCCCATGCAGGATGTCACCCCCATATAATGCTCCATACAGAATACTGGACCCAAAATAATGCTCCATACAGAATACTGGACCATATAATGCTCCATACAGGATACTGGTCCCCATATAATGCTCCATACAGGATACTGGTCCCCATATAATGCTCCATACAGGATACTGGTCCCCATATAATGCTCCATATAAAATATGGAGCTCTCCTCTGCGCTGTACTGCGTTCTGCACTGTTACAGCTCAGGAAAGGGCGCTGTGGAAAGACTCCCCATTATCATCATGATTTCCTCCTTATCATCATCATTGCCTCCCCATCATCATCATGGCCTCCCATTATCATCAATGCCTGCCCATCATCATCATCTCCTCCCCATCATCATCTTCTCCCCATCATCAATGCCTGCCCTTATCATCATCTTCTTCCCATCATCATCAATGCCTCCCCATTATCAGCAATGCCTGCCCATCATCATCTCCTCCCCATCATCATCAATGCCTGCCCATCATCATCTTTCCCCATCATCAATGCCTGCCCATTATCATCAATGCCTGCCCATTATCATCATCTTCTCCCCATCATCATCATCAATGCCTCCCCATTATCAGCAATGCCTGCCCATCATCATCTTCTCCCCATCATCAATGCCTCCCCATTATCAGCAATGCTGCCCATCATCATCTTCTCCCATCATCAATGCCTGCCCATCATCATCTTCTCCCATCATCAATGCCTCCCCATTATCAGCAATGCCTGCCCATCATCACACACAGACAGCACACAAGCACTCTCTCACATACATACACACACACATACACATACACACACACACACACACACATACACACAAAGCACCGCACTACATACACACAGACACACACAGAGACACACACATCTTACCTGTCCGGCGTCCCCGCGCTTTCTGCACAGCCGGCCGCTGAATGATGACGTCATTCAGCGCGCTGCTGTGAGAGGAAGCGCCGGCGCCCCCTGGAGCCCGGAGCTGCGGCAGCAGAGGCACGGGGGAGGTAAGTATTGTGCCAGCTGATGCGGGGCCCTGAGCAAGCGGGGGGGCCAGTGGCGGCGCTGACACCGCTCTCCTCCGCTAACGGGCGCGGGGGTGCCAGACTGCGAGTGGGCCCGGCACTTGCCCGGGTGTGTCGGGTGCTGACGCCGGCCCTGCTCGCTGGTATGGGTGCATGTTCATGGTACACGTACATTTGATGTGTCCATCGGCACTCCCATGATGTGATGGGTTGAAGACCTCTGCTTGTCATTATGGAGTTCCTTTGAAACCCACCCTGTGGCCAATCTTCAAAGGAAACCATGATTATTTCTGCTATATACAGCAATGCTGTGGCATCCCTGTATATAGTACAAGCGATCAGATGATTGTAGATTCAGTTCCCCTAATGGGACTAACAAGAACTGTGAAAAGCAAAATAACTGTTTTCAACCCCTCTACCCCCCAATGCTGTTTGCACCTTCATGACTAGGTCAAATTTTACAATTCTGACCAGTGTCAGTTTACGTGGTAATAACTCTGGAACTCTTCAACGGATCCCACTGATTCTGAGATTGCTTTTTCGTGACATATTGTACTTAATGATACAATATGACTTGTGATTATTTGTGAAAAAGCAGAAATTTGGTAGAAATTTTGAAAAGTTTGCAATTTTCAAACTTTTAATGTTTATGCCCTTAAATCAGAGAGTTATGTCACACAAAATAGTTAGTAAATAACATTTACCACATGTCTACTTTACATCAGCAACATTTTTTAAATATATTTTTTTGTTAGGAAGTTATAAGGGTTAAAATTTGACCATCGAGTTTCCCTTTTTCCAAAAAAAATTTACAAAACCATTTTTTTAGGGACCACCTCACACTTGAAGTGACTTTGAGAGGTCTATATGAAAATACCCAAGCGTAACACCACTCTAAATACTGCACCTCTCAAGGTACTCAAAACCACATTAAAACCATATTAAACCTTAAAGTGTTTCACAGGAATTTTTGGTATATGGAAAAAAATGAACATTTAACTTTTTTTCACAAAAAGTTAACTTTATAACTATTTTTTTTATTTCACAAGGGTAACAGGAAAAAATTTGTTATACAATATCTCCTGAGAATGCTGATACCCCATACGTGGAGGGAAATCACTGTTTGGGCGCACTCTATGGCTGAGAAGGAAAAAAGCTCCATTTGAATTTTTGGACTGTAAAGTTTGCTGGAATAATTACCGAATGCCATGTCGCTTTTGGAGAGCCCTTGATGTGCCTAAAAGTGGGAAGCCCCACAAGTGACACCATTTTGGAAACTAGACCCCCTCGGGGACTTATCTAGATATGTGGTGAGCACCTTAAGCCATAAAAATTAAAAAATCACATTTTTCCCACAAAAAATATTCTTTTAGTCCTATATTTTTTATTTTCTCAAGGTAACAGGAGAAAACAGACCCCATGATTTGTTGTGCAATTTCTCCTAAGTATTCAGTTACCCTATATGTGGGGGAAAACTACTGTTTGGGCGCATGGCAGGACTCAGAAAGGAAGGATTGACATTTTGCAATGCAGACTTTGGTGGAATAGTTTGCAGATGTCATGTCACATTTAAAGAGCCCCTGATGTGCCCAAACAGTGTAAACCCCCACAAGTGACCCCATTTTGGAAACTAGACCCCTCAAGAAATGTATCTAGATATGTGGTGAGCATTCTAAACTGCCTGGTGCAACTGTCACGCACAGACTAAGTGCAACACGAAGGGATGAAAGGAAGGGAGCCCAACACTAGGGAATGGGAGTGGAGACCCATAGGAAGATCTAAAGTCACCCTTTCTGCCCTAAATGTTGCCTGATCCTGCCCTACTTAGAGAATGATAGGGTGTGCACTAGTCGATCCCCACTACCACTAAAGATAGCTGGGATAGACGAACAAGGGGAATACTTACCAACATTTTTTGGTCACTGTAATTTCACAAGAAATGCTGCAACAAGTCATCAAAATGTCACATTTATCCCAAAATGGTATCAATAAAAACATTGTATCACCCCGCAAAAAATAAGCTGTCATACAGCTTGATCGACCGAAGAAATGAAATCATTACTGGTCTGAGGAAACAACACAAACTTTTTTTTTTTGCAAATTTCTGTTTTTATTTCTCACCACTAAAATGATAAAAACTGGACATTTTTGGTACTGAAGAGCAGAATCATATCGCAAGGTCATTTTTATACAGTAAAAATAATTTCAAAAAAACAATGCAGCATTGCGTTTTTTTCACAATTTCTCTTCACTTGTAATTTTCCTGTTTTACAGTACACTGAGTGTAAAATGAATGGTGTCATTCAAAAGTACAACGTAGCGGACAGAAAATGAAAAAAAAAATTATGGCTCTAGGAAGAAGGGAAGGAAAAAGAGAAAACACAAAAATGGAAATTGGCCATGTCATGAAGGGTTAAAGTTGCACTTTTGTAAGATACATTGCCTTCCTGCTGTGTCTAGAAGCTATGAAGAATTTGATTATTTTTTACATTATTATATTTTAATGCCCAAGCTGTGCGAAAGGAAATGATCAGTGTAATGACTCATTTACATGGATAGTATTTAGTGTCATGGACTGAGTCTGTTTCCAAATGGAAGGTTCAGGAAAACGTTTCCCAGACAAAGGCTTTCCTGATCTTCCAAGACAGGATCCAATTTAATCATTCAAACTGAATATACAGCTCCTGCACAAAACTATAAGATTATTATTTATCATGTATTATTATAGCGCCATTTGTTCCATGGCGCTTTACATGTGAAAGGGGATAAACACAACAAAAACAAATAAAATAATCTTGAACAAAACGAGTCACCGACTGGTACAGGAGGAGAGAGGACCCAGCCCACGAGGGCTCACAGTCTACAGGGGATGGATGAGGATACAGAAGGTGAGGGTAAGATGACCATTAGAGTTGGCGCAAATTGATTTGCAGGACCTAGTCTACGTCAGTATGACTTGGTTCCATGGTACGAAAACACAGCAAATTATTCACTTGCAGAAAATTTGCTGTGTTTTAGAGTGCCAGCAAATTGCATGTGATTTTAAGAAATCTCATGTCATGCTACAAAATATATCCATATATATATATATATATATATATATATATATATATATATATATATATAATGACAAGAGCTGTGGGTTTGAGATCCGCAGCCTGTCAATTAATGCTGCAAAATAATATGTAACCTGTATAGTGAATGCTGCAAAGAAAAAAAAGCAAATAATTGAAACTCCAGAACTGCTATTGTTTAGATACTGCACCGTATATGTATTCCAAAATTATAACAATGAAAATAACAGCTTGCCACATCAAAAAGTAAGTACTCCATCAATTAAAAATTTATAATTTTATGGATCACAGAAAATGTTAGCACAAATCAAATATTTTTTTTCAAAGTTATTAATTTTTTGGACCTTGAAAATATAAAAAAAACTAAACAATTGTGGTATCAATTTACTTATACTGACCTGAACAATCATGTTTTCAAGCCATTTTTACCAAACTATAACCCCTTCATGATACGGCGATTTGCAATTGTCTTCGTTCTTTCCTCGCCTTCTTCCAAGAGCCATAGCTTTTTTTATTTTTCCATCTACATAGCCATAGATGTTTTTGACCTCCAGCATTTTTATGGAGCATTTTGAACTAGTGTTTTTCGGATGTTTTCTTTAAACATCAATTAACAAAGAAGAAATCATTAGAGTTTTTTGAAGCAGAAAAGTCTGGCAAAACGTTCAAAAGAGACACCTGGGCGTCTTACGAGCCTTCCCATTGACTTGTATTGTAAAATACAGAGCGTCTTCAGAGCGGGAAACACCTGAAAAATGGTCAGGCCACTTGCTTTAATCATCTTTGCGTCTTTAGAAATCTGAAGCAGTTAAAAAACTGAACATATGAATGTGTCGACCCGCCACCACAATTGTGGATTACCAGGGCAATGGGGTACTCAGAGCCGAGCCCATGGAAGTCTATGGGGTTGTCACAGGTAGCGGTGGCTCGGTCTGTGGCCCTGGCGGTCTGGCGTATGTTGGGGGGAATATTTACAGGGGATTTGATATATTTACAGTTCGTGACGCCACCTGTAGTCTCCGGTAATTTGTACCAGCGCTGCTGTAGATCTCTGAGGGGATGGTGAGGCAGCTAGATGTCGGGTCCCCTACAGGTGGGACTCTTCCCTCAGGTCGGTAGTTAAAGCAGGGTTGTGCAAGCATGCAATTAAAGAACTCAGTCTCACACGGTCAGCGTCTTTCCATACCTTTATACTTGTAAGATGGTAAGGCAGGTCCCAGGGAGGCTGATCCAAGGAGAATGTATTTCAAGATAGCAGCTGGACAAGTTAGGGGCCTCCTTTACTTTCACAACGATGAGTACAACCAGCATGAAGCGTAGTTCCCTCTATAACTCCAGCTATTCCAAAGCTGTACTGCCCAGTCAGTTTTGTGGTCGGAGCCTTCCTGTGAGAGAGCTGAATTCCTATCTTGTCCTGCAGAGACTCAAGGTCCTCACTCCCCCTGACCCCAGTTACGTACCGACTATTCAGGGCTGCTTGCCGCGACCTAAGGTCCGATAAGCCTCTGGTTTTCCTACCACTATGCGTGAAGCTATAGTGGTGCTTCGGTCCCCAGTGACCGGTAACAATGTGCAGGACTTCTTCAATCCAAAAGCACTTCTAATTCTTTCCACTGTGCCTTTCGCCTTGTCCGCGCTTGTAGCATAAACACTCACACTTGCAAAAAGTCATATAATCACTCCCTTCTTTTCTTCCTTCAGAGTTAGTTACCAGACTCTCAGTAATCTTCTAGGCAGGAGCACGTCTCTGAACCTTCACTGTCCTTGAGACAGGAGACTGAAGTATTTCTGTACTAAACTCTTCTTTCTTTATCAATGTCTTCAAGTGAGGTACAGCTCTGACCAGGCTGAGGTGATCTATATCTCGCCCTTACTGGCCTCCACTTGCTGAACTGCTGACAGAACCAGGCTGGACTACTTCCTCCTCCAGGTCCAGGCTAGACTGTGCACGTCTGCTCTGTCCGAAGACAGGAAACTGACTACTGAATCACTCAACGAATACACACTGACCACTCCCTGACAAGTGACTAAACTACCCTAAGGGTGTGTCTAGTGTATGTTGAGTGAATGGGTATAGAGCATTGAACTGCTATCTCTCCACACATTCTCCAGGGTACTGCGTGTGCCTTCACACCAGGGCTACACATTCCCCCATGGTAAAAGACAGCACTCCCGGGCTGTAAAATACAAAGAGACAATTTTGTTTATGCATTTAACATTAAACATTAATTCGTCCCATCCGGGAGGTAAGGATGTCTTGAACGTTGCAAACAAAAACATTAAATATAGAAAAGTACAAAAAGTATTAAGGCATCAAAACATTCAATAAATATACAGTATTCTTGTGAAGGACCCGCACCAAACCTCCAACGTGGGTCCTGGGTGGGCTGCAGGACATCTGGTTGCAGACCTCACTCAGTGCCACACCACACGGGTTTTATTATTCAGAGGTAGTTGTGCTGGTTTTATGTAAAACCAATATTAGGCACCGAAGCGCAACTATTTACAGGATACAGTTTTTGGGCTGGCTCAGTCCTCAGCCTCTGAGTCCATAATAAGAAAAAGACACTGATATAAATACATTTCTATTATGCATTAAATTTTCAACTTTTTTTTTTTTTTTTTGGTACCCAGCCGGGCATTCTACTAAATATAGAAAAACATAGAAATTATCTCTGGCAATAAAATGCAAGATTGGCAAACATTCTCAAACTTTTTACAACAGTACATATGGTAGACCCCTGTCTGGATCTTACCGGTTTTTCTTTTACTGTTTAATTATTTCAACTACATTTTCCACCCCGGGGGCTGGAACAATGCGATGGTCCCTAGATCCCATTACTAACAAGTCGTGACCTGCTATTAGGGTCTGAGTCGCCACAGTTCTCGTGCGAACCTCTAGGGGCGCAACGGGTACTTTCTCCTTGCGAGACACCGATTGCGTTTCAATTTGCGTTACAGTTAGCGATATTGATCGTGTCATAGATTGCGATGGAAACTGGGTCGCATGTTGCGATGTAGATGAATAACGAGTTAGTGGAGAATATACAGGTGTTGCTTCCACTTGCGAGGTGCCTGCAGGGGGCGATGCTGGGGCACGGCCTGGTGCTGTTTGAGCTGGAGACGGGGACGCTGCGGTAGTGGTGACGTTACCTGCGTCGGGGACGGGATCACGGACGATGGTGACGTTAAGGGCATACCATCCCTTCATACCCCAGTGCCGCGTATATGTGACAATGTCTCCATTTACTAGGTCCCTCCCGGGATGGCCTTGCGGTAGGTGGGATTCCACGTCGCGTCGGCTGACGAAGACCCCTGGGTAGAGGCCCGGTTCTCTTATGAAGCCCCAGCCCTTCCGGAGCTGGAACTCAGTCACACACCCCTGCCGCCGCGGTTCCCTCAGGGTACCTTTCTCTCTACGGACACTCTCCTTGTCCGTGATCAGCTCTGCATGCTGCCGCTGTCGGTTCCGCTGAGCTTCCCGCTCTTCCTCCTGCTGGCATTTCTGTTTCTCCTCACGACTCTGCCACTCACGTTCCCACTGGGCGGTGTAGGCGACGTCATCCAGGCGCGCCATCTCGTCCCAGTCGACGTCTGGTAACGACGGACAGGACCCCTCCGGTGTCCCTGCCGGGGATCGATCATCTGCTGCGGCCTCCTGGCCGGGCGGGCGTTCCGGAACTGGCGGTACCTCCTCAACCTCCTTCGCCTCCACCGCTTCACCGGTGGGATCAGGATTGGTACTTTCGGGGGCAGCCTCCGGTTGCTCCTTTGCCTTGGGCAGCAGAAGTTTTGGTAACTCCTGACGTAGGGGGTCGTCGAGGGGAGAGAACACCGCGTCCCACAGCCGCCGCTGCTCCTGGGTACGCCGGCGTCTCTCGATCTCTTCAAATCCAGATTGGTGCTGGACCATCTTTTTCAGGCGTGTATTCTCCTCCTGAATTTCTAGCAACGCTTGCTGCAGGTGCAGGACCACGGATCGTTCCGGTGCTGGTGGCAGCTTGGCTGGGGAGCGGGGCCTGCCTCCCTCCGCTTCCCTGCTCGGCTGCACACGTCCTGCTTCCATGATGTTCCAGAGCGTTCTTTTTTCTTCCTCCAGAGACGTCCGGTCTCTTCCGTGGAGGCGGGGTTTGCGTCTCCTCCTCCTCGCAGGGAAGGTGAAGAGGAGGCGGACCTCCTTTGCTGTAGGGCAGGATCGCATGTTGTAATAGCACTTTGAGAGGGCAGGCATTTTCTTCGCGCCACATGGGGGTGCACGCCCACGAAAGTACGCCCACCTTCTTCTCCAGCGCCTGAGGGCGCGAATATGGCGACAAAGATGGCGATTTTTGGCGCCAAAAGTGCAAACAGTCCTTTTTCACAAAAACAATTCCATAGGCACACAGGGCTCGCAATTTTGCGAGTTTCGCATCCTGTTCGTGACGCCAAAGTTTTGTGTCGACCCGCCACCACAATTGTGGATTACCAGGGCAATGGGGTACTCAGAGCCGAGCCCATGGAAGTCTATGGGGTTGTCACAGGTAGCGGTGGCTCGGTCTGTGGCCCTGGCGGTCTGGCGTATGTTGGGGGGAATATTTACAGGGGATTTGATATATTTACAGTTCGTGACGCCACCTGTAGTCTCCGGTAATTTGTACCAGCGCTGCTGTAGATCTCTGAGGGGATGGTGAGGCAGCTAGATGTCGGGTCCCCTACAGGTGGGACTCTTCCCTCAGGTCGGTAGTTAAAGCAGGGTTGTGCAAGCATGCAATTAAAGAACTCAGTCTCACACGGTCAGCGTCTTTCCATACCTTTACTTGTAAGATGGTAAGGCAGGTCCCAGGGAGGCTGATCCAAGGAGAATGTATTTCAAGATAGCAGCTGGACAAGTTAGGGGCCTCCTTTACTTTCACAACGATGAGTACAACCAGCATGAAGCGTAGTTCCCTCTATAACTCCAGCTATTCCAAAGCTGTACTGCCCAGTCAGTTTTGTGGTCGGAGCCTTCCTGTGAGAGAGCTGAATTCCTATCTTGTCCTGCAGAGACTCAAGGTCCTCACTCCCCCTGACCCCAGTTACATACCGACTATTCAGGGCTGCTTGCCGCGACCTAAGGTCCGATAAGCCTCTGGTTTTCCTACCACTATGCGTGAAGCTATAGTGGTGCTTCGGTCCCCAGTGACCGGTAACAATGTGCAGGACTTCTTCAATCCAAAAGCACTTCTAATTCTTTCCACTGTGCCTTTCGCCTTGTCCGCGCTTGTAGCATAAACACTCACACTTGCAAAAAGTCATATAATCACTCCCTTCTTTTCTTCCTTCAGAGTTAGTTACCAGACTCTCAGTAATCTTCTAGGCAGGAGCACGTCTCTGAACCTTCACTGTCCTTGAGACAGGAGACTGAAGTATTTCTGTACTAAACTCTTCTTTCTTTATCAATGTCTTCAAGTGAGGTACAGCTCTGACCAGGCTGAGGTGATCTATATCTCGCCCTTACTGGCCTCCACTTGCTGAACTGCTGACAGAACCAGGCTGGACTACTTCCTCCCTCCAGGTCCAGGCTAGACTGTGCACGTCTGCTCTGTCCGAAGACAGGAAACTGACTACTGAATCACTCAACGAATACACACTGACCACTCCCTGACAAGTGACTAAACTACCCTAAGGGTGTGTCTAGTGTATGTTGAGTGAATGGGTATAGAGCATTGAACTGCTATCTCTCCACACATTCTCCAGGGTACTGCGTGTGCCTTCACACCAGGGCTACACATGAACATCTAGATGTTTTTACATGGAAATGCATATGTCCGTTTGAGATTTCAAAGGGCACCCGCTTGTAAACATATCCTTTATGGTGTCTAAAAAAAAACTACAACTCTTTATACTATTACAAAAACATAAAAATAAAAGTTATAACACCTGGACTTAATGAAAGTTTAAAAAAAAATATTCCTATAGCCCATGATGCCAAAATTGTGTCCTTATAGGGATTAATGTAAAATGTTTTTCACGACTCTGAAATCACTTTTTTAAATAAAATAGCAGGTAAAAAAATCACTGATTTCCAATTACCTGATTTTTAACAAGATTATTTTATATTTATTTCCCCCCAAAATACAGGACAAATAAAAACTTACAGACAAAAGGAATCTACAAAGTGATATGAGACTTTAAAACCAAACAAGCAAATTGTACAATCGTTCATCCCTGACGCTTTCATTTTAAAATATGATAATTACGGCAAGGTTTAATGTGCCTCTAGACTACAGTATGTGCTCATATTTAGCGTTTAGCCCTGTGGACTCATAATGCTGGGCTTATAAGTGTGTGCTGTAAGTGGATTTACACCATTGATTTTATTTTACTAAGGCCTTTTTGGCTTAGGTATGCCTAATCGCTTATAATTACACTGCCCTTTTAGATGGAAAATTTGATCTGTTCAGCATCTCGGAACCCTGGCGCCCATCTGCACCTGTGACTGTGAAAGACTGTTGAGCTGTGGAAATTCTGACTTGATAATAATGTCAATTATGCCCTGAAAAGGAAGTGTAAAATAATTTTAAAATATTCAAAATACGGCTTTTCAGATGCCATATTGTATACCGCCGCTCACAGAAACACGATACCTAAACATCTCTTATTTTGTTAGCTTTAAGCTCTGTTTATTTTTCCATTCAAGCTCGGCGTGTTATTCCAAACCTGCAGAGGTATTGGTCTGCACATTTACATATTTTAATGTAAACTGGTATAATTTTACTTTTTCACCAATAGTCCTTTTGATCTATACTGATAAAAGAGTGCCGCCATGTGGTTACATGCTGAAAATGTTTTGTAGATTTGCAAAAACAAACTTCCAGCTCATGATATTTGTATAAGTGTAATAAAAATGGTCTAAAATACCATGATTCTTGTGCTTCTACTGTACCCATGTGCAAATAGAAAGATATTTCTACAGTATGATTCTGGTATGAAGTGATTTAATATGCGATCGAAAACTTAGGCATAAGAGTTAACGGTCATCATAACTTGGCGATCAGGACCCCTTCTCTATATCACATTATTTGACCTAAAGAAAATGTCCTTTGAAAGTCACAAGACACATAGTACTGAGCAAAAGTTTTAGTCAAGGGTGGGAAAAAATGCTGCAAAGTACAAATGCTTTCAGAAATCGAAATGTTAATAGTTTATTTTTATCAATTAACAAAATGCAAAGTGAATCAACAAAATATAAATATAGATCAAATCAATATTTGCTGTGATCGTCCGTTTTTGTTCAAAACAGCATCAATTCTTCTTACACACAGTTTTTGAAGGATCTCTGCAGGAAGGTTCTTCTAAACATCTTGTAGAACTAACCACAGATCTTCAGTGGATGTCGGCTTGATCGAATCCTTCTGTCTCTTCATGTAATTGTAAGAGAGAAGACCAGGCTGTGGGTGCTGGAAGGGCACCGGTCCGGAACTGCTGGGGCCGAGCCTATTATTGCAGGGAGGAAGGAAATTGGGGACAGAGGGGACCCAGGCACTGTAGAGAGGGGGCATGGTGAGCAGGTTAAGGGGTTTTGTGTGGGAAGAGAGAGAGAGTTCCCGCTGGAGAGAAGCAAGAGTGAAGACCTGCTGCGCACCACGGGTAGCGTTAGTCCACGCGGTGGCGAGAGGGGATGAGTGCAGAAAGGACCAAGCGGGGGATTGTTGTGTGAGACTCATGACTGCAGAGCACACCTAGCGGGAGATTGGTGCACGAGACTCCCGACTGCAGAGCATGCTGAGCAGGAGATTGTTGTGCCGGACTCCTGATTGCAGAGCATGCTGAGCAGGAGATTGTTGTGCCGGACTCCTTATCGCAGAGCACGCTGAGCAGGAGATTGTTGTGCCGGACTCCTGATTGCAGAGGACGCCGAGATTATTGTGAAAGTCTCCCAGCTGCAGAGCAGCGTGATGGACCAGGGTCTGAACGTGTCAGACCGGTGACTGCCCGTTGCCGCCAGAAGAGGGAAGACTTGACCTAATAGGCGGGGAAGCCTGAAGACCTCAACATCGGCCTCAGCCGCCATCCAACTTTCATCACAGAGTAAGTGACAAGCATCGGACTCACGATAAGTGAAGCAGACATATGCATAAACTGTGGCCTTAAATTACTCAGTTTTATTGTGATTCTTAGCTTAAACCTGATTTACCTCCCTGTTGCTCCCTGCTCAGAGATTCCTCCCTGTAATCATTAAATCCACCCACTGTTACCCTGTTAACCCTTACTCTGTGCCTCTGCGTCGCTGCCTCCAATTACCTGTGTTACATAATCCCAGACAGATTTGATGATGCTGAGATCAGGGCTCTATCTGGGCCATATCATCACTTCCAGGACTCCTTATTCTGCTTTGCAGTACAGATAATTCTTAATGACATTGGTTGTAGGACACAAGGATTTGCAAAAGCCAACATCCACAGAAAATTTGTGGTTGGTTCTCCAATATGTTTGGAACAACTTCCCTGCTGCGTTCCATCAAACACTGTGAGGCGACCAAGAGCAGTTGATGCTTTGATGCTGTTTCGAAGGAAAACAAGGTCACTCCAAATAATAAAATAAATAATAATTTTATTAATATAACGCCAACATATTCTGCAGCATTTTATATTATTTGCATTAGATTTCTCTTTTGTTCATTCACTGTGCATTTTGTTAATCGATAAAAATAAACTATTAACACTGCTAGTTTTGAAAGCTTTCTTACTTTGCAGTATTTCCACACCTGCTTTAAACTTTTGCACAGTACTGTATATGAGCCTCATCCTAGCCATGCATAAAACATTTTTTTTTTTATGTTTGGCTCCAGTCCTCATATTGTTACATTGCTATGCACCCTCCACATATCTCTAAAATCCACTCTACAGGTGCACGTTTGATCATCTATTTGCCTCCACTTACAGACTATTACTAGAGATAATTTGGCAGCTTTAGATAGTTACCAAATCCTAACCCTCCCATGGGAAAGGTCAGTCAAGTACCTGCCCATCTTCCATGTGTAGAGTCTGCTGTGATTCTTTTCCAACTTGAAGACTGCAGTAATACAGTAATAGAGATCCCATATCTATTGTATAGGGGTCTGCTGTATTTCTGCATGTCTCCAATTTCATATGGTGGTATACTGAAAATTTATCTAAAATTCAACATAAATATGTCATACCCCATAAGAAATTGATTTAAGGGAGCATTAGTTCCACAATTGATGCAGAGTCCTAGGAAAACTAAAACTGGGCAAAATGTGGCCTGGAAAAAAAGCAAATTTAGCGGAAATGTATCAAAACTTTCAAAGTTTATATTAAATGTCAGTTTCACTTTTTTTGGCATATATATCCCAGTGTAAATCATCACTAACAAGAAAATCTTTAGTAATAAAAAAATATATCGCATTTCATTCTGGGAAGTTTGTGGTTAAGGCGCGGCATAGTGTTCTCTCTCCACCAACTTCTGAAGCCAGTAAATCTACTAATTAAACATGCAAGGATCTGTCAAGATAAACTCTGATCATAAAAATGAACTAATATGTCCCAGATTTAGCAATGTCACCACTAACTCCAGACCTATAAGACAAACATGCCGGATTTAGCAGAAGTTCTTCCCATAATTATATAGTATCGCTTTAATGCATCGGAAAAAAGAAGGCAGACGTCATGGAGGATTTAAAGTATAGACTGTTAATAAGCACACTGTTTAAGAGGGAGACTGCAACTGTCAATAACATGGTGATTGTAGACAGGGCCTTCATGTGCGTGGCGGAATTAACTGTTTGTTCTCTGCAAAGGATCTTATGCAAACAGCAATAATGATCATGGATCAAATGATGGTATAACAGTTATTTCATCATATAGTGGCCATATGTATGCCAAAAAGTGTCTATAAGGTTATGGTCATACTATCGGTATTTGGTCAGTATTTTACATCAGCATTTGTAAGCCAAAACCAGGAGTGGGCTAAAAATACAGAAGTGGTGACGTGTTTCTATTATACTTTTCCTCTGATTGTTCCTAACCTGGTTTTTGGCTTAAAAATACTGATGTTAAATACTGACCAAATACTGATCGTGTGACCATAGCCCTAATATGATTTACGATACGTTGCCTTAAAGGCAAATCTGTCACCACGATTTTTGCTACTCCATCTCAGAGCAGGATGGTGTAGAGGCAGAGATCCTGATTCCAGCGGTGTATCACTTACTCGGCTGCTTGCTTTAGTTTTGATTATATTTTCTCTGCTGCAGATCCACCAGTTCTCTGAATGCTGAGCTCTGTATAACTCCACCCATAGTACTGATTGGCAGCTTTCACTGTACACTGTGCATAGGCAGAAAGTTGCCAATCAGAGGTGGGGGCTGACTTATACAGAGCTTATGAATATGGAAGAGTGCATGGCAGTAGATTTACTAGATCTCTAGTGATAATCTCCTACTGATAACACAATGATTTTATCAAAACTGCAGCAAGCAGCTGATTAAATGACACATCGCTGGAATCAGGGTCTCTGTCCCTACATTATACTGCTCTTAGATTAGGTGGCAAAAATCTGGTGACAGATTCTCTTTAATCAATTTAATTGTATATCTGTATGCAGGAGCTCAGTTTTTCTGACTTGATACAATTTAGTCTGGTGTAGCTGCAAATAGGAGGCGCTGACTACATATGAATTTACAAAGCTAGAATTCAAATGTGATCTGTATAAGGCTAGATCTCCTTGGCAAATTTTGTTCTACAATACAAAGATCTGGTAAGCGGACTACAAAGTATGTCCTACGAGGAACGGTTAAAGGATCTAGGAATGTCTAGCTTGCAAAAAAGAAGACTGAGAGGAGACCTAATAGCTGTCTACAACTATCTGAAGGGCTGTCACAGTGTAGAGGATCATCCTTATTCTCATTTATAGATGGAAACACGAGAAGCAATAAAATGAATCTGAAAGCGAGAATACAAAGATTAGATATTAGAAAAAACTTTTTAACAGTGAGGGTGATCAATGAGTGGAACAGGCTGCCACGAGAGGTGGTGAGTTCTCCTTCAATGGAAGTCTTCAAACAGAGGCTGGATAGACATCTGTCTGAGATGGTTTAGTGACTCCTGCATTGAGAAGGGGGTTGGACACGACGACCCAGGAGGTCCCTTCCAACTCTAACATTCTATGATTCTATCTCATGAATCCTGTTGGGACAGTGTGCAAAAACTACAACCTATTGGATTTTTTTCTTCGTAGGACACAAGTCACACACAACAGCTGCCATTGTGGCGTGTGCAAAATCACAGCTCTAAGTCTCACAAATGCTGCAAATGTTGTTTTTCTTTGTCCAAGACTCACTGCAGAGGACTAGTGTTAGCACTCATTTCTCGACTGTACGTGTGATATGTTTGATCAGACAGCACTAAGTTATTGAAAGCAAGTACAGTAAATCTCTTTTAAAATAATGATTATCCTGGAAAGATTTCTTACTGACATCTAGTGGTACTACTGCAAAATGCTGCCAAAAATAAGCTACAACTAAATATAATACTTGTGGGACATGCCAAAGGCATTACTGTGTTAATGTCAGTGCAGAATATAACAAACTCATAAGTCATCTCAGTACAAAAGTGGTCAGTTATCTGTAACACAGTTACGCCTGGCTCACATTAGCGTATAAATCGGACTAGTGCAATCTGAGAAAAAAATCACATTCCACTCTGACCAACGCTATTCAGTGAAGATGTTATCTTTGTACCGTGTTAGCCAGTAGATAGAAAAATATTTAGACTTGAGAGTCCTCAGTGGTTGATACCTTTTAATGGCTAACTGAAAAGATGGTAACAAATTGCAAGCTTTCCAGACTACTCAGGTCTCTTCATCAGGCTAAACTAATACAAAATCTGAAGAATCACATATTTATACACAAAACAGGACAGAAACAATGCAATAGATAAGACAAGTGACAGTGACATAGAGGAGCATTGCACAGAGAATCAGTTCGCTATGCACTTCCATCAGGACAACACGATGCAAACTCGTTGTCCTGATGGTTTCCATGGAGACCCCTGGCCCCAAGATGGCCACGGGTTCCTTCCGGGTCCTGCAAGGAAGGTGGCTTGTGAGAGCAGGCACCAGCATGCCTCCTTCCCTGTCTATCAGATCCTGATCTGACACTCTGCAGCGCAGAGTGTCAGATCAGTGATCTGATGTAATATAATAATAATATAATAATTAATATAATAATAATAATAATAATTTTATTTCTATAGCGGCAACATATTCCGCAGCACTTTACAATTAATATAGTAATGTCCCATACTGGGACAATGTAAAAAAAAGTTGAAAAAAAAATATTAGAATGTGTAAAACAATTTTTTTTAAAAATCCCTAAATAAAGAAAAAAAATATAATAAATATTTTACCAATAAATACATTTATTTATTTAAATAAAAAACAATAAAAGTACACATATTTGGTATCGCCGCGTTCGTAATGACCCGCTCTATAAAACTGTCCCACTAGTTAACCCTTCAGTAAAGACTGTAAAAAAAAAACGAGACAAAAAACAATGCTTTATCATCATACCCCCAAACAAAAATAGCAATAAAATGTGATAAAAAAGACAGATATAAATAAACATGGTACTGCTGAAAGCATCATCTTATCCTGCAAACAATAAGCTGCCATACAACTCCATCAGCAGAAAAATAAAAAAGTTATAGCTCTCAGAATAAAGCGGTGCAAAAATAATTATTTTTTCTATAAATTAGTTTTTATTGTGTAAAAGCGTCAAAACATAAAAAAAATATAAATGAGGTATCACATGACTCTGTGTGCCGAAATATAAAAATGTTATAGCTCTCAAAATATGGTGATGCTTGCAATAAAAAGCGTCTTTTATAGTGTGACAGCAGCCAGACATAAATCCAATATAAATCTGGTATCGCTGTAATCGTACCGACCAGAAGAATAAAGTCGCCCAATCACTTATACTGCACAGGGAACAGTGTAAAAAATAAATTAAAACAGTTCTTCACATGCTGTTGATTTTTTCATTCTGCCTCCCAAAGATCGCAGTAAGGCTCGGCGCACATTTATCCTGTGCTCTGCACTGGGCGCTTACACCGGGGTTTCTGTGTAAATCCCTGAAATACGTGATTCAGAAAGAACCCCTGACAGAAGATTCCCTATAATGAGGCAGATGGAGGCACTGTGGATGCCATAGGACCTGTCAATGCACCCCCATAGGAAGCCTCTATAGCATAATGAACTCCCATAGGCAGCCTACATAGTATAATGCACCTTGATAGGCAGCTTCTATAATGTAATGCTGCCCCATAGGCAGCCTCTAAAGTGTAATGCAGCCTCTATAGTGTAATGCAGCCCCAAAAAATAAATAAATACTCACCTCTCTTCCTCCTGGTTCCTGTGCTGCTCCGAGCTCCCGCTCATCTCTGGACCGCAGACGCCGAGTAGTGATGTCATCATGCCCGCTGACAGTGTTGGCGACGTCAGATGCTGAGGGGGATGATGGGAGAGGGAACGTAATGCAACTTCTCTCATCAGCTGAATCGGCATCTAACCGATACAGTTGAATGTGCGATGATGGGTGGGGGCCCACTGCTGGCACAAGGGGCCAACTGCTGGCACGGGGACCCCCACCATCTGCTCAGGGGCCCCATAGTGGCCGGGTGGCAGGGCAGTTAGATTGATTCTCCCTGTCCTGCCGCAGAATGTAACTGTATCGGCGCGATGTGCACACCGATACAGTTACAGTAGCGTAGCTCTGGGTGGGACCCCTCTAAGCGTGGGGCCCTGGGTGACCGCACCCTCTTCCCCCCCGTAGCTATGCTACTGTCAGTGGGCCATGTGTTTTCATGACATGCAGTAAAGTAATATTGCAGTGTATATAAAAAAAATCAAGTTCACTAAGGGTATGTTTCCATTCAGCGCATTGCCTGCGCATTGGATGGAGTGGAAAGCCCACTCCACCCAAAGCCCCGCCCCCTTCTGTACGCGCATTGATTCCAGATGTGTTCATTGAACACATCTGGAATCACTGCATCGCATACATAGACCGGATATTTACCTTGCGGCAACTGAGCGTCTCCACAAGGTAAACAGACATGCTGCATTCTAAAAAGACGTGCCACATGTCTTATTCGTAGGTGTGTCACCCGCGTATTAGGACGCATAGTGTAGACCGGATTTCATGAAATCCCCTCCACTATGCTGTAACATCTGGACGCTGCGGATTAAACGCTGCGGCTGTACACAGCGTTCAATCCGCAGCAAATCCGGATGTAATCCTGAACGTGGAAACATACCGTTATGGGAATATTTTTAAAAAATAATATATAAAAAAACATTTTTTGAATAACCCCTTTTTTCTCCCTAAAAATGAAAACATAAACAATAAATATTTGTTATTGATGCCTCGGTGTAAGTCTGATCTACCGAGGCAGCAAAATGTAAAATGAATCAACCCTATCGTAAATTGTGGGTTTACTTGGTCACCAGGCATCCCTAAAAAATGCAACCAAATGTGAACGCGGGCAAGGTCCTCTGTCCTTCTGTACTTATGTGTGTCCTGTATTGCTCATATTTATTGTACTTGTCTATATTCGCCCCCTCTCACATGTAAAGCGCCATGGAATAAATGGCGCTATAAAAATGAATAATAATAATAATATATAATGAAAATGTTGTATGCACCCCAAAATGTTATCAATAAAAATGACATCTTCATATGCAAAAAAAATCCTAACACAGCACCATTTACAGAAAAAAAAGTGATGGTTCTCAGAAAATTGCTTCGCAGACCAAATTTATGTTTAATTTTTTTCTTTTACTTATTTTATTTCCAATTTTTTTCACCACTTAAATATAAAGAAAACTATGCAAGGTTGATATTGCTGTACTCATACTGATCTAGAAAAACATGGTCCTAGGTTGCTTTTAATGCAGACTGAACACCATAAAAACAAAATCTCAAAAGCAATGACGGAATTACATTTTGTTTCACCAATTCGCTGCACTTTTTTTTTCTTTTTTTTTCAGTACTTTGTATAGCAAAATGATTTGTGTCAGTATATACCGTACTCATTCTGCACAAAACAATGGCAATACTGATGGAAAAATAAAATAGTTCTAACTCTTGAAGAAGGTGGGAGAGGGGACAAAAGCACAAAAATGAAATATTACCCTGTCAGGAAAGGATTAACAGAGGAGTAGGCTTGGACTGTGAAGTTATTGAATCAGCAGAGAGCTTGTGACTCTGATGCACTTTGCACCTCAGCACCCGCTAATAGTGTTGAGCGATACTGCTCGATATCTAAAAATATCGATCGGAATGGTATCGCCGATATCACTAAATATCGTCGATATCCGATTCCGATACCGGAAGTCCCATGTAAGTCTATGGGAACAAATATCGCAACAAAAAAAACCCTTTCTTTCGTTGTAAACACAAAATATACACACATAGAATACATATATATATATATACATGTCATTGTGACATATATATATACATATATTTATAGTTTATACACTTCTACATAGTAAAATAGACTCTGATTCAATTGCCGGGTAAAGCCGTGACATACCCCATAGAAGTCGACGGGCTCGGTGCCGAGTACCCCCAAAAACTCTGGCTCTGTGCGACTCAACTTGGGCGTCACGACAGGATTCTGTAGCTCGCTATAAGCGAGTCCTGTGTGCCTGAATTGAACTGGTTTTGTGCTTGAGAATTGCTAAAATCATCAGAGAATGTATTTGCCATTTTTCCGCCATATCTGCGTCACGACAAGGCACTGGTGAAGAAGAAGGGCGTGCTCTTCGTGGGTGTACACTCACTCAGTGGCGCGAAAACGATGGCCGACCACTCTAAATGGTACTGCAATGTAAGATCGTGCCCCACAGCTCTGGAGTTCCGCCTCCTCATCCTCCTCAGTGTGCGGAAACTAACACGAAGGTCCCACCTCACTACAAAAGAGGGGCCCTCTCCAGATGCTAATGACACATGTGACTTGGCAGAGATGGCTAATGGACACGAGCAGAAGTGTGAAGGGATGGAGCAGTCAGAGCTCTCCCCCCACGGAAGCGACCCGATCGCCACGGAACCACCGTTGGGCACCCGGCCTGGAAACCCTCCTACGCTGCAAGAAGCGGAGGATACTCTAAGAGGCCTGGCCCGGCACCGGGAGGAGGTCGCCAGGATGGAAGCCAGCTGGCGTGCCCTAAAACTAAACTTGGAGCGGCGCCAATCCCTCTTACCTGAAGTGTCTGTACCGGAAGGTGAGGCACCCGTTCTAGTAGAGGAGTCCGTGCGGGCATCCCAGCCCTTGCAATGTGATCCGGTTGACGTTGTCGCAGTGGAGGCACCCGTTCCTGCAAAAAACTCTGCACCGGCAGCACCCCAGATCCCGCTGTCTGCCCCCGTCGCTGAGACAGAAGAAGCGACACCCGTCCTCATGGAGGAGGCCGCGCAGGCACCAGAGGTCTACCTGTCTGTACCGGAGCCCCGACTGTCATCTGTTCCAGAGCCGGCTGCTTCCTCCGCAGGTGAGCGCCGCCAGGACTGTCGGGCGCCAGGAGAGCTGCTGCAAACCGGACATCGTAAGCTGCAGTTTGATGGTGGAGACATGGAGATGCTGGTGGAGGAGAATTACAACCGGCGTCAGGAGGAAGAGTGGAGACGTTGGGAGCGGGAAGCAGAGCGACAAAGGGAGCAGCGAGAATCCCAAAAGCTTCGGCAACGTAACCTGGAGAAGGACCGGGCAGATAAGGACCGGATGAGAAAAGATAAAGGAACCCTGAGGGAGCCGCGGCGTAAGGGTGCAGTACGGAGCTTTAAATTGAAAGGTGGTTGGGGCTTCATCCAGGAGCCTGGACTTTATTTAGAAGTGTTTGTGACCTGGCGGGACGTGGAGACTCACCTCCCAGAAGGACACCCGGGAGGGACCTGTTGCCAGGAGACTTGGTGACTTACACCCGACACTGGGGTTACAATGGATGGTACGCCCTAAATGTTACCAGGTGCGACCCCTACTCCCCAGAGTGTCAGGAACCTGTGAGACCCTCGGAGCCTTCAGCCTCCCACATCCAGGCCTCTGCACAAGTGCCCACCCCACGCCGTAAATCTCCCCAGCCTCCCTCAGTGGTCTCCTCAGCAGCCCCAGCTATGGACATGATAACTATAGCTGGCCCGTACCCGGCGCCTGTTAGGCCCCCTGGGGTTCGTTCAGTCTGGGACATAGGGCTCCAGACCCGGAGGGAGATGAAAGAGGTGGCCACACAGACACAGATAGCTAGTCACGACTTGACTGTACAGGCCACACGACGTCATCAGGTCCTGGTGGTCCTTGGTGTCTCGGATGTTTGGCAAGCATCAGAAGAGTACCAGGTGGTACCTGGAACACCCCTGCCAAAGAATTATAAATAACCCGGACAGGGTCCCTGTATGTAAATAGTTAAATTGTTGATGTACCCGGACGGGTGAATGTTCATAAAAAATTTTTTTAATTTAATAAAAAACACAACACAGTTTTCATTACTTTTATTACAGTCTCATCCTGCGACGCCATCGATCTCCTGTAAAAAAATGAAAAAAAAAACAGCAGTATACCACCTGTCCGACGCAGTCCATAGTAACGAGTGTCCCACGACGATCCAGCTCTGCTACATCAGAATGACAGGCAGAGCCTGTCATCCCGGCGCAGCACAGCTGATTACCTGCTTCCCCGGCGGTGACGTCATCGGACTGGTTTACGGCCGGGATTACCCTGCAGTCACTGCAGTTATCGCGAAAAACTGCATGTGACCGCCAGGGAGAAGATAATGGCGGCCATCAAGCAGTCCAGGACGTGACCGCCGGAGATCTTCTGCCAGGTAAGTGCCGCTGACTCCTGACAGACCCGACCGACGGACACTCACAGTGACAGTGACAAATCCGATTCCGGTATCCGATATGACGAAAATATCGGTACTTGGAATCGAAAGCCCGATACAGCTAATATCGGCCGATACCCGATATTTGCAGTATCGTATCGCTCAACACTACCCGCTAATCTTGTTCTGTAACTTTATGTGGTCTCCACGTTATGGTTGAGTAGCTGTGTTTCCTAAGCACTTCCACTTTTCAGTAATTCCACTCACAAGCAATTGAGGAATATTTGGTTATAGAAGAAATTTTATGAAGTGACTTGTAACAATAGTAACACCTTATTACAGGACCATGTACAAATTCAGTGAGCTTCTTTAGAACAGGACATTCCTTCACACGTCTGTAATGGCAGACAACATGGCGAGGGCTGGATTTTATACACCTGCGGCTATGGGTCTGAATGATATACCAGAGTTGTAACATCTTTTACGCTCCATGGGAGTCCTGGCTGGATGTGTGGACTTTGTCTACGGGGAAGCTATGCTCTTACAGGCCACATGATACCGATGACTTTGGTTGTCCAGGACCAGATGTCTATTTAACTTAACATTAACTTGCTGGGAACTCAGTACAAAAGATAGCAGGTGCATAACTTCACGAAAATTTCCTTTACCGTGTGAAGCATAGTCACACAGTCTTTCTACCTCTTCCAAACTTACTTGCTTCTGTCTCAAGTTCCTCTATCTTCACCACAACCCAGCAGAGTACTACAGTCCAGTATGTGAGAGTCCTTGAGAGTCCTGTACTTCCAACTTGTGGTTCGGCCAGGGGCACTTTCTTCATCTCGCATTCCCTGTTCAGTCCTGGCCTGTTACCTCTCTCTTGCTGACTCAGGACCGTACTGCTTGGCGTCCTTTCTCAGGACCCATCTCCAATGCATCACTCTGTCCTTCGGTTATTTTTCCTTCCTTTACTACAGATCCCCCTATATAGTTTCTTGGTCTCCACCCACATCATATGGCTCTACTGACTAGTTAGACCTTAGGTCTGCTTCTTCTGCAGGCTGGGCCCTACTTTTTGCCAGGAAACTGTCTCTGTCCTTTCACCTTAGCCCCTCTCAATCTGGGATAGTCCTAATCATTAACCCTAACTCTCCCTACTGTCGGTAGAACATAATACTAGTATCACTAATGTGGCTGATGTGATTTATCTAGAATTTGCAAAGGCAATTGATGCAGTTCAACATAACAGACTTATACTTAACCCCTTCATGACCCAGCCTATTTTGACCTTAAAGACCTTGCCATTTTTTGCAATTCTGACCAGTGTCCCTTTATGAGGTAATAACTCAGGAATGCTTCAAGAGATAATAGCGATTCTAAGAGATTGTTTTTTCGTGACATATTGGGCTGCATGTTAGTGGTAAATTTAAGTCGATAATTTTTGCGTTTATTTGTGAAAAAAATGGAGATTTGGCGAAAATTTTGAAAATTACGCAATTTTCAAAATTTGAATTTTTATTCTGTTAAACCAGAGAGTTATGTGACACAAAATAGTTAATAAATAACATTTCCCACATGTCTACTTTACATTAGCACAATTTTGGAAACAATTTTTTTTTGTTAGGAAGTTATAAGGGTTAAAAGTTGACCAGCAATTTCTCATTTTTACAACAAAATTTACAAAACCATTTTTTTAGGGACCATCTCACATTTGAAGTCACTTTGATGGCTTTATATGGCAGAAAATACTCAAAAGTGACACCATTCTAAAAACTGCACCCCTCAAGCTACTCAAAACTATATTCAAGAAGATTATTAACCCTTCAGGTGCTTCACAGGAACTAAAGCAACGTGGAAGAAAAAAAGGACATTTTAATTTTTCCAACAAAATTTTCTTTTAGCATTAATTTTTTCATTTTCACATGGGCAAAAGGATAAAATGGATCCTAAAATTTGTTGGGCAATTTCTCCTGAGTACACTGATACCACTGTTTGGGGCACAGCAGGGCCCAGATAGGAAGGAGCGCCATTTGACTTTTTGAATGGAAAATTAGCTCCAATCGTTAGCGGACACCATGACGCGTTTGGAGAGTCCCTGTGTGCCTAAACAGTGAAAAACCCCCACAAGTGACACCATTTTGGAAACTATACCCCTAAGGAACTTATCTAGATGTTTTTTGAGCACTCTGAACCCCCAAGTGCTTCACAGAAGTTTATAACGCAGAGCAGTGAAAATAAAAAAATATTTTTTTCCTCAAAAATGATTTTTTTTAACCCGCTATTTGTTATTTTCACAAGGGTAACAGGAGAAATTGGACCACAAAAGTTGTTGTGCAATTTGTCCTGAGCACGCCGATACCCCATAGTGGGGGGAAACCACTGTTTGGCGCATGGGGCTCAGAAGGGAAGTAGCGCCATTTGACTTTTGAATGGAAATTAGCTCCAATAGTTAGCGGCACCATGTATGTTTGGACAGCCCCTGTGTGCCTAAACTTTGGAACTCCACAAATGCATTTTGGAAACTAGACCCCCTAAGGAACTTATATAGATGTAGTGAGCACTTTTAACCCCAAGGCTTCACAGAAGTTTATAACGCAGAGCCTGAAAATAAAAAATCATTTTTTTTTCCTCAAAATGATTTTTTAGCCCCCTATTTTTTATTTTCACAATGGTTACAGGAGAAATTGGACCCCAAAAGTGTTGTACAGTTTGTCCTGAGTACGCTGATACCCCAAATGTGGGGGGAACCACTGTTCTGGGCACACGTCGGGGCTCGGAAGGGAAATATGATGTCTTGAAATGCGACTTTGATGGAATGGTCTGCGGGCATCATGTTACGTTTGCAGAGCACTGATGTGCCTAAACAGTAGAAACCCCCACAGTGACCCCATTTTGGAATCTAGACCCCCCAAGAACTATCTAGATGTGTGGTGAGCACTTTGAACCTCAAGTGCTTCACAGAAGTTTTATAACCAGAGCCATGAAAATAAAAAATCATTTTTTTTCCACAAAAATAATTTTTTTAGTTCCCATTTTTTTATTTTCCCAAGGGTAAAAAAATGATTTTTTTAGCCCACAATTTTTTATTTTCACATGAGTAACAGAATAGGACCCAAAAGTTGTCCTGTTTGTCCATGAGTATGCTGGTACCCAAATGTGGGGGGAATCACTGTTTGGGCGCACGTCGGGGCTCGGAAGGGAAGTAATGATGTTTTGAAATGCTGACTTGATGGCATGGTCTACGGGTGTCATGTTACGTTTGCAGAGCTCATAATGTGCCTAAACAGTGGAAACCCCCCACAAGTGACCCATTTTGGAAACTAGATCCCCAAGGAACTCATCTAGATGTGTGGTGAGCACTTTGAATCTCCAAGTTCTTCACAGAAGTTTATAACGCAGAGCCAAGAAAAATAAAAAATCATTTTTTTTC
The DNA here is from genome assembly GCA_033576555.1 of Oophaga sylvatica. Lineage (NCBI taxonomy): Eukaryota > Metazoa > Chordata > Amphibia > Anura > Dendrobatidae > Oophaga > Oophaga sylvatica. Next base: position 569,817,808 of record JARQOD010000002.1, read on the forward strand.
CACAAAAATAATTTTTTTAGTTCCCAATTTTTTTATTTTCCCAAGGGTAACAGGAGAAATTAGACCCCCAAAATTGTTGTGCAATTTTTCCTGAGTACGCTGATACCCCATATATGGGGGTAAACCACTGTTTGGACGCACGTCTGGGTTCGAAAGGAGGGAGCACTGTTTGACTTTTTGAATGCAAAATTGACTGGAATAAATGGTGGCGCCATGTCGCGTTTGGAGACCCCTGATGTGCCTAAATAGAGGAAATCCCTCAATTCTAACTCCAACCCTAACCGCAACACACCCCTAACCACAACCCTAACCCTAACACACCCCTAACCCTAATCCCAACCCTAATCATAACCCTAACCCCAACACACCCCTAACCCTAACCATAACCCTAACCACAACCTAACCCTAATCCCAACCCTACCCCTAATTCCAACCGTAACCCTAATTTCAACCCTAACCCCAATTCTAACCCTAACCCTAGTTTGAACCCTAACCCTAATTCCAACCCTAATTCTAACCCCAACCCTAATTCCAACCCTAACCCTAATTCCAACCCTAACCCTAATCCTAACCATAATCCTAACCCTAGTTCCAACCCTAACCCTAGTTCTAACCCTAACCCTAATGCTAACCCTTATGGAAAAATAAAAAAAATTTTCTTTATTTTATTACTTGTCCCTACCTATGGGGTGATAAAGGGGGGTTTATTTACTTTTTTTCTATTTGAGCACTATGAGAGCTTATCACAGTGATCAAAATAAATGAATGGAATCTGCTGGCCGGCGGGCGCACTGCGCATGTGCCCGCCATTTTCCAAGATGTGGCGCCCATGAAGCATCCCGGAGGGACACTGGAATGGCCATGGGACTTCGCAGGCACCGGGGGAGGTGAGGAGGGATCAGAAGGTGAGGGGGAGGGGAGCGGAGGGAGCAGATAGTGACAGCGGCGACCGATCGCCGCCATTAATCGGTGGCGGCGCCTATTGCCGCCATCACTCGGTGGGGGGGGTTGGATCTCAGTCTCCAGCCATGGCAGATGCTATTTCAGCATCAGCCATGGCTGGATTTTAATATTTCACCAAATTTCATTGGTGAAATATTACAAATTGCTCTGATTGGCTGTTTCACTTTTAACAGCCAATCAGAGCGATCGTAGCCATGGGGGGGGGTTAAGCCACCCCCCCTGTGGTGAAGTACAAAGGGTCTTGTGCCTGCGGGTCGAGTGACCTTTCAGTGACCCCCATCACCTGATCTGCAGGAACGGGATTTATACCATGACACCTACGTAGGCGTCATGGGTCGGGAAGGGGTTAAGCTACAGAAGCAAGGACTGGGGGAAGCTATATGCAGATGGGTACGGAATTGGCTGAATGACCGGAAACAAAGAGTCGTCATAAATGGTATGTTCTCTAAATGGGATATAGTCAGCAGTTGAGACCGCAGGGATCTGTGCTAGGACCGATTTTTAAACCTCTTTATTAATGAACTTGTGGATGGGATTGAGAGTAAAGTGTTAGTCTTTCCCGACGACACCAAACTTTGTAGGATATTAAAATCTGACCTTGACATTACAATATTGCAATACGATCTCAATAAGATGACTGAATGGGTACACACTTGGAAAATGAGGTTCAATGTACATAAACTTAAAGTAATGCACCTAGGACGGAGTAATCCTTTTGCTGCATATACATTAAATGGGAGTACTGTATACTCGGGACTACAGAAGAGGAGAAGGACTTGGGTATTCTCGTTACAAGTAAGCTGAGAAGTACTCAATGTCAAGCAGCAGCTGCAAAAGCAAACAAGATTTTAGGATGTATAAAAATAGAGATAAAATCCCGCGATTTCCAATGTATTGTTACCCCTTTATAAATTACTGGTGAGGCCACATCTAGAATATGGGATCCGATTTTGGGCTCCATATTTTATAAAGGATATTCAGGAGTTAGAGTCAGTTCAACGACGGACAACTAGATTATTACAAGGGATGGAAGGCCTCTCTTGGGTTGGAAAAGTTGGGCTTGTTTAGCTTAGAAAAAAGACGCCTCAGAGTAGATCTCATTTACATGTATAAATATATGTGTGGATGTCAGTAAAAAACACTGGCACATAACTTGTTCCTTCCAAGGACTGTGCTGAGGACTAGGGGGCACTCATTATGGATGGAAAAAGGCAATTCCGACAGCTAAACAGGAAAGGGTTCTTTGCAGTTAGAGCAGTCAGACTGTGGAATACCCGACCACAAGAGGTAGTAATGGCAGACACTATAACAGCTTTTAAAAAAGGGCTGTAAGATTTCCTTGATACATATAACATTGCGGGTTATAGTTAGATTAGTGACGAAATGTACAGTTGGTAGAGAAAGGTTGAACTTGATGGACCTAGGATTTTATTCAACCTACGTAACTATGTAACTATGTAATCACACATGTCACAATACACATTACACGTTAAAATACACTGAAACAATACACATACTAATGTCCATAATGAAGCACAGGACGATATGAATGCATTATTTCTCTGATGTGACTATAGTTATGGCAGTACCAGAGTACTGGGGGATGGAGTTTACCATTATTTTCCATCTATGGTTATTCTTTTGGATGAATGAATTCCTTTTATTTTTAGCTTAAGTCCTTCTTTGTTTTATAAAAATAAATTTACATTAAACTGTAAAATTGACATAAAGGTTAATATACACTTTAAAAATGTGAACACCAGATGGGGCTGCACTTACATCATAAAGAACCACATTAAATTTAGCAGCCAATGCTGCATCATTGTATTTATCAATATAAACAGATCCAATTTTTTAATTAGTTTTCTGGAAAGCGACTGCACCAGAAATGTTCACCTGCCTATCCTGTCCCTCCAGCTGCTGCAGTTACATGTAGCAGGGGCAACTTTGGGCTCCCTAGGATTTAGGGCTTTATAGCTGCCACTTATGTACTCTGTGTTACTGAACACTGCAATTCTTGAGAAAAACGATCCAGCTCAGAAGAATAAAATCAAAAAAACTTTATTCAAGATCCATATACAAGGAAAAAAAATCACCCGACCGGAGTGCCCGGAGGAAAGGTTGCTGCTGGAAGACTGGACGCGTTTCGAACAGCAAGTGATCTTAGACTCAGTATGTCTCCCATGTGTGAGAGGTAGGTATAAAAATCCTCAGCACAGGTGGAAATCATTAATGACCAATACATGCATACAACACATTTAAATAAAGAATAAAGACTAATACAAAAACATTTGGAAAAATAAAGAATAAAAACAATCAATAATATAACATGAACTCTCTTTTCAGGTTTAACCCCAAAGGTACTCTAGTATCTAAAAGGAGGATCCACAAAGCTTCCCTGTCACGCAAATGTCTTTCCCTATTACCTCCTCGTGGGAGTTTAGCAATATGCTCAATAGCAAAAGTATTGAAAAAAGAGATATCCCTATTGTGTGAACTTATAAAATGTTTGGATGCATTAGATATGTTACGAGTAGTAGGATGTGTGATATCATCAATATGTTCGCGTATGCGATCTTTTAATTTTCTTATGTTAGAACCTACATATTTCAATTGCATTGCTTGCATTCCATAAGATAGACAACGTAATCAGAACTGCAGTTCAAAAATTCATTAATATTAAAACTTTTGTTGGTGACAGAATTAGAAAAAGTGGTAGTTTTAGAAGAGTATGAAGAAGTCTTGCAAAAAAATTGTCCACACCTAAAAAAAAACCTTAATGGACAACCAGTGACCTTTACCCTGTTTCTGTTTGGACAGAAAAGACTTTGAGACAAAAAATTACCAGGGTATGGGCCCGTCTGTGAACTATTTTAATTCCATTTCCAAGAATATTATCGATTATGTGATCACATCTAAGGATATCAGTGTTGCGTTTTATAATGTCAGAGATGGATTTGAAAAAAAAACACTGTATGTTATAACTAAGGTGGGACAATTATCCTGAGATCTACTATTAGAAACAGACTGATTAGTATTAAGCAAAGACGTACGTGTTTTGCCATCAACAATTTTATGTGCACGATTGAGACTCCAAACAGGGTAATTGCTTTTTCTCAACCTATGTTTCCTTTCATGTTCAAAAGAAGACACTTCACTACAATTGCGTTTAGCCCGAGTGAGTTCCCCCACTGGAATGGACTTGCTGGTGTGAGCAGGGTGGAAACTATCTGCATGTAGAATAGTGTTACCCGCGGTTTCCTTGCGATATGTGGAGCTGGAAATAATGTTAAAAGGTGTGCCCACCAAAAGGAGATCCAAAAAACAAAGGGATTTTTTATCAAAACTATACGTAAATTTTAAATTGAATTGGTTAGAATTTAGATAATCAATGAAAAGGGGAATGCAAATTGTGTATCCTTTCCATACCAATAATAAATCATCAATATACCTAGAGTAATATTGAATACTGTCCAAAAATGGATTGTCAACATTAAAAATGTGTAGTTCCTCCCACCACGCCATAACGATTTTGGCGACAGATGGGGAAAATTTTGCCCTATTGAAACGCCTGGTTTTTGTAAAAAAAAACTGTTTGCTAAACAAAAAATATTTATGGTCAACAAAAATTTCAAAACCATAATTATATAGTCTTGAAATTCAAGACTAAAATGGCCATATTTTTCCAAATGAAAAAGAACTGCTGTAAGTGCAATATTATGAGGTATACTAGTATATAACACAATGACATCACAACATAACCAAGACCATGAGGGATCCCAGAGAACTTATGAAAATTTTTTAAAACATCTCTGGAGTCTTTTAAATACCCAGGAATGCGTCGTACCAAAGGCTGCAAAATGGAGTGTAACCATTGTCCAAGGTGTTCACTTAGGGCTAAACGCAATTGTAGTGAAGTGTCTTCTTTTGAACATGAAAGGAAACGTATTCATGATAGGTTGAGAAAACGCAATTACACTGTTTGGAGTCTCAATTGTGCACATAAAATTGGCAAACCACGTACGTCTTTGCTTAACCCCTTCACCCCAAGGGTGGTTTGCACATTAATGACCGGGCCAATTTTTTCAATTCTGACCACTGTCTCTTTATGAGGTTATAACTCTGGAACGCTTCAACAGGTCTTCGCGATTCTGAGAATGTTCTCTCGTGACATATTGTAATTCACGTTAGTGGTAAAATTTCTTCGATATAACTTGCTTTTATTTTGAAAAAAACGCAAATATGGCGAAAATTTTGAAAATTTTCAAATTTTGAATTTTTATTCCCTTAAAATAGAGAAATATGTCACACAAAATAGGTAATAAATAACATTTCCCACACGACTACTTTACATCAGCACAATTTTGGAACCAACATTTTTTTTGTTAGGAAATTATAAGGGTTAAAAGTTGACCAGCGATTTCTCATTTTTACAACAAAATTTACAAAGCCATTTTTTTAGGGACCACCTAAAATTTGAAGTCACTTTGAGGGTTTATATGGTAGAAAATACCCAAAATTTAAACCATTCTAAAAACTGCACCCCTCAAGGTACTCAAAACCACATTCAAGAAGTTTATTAACCCTTCAGGTGTTTCACAGGAGCTGAAGCAACGTGGAAGGAAAAAATGAATATTTAACTTTTTAGTCACAAAAATGATCTTTTACATACTTTTTGTATTTTCACAAGGGTAAAAGGAGAAAATGGACAGATAGAGTTGTTGTGCAATTTCTCCTGAGTACGCCAATACCCCATATGTGGGGAAAAACCACTGTTTGGGCACACGGCAGAGCTCGAAAGGGAAGGAGCGCCGTTTGACTTTTTCAAACCAAAATTGGTTGGAATTGAGATTGGACGCCATGTCGCGTTTGGAGAGCCTCTGATGCGCCTAAACAGTGGAAACCCACCACAAGTAGCACCATTTTGGAAACTAGACCCCCTATGGAACTTATCTAGATCTGTTGTGAGCATTTTGAACCCCCAAGTGTTTCACAAAAGTTTATAATGCCTGGGTGTGACAAAAAAAAATTTCCACAAAAATTATTTTTAGTCCCAAATTTTGATTTTTCCCAAGGAAATTGGACCCCAAAGGTTGTCCAATTTGTCCTGAGTACGCTGATACCCCATATGTGGGGGGGGAACTGTTTGGGCACACGGCAGGGCTTGGAAAGGAAGTAATAACATTTTGGAATGCAGATGTTGATGGGGTCATGTTCCATTTGCAGTGCCCCAGATGTGCCTAAACAGTGGAAACCCCCCACAAGTGACCCCATTTTGGAAACTAGACCCCCTAAGGAACTTATCTAGATCTGTGGCGAGCACTTTGAACCCCCAAGTGCTTCACACAAGTTTATAATGCCTGGGCATGAAAATAAAAAATCCTATTTTTTTCCCACAAAAGTGACCTTTTAGTCACCAATTTTTTATTTTCCCAAGCGTATCAGGAGAAATTGAACAACAAAAGTTGTTGTTCAATTTGTCCTGAGTACGCTGATATCCCATATGTGGGGGGGAACTACTGTTTGGGCGCACAACAGAGCTCGGAATGGAAGGAGCACCATTTGACTTTTTCCAACCAAAATTGGCTGGAATTGAGATTAGACGCCATGTTGCATTTGGAGAGCCCCTGATGTGCCTAAACAGTGGAAACCCCCCACAAGTGACCCCATTTTGGAAACTAGACCCCCTAAGGAACTTATCTAGATCTGTGGTGAGCAATTTGAACCCCCAAGTGCTTCACACAAGTTTATAACGTAGAGCCGTAAAATTAAAAAATCATATTTTTTCTGCAAAACTGATCTTTTCACCCCAATTTTTATTTTCCCAAGGGTAACAAGACCCCAAAAGTTATTGTGCAATTTGTCCTGAGTAGCTGATATCCAATATGTGGGGTAAACCACTGCTTTGGTGCATGGCAGAGCTCGGAAGGGAAGGAGCGTCGTTTGACTTTTTCAACGCAGAATTGGCTGGACGCCATGTCGTGTTTGGAGAGCTCCTGATCTGCCTAAACAGTGGAACCCCCCACAAATGACACCAGTTTTGGAAACTAGACCCCTCAAGGAACTTATCTAGATGTGTGGTGAGTACTTTGAACCCCAAGTGTTTCACTAAAGTTTATAACGCCCAAGCATGAAAATAAAAAAATCATATTTTTTCCACAAACATGATCTTTTAGTCCCCAACTTTTTATTTTCCCAAGGGTAACAGGAGAAATTGGATGCCAAAAGTTGTTGTACAATTTGTCCTGAGTATGCTGATACCCAATATGTGGGAGAAAACTACTGTATGGGCACACGTTGGGGCTTGGAAGGGAAGTAGTGACGTTTTGGATTGCAGACTTTGATGGAATGGTCTGCGGGAGTCATGTTGCATTTGGAGAGCCCCTGATGTGCCTAAACAGTGGAAACCCGCCACAAATGACCCCATTTTGGAAAATAGACCCCCCAAGGAACTTATCTAGATGTGTGGAGAGCACTTTGAACCCCGAAGTGCTTCACAGAAGTTTATAACGTGCAGCCGTAAAAATAAAAAATCTTTTTTTTTTTTACAAAAATGATTTTTTCGCCTGCAATATTTTATTTTCACAAGGTAACAGGAGAAATTGGACCCCAAGAGTTATTGTCCAATTTGTTCTGAGTACGCTGATACCCCATATGTGGGGGTAATCTACTGTTTTGGTGCATGGCAGAGCTCAGAAATGAAGGAGCACCGCTTGACTTTTTCAACGCAGAATTGGCTGGAATTGAGAACAGACACCAACTCACATTTGGAGAGCCCCTGATGTGCCTAAACAGTGGAAACCCCCCAATTCTAACTCCAACCCTAACCCCAACACACCCCTAACCATAGTCCCAACCCTAACCATAACCCTAACTTTAGCCCCAACCCTAACTCTAACTTTAGCTGCAACCCTATCCTTAACCCTAACCCTAATGGAAAAATGGAAATAAATACATTTTTTTAATTTTATTATTTTTCCCTAACTAAGGGGGTGATAAAGGGGGGTTTGATTTACTATTTATAGCAGGTTTTTATGATTGGCAGCTGTCACGCTAAAAGACGCTTTTTATTGCAAAAAACAGTTTTTGCATCACCAAATTTTGAGAGCTATAATTTTTGCATATTTTGGCCCACAGAGTCATAAGAGGTCTTATTTTTTGCGGTACAAGTTGACATTTTTATTGGTGCCATTTTTGAGCACGTGACATTTTTTGATCGCTTTTTTACTTCGATTTTTGGGAGGATTTCTTTTGGGGGGGCTTTTATACCGTTCTGCGTGTGGTAAAATTGATAAGCAGTTTTATTCTTCGGGTTAGTATGATTACGGCGATACCTCATTTATATCATTTTTTTATGTTTTGGCGCTTTTATACAATAAAAACAATTTTATACAAAAAATAATTATTTTTGCATCTCTTTATTCTGCGAGCTATAACTTTTATATTTTTTTGCTGATGATGCTGTATGGTGGCTCGTTTTTTGCGGGTCAAAATGACGTTTTCAGCGGTACCATGTTTATTTATATCGGTCTTTTTGATCGCGTGTTATTCCACTTTTTGTTCAGCGGTGTAATGATAAAGCATTGTTTTTTTTTTTTTTTTTTTAATGGGTTCACTAAAGGAGTTAACTAGTGGGACAGTTCTATAGGGCGGGTCGTTACGGAGCGGGGATACCAAATATGTGTACTTTTATTGTTTTGTTTTTTTTATTTACAGGAAGAAATTAATTTATTGGGGAATATTTTTTTTTCCTTTATTTTGGATTTTTTTTTTTGTCAGACCAGCGATGTGACAGGCACTGCCGCAGGCTTCCCTGCAGGAACCCCGTGACCATCTTGGAGCCGGGGCCTTGCAGGGAGGAAGGCCTCAGAACAGCGCAATCACATCGCGCTGTTCTGAGGGAAGCCCCCCCTCCCTGTGCGATGCTTACCTGTGCCCCCGGTACATGGCGATCATGTTTGATCGCGGTTTGCCAGGAGTTAATGTGCCGGGAGTGGTCCGTGACCACTCCTGGCACATAATGCGGGTGTCAGCTGTGATAATCAGCTGACACCCGGCCGCAATCGGCCGCGCTCCCCCCGGAGCGCGTCCGATCGCTGCGACGTACTATCCCGTCCATGGTCAGATTGTCCCGGGTTTCATGGACGGATAGTACGTTGGATGGCAGAAAGGGGTTAATACTAATCAGTTGTTTCTAATAGTAGATCTCAGGATAATTGTCCCACCTTAGTTTTAACATAAAGTGTTTTTTTCAAATCCATCTTTGATATTATAAAACACAACACTGATATCCTTAGATGTGATCACATAATCGATAATATTCTTGGAAATGGAATTAAAATAGTTCCCAGACGGGCCCATACCCTTGGTAATTTTTTGCCTCCAATTTTTTCTGTCCAAAACAGAAACAGGGTAAAGGTCACTGGTTGTCCATTAAGGTTTTTTTTAGTGTGGACAATTTCCTTGCAAAACTTGTTCATACTCTCTAAAACTACCACTTTTTCTAATTCTGTCACCAACAAAATTTTTAATATTAATGAATTTTTGAACTGCAGTTCTGATTACGTTGTCTATATTATTGAATGCAAGCAATACAATTGAAATATGGAGGTTCTAACATCAGAAAATTAAAAGATCGCATACGCGAACATATTTATGACATCACACATCCTACTACTCGTAACATATCTAATGCATCCAAACATTTTATAACTTCACACAATAAGGATATCTCTTTTTTCAATACTTTTGCTATTGAGCATATTGCTAAACTCCCACGAGGAGGTAATAGGGAAAGACATTTGCGTGACATGGAAGCTTTGTGGATCCTCCTTTTAGATACTAGAGTACCTTTGGGGTTAAACCTGAAAAGAGAGTTCATGTTATTTTATTGATTGTTTTTATTCTTTATTTTTCCAAATGTTTTTGTATTTGTCTTTATTCTTTATTTAAATGTGTTGTATGCATGTATTTGGTCATTAATGATTTCCACCTGTGCTGAGGATTTTTATACCTACCTCTCACACATGGGAGACATACTGAGTCTAAGATCACATGCTGTTCGAAACGCGTCCAGTCTTCCAGCAGCAACCTTTCCTCCGGGCACTCCGGTCGGGTGATTTTTATTCTTTGTATATGGATCTTGAATAAAGTTTTTTGGTTTTTATACTTCTGAGCTGGATCGTTTTTCTCAAGAATTGCATTATTCACCGTCTGACAGGGATGTGGTCCGTGCTTTGAAGGTACACTGGTATATGAAGGGTGAGCTGGACTAATTTTCCACTGTGCTGTTTGTTACTGAACACTACCAGTGGCAAGTAACTTTTATGTGTCCGTGTGACCTACTGGATGGATATCATAGATGGGAGCCCTCGCACTATAAGACTGAGTGAGTTTTTGACAATGCGTATTTTTGAAAAAATACAAGTAACCTATTTTACTTAATGCGTGCAGAAATGATGCAGAATATCTGCAACATCAAAAACTCACAAAATTCTTATCGTGGGAACCTAGCCTTAGGCCTCATTCAGACTACCGTTTTTTCGCCTACCAGTGCTATCTGTGGTTTTCATTGATAGCAATGGTACCTGTGATAGCCTATGGGGCCTTTCATGTACTTGCGATTTTTCTCAGTATGCAGAAAATTGAGGAGACATGTCCGATTAAGATCAGAGGGTCTGATCAAAATAGACAATGAAAGTCTATGGGTCCATGAAAAAAGTTTCACGGACAGTGAAAAAGGAGAAGGTGGAGAAACTGTTTTTAACTATATTTCTTTAACTAAAGGAGAAAAGACTGTAAATGAAAACCCACAACAAGCTCTAAATGCTTTACCACCACATGTATTATCTTTGCACATGAATTTTAGATATACCGCACGTCACATGCTGTCAGTTATACATTTAGTTTAAGCCGCTCTGAGACACCTTGTGGCCAGTTTTGGTATTGTACACAAAATTAGAAATGTTTTATATTAAAGTTTCATGTTAATTTATTCTAATTTTTATTCTTTATGTCATTCAGTTTATACTTCTTTTACCTTACCTTTATTTTGCACATTACCAAATAGATGATTATAAGGTTCTCTCACACTATTCAAATACATTTTCCATAAATTAACAAACAAAACAAAATATTAGACTTGAAGGACAATAATTCTATCAGTGCCCATATCGCACAAACACATATAAACTAACGATCATTCCATCCAGAAGGTCTGTATTGCTTGAATATAAATATGCCGCTAATATTACCAATGCTTAAATGTGTCTAATACTATTTAATCATAATATTCAGTTAATTGTAAATTAAAGGGGCTTGTGCAAGTGAATGTAAATCTTTGACAAGCAGTGCAGCTTTCTGAATCCCAACAATGTATAATAAACACACTGTGACCTGTTGAGAGAAGTGGATAAAAGACTCGTCGATGTGAATGGAAGTATACAAATTTCACACTTGCCGTAAAGTCTCCAACATCATGTCCTCCCTCTATCTGAAACTGAATCTGTTGAAAACGGAACTCCTCGTGTTTCCTCCCTCTACTAACCTCCCTGTGCCTGACATTGCCATTTCTGTGTGTGGTTTCACCATTACTCCCCAGCAACATGCCTGCTGTCTTGGGGTCATACTTCATTCAGAGCTTTCATTCACCCCCACATCCGATCACTGGCTCGCTCTTGTTATCTACACCTCAAAAACATTTCTACAATTCAACCTTTTCTTACAGACTCTGCAAAAATTTTTATGGTTTCTCTCATTCATTCTCGTCTGGACTATGTAACTCTCTACTAATCAGTCTCCCTCTTACTATACTCTCCCCTCTCCAATCTGTCATCAATGCTGCAGCTAGGATCATATTCCTTACCAACTGTTACACCGATGCCTCTACCTTGTGCCAGTCATTACACTGGTTACCCATCCACTCCAGAGTTGAATATAAATTTATCACTCTCACCCACAAAGCACTCCACCGTTCAGCACTACAGTACATCTCCGCCCTCATTTCAGTCTACCACCCTACCTGTGCCCTCCGTTCTGCTAGTGACCTGAGGCTAACATCCTTAATAATCAGAACCTCCTAATCCCGTCTCCAAGACTTCTCACGTGCTGCGCCAATTCTTTAGAATGGACTACCCAGGATAATTCGATTAATACCCAATACCCACAGTTTTAAGCGTGCCCTAAAAATGCATTCCTCAGACTGGCCTACCGTCTCAACACATTTATCTAACTATCCCTGTGTTGCCCATTCAAAATTTTCTTCATAACCAGGATCCTTGTATCATGTTCTCACACGCTTTATGCATTTAATAGCCTGCTGTGTCTATACTTTTACACATTCTGGCTGATAACCGGTTCATGCAGCACTACATGAACACCCGATTTCCTACATTATGGATGGTCAGAACAATGAAAGCAATTATCCATCCACCTTTCGTGTCTCCCCTTCTTCCTCATAGATTGTAAGCTTGCGAGCAGGGCTCTCACTCCTCTTGGTATCCATTGATTTATGTGATTATTGTGCTGTAATGTCTTGTATTGTTTGTACAAGTCCCCTCTAAAATGTAACGTAGTGCGGAATATGTTGGCGCTATAGAAATAAAATTATTATCATTATTAATGTGACGACAATTCAAAAGAATAAGCAGAGCACAATTCTGACAGCGTGTATATTACACACTATTTGGATTTGGCAAGCTGCAGTGCTTGCCGAAAATTTGCACTGGTTTGGATAATCCCGCTAACAATTATGTCAGGTTATGCAGTAATATACATGTAGGAAATGGCTCCATATGAGAAGTTACTATGAGGACAATCATTGAAACAAACTCAGTCAAGAAAATCTATCACCAGCCTTTTGCGATGTAATCTGAGAGCACCATAATGTAGGAGCAGAGAGCCAGATTCTAGGGATGTGTTTTGCTGTTTCAATACAATCCATTTTTATCTGCAAGAGATTTTCATAAAGGGTATGCCACACTGAACAATATCGCTAACAGGATCGCTAAAAACGTCACTATTTAGCGATCCCGTTAGCGATGTTGTTCAGTGCGGCAGCTGCCAGCGACGAGCTTCCTGCTGTGATCTCGCTCGTCGCTGGAATCGTTCCGGACCCTATTTTCTCGTCGGCGCTCCCGCTGGGTAAGTATATATCGCTAGTGTGGCACCTTTTCTTAGCGATTTAGCGGTACTTTTGTACCGCTAAAGTCGTTAAGAAGATCGCTAACGGCGATAGCGTCGTTAACTATATCGCTAAATGTGGCCGCACTTAGCGATATAGAAACAATCCCGCTAGCGATCGCATTAGTATGCGTCGTTATCGTGATCGCTAGCGGGATTGTTTAGTGTGGCAGTACCTTTACAGGACAACTGGCCTCCTGCTAGTCCGGCCATGCCCCCAACACTGATTAGCAGCTCTCTATCACTATGCATTGTACACAGAGAGCTGTGGCATGGGCTGGTTAAACACAGATCAACAATTGAGTGCTCGGATAAGGTGTTATCCGAGCACGCTCAGTTGTTAACAGAGTGTCTTTGGCGTGCTTGATTAATATGTTCATGTCTCTGCGGCTGCATGTCTCCCTGTCATGTATAGTGTACAGTTCCTATAGCGTCTTGTGCTTGGGTGCGAGGAAAACACATGAGACACAGGTTGATATGAAATGACTTGTATTACTTCATACAAGCATGCAGAAAAGGTCACACAGTTTGCAGGAACAGAGGCAGGAGACACAGCAGGCCAGAGTAACTTCAAGCTCTACAATAACTCTCCAAAGCAGGTTCAGGATCTCTTCTCTGTACTGTAATTCCTCTGCAAACATGGATTCACCAGACAGCAGGTTTCCAGAGTCCAAAAGTGTTCCAAAGTTCCTCAGTAGGAAATAGCTGGAGTCCAAAATCCTAGGTTTCCAGGAGTCAGACCACAGGCTGACTGAAGCTTGATTCAGGAGCACTGATTGTTCAGCTGAGGCTGCTTAAGAAGCAAGAGGAGAGAATCAGGGCGGGAACATGAAAGCTGGAACCTCCATATTAACTGAGGGCAAGATAGCTGCAGCAAGACAGAAAGCAAAATGGCCGACGGAAAACTGAGTTTCAAGGAACATGTCAAAAGAGACAAAGAACCTTACATTACTCCCCCTTAGGGACAACCTCCGGATGACCTCAGACCAGGCTTGTCAGGGTACCTCTGATGAAACTGGCAGAGCAGGCGAGGAGCATTTACATTATTGACTGGCTCCCATGAGTTGTCCTCCACTGGGTAGCCCTGCCATTTAATCAAATATTGCAACTGATTTCTGTACAACCTGGAATCTAGAATCCTTTCCACCATAAATTCTTCCTGACCATGACCAGCACTGGGTCAGGGCAAGGAGAAGAGCGTCCAGGAAACGTATTGGGTGTTGCAGCCTTTAGTAGGGATACATGAAAGACAGGGTGGATTCTCATAGTTCTGGGCAGTTGAAGACGACAAGCAACAGCACTTATAATCTTACTGATCTTATAAGGTCCAATGTACTTATGTCCCAATTTAGACGATGGAATCTTTAATTTAAGATTTCTGGTTGACAGCCAGACCAAATCTCCTACCTTGAAAGCTGGTGCAGGTTTACAAAATTTATCTGCTGCTTTCTTGTACCTTTCCTGAGCCAATTCTAGATTTTCCTTTAGAAGATCCCTATTCTTTTGTAAAGAAGTGATTCTTTCAGCCACTGCCGGCAAGGGTGTATCTATGGGAAATCGAGGAAGAATGTTAGGATGATAACCTAGATTGGAGTAAAAAGGAGACTGCTTAGTGGAGGCGCTCTGAGAGTTGTTATAAGAGAACTCAGCCAGTGGAAGTAGATCCACCCAATCATCTTGTAGGTGGCAGATAAAGCAGCGGAGATACTGCTCCAGGGTCTGATTGGTTCGTTCTGTCTGTCCATTAGTCTGGGGATGAAAAGCAGAAGAAAGGTTTACTTTAATGTCCAATGCGGCACAGAAATTTTGCCAAAACCTTGAAGTGAATTGCACCCCTCGATCCGAAATGACCTCATCCGGTACTCCATGTAAGCGAAACACATTACTTAATCATTAAGTCTGATGTCTGTTTTGCAGTGGGTAAACCGACACAAGGGATAAAATGAGCTGCCTTTGTTAGACGATCAACCACCACTAGAATGGTGTTCTTCCCTTGAGAGGTTGGTAACTCCACAATGAAGTCCATAGAAATGGATCCCCACGGGCGGGACGGGGTGGGAAGAGGTTGTAACAGACCAGTTGGTGAGGAGCGAGGTGTTTTGCATCTTGCACAGACTTCACATGAAGTGACATAGTTTAAAACATCTTTCCTGTAAGTGGGCCACCAAAAGAAACGAGAAAGAAATTCTTGTGTCTTTAGAACTCCCCTATGCCCGGCTATCTTGGAATCGTGGATGAGTTGCAATACTCTCAATCTGACTGTTTCAGGTATATACAGACGTTGTCCCTGAATCCACACACCATTCTTAAAAACAAGACTTACGTCCCTTGGGGGTTGAGCCAACAAAGAATCCGCATGGTATGCTTCCTTGATGTCCTTAAGTAGGTCTTGATTATGAATCACTCCCAGGAATCTAGAGTCAGGAAGAATAGTCTTAGGAGGAGTAAGTGGACGTGTCTCTGCTGAATGAATCCTAGAGAGTGCATCAGCCTTTCCATTGCGCGATCCTGGTCTATAAGAAATTACAAAATTAAATTGGTTTAGGAAAAGATTCCAGTGAGCCTGGCGAGGAGTCAGGCACTTAGCCGACCTGATAAATTCAAGGTTACGATGGTCTGTCAGGACGACTATTTGCTGTGCAGCTCCCTGAAGAAGGTGTCTCCATTCCTTGAAGCGCAATAATGGCCAACAATTCCATTGCCCACATCGTAGTTCCTCTCAGCCGAAGACAACTGCTGGGAAAAGAAGGCACAGGGATGCAAGACATTCTTCTCACCTGTTCTCTGAGAGAGTATAGCTCCAACGGCACAGTCTGAAGCATCCACCTCTATTATGAAGGCAAGCTCGGGTTGGGATGTACTAAGATAGGTGCGGTGGTAAATTTATCCTTTAAACAGGAAAATTCTTCCTGCGCTTGCGGGGTCCAGGAGAACCTAGACTGTTTCCGGGTAAGTTGGGTGATAGGTGACACTACCTCAGAGAAATTCCTAATGAAACGTCTATAGAAGTTGGCAAACCCGATGAAGCGCTGCACCTCCTTCACATTTCTAGGAATTGGCCAATCCTTGATGGCTTGGGTCTTGCTTCCATCCATACTAATCCCTTGCGTAGATAGTACATACCCCAGAAATTGAATTTCGGTCCTATGGAATTCACACTTTTCAAGTTTGATGTAGAGATGGTTTTGTTTTAGGCGTTCTAAGACCATTCTCACATGTCCATGATGTTCCTCTGTGGAGTTAGAAAAAATTAGAATATCATCCAGATAAATCACCACAAATGTATCTAGGAGATCCCTGAAGATGTCATTCACCAAGTGTTGGAAAGTGGCTGGGGCGGTACTCAGACCAAAAGGCATAACTAGATATTCAAAGTGTCCATAGCGTGACCTGAATGCAGTCTTCCATTCATCCCCAGGTCTAATACGGACCAAGTTATAGGCCCCACGGAGATCCAGTTTAGAGAAAATTTTGGCGTGCCGCACTCTCTCCAACAACTCAGGGATTAAAGGCAATGGATAACGGTTTCTAATAGTAACCTTATTGAGTTCCCTATAGTCTATGCAGGGTCCCAGAGATCCATCTTTCTTCTTCACAAAGAAGATGGGTGCACCTGCGGGAGATGAAGAGGGGCGTATGAAGCCTTTGGCTAGATTTTCATCTATGTAGTCCTTCAAAGCTTTTAGCTCGGGCCCCGCTAGGGGGTAGATCTTACCAAAAGGTATCTCGGCTCCAGGCAATAATTCGATTGGACAATCATATGGACGGTGAGGAGGAAGCTGATCAGCGTTCTTCTTGTCACATAAATCCAAATAGTCCTGGTATACAGCTGGTAGTTCAGGGACTGACATGGTTCCTTTAGGAACAGAGCAAGCTGAAACTCCTTGACTCATCTGTTTCTCCGGAAAGTGTAATTCCTTGGTCTCCCAGTTAATCGTAGGATTCTGCGCCTGTAGCCATGGTAGCCCTAGAATAATGGGAAAGTGGGGAGAAGAGATAAGCATAAAAGACATTTTCTCCTGATGATCTTTACCCATAAGGACCCTCAAAGGCTCTGTTTCCTGATCCACTGGTCCAGAGGTCAGCAGGGAGCCATCCACAGTCTCCATCTGTACTGGAGTAGCCTTCTTCACTGAACGTATCCCCTGTTTCAGAGCAAAGGAGATATCCATAAAATTTCCACTTGCTCCTGAGTCGATCATAGCAGAGCTAGACACCCAGACTGAGTCAACCCAGAGTTTGATGGAAAGGAAGCAATGAGAATTGTTTCTTTTACAACTCAGCTGGGACACCGCTGAGGAAACTTGAAAAATTGCAGCGTTTATACCGTCATTGTCCCCAGAACTAACAGAGTTTAAGTCCGAAAAATCAAGATCTCTTGCAGCAGATCTCTCTGGAATCTGAGGCTCGGACATGACAGAGCTCCTCTCGCAACACTCACAGTGAATGACTGCTGCAGTAGTCTTACGAGAACGGCTGGGGCAGTTTATAATGAAGTGCCCTGACTTACCACAGTAAAAACATAGATTTTCCTTTATACGATGTTCTTTGCGTGCATCACTAACCCGTCTTTGTAAAGAGTCCACCTGCATGGGTTCAGGTTCTGGTTCCCTTGTGATCCTACTCAAAGGTTCCTTAGCTGAGGAGGGAGGTAGGAAAAGGTTAGTGCGATTATTTTCGAACCATCTCTCTTGTCTGCGTTCAGTCAGACGAGCATCAATACGGATACAATAGTTAATAAAGTCACCTAACGCAGTGGGAGGGTCGGCACGAGCAAGTTCATCCTTAATCAGTGGAGACAACCCTTTCCGAAAAATAGATTTTTTGGCGGAAGTGTCCCAAGTGGTATCAAGAGCCCATCTCCTGAAATCCAAGGCATATTCGGCTACTGAACGCTTACCTTGGCGCAAAGTTAACATGGCTGCTTCAGCTGTTGCACCTCGATTGGGGTCATCAAACACCTGCCCCATGGCTGAAATAAAAGCATCAAGGTGATTCAAACAATCATCCTCAGTCTCAATCAGAGGGTTTGCCCACATCAAAGCCTTATTGGTAAGCAACATGATTATAGTAAGCACTTTGGATCGTTCAGTGGGAAATTGTGAAGCATGTGCAGAGAAAAATAGATTGCATTGGTTAATAAATCCCCTGAATTTCTCACGTTCACCGCCAAAATGAAAAGGAGGTAACTTGGGGATCCCAGAACTCGGGGTTATGGCAGGAGCCTGGAATCGTTCCTCTAGAGCCTCAATCCTGGCTCGTAATTCCTGGGTAGTTTGTCCAAACACTTGCAAATTATGATTAGTGAGGTCCTGTAGGCTCAACGGTCTTAGTCTGTATATCTGCAAGGATTGTATCAGTCACTCCGCAAAGCTCCTTTATGCGGGCCTCCATCTTCCAGATCTTTTAAGGCAGAAGTGCTGGAAGGAGAAGAGAAAAGGAAAAAAAAAACAAAAAAACAATAGTGTTTACCTGTGGTAACACTCCAGAGTAACATTTAAGGGAATGCGCTCACCTGGAATGGTTGTGAGAAGTCACAACCACTGTCATCACAGAAGGTATTAAACGGACATCTGATATCCACAGTCACAGCAGACACGGCTTTCCCAGACCCAGCAGACACTAAACATTGGCTCCTGAATCTTGTCATGTATAGTGTACAGTTCCTATAGCGTCTTGTGCTTGGGTGCGAGGAAAACACATGAGACACAGGTTGATATGAAATGACTTGTATTACTTCATACAAGCATGCAGAAAAGGTCACACAGTTTGCAGGAACAGAGGCAGGAGACACAGCAGGCCAGAGTAACTTCAAGCTCTACAATAATTCTCCAAAGCAGGTTCAGGATCTCTTCTCTGTACCGTAATTCCTCTGCAAACATGGATTCACCAGACAGCAGGTTTCCAGAGTCCAAAAGTGTTCCAAAGTTCCTCAGTAGGAAATAGCTGGAGTCCAAAATCCTAGGTTTCCAGGAGTCAGGTCACAGGCTGACTGAAGCTTGATTCAGGAGCACTGATTGTTCAGCTGAGGCTGCTTAAGAAGCAAGAGGAGAGAATCAGGGCGGGAACATGAAAGCTGGAACCTCCATATTAACTGAGGGCAAGATAGCTGCAGAAAGACAGAAAGCAAAATGGCCGACGGAAAACTGAGTTTCAAGGAACATGTCAAAAGAGACAAAGAACCTTACACTCCCAGCTGTTCGACAGACGCAACTCATGCACGGATTGCCTTACAAACAGGCAATTCCCACATGTGTAGCAGATGTCAAACATGCAAGCATGGGGACTCGAATATATTTTTCAAGCACGCCAAAGACACTCAGTTAACACCTTCTCTGAGCACGTTCACTCATCACTAAGCTCTGCTAAATCTGCAGCACAGAAAACTGTGATTCTACCACAACTGTTGCACCCAGAAAACTAAGTAACACATGGCTGGAATTGGGGTCTCAGCTCCTACATGATGCTGCTGACAGATTATATAGTAAAACCGGTTAGAGATTCCTTGTAAAAAAAAGTGTATCACTAAAATTAAATACTGTATATTGAAATATTATAGAATCACTATATTTGTTGAGAAAAACATGAGATTTTTATATTTGGGCCCTTCTGCTTGCTGATTATATACTTTGAAGGTGTCCTTATAAAAGTCACTGTTGTTAGTTTATATATAATAATGAGCGAGCACTAAAATGCTCGGTACTCGTTACTAGAGTCAAGCAAATCGTAATGCTCGGGTGCTCGACCCGAGTAACGAGTATAATGGAAGTCAAATTTTCCCTCCTTGTCAGAGTACCCCACGATCAGGGCCTGGGTGATGGAGGGTCTGAGAAAACTGTCTCAGACCGATTGAGAGTGTTCCACTGCCTCTGCTGCATCAGGTGTGTTTCCCTAGTCTCCACTCTTTGGTTGTCAAAGGAACTGTGACCTCTCGTGCCAGTGTTGTCAGATGGGAATTTTTTTAATAATTCTTCAACTAGGGTCTTCTGGAACTGCAACATTTTATTAGACCTTTCCGCCACAGGATGGAGAAATGTAAAGTTCTCCTTGTAGAGGGGGCCTAGAAGAGTGACCAAGCAGTAATTAATGTCTGCCTAAATGAGTACAACATGAGGGTCACGGGAAAGGCAGCGGAACATAAACTCAGCCATGTGTGCCAGACTGCCAACAGCTAAGACTTCCCTGTCCCCACCAAGAGGGCAACTGTCTATGTTGTCCTCCTCATCCTCCTCCTCGTCCTTCCTCACCTCCTCATCTTTAGGCCATCCACGCTGAATAGATGAGAAGAATGTGGTGTGGGTACTACCATTTGTAGCACTGGCAATGAGCTCCTGTTCTTCCTCCTCTTTTTCTCCTCCTCATTACCACCCAATCCTCGTTGAGAAGATGAGATAAGGCTGGGTTGTGTAGCATCTCTCAGTATAGTTTCTTGCTCCATCTCAACTTGAGTCCTCAAAGATTTGAAGAACCCCACAGATGTCAGACATCCATACCCACTCATCAGCTCTTATGTGGGAGGCTGACTGGAATACCGATGTGCATGGTATGGTAGCTGGTATTCAACTACTGCCCTCTGCTGCTCACAAAGCCTTGCCAACATATGTAACATTGAGTTCCAATGCGTGGGGACATCGTACACAAGTCAGTGAGCTGGAAGTTGCAACCACTGCTTCATCACTGCCAGGGCGGCAGCAGCTGTAGCCGACATGCGGAAATGGTCACACAAGTGGCGTACTTTCACAAGTAGCTCAGGCAGATTTGCGTAGGATTTCAGAAAACCACTAAGTTGAGCAAGTAGGCCACGCATGGTACTGTAGGTGCGCAAGGTTGCCAAGATTCAGAGCTGCCACTAGATTACGACCATTGTCACACAAGACCATGCCTGGTTGTAGGTTCAGGGGTGAGAGCCACAGATCAGTCTGGTCTGTTAGAACTTTCAACAACTCTGTGGCGGTGTGTGATTTTCACCTAAGCAGATCAACTTCAGCAGAGCTTGTTGCCGCTTGGCCGAGGCAGTGCTGCACTACTTCCAGCTTGTGACTGATATTGACGTTTGTGAGATGGAGGGTGAAAAGGAGAAATAGGTGCAGGAACTGCTGTAAAAGGTGGGAGCAACCCTTATTGAACCAGGGCCTGCAATCCTCTGTGTTGGCAGCACGTGTTCCATCCCAGGTTCTGACAGGGTCCCAGCTTCCAAAATGTTCACCCAGTGTGCTGTCAGAGAAATGTAGTGTCCCTCTCCACAAGAACTTGTCCTTGTGTCTATGGTTAAGTGGACCTTCCCAGTCACAGCGTTGGTCAGGGAACAACTGATATTATGGGACATGTTCTTGCATAAGGCGGGGACGGCACAGCGGGAGAAATAGTGGCGGTAGGGTACCGAGGCCATGAGGTTGCGGAAAGGTTCCGTCTCAACAAGCCTAAACGGCAACATTTCCAGAGCAAGCAGTCTGGAAATGTGGCCATTTAGTATTACAGCCTGTGCTTGGGTGGCTGCATATTTACGCTTGCTTTCCAAGGACTGGGGTTGGGACAACTGAACGCTGCGCTGGGACAAGGATGTGGACCTAGTTGCTGACGGTGGTTGCAAGGGTGCAACGACAGGTGCAGGGTGGGAGGCATCGTGCTGTCCCTGCTGATGCTGGTAAGGCAGATGTTGCAAATGGCCTTTTTTGGGTTAGCTGGACTGCCTTTAAAAAATGACAGACTTGTGAACACCTAAACCTTGGCTTGGCAACTTCATCCATGTTGGTGCTCTGTGGAACAGTTGCACGCCTAGTGTCTCTGGCCACCCAACTGCCTCTTCCTGACTGTTGTGGTGCTGAGGATCTTTCACCTGGTGTGCTGCTGTCCTTGTTCTGCATGTCACCTTCCCAAGTTGGGTCAGTGATTTCATCATCTGCCTCTCGTCTTCCACTTCCGCACTGTGGTCCTCCTATTGACTTGCTGACATAAAAACACCATATGTTGGCAATTGTGTTTCATCATCATCCTCTACCTCTTGCGACAGTAATTGCATTTTTCCATCGCCTTCTTGTGAGCCTGGCTGTTCAAATATCTGGGCATTGCTAATGGAAATGTGAACAGCTCTTCAGAGTGTACAAGTGTGGGATCACTTGTCTCCGGGCACTCGTCATTGTTGGAGGAAGGAGGATCAGGGCGAGGATTATGTGGTCCAGAATCATGGCTACTGAGAATGGACCGTGTGTTAGACAGGGTAATGCTGGCAAAGAGACTGGAATCATTATCTGCTATCCATCGAACAACCTTTTTCACACCTCTGCACTCACCATCAGCATCACATTCACTTCTCCATCCCTTGCCTATTTTAAATTATGTATTATATATCCCTGTTGAGAAAATGTTGCAGACATCAATACAATGCCAGCAAAAGTTGCCCACTACAGATGGACATTTAGGCTAAGTGCACACGTTCAGGAATTTTTGCGTTTTTTTCGCGGTTTTTCCGCGATTTTCTGCGATAAAAACGCAAGCATTAAGCATCCTATACATGTTAATTGATTCCGCATGTTTTGGCCACATGTTGCGTTTTTTTCCGCGAAAAAAACGCTTCGCGGAAAAAATAGCAACATGTTTATTAATTTTGCGGAATGTAAGCGGTTCATGTGCGGTGGTACCCAGGGTCTGGAGGAGAGGAGACTCTCCTCCAGGCCCTGGGTACCATATCCCTGGTAAAACAATAATTAAAATAAAAAATAATGATATTCTCACCTTCCGGCGGCCCCCGCAGCCTTCCCGCGGCCCCCGCAGCCTTCCCGCCTTCAGCGATGCTCCCGGCAACTCCCGGTCCCAGGAGTGCTTTGCGAGAATCACCCAGATGGCGTAGCGGTCTCGCGAGATGCTACGTCATCGGTGTGATTTGTCGCAAAGCACTCCTGGGACCGGAGTTGCCGGGAGCGTCGCTGAAGGCGGAAAGCTGCGGGGGCCGCGGGAAGGCTGCGGGGGCCGCCGGAAGGTGAGAATATCATTATTTATTATTTTTTTTATTATTTTTACATTAGATCTTTTTACTATTGATGCGGCATAGGCGGCATCAATAGTAAAAAGTTGGTCACACGAGTCAAACACTATGTTTGACTCGTGTGACCAACCTGTCAATCAGTTTTCCAAGCGATGCTACAGATCGCTAGGAAAACGCTAGCATTCTGCAAGCTAATTACGCTTGCAAAACGCTATTATTCTGGCGGGAATACGCTTATAAAAAACGTGCGTATTTCCCACGGGAGAAGTGCGGGATTGCCGCGGAAATTTCCGCGGCAATTCCGCAACGTGTGAACTTAGCCTTAAGACTGCAGTATCAATATAGCAATGCAATTTTTTAAAAAAACATTTTTTTGTGGTTTTGAGGCCCAATTGTACCATGATAAATAAGGTCACTGCTCAAAAAAATTGCAGCATTACAATGCCGGCAAAATGTGCCCACTTCAGATGGGCGTATAAGACTACAGTATCAATATAGCAATGTGATTTTTTTGAACAAACTATTTTTGGGGGGGGGGGGGTGGGTGGAGGCCAAACTGTAGTGTGATAAATGCTCAATAAAATTTACCTGCTCAAAAAAATTGCAGTATTGCAATGCCAGGCAAATGTTCACACCTAAGATAGATGTATAAAACTGCAGTATCAATATAGCAATGCTATTGAGATCCAACAAAGTCAGGCTGCATGCTTTTGATGCACAACTGCTGCAGTAAAAATGGTGTATAATATTTCCCTGCTCTGAACAATTTGAAGGATTAAGAGCAAAAAGAATATTATTAGCCTTGAGATGGGGTTTTTGTATGAGTTGCAGGCTGCAGCATAAAAGACATGTAATTCACGCTAGCCTGTCCTACACAATCCCTTCAGTACAATCTCTTCCTAAGTGCTGCTTATTGCAGTATATCTATTGATTATAATTAGCCCTAAGAAGGGCTGTTGTTGTAATTTAAAGAAATAGCATTGTGGTTGAATCCCTGGCTAATAGGTAGCAACAATTCTGTACTTCTTTCAGCAGCACCTCTCCCTGCTCTGTCTGTTTCCGGGATACAGAGTGATGAGCATAGTGTCACGGGTCTCACATAGACCTGATAACACTATGCGGCCAGCCAAACACAGGTATGTCACAACCAAGATGGCTATGGCATTACAGTGACTGGCAGGCAATCCCCACATGTTCACTGGCTGTCTGAAAGCGCAAAACATACGGGGCAGGGACTCAAGCTCTTATTCGAGCATTAAAAACAATACTCGCTGAGTGTCCCGAGTACTCTGATGCTCGAGCAAGTAACGAGAAGTGACGAGCACGCTCGCTCATCACTATTTATACGAGTATATTCATATTATGAAATTGTGCGATCACTTGTAAAAAAACAAAAGAAAATTATGCAGATTGTTGCACCACAATAATAATAAAATTTGTAAATTTGTATTTATGTCTTGAAATAGACACATTTTTGTTTTCAGATCCATGTTTGCACATGGTTGAAAGCAAGTGTGGATGCTTTTTTGAAAACAATATAGTGTGAATATTTTTTTAATCACAATGGTGAGGGAATCTGCAAAAGATTCTTTCTACCCATTTATGTTATGGAGATAAGATGCCATCAACTAGCTGCAAGCACTTACACAAGAAATCCGACCATGTCACTGTGAATACATGTACGAGATTGCAGTAATTAGGGGGTGTCATCCTAACACCTCTTACCAACATGATTTGATGTGGTTTATGATGTTTTAGCTGAACATTTTCTTGGCTGACAGCTATGTCTTTCAACCACATCCTGCATATTCACACTCCACTTGGCCAATTGGGTTTCTTGATTGGGTAGAGTGAAGTAATACGCTGCCAGACATTTTTAGTGGCAGCTTCTCTTCCGTTTCATAGTCTCATAGGCTGCAAGTACCTGGACCACACAAACACAGATACTGTAACTACCTGTTTAAAGTGTCAGTGAAAAGCAGGGATCTAAGGGGTAATGTTTCTCCTTGTGGAGAGTGACAAGCCAGGCCTGGCATATCAGAGTGAGGAGCCTTATAAGCCATTATTGCTCCCCTGGGAAATTAAATATGCAAATTGACTCTTTAGAGAGGAAAAAGGACTAAAACTCTAGCGCCACCTATTGGAAGTAACAATCCAAAAAGTCAATATCGACCCTTCAACGAGCCTTGCCATATGACTTAGGATAAAAGCCAAACCAGAATTTGCAAACATGGTGTTTCGAGGTATTGCCTATGTAAGTGCAAAGTATGAGATCTGATTCCAGAGGAGCATACCTGGCGTATAACTCTCCTTACTCTGACATGCCAGGGCCGGTATGTCACTCTCCACAAGGAAAAATGTCACCCCTTAGATATCAGTCTTAAGCCTCTCATCCAACCAAATTAGATTTCATTATTTGTACTGTCGAGGGGCAATAACCCGATATACTGTGTCTGCAAATTGAGATTCTGGTTTGGCTTTTATCCTAAGTCATATGGCAAGGCTCATTAAAGGGTCAATAATGACTTCTAGGATTGCTACTTCCAATAGGTGGCACTAGAGTTCTAGTCCTCTTCCTCTCTAAAAAGGAAATTTACATAGTAAAAAGCAGATAACACAGGATCTGTTGGCAAGAAGTGTTCACGGCACTTTGTTATGGGTTTACTTCAAATGGAAAAACAACTATATTTATCAATAAAGATAAGTTACTGTATAACATCATATTTTATTCCAGCTATTTCTTAACTCAATACAGCATGTGTATAAACACTAAACAAACATCCGCCCAATTACAGGGTAAGAACATCCCTAACAAGGGTGGATGGAGGTGGAACTACCTCAGTTAATCCGAAAACTTATTTTTAATGACCAGTCTTGGCCCTGATAGAACTGACAACATCAGATGGGGGTCTGAACACTTAAACACTAGGAGTATTACCATTATAATGGCTAATCTCCCATAAGAACCAGACAAATCAAAGAAAAGAAGGGGCTGTTAAGTGATCAGCAGTAATAAGGGGGGCCATTAAGTGATCAGCAGCAATGAATGGGCTAATAAGTAATCAGCAGCAATTAAAGGGAACTGTTAAGTGATCAAGATCAGTAAAGGGGAGCTATTAAGTGATCATCAGCAATAAAGGGTGGCTATTAAGGGAACAGCAGTATACAGAGGGCTATTAATTGATCAGCAGCAAAGCGGGGCTATTAAGTAATCAGCAGCAATACAGGGGGGCTATTAAGTTATCAGCCATAATAAAGGAGGGCTATTAAGTGATCAGCAGTAATAAAGGTGGGCTATTAAAAGATCAGAAATAAAGGGGTTCTATTAAGTGATCAGCAGCAATAAAGGGGGCTATTAAGAAGAGATCAGCAGCAACAAAGGGGTTCTATTAAGTGATCAGCAGCAATAAAGGGGGCTATTAAGTGATCAGCAGCAATAAAGGAGGGCTATTAGATGATCATCTTCAAGAATCCCAGTGATTCTGAGACTATTTTTTTCGTGACAAAATGTTCTTTATAATAGTGGTAAATTTAGGTTCAAATATTTTGCATCTATTTGTAAAAATATCATAATTTTGGTGAAAATTTAGCAAATTTTGCAATTTTCAAACTTTCAATTCTTATATCCTTAAACCAGTTAGTCATTCTGTACAAAATATTTTATCAATAATATTTCCCATATGTCTACTTCACATCAGCATAATTTTTGAAACATATTTTTATAAGAAGTTAGAAGGGTAAAATTGTATTAGCAATTTCTAATTTTTCCAACAAAATTTACAGAATCATTTTTTTAGGGACCACATCACGTTTGAAGTGACTTTGATGGGCCTATATGGCAGAAACTATCCAAAAGTGACTGCACTCCTCAAAGTGCTCAAAACCTTGTTCAATAAGTATATTAATCCTTTAGGGGCTTTGCAAGAATTAAAGCAATGTGGAAGAAAAAAATTAACATTGTAATTTTTCCCACAAAAATGTTCATTTTGCCCCAATTTTTGCATTTTTACAAGGATAACAGGAAATAATGAACCAAAAAATTTGTTGTGTAATTGCTCCTGAGTACACCGATACTCCATAAGTGGAGGGAAACTACTGTTTTGGCACACATCATGGCTCAGAACAGAACTTGGCAGCAATAGATAGCGGAGGTCATGTCACGTTTGCTGAGCCCCTGAAACAGTAGAAACCCCCCCCACAAATGACCCCATTTTGGAAACTAAACCCCTCAAGAAATTTATCTAGCGGTGTGGTGAGCGCCTTGAACCCACAGGTGCTTCATAGAATTTTATAACGTTGAGCTGTTGAAATGAAATACATTTTTCCCAAAAAAATATTGCTTCAACATCAAATTTTTCATTTTCTCAACGGTAACAGGAGAAAGTGGTCCTTACAATTTGTTCTGCAATTTGTCCTGAGTACAATAATACCTCAAACATTGTATAAAACTATTTTTGGACATGCGGCAGTGCTCGGAAGGGAAGGAGCACCAATTGAATTCTAGAGCACAATTTTGACTGGAACAGATTGAGGATGTCATGTCACATTTGAAGAGCTCCGAATGTCATGCACACATGTGGTGCATGTGGATCGTGGACCCAATGTGCCACAGGGCCAGGCTTACATAGTAGGGGTATAGCTAAGCAGCTGCCTGCTTTTCACTGGAGTTATGCTTTGAGTGGTGTTGAGTGAATTAACTGGCAGGAGAGGGTTCGGACTATACAAATTCTGGATTCTCAGGCAGAATGGATACTGACACGGAATCACAAATGGTTGAATTTTGATATTGGAACAGGTTTCGACAGTACGGGTTCAGGTCTGGAACACTAACCAGTAGAGTTGAGCGAAACAGGTCGGCCAGATTCATAAGTCGCCGACTTTTGCCAAAGTTGGGTTTCACAGACCGAAACCCGACCATAGCGTGAAGTCGGTCATGCGGTCGGCAAAACGAGCGCCAAAGTGGGATTTCCCAGAATGCTTTCAGGCGCCTTTTTTCAGCCAATGAGCAAGGACGTACACTGTGGGCAACGAGATGACATGTGCAGCGTCCACCACCATGGTAGAAAAGGGTATTGCAGTGATTGGCTTGCTTTGGGAGGCGTCATAGTGTCTATAAAAGCCCTGATCGCCGACCTCCATTTTACTTCTGCCGATCTTAACAGGGAGAGGTTGCTGTTTATTAGTATGGAGAGAGTAAGGGCTGGAAAGATATAAGTAGTTCTTCTGTGCTTGTGCTGATAGCAATTGTGCTGTACAGTTATTGTGCAGTGACAGGGGAGGATTTTCTTGTGTGCAGCAGCGCTGGATATTAGGCTGCCTGATAGCTGTATTGCTGTGTGAACGCTGCTGTGCAGACTGCTTTTTACACAGCACTAACACTTTTATTCTTTTTTTCTACACAGTTACCGACCGTTCATTTTTTTCCCACACCGTATAGAGCTGTACGCTCCACACACACTACCGTGTACCGGCTGGTATCACGGACAAATATAAGCTGACTATCTGTGTGTGACTCCAGAAATAAATATGGAGATTTAAATTTTCCCCTTCACCATATACAGCTGTACGCTTCTGATACAGTACCGTATATCTGCTGTTTATATTATGGTCAAATCCATGCTGAGAGAGCGTCTGTGTGTGACTCCGGAAATATATACGGAGATTTAAATTTTTCCCTACATCGTGTACAGCTGTACGGTTCTGATACAGTACCGTATATCTGCTGTTTGTATTCCAGTCAAATCCATACTGAGTGAACGTCTGTGTGTGACTCCGGAAATAAATGCGGAGATTTAAATTTTCCCCTTCACCGTATACAGCTGTACGCTTCTCATACAGTACCGTATATCTGCTGTTTGTATTAAGGTCAAATACATACTGAGTGAGCGTCTGTGTGTGACCCTGGAAATATATATACGGAGATTTAAATTTTTCCCTCCACTGTATACAGCTGTACGCTTCTGATACAGTACCGTTGTTTGTATTACGGTGAAATCCATACTGAGAGAGCGTCTGTGTGTGACTCCGGAAATATATACTGAGATTTAAATTTTTCCCTACACCGTAAACTGCTGTACGCTTCTGATACAGTACCGTATATCTGCTGTTTGTATTACGGTCAAATCCATACTGAGAGAACGTCTGTGTGTGACTCCGGAAATATATACGGAGATTTAAATTGTTCCCTACACCATATACAGCTGTACGCTTCTGATACAGTCCGTATATCTGCTGTTTGTATTACGGTCAAATCCATACTGAGAGAGCATCTGTGTGTGACTCCGGTAATATATATATACAGCTGTACCCTTCTGATACAGTATCGTTTTTCTGCCTTTGTATTACAGTCAAATCCATACTAAGTGAGCGTCTGTGTGTGACTCCGGAAATATATACGGAGATTTAAATTTTTCCCTACACTGTATACAGCTGTACGCTCCTCATACAGTACCATATATCTGCTGGTATTTTTGGTACATTTTCCCAAACATGAGGAAGTATGGTGGAAGAGACCGGGCGGGGGGGGCAGCTGGTACTGATGGTGGTGGTGGTGCATCTGCTGGTAGTGCCAAAAGCACAATAGCACCTAAGGCAGGAGGTGTTGAGCCTGCGTCATCATCTGGCTCATAAGGCCTGGAAGGCTCCCTTTTCTGGGAGTAGGTAAACCGCTTTTAAAGCCGGTGCATCAGGAACAGGTTTTGACTTACATTGCTGAAACAGCCTCTAGCTCTATCGCCTCCTCTTCTGAAGTTTCAAAAACTGCAAGCAGGCTCCTGGTCAGGAACAACACCTTTCCTTGTGTCCTTCACCCCACCAAAAGTGAAGGATGCGCAGGCCATACTTCAGATTACTCCCTAGAGCTCTTTTCACATACCATGCCTAACTTATCAAGTGAAATCCTGAATTCCCCAGTCCAAGATGAATATGACATGGAGTGCACTGATGCACAGCCACTGCTATATTATTCTGCTGGTACATTCACCCAGATCACTGCATTGCCCTCGCAGTCTACTGAGCCAGATTCTGACCCTGATGAAACTCAGGTGCCCCTTCCCGCATACTATACCATCTTACATGGTGACACAGAGGAAGGTGCAGATGAAATTGAAGAGGAGGTGAGTGGAAAGGTGCACCTCACAACAGATGCATGGGCCAGTAGGCATGGCCAGGGCCGTTACGTGTCCATCACTGTGCACTGGGTAATGTGATGGATGCAGGGTCCACAGGGGACAGTGGCGGTGGGACAGTACTGCCTAGCCCACGGTATAGGCAACAGTTGGCTGTAGGCGTTCGACCCTCCTCCTCCAGAAGCGAAAGCTCGTCGACAGAGCGCAGTCGCACGAGCACTCCATCTGCTCTGCCAGTGTTGCACAAGAGGTGTACCACTATCGAACAGCTAGTGGTAAGCGTCAGCAGGCTGTTTTAAAGATGATGTCTTTGGACGACAACAG
Source organism: Oophaga sylvatica (assembly GCA_033576555.1). Taxonomy (NCBI): domain Eukaryota; kingdom Metazoa; phylum Chordata; class Amphibia; order Anura; family Dendrobatidae; genus Oophaga; species Oophaga sylvatica. The sequence goes on from JARQOD010000002.1 coordinate 569,848,384, forward strand.
ACACACCGCGGAGGTACTGGCCAACTACTTGCAGCGAGAAACTGAGTCATGGCTGGGCAGTCTACATCTTGAGCCAGGCAAGGTAGTCAGTGATAACGGAAGTAATTTTGTGGCGGCCATAGCCCTGGCAAAACTCAGACACATACCTTGCCTGGCTCACACCTTGAACAAGGTGGTGCAGTGCTTCATAAATAATTATCCGGAGTTACCAGCCCTGCTCCATTAGGTGTGAAGACCCGTAGACTCCAGTCGTATGCAGAGGCTGCAGCAATCGCTCCACCTCCCCAAGCACCGCCTAATCATAGACAGTGCAACAAGGTGGAACTCCACCATGCACATGGTTGAGAGGCTGTGCGAACAGAGGCAGGCTGTAATGCAATTGTGGGAGGATACACGGGCAGGCAGTTTGAGGGCAGTCATCGAGTTGTCGGGTGTGCAGTGGTCAAAGCTGAAAGACCTCTATAAAGTCCTTCAGTGCTTTGAGGAATGCACACGGCTGGTAAGCGCAGATGACGCCATCATAAGCATGAGCATCCCACTTATGCGTCTGCTCATGCAAACTTTGACGCACATTAAGGATCAGGCGTCTGCAGCGGAGGAGGAGGAGGGAAGCCTTGATGACAGTCAGTCATTGTCTGCTCAGGGAACTGTCCTGGACGAGGTGGAGGAAGAAGAGGAAGAGGAGGAGGATGAGGGGGATGATTACTTTGGGGAGGAGGATGCTTCTCAGGGGCAAGAGAAAATGTTGGCCAGCTACTGGTTGGCCAGCATCCTCGATCCATGCTATAAAGGCAAATTACAGAACATCATGCCACAGGAGAACCTAGAGCTAATATTGGCAAACAAACAAGCAACTCTGGTAAACTGTTTGTTAGAGGCATTCCCAGCACACATCAGCGATGCAGGTTCTACCACGAGCCGTACTGAGCAACATGGAAGAGGTGCTCGTGGTGCACACAGCCGAAGTGGCGTTGGAGACAGGGGTTTCATGACCATGTTGTGGACTGATTTCTCGAGTACCGCTCACATGACTGTTAATACTGAATCGATTGCAACAGACAGGAGACAGCAGTTGTCAACTTACCTCTCCTCCCCTATCGATGTTCTCCCTCACAGTTCATTCCCCTTTGACTACTGGGCCTGTAAACTGGGCACCTGGCCTGAATTGGCACAATATGCCTTAAGAGCTCGCTTGCCCTGCTGGTAGTGTGCTATCAGAAAGAGTCTTCAGTGCTGCTTGATCAATCCTGACAGAAAGAAGGACCCGGCTGTCGACCCAAAATGTAGGTGATCTCACCTTCATTAAAATGAACCATGCCTGGGTTTCAAAGGATTTTGTACCACCTTCCCCTGATGACACATAGGTTGCCAGCAAAATGGCTCGCTTTGTCCTCCTCTTCCTCTGACTTCTCCAATTCCTCCATTTGCAGCTGCTGAACGTCCAGCCTACACCTCTATATATGCCAGTTTTGCCACCTTCCTAACTGGGCTGTACTCCCCCCAGGGCCGGCGTCAGCACCTGGCGCACCCGGGCTAGTGCCGGGGCCCTGAGCAGGTGGGGGGCCCACTCGCCGTCAGAGACACCGTCGTACTATGAGGGGCCCTGTGCCAGTGCCGTCACCCATGCTTGCTCAGGGCTCCAGCACTTGCAATACTTACCTCTCCCTGCTCCACCTCTGTGACATCTTCCGCGTTTCCTGACAGTGACATTCAGGTCAGAGAGCGCGATGACGTCACGTCTGTGCGCCCTCTGCCTGAACAGTCACAGTGTAGAGAGCTGGAAGATGGTGACGCTGAGGAGTCCAGAGTAGAGCACTGCCCAGCGAGGAGAGGTATTTCATTTTTTTTTTAATGTTTGGAGCAATATATGGGGAGCATTATGCACTGGAGAATTATATATGGGCCCATCATACACTTGAGCATCATAGATAGGGCCCATTACACACTGGAGCATTATATATGGGGTCCATCATACACTGGAGGATTAAAAATGGGGCCCATCATACACTGGAGCTTCATATACGGGGCCCATTATACACTGGAGCATCATATATGGGGCCCATTATACACTGGAACATCATATATGTGGCCCATTATATACTGGAGCATCATATGGGGCCCATTATATATGGAGCATTAGATAGGCCCATCATACACTGGAGCATCATCCATGGGGCACATCATATACTGGAGCATCATATGGGGCCCATTATATATGGCGCACATATGGGGCACATTATATATGGAGAATCACATGGAGCCCATTATATATGGAGCATTATATATGGGGACCATTATATTTGGAGCATTTTATCGGCTCATCATACACTGGAGCATCATGTATGGGGCCCTTCATATACTAGAGCATCATATTGGGTTCATTATTTATGGGGCATCATATGGAGCACATATGGGGCCTATTCTGTATGGAGCATTATATGGAGCCCATTCTGTATGAAGCAATATATGGGGCCCATCATATACTGTATGGAGCTTTATATGTGACTCATTATACTGTATGAAGCAATATGTGGGGCTCATTATACTCTATGGGGACCGTCCTGTACTGTTTGGCACATTATATGGGGACCATCATATACTGGAGCATTATGTGGAGCTCATCATATACTGTATGGATCATTATATGTGACCAATTATGTATGGTGCATCATATATGGGACTCATTAGTCTGTATGGAGCAATATATGGGGCTCATTATTCTATATAGAGCAATATATGGGGCTCATTATTCTATATGGCGCACTATGTGGTACCCATAATACTGTATGGAGGACTATACTGTCCGGTTTTTGAGCTATTGTAGAATTTACAATAGATATCACTCATGTAATGTAAGAAGTGAAATATTTGGCATTGTACTATACCTATATTCTCTGCCGTATCAGAGCATCATGAATTGTGGTATATGTTAAAGGGGCCCACTGAGACTCTTTCGCCTGGGGCCCACGAAAACCTGGAGCCAGCCCTGCCCCCCCCCACTTTAGCCAAATAACCCCCAGTTTTCAATGCGTTACTATTATTATAAAGTAAATTAAGGTTGACAAGCTTAAGTAATAAGAATTGATGTTGTTGGCATTGAAATGGGCACTGTAGGTGTGTTTACTGTCCTCCACTCACTGCCGACTTTTCTTCCCCATTGACTTGGGGTCGGGTTTCGATCGGAACTCCGACTTTTGCCGATAGTCTGCCAATTTCGTTCGACTCGACTTTTGATAAAGTCGGGTGGTCTGAAACCCTACTCAACCCTCCCGGAGGCAAAGTCGCTCATCTTTACTAACCAGGACTGACACAGGTGCAGGCTTTAGTACTGACAGAATGGTTACAGGGTTCAGGTATCGCAGATGCGGCTTCAGGGTTCAAGTACCGCTGGTGTGACTTTAGGGTTCAGTTACTGCTGATGTGGCTTCAGGGTTCAGGTACCACCGGTATGGCTTCAGGGTTCAGGTACCACAGTTGCAGCTTCAAGGTTCATGTTTTGCCGTTGCGGCTTCAGAGTTCAGGTACCGCCGGTGCTGCTCCAGGAGTCAAGCCTTGGCTACACAAGGACCAGGGTTTTAGGTTCAGGCTCTGGCCACACCAGGAGTTTAGGTTCAGGCCCTGGCCACACAAGGACTAGGGGATCAGGTTCATGTTCAACTACACAGGATACTAGGGCAGGGGACCTGGCAACAAAAAGTTGCACACACACTACACAAGGAACTACAGGGGTTGCTCAGGCACCTCCCAACTGGGGAGGGTGCCTTTTATATTAGATGCCTACCAGCTATTTTTAGGGACTTTTTCTGTGCGTGTGCTGCCTCTGTAAGAACAAGGGAGCGTGTGTACTAGACGCACCGCCGGGAAACCAGTGTCGGTGTCCCTGCATGTAGGAGGAAAAGTTACCCTACAGGGGCGGCTGCATTAGTGTTACACCTGACATGCCAAAACAGCAGAAACCCCACATTTTGGAAACTACTCCTCTTAAGGACTTCATCTAGCTGTGTAGTGAGGATTTTTAACCCTCAGAGGATTCATAGAATTGTACAACATTGGACTGATTTAAGGGAAAATTACCATTTTTTTTCAGCAAAATGTTACGTTGACCCAAAGCTTTCAATTTTCAAAAGGGATAATAGGAGAAAATAGAAGAAAAAATACAAGTATGTTACGCAATTTCTCCTGAGTATGCCAATACCTCATATATAGTCGAAAACTACTTTTGAGGCACAGTGCAAAAGTCAGAAGTGAAGAAGCACCATATTGTAGTGTACATTTTACTGGAATGGTTGATGGTGCAATGTCATATTGTCATATTGGCAGAGCCCCTGAGTTGCCAGAACAGCAGAACACCCCCATAAGTGACCTCATTTTACAAACTACACCTCTCAGTGAATTCATCTAAAGGTGCAGTGATCATATTGACATCACATGTGTATCACAGAATTTTATACCATTGGGGTGAAGAAATAATAATTAGTTATTCTATTGTCACACTGGGAAATGGGTAAAAATGGGTAAATTTGTCACTCAATTTCTGCTGAACGTGACAATACCCCATATTTGTCTGTGCTGTGATGCTTAGCCACTAGTGTTGAGCATTCCGATACCGCAAGTATCGGGTATCGGCCGATATTCGCTGTATCGGAATTCCGATACTTAGTTCCGATATTTTTCCTATATCGTATACCAGAACCGGAAGTTCCCATAATTCTTTGAGAGGCACTGTGATTTTAGTCAGCCAATGAGGAATCCTACGAAGTGTGGGCACATCCTGTACTGCTGCGGTCATCTTAACTAATGGCATGGCTGTGATTGGCTGCTGAAATGATGTCAGAATGCACTATAAAAGGCGCCGCCGCCATTTTAGCGTCACTGTGCTGTGAACTCAGTTAGGGACAGAACGCTGCTCTGCTGACTCTGAGGGACAGTTAGAGATTGCGATTTTGTGTACTGTGCTTTAGGCAGGCTATTTTACCAACCGCTATGTAAAGCTTCCTTTTGCCTTGCAGTGTTGTTTTAACAGCTCTGTGCAAGGTGTGTGTGTGAGAGTGCAGGTGACGCTGCAGTTTGCTCTGCATCCACCGCTGTTTGTAGGCATCTGCACGTGTCACTCACTGACTCTTTTTTTTATTTTATTTTGTGTAATTGGTGCAGCTCCATTCAATAGAAATTAACAGTGATCTATTAGTGTGACGCGCTTCCATCCGTCTACAATACATTGGTTGCAAACACTATAGAAGTACAGAAAGGAGCCTTTCACATATAGTGAACAGTTGTGTGCAGTGTTCACTGTAGTCTGTGAGCTTTTCATTTTTTGAGTGCAGATTACGCTCCAGTTAGTTCTTCAACCACTGCTGGTTGTAGTCTGCTGAGCGTGTGTCACTGCCTCATCCTTCACATTTTTCTCAAATTGGTGCTGCTCCATTATATTTGAAAAAAATCTAATCTATTAGTGTGACGCGCTTCCATCCGTGTACAATACATTGGTTGCAAACACTATAGAAGTACACAAAGGGCCTTTCACAGATAGTGAACAGTTGTGTGCAGTGTTCACTGTAGTCTGTGAGCTTTTCATTTTTTGAGTGCAGATTACGCTCCAGTTAGTTCTTCAACCACTGCTGGTTGTAGTCTGCTGAGCGTGTGTCACTGCCTCATCCTTCACATTTTTCTCAAATTGGTGCTGCTCCATTATATTTGAAAAAAATCTAATCTATTAGTGTGACGCGCTTCCATCCGTATACAATACATTGGTTGCAAACACTATAGAAGTACAGAAAGGGCCTTTCACAGATAGTGAACAGTTGTCTGCAGTGTTCACTGTAGTCTGTGAGCTTTTCATTTTTTGAGTGCAGATTACGCTCCAGTTAGTTCTTCAACCACTGCTAGTTGTAGTCTGCTGAGCGTGTGTCACTGCCTCATCCTTCACATTTTTCTCAAATTGGTGCTGCTCCATTATATTTGAAAAAAATCTAATCTATTAGTGTGACGCGCTTCCATCCGTATACAATACATTGGTTGCAAACACTATAGAAGTACAGAAAGGGGCCTTTCACAGATAGTGAACAGTTTGTGCAGTGTTCACTGTAGTCTGTGAGCTTTTCATTTTTTGAGTGCAGATTACGCTCCAGTTAGTTCTTCAACCACTGCTGGTTGTAGTCTGCTGAGCGTGTGTCACTGCCTCATCCTTCACATTTTTCTCAAATTGGTGCTGCTCCATTATATTTGAAAAAAATCTAATCTATTAATGTGACGCGCTTCCATCCGTATACAATACATTGGTTGCAAACACTATAGAAGTACAGAAAGGGGCCTTTCACAGATAGTGAACAGTTGTCTGCAGTGTTCACTGTAGTCTGTGAGCTTTTCATTTTTTGAGTGCAGATTACGCTCCAGTTAGTTCTTCAACCACTGCTGGTTGTAGTCTGCTGAGCGTGTGTCACTGCCTCATCCTTCACATTTTTCTCAAATTGGTGCTGCTCCATTATATTTGAAAAAAATCTAATCTATTAGTGTGACGCGCTTCCATCCGTATACAATACATTGGTTGCAAACACTATAGAAGTACAGAAAGGGGCCTTTCACAGATAGTGAACAGTTGTGTGCAGTGTTCACTGTAGTCTGTGAGCTTTTCATTTTTTGAGTGCAGATTACGCTCCAATTAGTTCTTCAACCACTGCTGGTTGTAGTCTGCTGAGCGTGTGTCACTGCCTCATCCTTCACATTTTTCTCAAATTGGTGCTGCTCCATTATATTTGAAAAAAATCTAATCTATTAGTGTGACGCGCTTCCATCCGTATACAATACATTAGTTGCAAACACTATAGAAGTACACAAAGGGGCCTTTCACAGCTACTGAACAGTTGTCTGCAGTGTTCACTGCAGTCTCTGAGGAATAACCACACTTAGGCCTTATAACTTTTCTGACTTTCTTTATCAATCTACCAAGATGAAGAGGGCAGGGAGTAAGGCATGTGGTCGTGGCCGTGGAGTTTCAGCAGGGAGAGGATGTGGGGATTCTGTGGCTGCTGCCGCACCCAGTGACACAGCATCCACCAGTTTTCCCCGTGAGCGTTCCTTTATGCGCACTTTTGTAGGAGCTCGGCGTACCCCCCTGCTGCGGGAAGAACAAATTGAAGCCGTTGTTGGTTGGATGGCAGCCAATGCATCGACTTCAATTGCTTCCACCTCCTCTCAGGACCACAGCACTGTTGAACAACCATCTGTCTCTTCACCGCCTGCCAAATTGCCCAGGCATTCAGAGAGCTCTGTAAAGGAGCCAGCTGAGTCTCTGCTTCTGTTCTCAGAATCTGTTGGCTTGCAAACAGGGGCCCAGCCAAGCAGCATTCTGGAATGTGAAGAAGAGGCAGTATGCAGTGATGCGCAACAACTGTGTCTCTCTGAATTCGAAGAGGCGGGTGAGCCAGTGCCGATGGTCAGCACACCGCAGAACGCATCTGATGATGATGAGACTCAGGTGCCAGTTTCTGTTGAGCATGGTGCTGGCCAGACCACCCAACAGCAGCAGGTGTTGGAAGAGGGTAGTGGAGATGATGAGGTCCAAGACCCAACATGGCGTGAGGAACAGGAAGGTGGTGGTAGCAGCTCTGAGGAAGAGATTGCCCCAACGGTCCAAACAGTAGGGAGAGGTAGGCTGCAGACTCGGTTGCCTGTAGCCTCCAGTTTGGCACCCGTTCGTAGCAGTTCTCTTCCAACAGCCAAAACGGGCGCTCCCAGGACTTGCACTGCGTGGTCCTTTTTTGACACACTTGCAGATGATATTTGCTATGTCAAATGCAAGCTGTGTAATCAAAAAGTAAAAAGAGGTAAAAGTGTCAGTAACCTTAATACCACAAATATGTGGAAACATGTGCGGTCAAAGCATGTGGTTCAGTTACAAAGACATACTGGAGATGTAGGCCAACCTACAGCAGCACCTACATCTTCAGCTCGTGTTGGAGCCTCTTCCTCCAGCTCACACACAGCTGGTTCGGCTTCCTCACAGGATCGCCATGGAAGAACCTGTGTCACTGTTGTCCAGAGACCCATTGTTATTCCACCCACAGCTGCAAGTTCCCTGTCATCCTCACACCCCAGGCCACAAAACAGCCATCGGTAGCACAGGCATGGGATAAAAGACGGCCATACTCGGCAAACCATCCACGAGCACAGGCTCTGAATGCTGGCATTGCAAAACTCCTGTCCCTTGAAATGCTGTCATTCAGGCTGGTGGAGACTGACAGTTTCCGTAACTTAATGGCATTGGCAGTCCCACAATACAATGTGCCCAGCCGATTTTATTTCAGCAGGCAAGCCGTCCCTGGTCTGCAAAAGCATGTTGAGGGAAAAATTAAACATGCGCTACTAAACGCCGTCAGTAGCAAGGTCCACCTGACCACCGATGCGAGGACCAGTACCCATGGCCAGGGACGATACCTTTCCCTCACTGCCCATTGGGTCAATGTTGTGGAGCCGGGTACAGATCTTGCGAGTGGCGCTGTACGTGTTCTGCCAACTCCAAGGATTGCAGGAATCCAGTCTGTCCACATTGACTCCTCCTCCTACTCCAGTTCCTCAGAATCATCGCTGCAGGAGCCGTCACGGTCTACCTCCACATGGACCCGTGAACGCTTACCTGTTGCGACCGATATGAGCACAGCCGTGGCCAAACGTCAACAGGCCGTCCTGAAATTAATTCCCATGGGGAATCGAAGCCACACAGCGCAGGAGCTCTGGAATGCCATCAAGCAGGAGAGCAACGTGTGGTTTTTGCCAGCGAATCTCCAGCCAGGCTTGGTAGTGTGTGACAATGGCCGAAATCTGGTGGCAGCTCTGGGCCTTGGCAACCTCACTCACATACCATGTCTGGCACATGTGCTCAACTTGGTCGTGCAGAGTTTTTTTGAGGGACTATCCGGATCTTGATGCACTGCTGCACAAGGTCCGCCTAGAGTGCGCTCACTTGCGACGTTCCAGCATGGCCAGATCGCGCATTGCAGCTCTGCAACACAGATTTCGCCTTCCTGAACATCGCATCATATGTGACGTACCCACCAGGTGGAATTCCACGTTACATATGTTGGAGCGGTTGTGTGAGCAGCAGCCAGCAGTAATGGAGTATCAGCTGCATCAGGCGCAATCAACTCGCAATTTGCGCCGTTCACACTTCACCACTACTGAGTGGGCCTCTATGAAGGACATCTGCCACGTTTTGCGTGCGTTTGATGAGTCAACGCGGATGGCGAGTGCAGATGATGCACTAGTCAGCCTGACTGTCCCCCTTATCTGCCTGCTTCAAAAAACACTGCAAGCACTAAGGGATGAGGTTTTGGAAGAGGTGGAGGATGAGGAGTCACAAATTCCATCACCTTCTGGACAGTCAGCGCAACGTGGTTCCTCACAAAGGGCTGGGCAGGGCTCACTTTGTGAGGAGGATGAGGAGGAGTCAATGGAGGAGGAAGACATCGCTCCAGAGGGAGGTACACAACGCTCTAGTCAGTATGTAGAGCGAGGGTGGGGTGATGCAGAGCAGGCAGAGATGACGCCTCTTGCAGGGGACAGCGTTTCTTGGCCAGTTGGGAGTCTGCAGCACATGGTTGATTTCATGCTGCAGTGCCTGAGAAACGACCGCCGCATCGCCCACATTCTCACCACGTCTGATTATTGGGTGTACACCCTCCTAGACCCTCGCTACCGGGACAACTTACAAAGCCTCATCACACCGTTGAACCGGGAGCGTAAAATGCGGGAGTACCAAGACACACTGGTGCAATCCATAATGTTCTCCATTCCAGCCCAGAGCACTGCTGCTGCTACTGCTTTACAAAGCAGCTCTGTGCGTCGAGGCAGTGGAGACAGCTTCTGCAACAAGAGGGAGCACAAGCAGCCGCTCTGCACAGGGCAAGACCAGTATGTTCCAAATGTGGCGAAGTTTTGTGGCAGCGCCACAAATGTCTACACCATCCGAGATGGCTCCAGTCAGCAGGAGGCAACGTTTCCGTAAGATGGTGACAGACTACATGTCTTTCCCTCTCAGTGTACTCCCAGATGGCTCTTCCCCATTCAAGTTTTGGGTCTCTAAGCTGGATACATGGCCAGAGCTTAGCCAGTATGCATTGGAGGTGCTGGCTTGCCCTGCTGCCAGTGTATTATCGGAGCGCATCTTTAGTGCTGCAGGTGGTGTAGTAACAGACCGTCGCATGCGACTATCCTCCGATAATGTAGACCGGCTTACTTTTCTGAAAATGAACAAGGCATGGATCTCGTCAGAATTTGTCTGTCCGTTTTCAGATTAAATAACTGGTTCGCAACGTTATCCATGTTTCCTGTTATGTTCATCTTTCTACCACCTGAACTCTACTCCCTGGGCTACAACACTGCCAGTTACTGCTCAGAAGTGTCGTGTCCACAGACCAATACACAAGCTATAGTGTTAGTGGGGTTCAGTAACGCCAGCTGTTCCCCTGCTGTGTGTCCGGCAAGAAGTCTCCTGTTCCCTACACATGCACAGAAAAACCCATGTGGAACATGCTCCAAATAGGGAAGAGCCGTCACCCTGATTGTTATGCTTAAAACAGGAAATTGTGAAGTTTTCCAGGCCTAGAATGATAAATTTTTATAACAAATATGGACAAATAATAATTTGTCATCACAGCGCATATCTGCACATGTCTATTAGAAATGGTAACAAAAACTAAAACATAGTGTTCACTTTTTGAAATTAATGCATAAAAGTACATTTCATACTTAACAATTAATGCTTTTTAAGGAACTTTATCTGTACCTGTAAGATAATGCAGTCAATGGATGTACGAATCATAAAATCCTCATCATCATCATCACGAGTTTTATTTATGACAGACATTATAAAATACACATACTGATGCCAACTGTAACTTCACACACCATATATGAAATGGCCAGCATCTAAACCTGGTAATAATGTGCAATAATAAATTATTACATCTAGAAAGTGCATCATGCATACTGACAATAGGTAGTTATACCTGCAAGTGCTGTTGAAACAACCACAACAGATATAAATTAATAATGGTATATAGGTATCACAGTGCATAGTTACTCATGGACAATGTCGATGTAATACTGTACCTCAATAAAGTCAGCGTCAACCATTATGCTTGTTAGTCTTGTAGATTGTTAAAGAGGGAACGTGCTTTTTTTGTTGGTCATAGGTGGAGTATTGAACAGTAAATGATTACTGCTGTCGTATTTTTGGCGTCCCTAGGGCACAATAACGCTGCGTAACGTCACATTTTATAGAGTCATCTAATTGACACACGCTACCCTACCCTACGCGTGACAATAGGAAGGTAGTGTTGACGGATAAAGCCTTGCGCAACCAGACATGCTTTTACCCTCTTCAACACTGTACAAGCAAAAAATGCATGATTGCAGCAGCAGACTTTATTGACGTACAGTATAACATCGCCATTACCCATCAGAGGCTGTCCACTGTCTGATACAGACATAGAATATACCTTTGCTATCCGTAGCCTTTGTTTCACCTACACTTGCAGGCACACACTTACATAGTGACAATGCATAATGTTTTTTTAAATGGTTATTTTTGATCGTACATTATTGCGTCATCACATTGATGAGTCCATGCTGGACATGTCATACATGCTGTACAAAGTAACGATTTTATTAACTTAAATAATTGAAATGTCTGTGACTGTCACATATAAATTGCAATGATGATGATGAGTGACTATTACAAAATCCATTGTCTTCACTATGTTATGGTTTAACATAGCGTTCCTTAAGCATTATTCATAAATAGTGTTGAGCGATAGTGCTCGATATCTAAAAATATCGTATCGAAATTGTATCGCCGATATCACTAAATATCGTCGATATCCGATTACGATACCGGAAGTCCCATGTAAGTCTATGGGAACAAAATATCGCAACAAAAAAAAACCCTTTCTTTCGTTGTAAACACAAAATATACACACATAAAATACATATATATATATATATATACATGTCATTGTGACATATATATATACATATATGTATAGTTTATACACTTCTACATAGTAAAATATCCTCTGATTCAATTGCCGGGTAAAGCCGGCTTCTGTGAAAAGACAGAAGCACCCGACATGAAATGACACTTGGTGTACATAGGGTTAACCATGTCTTTTCATGTCGTTTGCAATCTGATTTGCACAAACAATTACATCAGTCTATGTGTGCAAAATTTCACACCTGTAGGGGTTAATTAAAGGTGTAAATTCGTTGTAAAAAAACGGACTTTTTTGCTACGAATTTACACCTTTAATTAACCCCTACAGGTGTGAAATTTTGCACACTTACACTCATGTAATTGTTTGTGCAAATCAGATATCAAACTACATGAAAAGACATGGTTAACTCTATGTAAACCAAGTGTCATTTCATGTCGGGTTCTGCATTTTCACAAAAGCCGGCAATTGAATTAGCGGCTATTATACTATGTAGAAGTGTATGAACTATAAATATAAATATATATATATGTGTCACAAATTTAATGACATGTATATATATATGAGGTGTAAAATTGCTGAAAAAAAATGCGTGGGCTCCCACCCTATTTTCGCAACCAGACAGACAAAGCCAGTGAGTGGGGGCAGATAATAATAGCCCAGAGAGGGACCATTATTTTTGCCCCCCCCCGGCTACTAACATCTGCCCCCAGACACCCCAGAAAGGGCAAATCTCTAATTAGATTTGCCCTTTCTGGCACTTTGCCCGTCTATTCCCATTGCCCTGTAGCGGTGGCGAATGGGTTAATAAGGGGTTAAAATGACCTTGCAATTGAAAGGTCACTTTAAGCCAGGTTAATAATTGAGAGCTGTCAATTAGACAACTATCAATTATTAATCCTATTGTATGAAAGAAAAATCAAACACACACACTTTAATAAAAAAGAAGTTTAATGAAATAATCACACAGTTTTTGACCATATTTTATTTTCCTGCTAAAACCATTTCCTGTAATAAAAATAAAATAATAAAGCAAAATTATTCTTACCAATCCGATGTACAGTCAGGTCCCACGGTGTAATCCTTCAGAAAGGGTTAATGTTTACTGCAGGGACCGCAGCTAATGCTGCAGCCTCACAGTAAACCCCCAAATGAATGAGTTCCTCTCCTGGCTGACAGGAGAGGAAGTGGAAAGCTTAATTGATTGCTTTCCACTTTCACTTCAGGTCAGCCAGGGACACAATCAGTGACGTCAGAGCGAACTGGTTAACAAAAATAGGGGATCCCCTCGAAAAAAATTGGCGTGGGGTACCCCCTATTTTTGTTAACCAGCCAGATGAAGCAGACCGCTGAGGCCTGGTTTTTCAGGCTGGTAAGGATCCAATATCCATGGACCTTGCAAGCCTGATAATACCAGGCCACAGCAGTCTGCTTAGCTTGGCTGGTTAACAAAAATAGGGGATCCCCTCGAAAAAAAAACGGCGTAGGGGTCCCCCTATTTTTGTTAACCAGCCAAGTAAAATGCAGACTGCTGCGGCCTGGTATTAAAAGACTGTCAAGGCCCATGGATTTTGGCCCTCAACAGCCTGATAATACCAGGCTACAGCAGCCCCACATTTGGCGCATCAAAAGATGTGCCAATTGTGGCACTTTACCCAGCTCTTCCCACTTGCCCTGTAGCGGTGGCAAGCGGGGTAATAAGGGGTTAATGTCACCGTTGATTGCACGGTGACAATAAGCCTGGTTAATAATGGAGAGGTGTCAATAAGACACCGATCCATTATTAATCCCAAAGTTATTAAATGCATAAAAAAAAGGCAAAGCAAGAAAAAAGTATTTTAATGAAATAAAAGAGACAACACACTTTTCATTTATTTTATTGTACCTCATTCCTGCGACGCCATCGATCTCCTGTAAAAAAAGAAAAAAAAACAAACCAACAGTATACCACCTGTCCGACGCAGTCCATAGTAACGAGTGTCCCACGACGATCCAGCTCTGCTACATCGCAATGACAGGCAGAGCCTGTCATCGCGACGCAGCACAGCTGATTACCTGCTTCCCCGGCGGTGACGTCATCGGACTGACTGCTTTACGGCCGGGATTACCCAGCAGTCACTGCAGTTATCGCGAGAAACTGCATGTGACCGCCGGGGAGAAGAGGATGGCGGCCATGAAGCAGTCCAGGCCATGACCGCCGGAGATCTTCTGCCAGGTAAGTGCCGCTGACTCCTGACAGACCCGACCGACGGACACTGACAGTGACAGACCCGACCGACGGACACAGACAGTGACAGTGACAAATCCAATTCCGGTATTCGATATGACGAAAATATCGAAACGAATTATCGAAAGGCCGATAGAGCTAATATCGGCCTATAGCCGATATTTGCAGTATCGTATCGCTCAACACTATTCATAAATACAAAAATGGACTTTTATTATTAAATTTACAACACTATATTTTGTAACAAATTTTTTGGGTGGTGTGTTGTTCCATTTCTTGTTGGCATGTGCATATATGCGTTTATATTTGCAGGGTCTTTAGTTTTATTCTTGAAGTTAGGAAACATGTGTATCTTCGTACCGTGTTAGCCAGTAGATAGAAAAATATTTAGACTTGAGAGTCCGCAGTGGTTGATACCTTTTAATGGATAACTGAAAAGATGGTAACAAATTGCAAGCTTTCGAGGCTACTCACGTCTCTTCATCAGGCAAAGACTAAAACAAAAAATGAAGCATCGCATATTTCTATACACAACAGGACACAGGAATAGTGCAATAGGTAAGACAAGTAAGTCACGTGTAGCAGAACTGTCATTATGACAGAGGGATGAACATAAATATTGGAACAGTTCCTAGATAAGGATAGAAAGTTTTATTGCCCTCTGATTGGGGTCTGGTTTTGTGTTTTCATGCCCCTGGAAGGGCAGAGACGCAGATTCCTTAATTGATATAGAATGACATAAATCCGTGTGATCTATTCATTCCATCACTAAGAGTGTCAAAGGTCATGATGAGCTTATATTCTGAAACCTTTGTATCTTTCTCATATTTGAAGTTATATTTTAATACCAGTAATTCCATATCCATCATGCTCTGACCGGGCATACAAAAGTGTTTTGCCACAGGTAAATCCATTATTTTTTCTCTTATTGTGTGGCGCTGATAATTCATCCTTGTTCTCATTTTTTGGCCGGTCTCCCCTCACTTGTCCCTCCCTCACTTGTCTTACCTATTCCTGTGTCCTGTTGTGTGTAGAAATATGTGATTCTTCATTTTTTGTTTTAGTCTTAGCCTGATGAAGAGACCTGAGTAGTCTCGAAAGCTTGGAATTTGTTACCATCTTTTCAGTTAGCCATTAAACGATATCAACCACTGAGGACTCTCAAGTCTAAATATTTTTCTATTCTTGGAATTGAAATTCATCATTTTATTGTCCTAGTAAAACTTCATTTATTCTTGTTTGAAGTACATACATTTGCAATGGCCACGTAACAAGGCAATAACTCAATATTTTATGCCTACACCCTCCTTGACCCTGGGCTTCAACACCGCCAGTTGCTGCTCAGAAGTGTTAGATGCACAGATGAAAACAATCGCTGATGTGTTTGTGGGGTTCAGTAACGCCTGCTGTTCCCCTGCTGTGTGTCTGTCAAAAATTACTGCTGCTAACTACAACTTCAAACATCTCATACTAGGCCTCTGCCTACACCCTCCTTGACCCTGGGCTTCAACACCGCCAGTTGCTGCTCAGAAGTGTTAGATGCACAGATGAAAACAATCGATGATGTGTTTGTGGGATTCAGTAACGCCTGCTGTTCCCCTGCTGTGTGTCCGGCAAAAATTACTGCTAGCTACCTACACATGGTGAAAAAAGCATGACATGTCAAAGTGTCTAGTGCTACACATAGATATGAGGCTTTAAAACCATAAAATGATTAGTCTTTGTCACAAATCTGTAACAAAATAATTGTGACATATTATTTCAGATATGCACATGTCGAAAACAAATGCTAACACAAAAGCCTACTTATGCTATAGGATACTGATGGTCAACCTTGTCACTCCATAGCTTCGACAAATCCAACTCACATCATGACTCAAATGCTGCAATGTTGGAAGTGCATAATGTGGGTTGAACTTTGACAACAGCTGCAGTGCGAAGGTTAGACTTCAGTGTTCTTGGCTTTTAAATAAAAGCATACAAGTAAATATAATAATCCAATGTTGATTAAGGGACGTGATGTACACCTGTAATATTGTGCAAACAATGCATGTAGGAATAGTCCTCTTCAACATTACTTATATTTGTGTCATTTTAAAAAATACATATTTAATTAGAAAGTTAACAGCCCATATCATAAAGGTCCTTCATGTAAACATGATAATCGCTAACAAAAATCATGCATTACCTTGTTAAAGTCAATAGTGCATAGTCACAATAGCAAAATATATACCTGTAAGTGGTGCTGAAAGAACGACAACTGATAGAATAGGTGAATGATATCTATTTATCAGACTGAATAGCGTCACCTGTACAATGTCGATATAATACTGTACCTTAACAAAACAGCTGTGTCACACCTCACACTCGTTTTTCTTGTAGCTTGTTATGTAATAGGGCACATGCGTGTATGTTTCATCATAGGTGCATGTTTACTGAGTAAAGCAGTCATGACAACGCCTTTGTGTTGTCGGTACGCTTGCGATGATGAACGATGCGCACCGTGAATGTTAGTCTGCGTCATAAGACGCACAGACGCTCCAATACCCAACGCGTCACAGCAGGAAGCCAGTCTGTGCGTCCAAACAAAGGCGCAACCATACATGCACGTAACCTTTTATAAAGCTATATAAAAAAAAGGATGTAGTAGTAACGCACACTTTATTGAGGTACAGTATTACATCGCCATTCAACATCTGTGGCTATGCAGTCTCATCTATATAATCTTATCTATCCGTTGTCATGCTTGCAAGTCCACAGTCAGGCATAAATAGCTGTTTTGACTATGCACTATGCACTTTTTAAAGTTTTTGTTTGTTAATATAAATGATTGGCACATATTATCAGTATTACATGATGGAAATTTTAGATATTTTTAAAAACTTTTTAGTGATATTATTCACCAAATGTAAACTTTTATGAATGTCAAAGATAACTTGTAATGCTGATTATGTTTTTAAGTCAGCCATTCATTGTCTACACAATAGAAATGGTGTACATACTGTTACTTAGCCATCATTAATGGATTCTGATATGTACTTGTATGCTTTTATTTTAAACCGTATAGCAGATTATTTAACCTATTTTAATTGTGGTTTGCATTGCTTTTCAACATGTTAATGTATGCGTTTACGTTTGTAAATTTTTAATTTACATATATTTTTTTAAGTAAAATCATCATCTTATGGTACTAAAGGTTATATTTCTCTTGTTTGGAGTATAGACATTTTTAATTGACACATAACAAGGAAATCTAGTATTTAAACATCCTCCTTGACCCTGGGCTCCAACACCGCCAGTTGTTGCTCGGAAGTGCTGTTAGCACAGTCAACACTTGCTCCTGTGTTACTGGGGTTCAGTAATGTCAGCTGTTCCCCTGCTGTGTGAACGGCAAAAAGTCCTGCTGCCTCCACCCTGTTGTCTTCTCATCCCTGGGCTCCAACACCGCCAGTTGTTGCCTGGAAGTGCTGTTAGCACAGTCAACACTTGCTCCTGTGTTACTGGGGTTCAGTAATGTCAGCTGTTCCCCTGCTGTGTGAACGGCAAAAAGTCCTGCTGCCTCCACCCTGTTGTCTTCTCATCCCTGGGCTCCAACACCGCCAGTTGTTGCCTGGAAGTGCTGTTAGCACAGTCAACACTTGCTCCTGTGTTACTGGGGTTCAGTAATGTCAGCTGTTCCCCTGCTGTGTGAACGGCAAAAAGTCCTGCTGCCTCCACCCTGTTGTCTTCTCATCCCTGGGCTCCAACACCGCCAGTTGTTGCCTGGAAGTTCTGTTAGCACAGTCAACACTTGCTCCTGTGTTACTGGGGTTCAGTAATGTCAGCTGTTCCCCTGCTGTGTGAACGGCAAAAAGTCCTGCTGCCTCCACCCTGTTGTCTTCTCATCCCTGGGCTCCAACACCGCCAGTTGTTGCCTGGAAGTGCTGTTAGCACAGTCAACACTTGCTCCTGTGTTACTGGGGTTCAGTAATGTCAGCTGTTCCCCTGCTGTGTGAACGGCAAAAAGTCCTGCTGCCTCCACCCTGTTGTCTTCTCATCCCTGGGCTCCAACACCGCCAGTTGTTGCCTGGAAGTGCTGTTAGCACAGTCAACACTTGCTCCTGTGTTACTGGGGTTCAGTAATGTCAGCTGTTCCCCTGCTGTGTGAACGGAAAAAAGTCCTGCTGCCTCCACCCTGTTGTCTTCTCATCCCTGGGCTCCAACACCGCCAGTTGTTGCCTGGAAGTGCTGTTAGCACAGTCAACACTTGCTCCTGTGTTACTGGGGTTCAGTAATGTCAGCTGTTCCCCTGCTGTGTGAACGGCAAAAAGTCCTGCTGCCTCCACCCTGTTGTCTTCTCATCCCTAGGCTCCAACACCGCCAGTTGTTGCCTGGAAGTGCTGTTAGCACAGTCAACACTTGCTCCTGTGTTACTGGGGTTCAGTAATGTCAGCTGTTCCCCTGCTGTGTGAACGGCAAAAAGTCCTGCTGCCTCCACCCTGTTGTCTTCTCATCCCTGGGCTCCAACACCGCCAGTTGTTGCTCGGAAGTGCTGTTAGCACAGTCAACACTTGCTCCTGTGTTACTGGGGTTCAGTAATGTCAGCTGTTCCCCTGCTGTGTGAACGGCAAAAAGTCCTGCTGCCTCCACCCTGTTGTCTTCTCATCCTGGGCTCCAACACCGCCAGTTGTTGCCTGGAAGTGCTGTTAGCAGAGTCAACACTTGCTCCTGTGTTACTGGGGTTCAGTAATGTCAGCTGTTCCCCTGCTGTGTGAACGGCAAAAAGTCCTGCTGCCTCCACCCTGTTGTCTTCTCATCCCTGGGCTCCAACACCGCCAGTTGTTGCCTGGAAGTGCTGTTAGCACAGTCAACACTTGCTCCTGTGTTACTGGGGTTCAGTAATGTCAGCTGTTCCCCTGCTGTGTGAACGGCAAAAAGTCCTGCTGCCTCCACCCTGTTGTTCTTCTCATCCCTGGGCTCCAACACCACCAGTTGTTGCCTGGAAGTGCTGTTAGCACAGTCAACACTTGCTCCTGTGTTACTGGGGTTCAGTAATGTCAGCTGTTCCCCTGCTGTGTGAACGGCAAAAAGTCCTGCTGCCTCCACCCTGTTGTCTTCTCATCCCTGGGCTCCAACACCGCCAGTTGTTGCCTGGAAGTGCTGTTAGCACAGTCAACACTTGCTCCTGTGTTACTGGGGTTCAGTAATGTCAGCTGTTCCCCTGCTGTGTGAACGGCAAAAAGTCCTGCTGCCTCCACCCTGTTGTCTTCTCATCCCTGGGCTCCAACACCGCCAGTTGTTGCCTGGAAGTGCTGTTAGCACAGTCAACACTTGCCCCTGTGTTACTGGGGTTCAGTAATGTCAGCTGTTCCCCTGCTGTGTGAATGGCAAAAAGTCCTGCTGCCTCCACCCTGTTGTCTTCTCATCCCTGGGCTCCAACACCGCCAGTTGTTGCCTGAAGTGTTGTTAGCACAGTCAACACTTGCTCCTGTGTTACTGGGGTTCAGTAATGTCAGCTGTTCCCCTGCTGTGTGAACGCAAAAAGTCCTGCTGCCTCCACCCTGTTGTCTTCTCATCCCTGGGCTCCAACACCGCCAGTTGTTGCCTGGAAGTGCTGTTAGCACAGTCAACACTTGCTCCTGTGTTACTGGGGTTCAGTAATGTCAGCAGTTCCCCTGCTGTGTGAACGACAAAAAGTCCTGCTGCCTCCACCCTGTTGTCTTCTCATCCCTGGGCTCCAACACCGCCAGTTGTTGCCTGGAAGTGCTGTTAGCACAGTCAACACTTGCTCCTGTGTTACTTGGGTTCAGTAATGTCAGCTGTTCCCCTGCTGTGTGAATGGCAAAAAGTCCTGCTGCCTCCAACCTTTCTCTTCTCATCCCTGGGCTCCAACACCGACAGTTGTTGCTCGGAAGTGCTGTTAGCACAGTCAACACTTGCTCCTGTGTTACTGGGGTTCAGTAATGTCAGCTGTTCCCCTGCTGTGTGAACGGCAAAAAGTCCTGCTGCCTCCACCCTGTTGTCTTCTCATCCCTGGGCTCCAACACCGCCAGTTGTTGCCTGGAAGTGCTGTTAGCACAGTCAACACTTGCTCCTGTGTTACTGGGGTTCAGTAATGTCAGCTGTTCCCCTGCTGTGTGAACGGCAAAAAGTCCTGCTGCCTCCAACCGGTTCTCTTCTCATCCCTGGGCTCCAACACCGACAGTTGTTGCTCGGAAGTGTCACTGGCACGGGTACTCACTCCTGCCCAGACTAGTTACAGCACGCCATCTGTTTCCTGTCAGTGTAAACGTCACTTAGCCTCCAATAAGTTGTCCTGTCGTGTTGCGGTCGGGTTACCCGACTCTATGGTGCCTGGAGTTTAGGTGCTTCCTATGTGTGCTGCGGGATATGCAAATAAAGGCTGTTTCCGTTGTGACAATAGGACAATCACCCACTGTAGTACTGTGGGATTCGGTAACTGCGGCCGGCTCGCGGCCTGTCAACTTAAATTTCCATGGGTACCTTCTGCTACCCGTCCGGGTTCCAGTACCGTCAGCTGGTTCTCCGCAGTGCCTTTGGCCTAGGTGCCTCCATCTCGGTATCCGAGTTCCAGCAACGTCTGCTGGTCCTTGGTAGTGCTTTGGAGCACAGGTACCTCCTGCTTAGTAACCGTGTCCCAGTAACGTCAGCTGGTCCTCGGTTGTTCCATTGGCTCTTTTCCTTCTGCTGCCCCTCCGGGTTCCAGCACAGTCAGCTGGTCCTCGTTACTTGCATTGGCTCTTGTACCTTCTGCTACCCGTCCGGGTTCCAGTACCGTCAACTGGTTCTCCGCAGTGCCTTTGGCCTAGGTGCCTCCATCTCGGTATCCGAGTTCCAGCAACGTCTGCTGGTCCTTGGTAGTGCTTTGGAGCACAGGTACCTCCTGCTCAGTAACCGTGTCCCAGTAACATCAGCTGGTACAAGGTTGTGCTACAAATACAAGATACAGAACAAGAGACACAAGAACAATAAGCAGAAGATCTAAAAGCAGAAGAACATGAAGTATAAGACCAAAATGAAGAGCAAAATATATGCTCTAAATTATAAGCAGAAGAAGACTAAGCAGTGTATGGGGGTGAGTCCGTTCCTCCTCGTGGTGCCCCTGGTAAATGCCTGATGCTGCAGGCTAAACTGAACAAGGTCCAAATACTGTTGTAATTTAAATCTTTTGTGGCAGCAAGAACGGAACGATGAAAAAATCATACTTTTACAGATTACAAGTACAGGAATCTCTGTCACAAATAAGAATATGATGAAGAAGATGAAGGACTATAATATGAAGAAGAATAATAGTTTAAAAAGAACAATATGAGTAATGTTAACAAAAAGATGAAAAGCAAGAAGTTTTAGAAGAAGATAAAGAAGGTGAAGATGAAGAATAATTTGATGACAAAGATGATGCTGCTGAAGATTATGAAGGAGAAAGTGGCAAAAGTTAAAAAGGTGAAGAACATGGAAGTTGTGAAACATACATATTTGCCAAAATAGAAAAAAGGTTAACAACATTGTCAATTTCTTCGTCAATCCGAACGTATTTCCTAAAAAAAAAAATTAATGCTATTCCATTGGATTGGGTTAAACATCTATGCCTTTAATGTCTCCTCAACCTCCCCCAATACATTCTACATTACTCTTTGTTTTTTCCTTCATGTACAATTAACCTACAAGGCAAGAATGGTTTTTTTTTAATTTCGATATTTTGTTCCCATAGACTTACATTGGACTTCCGGTATCGGTATCGGGTATCGCCGATATTTTTTGGGTATCGGCGATACCATTCCGATTCCGATACTTTTGGATATCGGAAAGTATCGCTCAACTCTATTAGCCACATGATGAGACTCGGGAGCTAAGGAGCGTTGCTTGACTCTTGGAGAAAAATTTTCATAGAATAGTTTGCAAACTCCATTTCCAGAGCCCTTAAGTGCCAGAAGAACAAAATCCCCCCAAAATAAACCCATTTTGGAAATACACCCCTCTAGGAATGTATCAACAGGTGCAGTGACAATTTTGTCTCCATGGGTGTTTTCCAGAAACAAGCAGCAGTGAATGCTGCTGAGTGAAAATTGCAAATCTGCAGTTGCAGTGCCCATACATTGTTGTGCCCATACAATGTATTACCCATACACTGTGCACAGCTAATGCTTCTGGTGACATGGAGCCCGTAAATTAAGCAGGCTCTCAATGCTAATGCCAAACATGGATGCTAACTGCGGTTTAAGCACACTGTGGGGCTCAAAAATGAGGGACATTTGGATTTGGGAGCGCAAAATTATTTGGATTTCTTTTGGGAGGCGAGGAGCCATAGAGCTTTTTCAGAGCCTTTGTGCTACCAGTAGCGTAGAAGCCCCATTTATTTCCATTGACAGATGATGGACCTGATTGAGGACTTTCTTTTTTGTGCATTGAGTTGAAGCTTTAATTGGGAACATTTTACAGAACATTTTGGATCACATTTACATTGGGGTTTCCATCTAAATCTCCAAATGACGTGATTCAAATGAAACATCCCGAGTGATCCATTCACTATAATGAGGAAGCAGAGTTACTCTGGTCTTCTGTCTGGCCTCTGTTCAGCAGTGTCATTCTTTCAGAAATGCACAAGACTGTGGTCAACCGCGCTTTTATGCACGCTTAAAAGAATGGACACCGCCGGATCATAGGCCAGACAGTGTCCACAGTGCCTCCATCTGCCTCATTGTAGTGAATCTTCCTCTGGGGTTCCGTCTGAATCACGTATTTCAGAGATTTACACGGAAACTCCAGTGTAAGCGCTCCGCATAGAGCGCGGGATAAATGTGAGCCAGCTTTACTGCGATCTTTGTGAGGCAGAATGAACAAATCAACAGCAGGTGAAAAATTGGCTTTATTTATGCTCGTGCTGCATAAGTGATTTGCAAAAAAGAAAAGAGAACTAGCAGTACAAAAATCCCATAAGATCAACTTTATTAAATATGGTATAAAACATTAAACAGATAAAGGTGCATGGTACATGTGAGGGCTGATAAACACAATGGTGTCAGCACAGAAAAGCCACTAGGGGACAGGGGTCCATCTACCCACCCAATTATATCCCAACAGTATCAATGCCATATCTTACTATAATAAGCACAAATCATAAGCCAAGATAAAATCATTTACATATCCAAGACATGACATATATGATAATTGCTATACCTGATAGGGTAAGGTAGAGAGGGACCACCGACCCACCCGACGCGCGTTTCGGAGACACACTCCTTCCTCAGGGTTATCTTATATGCATAAGTGATTTGATGACTTTGTCAACTTAAACATAAAGTTCAAGTGATTCCTCACGCTTTCCTCTTAAAAACCTCTTCTGGGTGGTGCTTACACACGAACTGATTGTATATTACATAGGCAAGAAGAAAAGAAATGGAGCTCTTGTTCACCTGCTCACTCCCCTGTTTCCTGCACACCGCATCATGCACTTTATTGAGATGTTGAAATCATCTTATATGGATTAAAGGAATGCAACAAAAAGATCAGGTGAGTACTCCATTTCTTTTCTTCTTGCCTATGATTTGATGAATCATTTTATTCTTCGGGTCGTTGCAATTACAGAGATACAAGATTTATAGCGTTTTTTTTTCTGTTTGGCTGCTGTCACACACTAAAAAAACACTTTTTTTTTGCAAAACAAAGTTTTTGCATAGCCATATTTTGAAAGATATAATTTGTTTATATTTCTGCCGACAGTTATGTGGACACTTGTTTTTTGCAGGACGAGTTGATGTTTTTGAGGGTATCGGTTTTGTGATCGCTTTCTATTCTGATTTTTGGCAAGCAGAATGAACAAAAAACAATTCTGGATTTTTTTTTTTTTTTTAAATGTCGTTCAGTGCAGTAAAAGTGATAAGAATTATTTGGCTCAGTACAATTACATCGATACCACACACTGTTTATTTACTCTTTTACAATAAAAACTTTTATAGAAAAAAGAATTGTTTTTGCATTGCTCTATACTGAGAGCTGTAGCTATTTTTCTGCTGATAGAGCTGTACAGTGGCTTGTTTTTTGCGGGAAAAGATGACATTTTTAGGTATTCAATTTTTATTTACATTCGACTTTTTGATCACGATTTAGTCCCCTTTTTTACCGTGTTCACTGAAGAGGTTTACTAGTGGGACAGTTTAATAGGTCAGATCGTTCCGATACTAATTATGTATGCTTTATTTGTTTATTTTTGTTTTTACATATATACAGTACAGACCAAAAGTTTGGACACACCTTCTCATTCAATGATTTTTCTGTATTTTCATGACTATGAAAATTGTAGAATCACACTGAAGGCATCAAAACTATGAATTAACACATGTGGAATTATACATTACACTGTACAAAAAAGTGTGAAACAACTGAAAATATGTCTTATATTCTAGGTTCTTCAAAGTAGCCACCTTTTGCTTTGATTACTGCTTTGCACACAGAAAAGGTGAACGGATGGACTCTACATGCCTAGTACCCACCGTGAAACATGGAGGAGGTGGTGTGATGGGTTCAGGTCTGGTGACTGTGGAGGCCAGGTCTTCTGGGGTAGCACCCCAACACTCTCCTTCTTGGTCAAATAGCCCTTACACAGCCTGGAGGTTTGTTTGGGGTCATTGTCCTGTTGAAAAATAAATGATGGTCCAACTAAACGCAAACCGGATGGAATAGCATGCCGCTGCAAGATGCTGTGGTAGCCATGCTGGTTCAGTATGCCTTCAATTTTGAATAAATCCCCAACAGTGTCTCCAGCAAAGCACCCCCACACCATCACACCACCTCCTCCATGCTTCACGGTGGGAACCAGGCATGTAGAGTCCATCCGTTCACCTTTTCTGCATGCAAAGCAGTAATCAAAGCAAAAGGTGGCTACTTTGAAGAACCTAGAATATAAGACATATTTTCAGTTGTTTCACACTTTTTTGTAAAGTGTAATGTATAATTCCACATGTGTTAATTCATAGTTTTGATGCCTTCAGTGTGATTCTACAATTTTCATAGTCATGAAAATACAGAAAAATCATTGAATGAGAAGATGTGTCCAAACTTTTGGTCTGTACTGTACATTTATTGGATTAATATTTTTTCATTTTAATTTTTTATTTTGTGTGGCTTCTTTTAAAAAAAATATTTTTTTAATTTTTTAAAACTTTTTTCAAACATTTTTACCTTGCTCCAGGATGGGACATCAATTTTCCCTGCCCTGATCTCTGATCTAATACTCTGCAGTGCTTTTGCATTGCTTCGGGCATTAAATCAGCTTCTCTCACACAGTGAGGAGTGTCGTTCCTGCTCTGAGCAGAAGCTTACAGGCCACCATACCTGGTTGACCCCGTGACCATCTTTTGGCCCGGACTCACCGTGAAGACCATTGGCACAACCCAATCGCAATAGCATTGTGCCGATTGGAGCAGAGAGGGAGCTTCCTCTGCTATCTCGATCGATGGACCTGTCACTATTGACAGTAGTATCAGAGGGCTTAAGCGACCTCGAGTGGTGCTAGGACCAATCGTGGGTGTTGCTGGAGAGCGTCAGTTCTCATACAGTGCTAACACCTTCTTTTGATCGTGCCGGATCTCAGAGTGAGCCCTCACAATTATCACGCCGTACATGTACGGCGGTTTGTGGGAGTGCACCTCACACCGCTCCAAACATATACGGCAGATGTCCTCAAGGGGTTAAATGATCAGCAGCAATAAAGGAGGGGTTATCAAGTGAACACCAGTAATAAAAAGAAAGGGAGGGGCTATTAAATGATCAGCAGCAGTTATCATGTTGGCGCTCTCTTAGGGATTCATTCACGCTCCATTATTCACAGCTAAGGTCAACATTGCCCTTCATCAGTTGAAAGCATGTGAACTGCTTTGGCTGTTTGAGAGGCTTCTTAAGGTACTGTCATACATAGCGATTGCACCAGCGATCACGACAACGACATGACCTGGCGAGATCATTGGTGCGATCACTATATGGTCGCTAGTTAGCTTCCAAACACAAAGATCTCATCAGAGATCAGCGATCTGTATAATGACCTCTGCGGTCGTTGGGAAAACCTAGTACCGCCTGCGATGCTGGTAAAGTCATTCATAAAGTGTGTCACACTCAGCGATTCAGGCTCACCAGCGGGACACCAACGACCAAAAAACGGCTCAGAACGTTCATGAACAATCAGCGACATCGCAGCGGGGGCCACATCGCCGCTACATGTCACGCACAGCGAGGTCGCTAACGAGATTGCTACTGCGTCATAAAATCGCTGACGCTTAAGCGATCTCGCTAGCGATCTCGCTTAGTGTGACAGTACAGTTACAGTCTAAGGAAAAAAGTTTCTCCTGGAGGTGTGAAGTGTCCGTGTATTAAGTGATGAATTCAGGTGTTAGATTGAGTCCTATTGTGAAAGATATGACCATCCATTATCAGCTTTAATTCCCAGAGTTTTCATGGGTATGCCACACTAAGCGAGATCGCAAACGAGATTGCTAACGAGATCACTAAAACGTCACTATTTAGCGATCTCGTTAACGACGTCGCTGTGTGTGGCATGTAGCAACGATGTGGCCCCTGCTGTGATGTCGCTGATCGTTCACTAGCGTTCTGGACCGTTTTTTGATCGTTGGCGTCCCGCTGGTGAGCCTATATCGCTGTGTTTGGCACCTTTTGCGAACGACGAGCGACCTCATTTGTGACGCATATGACAGCGGTGCAGGCGGGACTAGGGTTTTTTTAGCGTCACGGAGTGGATCGCAATATCTGTAAGTTCTCTTTTGCGTCACAGAGAGGATCGCAGAAGTTGCAAAGCAGGCTAGCAGGATGCAGAGAGCAGGAGCGATGCTGGAAATTCCTATAAATCAGAAGCGCTCAGTACATGCTAATGACAGATCCTAACGACCGCCAAAGTCGTTAAAGAGATCGCTGACCGCTGATGAGTAGTGTTGAGCATTCCGATACCGCAAGTATCGGGTATCGGCCGATATTCGCGTTATCGGAATTCCGATACTTAATTCCGATACTTTTTCCATATCGTATACCGGAATCGGAAGTTCCCATAATTCTTTGAGAGGCAATGTGATTTTAGTCAGCCAATGAGGAATCCTACGAAGTGTGGGCACATCCTGTAATGCTGCGGTCATCTTAACTAATGGCATGGCTGTGATTGGCTGCTGAAATGATGTCAGAATGCACTATAAAAGGCGCCGCCGCCATTTTAGCGTCACTGTGCTGTGAACTCAGTAAGGGACAGAACGCTACTCTGCTCACTCTGAGGGACAGTTAGATATTGCGATTTTGTGTACTACTGTGCTTGAGGCAGGCTAGTTTACCAACCGCTGTGTAAAGCTTCATTTTGCCAGTGTTGTTTTAACAGCTCTGTGCAAGGTGTGTGTGTGACAGTGCAGGTGACGCTGCAGTTTGCTCTGCATCCACCGCTGTTTGTAGGCATCTGCACGTGTCACTGACTCTTTTTTTTTTTTTTTTTTTTTTTATTTTGTGGAATTGGTGCAGCTCCATTATATTAGAAAAAAAAATCAAATCTATTAGTGTGACGTGCTTCCATCCGTATACAATACATTGGTTGCAAACACTATAGAACTACACAAAGGAGCTTTTCACAGATTGTGGACAGTTGTGTTTCAGTGTTCACTTCAGTCTGTGTTTTTTACTTTTTTTAGTGCAGATCACGCTCCAGTTACATGTTCAAGCACTGCTGCTTGTACTCTGCTGAGCGTGTCTCAGTGGCTCATCCTTTTCATTTATCTCCAATTGGTTCTGCTACATTCCATTTAAAATAAATCTAATCTATTAGACTAATAGATTAGATTTATTTTAAATGGAATGTAGCAGAACCAATTGGAGATAAATGAAAAGGATGAGCCACTGAGACACGCTCAGCAGAGTACAAGCAGCAGTGCTTGAACAAGTAACTGGAGCGTGATCTGCACTCAAAAAAGTAAAAAACACAGACTGAAGTGAACACTGAAACACAACTGTCCACAATCTGTGAAAAGCTCCTTTCTGTACTTCTATAGTGTTTGCAACCAATGTATTGTATACGGATGGAAGCGCGTCACACTAATACTATTAGTGTGACGCGCTTCCATCCGTATACAATACATTGGTTGCAAACACTATAGAAGTACAGAAAGGAGCTTTTCACAGATTGTGGACAGTTGTGTTTCAGTGTTCACTTCAGTCTGTGTTTTTTACTTTTTTGAGTGCAGATCACGCTCCAGTTACTTGTTCAAGCACTGCTGCTTGTACTCTGCTGAGCGTGTCTCAGTGGCTCATCCTAATAGTATTAGTGTGACGCGCTTCCATCCGTATACAATACATTGGTTGCAAACACTATAGAAGTACAGAAAGGAGCTTTTCACAGATTGTGGACAGTTGTGTTTCAGTGTTCACTTCAGTCTGTGTTTTTTACTTTTTGAGTGCAGATCACGCTCCAGTTACTTGTTCAAGCACTGCTGCTTGTACTCTGCTGAGCGTGTCTCAGTGGCTCATCCTTTTCATTTATCTCCAATTGGTTCTGCTACATTCCATTTAAAATAAATCTAATCTATTAGTGTGACGCGCTTCCATCCGTATACAATACATTGGTTGCAAACACTATAGAAGTACAGAAAGGAGCTTTTCACAGATTGTGGACAGTTGTGTTTCAGTGTTCACTTCAGTCTGTGTTTTTTACTTTTTTTAGTGCAGATCACGCTCCAGTTACATGTTCAAGCACTGCTGCTTGTACTCTGCTGAGCGTGTCTCAGTGGCTCATCCTTTTCATTTATCTCCAATTGGTTCTGCTACATTCCATTTAAAATAAATCTAATCTATTAGTGTGACGCGCTTCCATCCGTATACAATACATTGGTTGCAAACACTATAGAAGTACAGAAAGGAGCTTTTCACAGATTGTGGACAGTTGTGTTTCAGTGTTCACTTCAGTCTGTGTTTTTTACTTTTTTGAGTGCAGATCACGCTCCAGTTACATGTTCAAGCACTGCTGCTTGTACTCTGCTGAGCGTGTCTCAGTGGCTCATCCTTTTCATTTATCTCCAATTGGTTCTGCTACATTCCATTTAAAATAAATCTAATCTATTAGTGTGACGCGCTTCCATCCGTATACAATACATTGGTTGCAAACAATATAGAAGTACACAAACGGGCCTTTCACAGCTACTGAACATGGGTTTTTAATTTTTAACTAAAATATGTATTTTTTCAAATGACACAAATATAAGTAATGTTGAAGAGGAATAGTCCTACATCCATTGTTTGCACAATATTACAGGTGTACATCATGTCCCTTAATCAACAATGTATTATTATATTTACTTGTATGCTTTTATTTAAAAGCCAAGAACACAGAAGGATAACCTTCGCACTGCAGCTGTTGTCAAAGTTCAACCCACATTATGCACTTCCAACATTGCAGCATTTGAGGCATGATGTGAGTTGGATTGGTCAAAGTTATGGAGTGAGAAGGTTCACCATCAGTACCCTATAGCATAAGTATGCTTTTGTGTTAGACATGTGGATATCTGCCATAATATGTCACAATTATTTAGTTACAGATTTGTTACCAACACTAATCATTGAATGGTTTTAAATTTGACGTTTCACTTGTTTACAGCTTAGAAATAAGGGTGTAGCCTGATATCTATGTGTAGCACTAGCCACTTTAACATGTCATGTTTTTTTAAACATGTGTAGCTAGGTAGCAGTAATTTTTGCCGGACACACAGCAGGGGAACAGCAGGCGTTACTGAACCCCACTATTACTATAGCTTGTGTATTGGTCTGTGGACACGACACTTCTGAGCAGCAACTGGCAGTGTTGTAGCCCAGGGAGTATAGCTCAGGTGGTAGAAAGATGAACATAACAGGAGACATGGAAAACGTTGTCAACCAGTTAGTTAATCTGAAACCGGACAGGCAAATTCAGGCGAGATCCATGCCTAGTTCATTTTCAGAAAAGTAAGCCGTTGTACATTATCGTAGGATAGTCGCATGCAACGGTCTGTTAGTACACCACCTGCAGCAGTAAAGACGCGCTCCGATAATACACTGCCAGCAGATCAAGCCAGCACCTCCAATGCATACTGGCTAAGCTCTGGCCATGTATCCAGCTTAGAGACACAAAACTTGAATGGGGAAGAGCCATCTGAGAGTACACTGAGAGGGCAAGACATGTAGTCTGTAACCATCTTACGGAAATGTTGCCTCCTGCTGACTGGAGCCGTCTCGGATGGTGTAGACATTGGTGGCGCTGCCACAAAACTTCGACACATTTGGAACATACTGGTCTTGCCCTGTGCAGAGGCGCTGCTTGTGCTCCCTCTTGTTGCAGAGCTGTCTCCACTGCCTCGACGCACAGAGCTGCTTTGTAAATCAGTAGCAGCAGCAGTGCTCTCGGCTGGAATGGAGAACATTATGGATTGCACCAGTGTGTCTTGGTACTTCCGCATTTTACGCTCCCGGTTCAACGGTGTGATGAGGCTTTGTAAGTTGTCCCGGTAGCGAGGGTCTAGGAGGGTGTACACCCAATAATCAGACGTGGTGTGAATGTGTTCGATGCGGCGGTCGTTTCTCAGCCACTGCAGCATGAAATCAACCATGTGCTGCAGACTCCCAACTGGCCAAGAAACGTTGTCCCCTGCAAGAGGCGTCATCTCCGCCTGCTGTGCATCACCCCACCCTTGGTCTACATACTGACTAGAGCATTGTCTACCTCCCTCTGGAGCGATGTCTTCCTCCTCCATTGACTCCTCCTCACAAAGTCCTTCAAATACATATAAATTTACAAAATTTAAAACTCAAAATTTAAAAACTTTGTATCATAATTCTGTAACATCAGTTTATGGAAACACAATAGCATTACAAAAGGATAGACAAAAAATGTACATTATGTGCTTTGTAAATACATTAAAAGTTTGTAATGGTTATGAAAATATAGACAGCGACTCTGGAGGTTCAATTGTTGATACAGCATGGTACTTTGAAAGTCCTCCAGCCCTTTGTGAAGAACCACGTTGCGCTGACTGTCCAGAAGGTGATGGAATTTGTGACTCCTCATCCTCCTCACAAAGTCCTTCAAATACATATAAATTTACAAAATTTAAAACTCAAAATTTAAAAACTTTGTATCATAATTCTGTAACATCAGTTTATGGAAACACAATAGCATTACAAAAGGATAGACAAAAAATGTACATTATGTGCTTTGTAAATACATTAAAAGTTTGTAATGGTTATGAAATATAGACAGCGACTCTGGAGGTTCAATTGTTGATACAGCATGGTACTTTGAAAGTCCTCCAGCCCTTTGTGAGGAACCACGTTGCGCTGACTGTCCAGAAGGTGATGGAATTTGTGACTCCTCATCCTCCACCTCTTCCAAAACCTCATGCCTTAGTGCTTGCAGTGTTTTTTGAAGCAGGCAGATAAGGGGGACAGTCAGGCTGACTAGTGCATCATCTGCACTCGCCATCCGCGTTGACTCATCAAACGCACGCAAAACGTGGCAGATATCCTTCATAGAGTTATTCGCCACTCATTACACTGGCAGTGGCTGCCCATTCATTATAGGATCCAATTCTAATTACTGGTTCTCACCAACATAGCTCTCCACAGCGCAGCACCCCCCTACATCTCCTCCCTTATTTATATTTATCGGCCTAACCGACTGCTGCACTCTGCAAACGACCTTCGACTAACCTCTGCACTAATCCGTACCTCCCACTCCCAACTCCAAGACTTCACCCGCGCTGCGCCAATCCTCTGGAATGCTCTACCCCAAGAAATTAGGACTATCCGCAATTTG
This sequence comes from Oophaga sylvatica, assembly GCA_033576555.1. Taxonomy (NCBI): domain Eukaryota; kingdom Metazoa; phylum Chordata; class Amphibia; order Anura; family Dendrobatidae; genus Oophaga; species Oophaga sylvatica. The sequence goes on from JARQOD010000002.1 coordinate 569,880,416, forward strand.
GATGGTTTCAGGCGCTCCCTCAAAACACATTTGTTCACAGTGGCCTATCACATTCTCTAATCAAAGTCATTCTATGTGTAATTCTGTGTGTGTAGCCCATTCACTATCTCCATGCATCCCTCACTTCCTTAAAATGGCTGGACCATCATTGTAAAAACACCATTGTATATAAACACCTGTACTTTGTATCTCCCACACCTCATTGTAGATTGTAAGCTTTCACCAGCAGGGGCGGCTGATTTTGCTTTAATTATTGTATTGTTAACGTTGTTACTTATGACTCGTGTTTTGAAACTGTTAAACTGTAAAGCACTGCGGAATATTATGGCGCTATATAAATAAATAATATTATTATTCTTATTATAGAGGCCCACTCAGTAGTGGTGAAGTGTGAACGCCGCAAATTGCGAGTTGACTGCGCCTGATGCAGCTGATACTCCATTACTGTTGGCTGCTGCTCACACAACCGCTCCAACATATGTAACGAGGAATTCCACCTGGTGGGTACGTCACATATAATGCGATGTTCATGAAGGTGAAATCTGCGTTGCAGAGCTGCAATCAGCGATCTGGCCATGCTGGAACGTCGCAAGTGAGCGCACTCTAGGCGGACCTTGTGCAGCAGTGCATCAAGATCCGGATAGTCCCTCAAAAAACTCTGCACGACCAAGTTGAGCACATATGACAGACATGGTATGTGAGTGAGGTTGCCAAGGCCCAGAGCTGACACCAGATTTCGGCCATTGTCACACACTACCAAGCCTGCCTGTAGATTCTCTTCCAAAAACCACACGTCGCTCTCCTGCTTTATGGCATTACAGAGCTCCTGCGCTGTGTGGCTAAGATTCCCCATGGAAATTAATTTCAGGATGGCCTGTTGACATTTGGACACGGCTGTGCTCATATCGGTCGCAACAGGTAAACGTTCACGGGTCCATGTGGAGGTAGACCGTGAGGCTCCTGCAGCGATGATTCTGAGGAACTGGAATAGGAGGAGGAATCAATGTGTACAGACTTGATTCCTGCAATCCTTGGAGTTGGCAGAACACGTACAGCGCCACTCGCAAGATCAGTACCCGGCTGCACAACATTGACCCAATGGGCAGTGAGGGAAAGGTATTGTCCCTGGCCATGGGTGTTAGAACCCTCTTGTTAGGTTTTGTTTCAGTTTGCTGGTCACATGACCTTTTTTCCCTATTTAGTCTGGCTCCGCCCTTCTGGCTTTGCTTGACTTCATTGTATTATCTACTGTTAAGCTAGCCGGGTGCTTAGGTGCCTTAATCTGTGAGTTTTGCTTGATGTTAGGATCACAAAGTATTTATTTTTCTGTTTAATTATCCATGCTACAATTTATGTTAGGACTAGGAGGTGTCCACCTTTTCTCCCAGTCCCTAGATCTTGTAGGGATTACTCCCTCGCAACTATAGGTCTTCGTTCACACTAGATGAGGACTTTAGCGGGTCTGGTCGCAGGATCAGGTTCCCCGTTACATCGTAGGGATTCAGCTTAGTTGTATTGTAGGGACAGAATTCCCTTCTTTCCTTACTGGTTGTAGCAGATCATAACAATGGGTACTGGTCCACGCATCGGTGGTCAGGTGGACCTTGCTACTGAGGGCTTTTAGTAGCGCATGTTTAATTTTTCCCTCAACATGCTTTTGCAGACCAGGGACGGCTTGCCTGCTGAAATGAAATCGGCTTGGCACATTGTATTGTGGGATTGACAATGATATTCAGTTACGGAAACTGTCTGTCTCCACCAGCCTGAATCACAGCATTTCAAGGGACAGGAGTTTTGCAATGCCAGCATTCAGAGCCTGTGCTCGTGCATGGTTTGCGGAGTATGGCCGTGTTTTATCCCATGCCTGTGCTACCGCTGGCTGTTTTGTGGCCTGGGAGTGTGAGGATGACAGGGAACTTGCTGCTGTGTGTGGAATAACAGTTTGTCTCTGGACAACAGTGGCCGAGGTTCTTCCATGGCGATCCTGTGAGGAAGCATAACCAGCTGTGTGTGAGCTCGATGAAGAGGCTTCAACACAACCTGAAGATGTAGGTGCTGCTGTAGGTTGGCCTACATCTCCAGTGTGTCTTTGTAACTCAACTACGTGCTTTGTCCGCACATGTTTCCACATATTTGTGGTATTGAGGTGACTGACACTTTTAGCTATTTTTAATTTTTGATTACACAGCTTGCATTTCACATAGCAAATATCATGTGCAAGTGTGTGAAAAAAGGACCACGCAGTGCAAGTCCTGGGAGCGCACGTTTTGACTTTTGGAACACAACTGCTCCGAACAGGTGCCAAACTGGAGGCTACAGGCAACCGAGTCTGCAGCCTAACTCTCCCTCCTGTTTGTACCGTTGGGGCAATGTCTTCCTCTATCTTCCTTCTATCACTAACCATTTCTCTAGGCCTCTCCCAGCTTTCAACCAAAGTACTGGTTCTCACCCACAAAGCTCTCCACAGTGCAGCACCCCTCCTACATCTCCTCCCTCATTTCTATCTATCGGCCTAACCGACTGCTGCGCTCTGCAAACGACTTTCGACTAACCTCTGCACTAATACGTACCTCCCACTCCCGACTCCAAGACTTCTCCTGCTCTACGCCAATCCTCTGGAATGCTGTACCCCAAGAAATTAGGACTATCCACAATTTGCATGGTTTCAGGCGCTCCCTCAAAACACATTTGTTCAGAGCGGCCTATCACATTCACTAATCAAAGTCATTCTATGTATTCTGTGTAAGTGTGTGTGTGTCTCTAGCCCATTCACTATCTCCATCCCTCAGTCCCTTAAGATGGCTGGAACATCATTGTAAATGCACCATTGTATATAAACACCTATACTTTGTATCTCCCCCATCTCATTGTACATTGTAAGCTGTCACGAGCAGGGGCGACTTATTTAGCTTAAATTATTGTATTGTTAACGTTGTTACTTATGACTTGTGTTCTGAAACTGCTAAACTGTAAAGCGCTGCGGAATATGATGGCGCTATATAAATAAATATTATTATTATTCCTCTGAGCTGCTCCCACCACCTTCCTGTTCTTCATGCCATGTTGGGTATTGGACCTCATCATCTCCACTACCCTCTTCCAACACCTGCTGTTGGGTGGTCTGGCCAGCACCATGCTCAACAGAAACTGGCACCTGGGTCTCATCATCATCATCAGATGCGTTCTGCGGTGTGCTGACCATCGGCACTGTCTCACCCGCCTCTTCAGATTCAGAGAGACACAGCTGTTGCGCATCACTGCATACTCCCTCTTCTTCACATTACAGAATGCTGCTTGGCTGGGCCCCTGTTTGCAAGCCAATAGATTCTGAGAACAGAAGCAGACACTCAGCTGGCTCCTGTACAGAACTCTCTGACTGCCTGGGCAATTTGCCAGGCGGTGAAGAGACAGATGGTTGCCCAACAGTGCTGTGGTCCTGAGAGGAGGTGGAAGCAATTGAAGTCGATGCATTGGCTGAGATCCAAACAACAACGGCTTTAATTTGTTCTTCCCGCAGCAGGGGGGTACTCCGAGCTCCTACAAAAGTGCGCATAAAGGAACGCTCACGGCCCGGGGAAAACTGGTGGATGCTGTGTCACTGGGGGCCGCAGCAGCCACAGAATCCCCACGTCCTCTCCCTGAAGAAACTCCACGACCACGTGCCTTACTCCCTGCCTTCTTCATCTTGGTAGATTGATAAAGAAAGTCTGAAAAGTTATAAGGCCTAAGTGTGGTTATTCCGCAGAGACTGCAGTGAACACTGCACACAACTGTTCAGTAGGTGTGAAAGGCCCCTTTGTGTACTTCTATAGTGTTTGCAACCAATGTATTGTATACGGATGGAAGCGCGTCACACTAATAGATTTTATTTATTTGTAATAGAGTGGAGCAGCAACAATTAGAGAAAAATTTCAAGGATGTGCCAGTGACACACGCTCAGCAGACTACAACCAGCAGTGGTTGAAGAACTAACTGGAGCGTGATCTGCACTCCAAAAAGGAAAACCTCAGACTACAGTGAACACTGCACACAACTGTTCACTACCCAACGCGTCTCAGCAGGAAGGCAGTCTGTGCGTCAAAACAAAGGCGCAAGCATACATCCACGTACCCTGTTTATAAAGCTATATAAAAAAAATTATGTAGTAGTGACGCACACTTTATTGAGGTACAGTATTACATCGCCATTCACCATCTGTGGCTATGCAGTCTCATCTATATATACCTTATCTATCCGTTGTCATGCTTGCAAGTCGACAGTCAGGCATAAATAGCAATTTTCACTATGCACTATGCACTTTTTAAAGGTTATGTTTGTTAATAAACATGATTATTGCCACATATTATGAGTATTACATGATGGAAATTGTATAATTTTGTATAAACTGTTTAGTGACATTATTCAGCAAATGTAACATTTTAGTAATGTCACAGATAACTTGTAATGCTGATGATGTTTTGAAGTCAGACATTCATTGTCTATACAATAAAAATGGTGTACATACTGTTACTTATCCATCATTAATGGATTCAGATATGTACTTGTATGCTTTTATGTACAACCGTATAGCAGATTCCTTAACTAATTTATTTTGTGGTTTGCATTGCTGTTCAACATGTTAATGTATGTGTTTATGTTTGTCAATTCTTTATTTATCTAGATATTAGTTTAAATGAAATCATCATCTTATGGTAGTAAAGGTTATCTTTCTCTTGTTTGAAGTATAGACATTTAAAATTGACAGGTAACAAGGAAATTACTTTATCTAGTATTTAAACATCCTCCTTGACCCTGGGCTCCAACACCGCCAGTTGTTGCTCGGAAGTGCTGTTAGCACAGTCAACACTTGCTCTGTGTTACTGGTTCAGTAACGTCAGCTGGTCCTCGGTTGTGCATTGGTCTTTTCCTCTGCTGCCCCCGGTTCCAGTACCGTCAGCTGGTTCTCGCATGCTTTGGCTAGTGCCTCCATCTTGGTATCCGAGTTCAGCAACGTCTGCTGTCCTTGTAGTGCTTTGAGCACAGTACCTCCTGCTTAGTAACCGTGTCCCAGTAACGTCAGCGGTCCTCGGTTGTTTCCATTGCTCTTTCTTCTGCTCCTCGGGTTCAGTACGTCAGCTGGTCTCGTTGTGCCATTGGCTCTTTCCTTCTGCTGCCCTCCGGTTCAGTACCGTCAGCTGGTTCCTCGCAGTGCTTGGCCTAGTGCCTCCATCTTGGTATCCGAGTTCCAGCAACGTCTGCTGGTCCTTGGTAGTGCTTTGGAGCACAGGTACCTCCTGCTTAGTAACCGTGTCCCAGTAACGTCAGCTGGTCCTCGGTTGTGCCATTGGCTCTTTTCCTTCTGCTGCCCCTCCGGGTTCAGTAACGTCAGCTGGTCCTCGGTTGTGCCATTGGCTCTTTTCCTTCTGCTGCCCCTCCGGGTTCCAGTACCGTCAGCTGGTTCTCCGCAGTGCCTTTGGCCTAGGTGCCTCCATCTTGGTATCCGAGTTCCAGCAACGTCTGCTGGTCCTTGGTAGTGCTTTGGAGCACAGGTACCTCCTGCTTAGTAACCGTGTCCCAGTAACGTCAGCTGGTCCTCGGTTGTGCCATTGGCTCTTTTCCTTCTGCTGCCCCTCCGGGTTCAGTAACGTCAGCTGGTCCTCGGTTGTGCCATTGGCTCTTTTCCTTCTGCTGCCCCTCCGGGTTCCAGTACCGTCAGCTGGTTCTCCGCAGTGCCTTTGGCCTAGGTGCCTCCATCTTGGTATCCGAGTTCCAGCAACGTCTGCTGGTCCTTGGTAGTGCTTTGGAGCACAGGTACCTCCTGCTTAGTAACCGTGTCCCAGTAACATCAGCTGGTACAAGATTGTGCTACAAATACAAGATACGGAACAAGAGACACAAGAACAATAAGCAGAAGATCTAAAAGCAGAAGAACATGAAGTATAAGACCAAAATGAAGAGCAAAATATATGCTCTAAATTCTAAGCAGAAGAAGACTAAGCAGTGTATGGGGGTGAGTCCGTTCCTCCTCGTGGTGCCCCTGGAAAATGCCTGCTGCTGCAGGCTAAACTGAACACGGACAAATACTGTTGTAATTTAAATCTTTTGTGACAGCAAGAACGGAAGGATGAAAAATTCATACTTTGACAGATTACAAGTACAGGATTCTCTGTCACAAATAAGAATATGATGAAGAAGATGAAGCAGAATATGAATAAGAATAATAGTTTAATAAGAAGAATATGAGTAATGTTAACAAAGATGAATAGCAAGAAGTTTAAGAAGAAGATAAAGAAGGTGAAGATGAAGAATAATTTGATGAAAAAGATGATGCTGCAGAAGATTATGAAGGAGAAAGTGTGTGAAAAGTTAAAAAGGTGAAGATGAAGAGCATGGAAGTTGTGTAATATACATATTTGCCAAAATATAAAAAACGTTAACATTGTCAATTTCTTCGTCAATCCGAACATCTTTAAAAAAAAAAATATTTATGCTATTCCATTTGATTGGGTTAAACATCTATGCCTTTAATGTCTCCTCAACCTTCCACAATACATTCTACATTACTCTTTCTTGTTTTCCTTCATGTACAATTAACCAACAAGGCAAGAATGGGTTTTTTTTAATTTCGATATTTTGTTCCCATAGACTTACATGGGACTTCCGGTATCGATATCGGGTATCGCCGATATTTTAGTGATATCGGCGATACCATTCCGATTCCGATACTTTAGGATATCGGAAAGTATCGCTCAACTCTACTGATGAGTCGTTTATGAGATCTCCTGTTTGGCAGCTACTAGCGACCTAAAAGCGATCACACCAACGATCTCGTTAGCTTGCGTCGTTATCGAGATCGCTAACGAGATCGCTAAGTGTGGCAGTACCTTTCTCTCTGATTCTTAAAAAGACCTTTCAATATTAAAATGTTTAAATCTTTCAATATGTCATACTGTGTTCATATCCAAAGAATTGTTTTCCCACAGACATGTCTAGCTCATTCCCTATGTGGGCACATGTCCTGCCTTTTTTTACTGTTACAGAGGAGCATATTTTATGTTCCACTATTTAGCTCTCAAGAATCTGGCTTGGAATAAGATTCTCCCCAATCAGGGTATGTGAACAGACATCTTTTTTAGGCAGATATGCTAAATAAATGCTAAAAAGAATGAACTTATGCATTTGCAAGGTAAAAACAACTTGCTGTTCTTCTGTTCAGCCTTTTGAGTTTCTTTTAACTGCTTTAAGCTTCTAAAAATACAAATTGGATTAAAAAAGAAGTGACCTGACCATTTTTGAGGCAGCTTCTGCCTAGAAAATGCATTGCTTACTAGTTTATTCAATACAGGTTTTTAAAAGAGTCGTTGGCAAAAGAAGTTGCAAAAATGACCAAAAAGACGCCAAAAAAAGATGCTCCAGGACAAGAGATGTCGACTGTTCTGAACCGTCTTCCCCTAGAAATACTCAGTGGGTTCATAAGCATCTTTATAAAATAAATTGTGTGCACATGCCCTAACAGTATTTTATTCTTTTGCACTGATGTCCCAAGCCTCTAAATAGTAAGCAAATATTAGGATCTAAATCAATTGTCATTTCTATCACTTTATTTATCCTATACACGCGTGGTCAAAATTGTTGGTACCCCTCGTTTATTGACAGAAAAGCCCACAGTGGTCACAGAAATAACTTGAATCTGACAAAAGTAATAATAAATCAAAAATCTATGATAATGAAATAACAATAACAAATGAAAGTCAGACATTGCTTTTCAACCATGCTTCCACAGAATTTAAAAAAAAATAAAACTCATTAAATAGGCTGGGACAGAAATGATGGTTGTGGGTTATTCTGTCATTAAACGAGGGGTACCAACAATGTTGACCACGTGTGTATGTAATACCTACAATCTATTTATATAGCTTAGGACACTTCCAAAATAGGTTTATCATTCCTCCATTATTAGTGTCACATCTTTGGCATTTGGCAGAATCACTAATCCCTATTTTATGCATACATTTTGGGGTCAATTAAAGATGACTGGTAAAATAGAATTGAATACTTTACATGAAGTCTTCAAGGAAATTAGAGGAATCTCTTGAAGAAAAAGAGACCATAGTTTGAGATAGTACGAGCTCCTCTTCCATATCTTTTTTGTTCCTTTTTGCTTCACCTTCACTTTTCCATTTAAGCACTACCCCATATGATCTAGATATAAATAATTTTATTTGAGTATCTTTTATAATTTTGTTTATTTCCAACAAAGAGGTATGGACTAGTCTGCTGTTGTGAATGTGCTAGAAATGAATTCTGAGCAGAAGCTCCCTCTGGTGGTTACAAACAGTACTGAACCATTCAATGAAGATTGTGAAGATTGGCGATCAGGTGTTACTGACTGGTCTTATATAAGGGAGGTTCCCTCCCATCAGGGTTGCCGGTGATCAATTGTTCTGGTCTCATCTTTGATTCCTGGTTCTCTTTGAAGCCTGCTGTGTCGTGCCTGCATCTTCTGCTAACAGATAAGACATTTTCTTCTTTTAGTTTTTTGTGCTTGCTTTTTGCATTTTGTCCTGCACTTCTGTGGGGGTCAGCCAGGTCCCCTCGGGGGCTTGTGCTCCTCTCAGTTTAGTTCAGCCACTGTTATTTGTTCATTTGCCTTTTCCAGTTTTTTCAGTGGCTGCTGTTTAGTTTTGTTACACCAGAGAACTAATTTAGGTGGTAGAGGTCGTGTGATCTCAGGTGTTTTTGTAATTAGTAGAGTTGGTACTTTTTAGGGTTTTTTGGGATTGCAGTAAGTGTCCTTCCTATCCTTTTCTATCTAGGAAGTTTGGGCCCCAACGTTTGCTCATACTATTTTCTGTCTTTGTCTGTATTTCCTCTTGTCTAACCGCCATTACATGTTTGGGGGCTTCCTATGTTCTTTGGGGATCTGCTCCGGGGCAGATACTTTTCTTCTTTCTGTCTTTAGGTGTAGTTAGCTTCTCAGGCTGTGACGAGGCGTCTAGGACCAACGTAGGTACGCTCCACGGCTGCCTTTAGTTGTGGTGGTTAGTCAGGGTACTGCAATCCAATAGATTCCAACCTCTCTGGTGTATTGCCTTTTTGCCTGCTCTCCTCAGCTACCAAATCATAACAGTCTGCCCTTTTCTATGACTTACTCGGAGTGCCCGAGTGTTTTTAGCTATTTATTTTTTAAAGGCTTTGAAGCCAACATTACAGGCTTGAATAGGGTTGCAACTATGACGGGGCTATACGTGAATTTTGGTAAGCCCTAAAGGGGCTGTCCACTACTAGGACAACCTCTTCTTGAACTAAATGTTTGGCCCCAATAAAATAACAAAGCTTATACTCACCTCCCCTGTCGGCGTCGTGTCAACGGTGTTAGCACTTGCGGTTCCGGAGCTCTGGTGCAGTGGAATGACATGTCGAGCCCGGCGCTCAATCAGCGCTGGTGTCACTGTCTCCACTTTCGTATAGATTGAACATGATGAGGAAGTCAGGGACCAACTGCACCCCGGACTTCCTCTAGACGTGCCATTCCACCACTCCAGCGCTCCGGGACTGCAAGTGCTGACACCGCTGGAACGGCGCCAGCAGGGGAGGTAAGTATAGGCTTTTTTATTTTATTAGGACCAAACATTTAGTTCAGTTAGAGGTTGTACTAGTAGTGGACAAATCCTTTGAGACTTACCAAAATTCACGTACAGCCCCATCATAGTTGCAAGCCTTAAGTGTTGACTCCAAAGCCTTTAAAAAAGAAATAACTTAAAACAAATAGAACATTTACCAATTTCACAGAATTGAAAAGGTCAGTGATTTAAATGTATTGGTGTCTTATATTGGGACATTTACCTCCAAAACTAAATACATTTTTTTCATTTAGTTACACAATGAACTTCAATGAGATGACATATGTGATAGTCCATTTCACAAAGCTATAAGAATAATATTTGTAGTATGTATTGAAAGTTAGTTTTCTCGTAAAACGTTAGTCTGTCAAAGCTAAGCACTACTGAATGTGGACTGTAAAATTACAGAAAACCACAATTCTCCAGGTGGTTGTTATGTCTAAATTAAAAACATTCCTTACAGTTAAGATCAATGTCTCACCACCTCATTTCCTTGACTTTCAGAAAGGTCTTTTACATAATATATTTTCCAATAAAATATGTCAGTATAAAGTAATAAACAGCTGTTACACTGAACAGAACTTCGTTTTAAGTCAACACTGTTATTTCAGTAAGACTCACACAAAATGGCTGGGTACTTTTGAAACTATGTGTATGGTGTTGTAAAGGAACTATAAAACCAACCATCTATATCCACACTCGATTTTCTCACCTTTACACAATCCCATAAATCTGTCATAAGAAGTCTGTAGAAATGTATGTAAGAGTTAACATTTGTACATTACCTTTTTCGTTTAACATACCTCATAGTACTAAAAGGAACAAATACAGCAAATGTAGGGTGTGTAAATATAATGGCCTGGATAGACAGATGACAACACAGGGAAAAGTTTAGAAACTATTACTACGTTGATTAGGTTTTGTTTTACAAGTGTGATCAAGGGGAAGAGTGAGGGACAGTATGGAGGATAAAATGTTGGATAAATATGACATATTTCTAATTTTGCACAGTTATACACATGGGAATCCAAAATGTCAAATTTTTTTTGTAGACTTTATTTACGTTATTGGGTGATTTGAACTTTATGTATTGTAACAAGACCAGTAGAAAAAGTGTTTGTTGTTACGTACATTTCACTAGGTTCCTGTCTCTGTAAAATATTCAGGCAGCTTGATAACAGGGAACCTTATATCTCTCGGCTGCATTGAGCCACTTTGGGTGTTTGTGATGAAACTGGTTAAAGGAATCTGTCACCCTAAATTGGCGGGATATTTAAATGATGGCAGTCAGGTCAGATGGGCGTGTTTTGGTACTTGCCTTAACATGTTGTTCGCCGCTGTCTCCATTATTTCTGGAATTGTAGTCGTTGCCCTCCATATAACGCGCCTGCGCATTGCAATCTGCGGGCAAAGAATACTGCGCATGCGCAATTCAAGATTGCAATGCGCAGGCGCGTTATATGGAGGGCAACGACTACAATTCCCAGAAATAATGGAGACAGAGGCGAACAACATGTTAAGGCAAATACCCAAAACACCGCCCATCTGACCTGACTGCCATCATTTAAATATCCCGCCAATTTATGGTGACAGATTCCCTTTAATCACCTGCAAGACCCAGGTAAGGTATAAAAAGGCAGAAAATCCATGAGCTGAGGGATATCTGTGTTCCTGGAAAACTGCTTTGAGTAAAGCAATTGTTCGGTTGGGAGCTGTGCACCAGGCCCAGCTTTGGTGAGCTAGGTTTTGCATGCTCAATTAGTGGCCTAGGATTTTATTTTGCATCCTTTGTATTTCCTTTTGATGTTATATATGGAACCACGTAAACTGGTTGCGGCCAGTTGTATCAAACGCGCCTAGTGTAAACTGTGTTTTGGAGTGCCTGAAGCACCTGTATGACCAAGGAGATGGTGATCTCGTGAGCTGATCCTCCAAAACCTGTCACAATATATATTATTTTTAAAGTTTTTCATTATTTTTAGCATTTTTTTTATTCAATCCCAAGGGGACTACAACCTGCATTCGCTTGTAAAATGTACTGCAATATTGTGATATTCTTTTGTAAAATTATAATTTTCCCAGCAAGCTTGCTAGAGAAAAAAAAAATCTCCTCCAAGGTGGTGCCGCTGGTGCCTGCGCAGTTGCAGCTATTGGGTTTCTGATAGCTGCTACTGTGAAGGCGCGGCCGGCGCCATTTTCAAATGGATTTTTTTATTTTTTAGGAATTTCAGGATAACTTCAAACAAATTAAATTATATACGCATTACACATGCGATCAGGCTGCAGTGCAGGTGCCAACACTGGTGCCTGCCTGCAGAAGGGGATTTTTTTTTCCAAGATATATGTAATATTCATTATGTAAACTAGGGGGCAGGTCACAGAGGGATCGGTGACCTGTCAGAAGCCATATACATGAATACATAGTCAGAACAGCACATGAAGACCCGCCACAAGCCGCCCAGGAGCCCAAGCATATCATTAACTCAAAACTGAAAATAAAGATTAAACAACAACCACAAGATGGATTTCATCACCAGGTGTCATTTTAATCAGTATAACGGCACCGACCTGACACTGCCTGTAGGTTACTGTGCATAATCCTGCAGACAGGTCCCCTTTAAATCAGAGTTATATCACACAAATAGTTAATAAATAACATTTCCCACATGTCTACTTTACATGAGCACAATTTGAAACATAATTTCTATTTGTTAGGCCGGCGTCACACTGGCGAGTTTGATGCGAGTAAGTCGCACGACTTTCTCGCATCAACACCCGGCACGGCCGCCCGCTCTCGGACCCGAGTGTGAGGCTGCATGTATTTCTATGCAGCCGCGCACTCGGGTCCGAGAGCGGACGGCCGTGCCGGGTGTTGATGTGAGAAAGTCTTCCGACTTACTCGCATCAAACTCGCCAGTGTAACGCCGGCCTTAGAAATAATTTTTCCAATTAAATTTACAAAACCATTTTTTTAAGGACCACATCACATTTAAAGTGACTTTGAGGGGCCTATATGACAGAAAATACCCAAAAGTGACACCATTCTAAAAACTGCACCCCTCAGGGTGCTCAAAACAAACCACATTCAAGAAGTTTATTAACCCTTCAGGTGCTTCACAAGAAATTTTGGAATGTGGAAGGAAAAAATGAACATTTAACTTTTTGTCACAAAAATTTTACTTCAGACCCCAATTTTTTTATTTTCGCATGGGTAACAAAGAAAAATTACCCCAAAATTTGTTGTGAAATTTCTCCTGAGCATGCCAATACCCCATATGTGGGGGAAAACCATTCTTTGGGCACACGGCAGAGCTCGGAAGGAAAGGAACGTCATATCACGTTTTGAAAGTAAAATTGGCTGGATTAATTAGCGGACACCATGTTGCGTTTGGAGAGACCCTGATATGCCTAAACAGTGGAAACCACCCACAAGTGACACCATTTTGGAAACTAGACCCCTCAGTGTACTTATCTAGATGTGTAGTGAGCACCTTGAACCCCCAGGTACTTCACAGAAGTTTATAACATTGAGCTGTGAAAATAAAATAATTGCATTTTCACCACAAAAATGTTTTTTTTTAGCATCAAATTTTGCATTTTCATAAGGGTAACAAGAGAAAATGCACCATACAATTTGTTGTCCAATTTCTCCTGAGTACACCAATATTCCATATAGGGGGTAAAATACTGTTTAGTCTCACGGCAGGGATCAGAAAAAAAGGAGTGATCCAGACTTTGATGGAATGGTCTGCTGGTGTCATGTCGCATTTGGAGAGCCCATGATATGTCGAAAGCCCCCACAAGTGACACCATTTTGGAAGCTAGACCCCTCAAGGAATGTATCTAGATGTGTGGTGAGCACCTTGAACACTCAGCTGCTTCACAAAAGTTTACAACGTAGAGCAGTGAAAATTTAAATAAAATCACATTTTTCCCACAAAAAAAGTTATTTTAGCCCCAATTTTTTATTTTCACAAGGATAGCTGGAGAAAATGGACACCAAAATTTATTGTGCGATTTCTCCTGAGCACGCAGTTACCCGAAATGTGGTCGAAAACTTATTTTGAGGCACAGTGTAAAGCTCAGAAGGGAAGAAGCGATATATTGGAGTTCACATTTTACTGGCTGGTTTGAGGGTGCCATGTCAAATTGGCAGAGCCCCTGAGGTGCCAGAACAGCTGAACCCCTCCATCATAAGAGACGCCAGTTTACAAACTACACCTCTCAATTAATTTATCTAGGGGTCCAATGATCATGTTGACGCCACAGGTGGGTCACACAATTTTATAATTTTATGCCATTGGTCAATGAAAAAATTTTTTATATTTTTACCACCAAAATTTTGTTTTAGCCCAATTTTGTATTTTCACATTGGGAGAGGGGTAAAAATGGATCCAAAATGAGTCCCATAATTTCTGCTGAATGTAAAAGTACCCCAAATGTTGATGTGCAGTACTGCTTAACCATACGGCAAGACTCGGAAGGGAAGGAGCGCTATTGGCAAATAGCGCTTCGTGCTTCCCGATTCTCGCCGTATGTCTAAGAAGAACTGTTATACAGGAGGCATCCTGGAGTGCAAAATGGAGTATAGACTCCATATACAGAGATCCTAAGGGCTAGAAGAGCAGAATCCCCCCCTCAAGTGATTCCATTTTGAAAATTATACCCCTTTAGAAATTTATCTACAGGTGTCGTGATGATTTTGACTCCATGAGTATTCCAGAAATAAGCAGCAGTGGATATTGCTGAGTGAAAATTGCAAACTGCTGTTGAAGTGACCAGTATGTTGTGCCCAGCTCATGTACCCATAAATTAGGTGGGCTCTCATAGAAATGCCAAGCATATGGACGCTATATGTGGTTTAGGGACACTGTGGTGCTCAGATGGGAGGGTGGCATTTGGATTTGGGAGCACAGAATTTGTTGAATTTCTTTTGGGGGGCGAGGAGCCATTTTGCTTTTCCAGAGTCTTTGTACTAGTAGTACCATAGAAGCCCCCTATATTTCCATTAACAGATGACATACCTGAGTGGGGACTTTTTTTTTTTTGGACAGAGTTGAAGCTTTTATTGGGAACATTTTACATAGTAATTTTGGATCTCTACGCTGAGCACTTACAGTACAGACCAAAAGTTTGGACACACCTTGATTTTTCTGTATTTTCATGACTATGAAAATTGTACATTCACACTGAAGGCATCAAAACTATGAATTAACACATGTGGAATTATATACTTAACAAAAAAGTGTGAAACAACTGAAAATTTGTCTTATATTTTAGGTTCTTCAAAGTAGCCACCTTTTGCTTTGATGACTGCTTTGCACACTCTTGGCATTCCCTTGATGAGCTTCAAGAGGTAGTCACCGGAAATGGTCTTCCAACAATCTTGAAGGAGTTCCCAGAGATGCTTAGCACTTGTTGGCCCTTTTGCCTTCACTCTGCGGTCCAGCTCACCCCAAACCATCTCAATTGGGTTCAGGTCTGGTGACTGTGGAGGTCAGGTCATCTGGCGTAGTACCTCATCACTCTCTTTCTTGGTCAAATAGTCCTTACACAGTCTGGAGGTGTGTTTGGGGTCATTGTCCCGTTGAAAAATAAATGATGGTCCAACTAAAGTCAAACCGGATGGAATAGCATGCCCCTGCAAGATGCTGTGGTAGCCATGCTGGTTCAGTATGCCTTCAATTTTGAATAAATCCCCAACAGTGTCACCAGCAAAGCATCCCCACACCATCACACCTCCTCCTCCATGCTTCATGGTGGGAACCAGGCATGTGGAGTCCATCCGTTCAGCTTTTCTGTGTAGCACAAAGACATGGTGGTTGGAACCAAAGATCTAAAATTTTGACTCATCAGACCAAAGCACAGATATCCACTGGTCTAATGTCCATTCCTTGTGTTCTTTAGCCCAAACAAGTCTCTTCTGCTTGTTGCCTGTCCTTAGCAGTGGTTTCCTAGCAGCTATTTTACCATTAAGGCCTGCTGCACAAAGTCTCCTCTTAATAGTTGTTGTAGAGATGTGTCTGCTGCTAGAACTCTGTGTGGCATTGACCTGGTCTCTAATCTGAGCTGATATAAACCTGCAATTTCTGAGGCTGGTGACTTGGATAAACTTATCCTCAGAAGCAGAGGTGACTCTTGGTCTTCCTTTCCTGGGGCGGTCCTCATGTGAGCCAGTTTCTTTGTAGCGCTTGATGGTTTTTGCAACTGCACTTGGGGACACTTTCAAAGTTTTTCCAATTTTTCGGACTGACTGACCTTCCTTTCTTAAAGTAATGATGGCCACTTGTTTTTCTTTACTTAGCTGCTTTTTTCTTGCCATAATACAAATTCTAACAGTCTATTCAGTAGGACTATCAGCTGTGTATCCACCGGACTTCTGCACAACACAACTGATGGTCCCAACCCCATTTATAAGGCCGGGGTCAGACACAACTACAAAAAATCGGACCGTTTTAGTCGGTCGATTATCGGAACAAAATGCAAACATCACACATCCGCCTGGCATCCGATTTTCCTTCAAAGATGCGATTTAGTCGCATGTGTGTGTACCTTGTAACATCCGATTTTCATCCGACTTGCGAGAATTTCTCGCAGGCTTGCAAAACTGACATATAATGGATCCAAAAGAATAGTATTTAAATCACAAAAGAAAGAATAGATATATACACATAGAACACATATATATATATATATACATGTAATTGTGACATGTATATATATTTATAGTTCCTAGACTTCTACATACTGTAATAGCCGCTAATTCAATTGCCGGCTTTTGTGAAATCACAGAAGCCGACATGAAATGATACATTGTTTAGACACAGTTAACCATGTCATTTCCTGTATTTTGATATATGGTTTGAACTTACAATTACATAAGTGTATGTGTGCAAAATTTCAGACATGTAGGGGTTAATTAAAGGTGTAAATTCATTGAAAAAAAAATGCGTGGGCTCCCGCTGTATTTTCTCCACCAGACAGACAAAGCAAGCGAGTGGGGGCAGATAATAATAGCCTAGGGAGGGTACATTTTTTTTGTGCCCCCCCGGCTACTAACATCTGCCCCCAGACACCCCAGAAAGGGCAAATCTCTAATTAGATTTGCCCTTTCTGGCACTTTGCCTGTCTATTCCCATTGCCCTGTAGCGGTGGCGAATGGGTTAAAAAGGGGTTAAAGCCACTTTGCAATTGAAATGTGACTGTAAGCCAGGTTAATAATTGAGAGCTGTCAATTAGACAACTATCAATTATTAATCCTATTGTATGAAAGAAAAATCAAACACACACAGTTTAATAAAAAAGAAGTTTAATGAAATAATCACACAGTTTTTGACCATATTTTATTTTCCTGCTAAAACCATTTCCTGTAATAAAAATAAAATAAAAAAGCAAAATTATTCTTACCAATCCGATGTACAGTCAGGTCCCACGGTGTAATCCATCAGAAAGGGTTAACAGTAGTGTTGAGCGATACTGCTCGATATCTAAAAATATCGGATCGGAATGGTATCGCCGATATCACTAAAATATCGGCGATACCCGATACCGATACCGGAAGTCCCATGTAAGTCTATGGGAACAAAATATCGCAACTAAAAAAACACTTTCTTTCCTTGTAAACACAAAATATACACACTTAGAATACATATATATATATATATATATATATATATATATACATGTCATTGTGACATATATATATACATATATTTATAGTTTATTCACTTCTACATAGTAAAATAGCCTCTGATTCAATTGCCGGGTAAAGCCGGCATTTGTGAAAAGACAGAAGCACCCGAGGGTCCAGTCGCCACAGAGATGTTGCATCGCACCCAGCGGTGTGACAACTTACTCTCAGGTAAGGAGGAAACACCCCATTGACTCCAACCACTGCATTTGAGTCGCACTTAGTACCAGGGCTGTGGGGTACTCGGCACCGAGCCCATGAAAGTCTATGGGATTTGTCACTGGCAGCAGGACTCGGTCCGTGGCCCTGGGCGCTCATACAATGGGGGATATTTACAGGGGAATTGTAGATTAGATAGTTCGTGACGCCACCCGTGGTATCTGATCAAGTGGACCAGCGCTGCTATATGGATCTTCACAGGGGATGTTATGGGGCAGCTAGATGGTAGGTCTCCCACAGGTGAGACCGGTCCCTGGAAGTCTATGGTGATGCAGGGTGTAGTAAATGAAACAGTCTCACACAAGGCAATCTCTTTCCATACCTTTACTTGCAGATGTTTCAGGCAGGTCCCGGGAAGCTGATCGGGGTGGAGAATGCACATTCAGGATAACCGCTGAGCAGGTTAGAGGCCTCCTTTAACTCTATATTTATGTGAGTACAAACTTACATGAAGTCAAGTTAACTCTGTTAATCTCCAGCTTGTTCAATAGCTGCAACGCCCGGCCGACATTGTGGTAGAGCCTTCTAGTTGGTGAGAACAGAGTCCCTACTTTTGTAGCGTCCCACTCAAGGTCCTTGTTCTACCTGACTCCGTTTACGTATCAGCGCTTAGGGCTACCTTCTGTGACTTGAAGTCCAGGAAGGCCTCCGGTTTTCTTATTACTAGACGTGAAGTACTAGCAATGCTTCGGACCCCGGTGTCCGGTGAATTAGTGCGGGTAATCCGGTACCTGATGCACTTGTCTCTATCTTTCTCCACTGTGCCCCTCGTCCTGCTCTCGCTCTTAACATAAGCACAAGTAGCGATGATGTGAATGTCAGCTTTCTTCAGAGCTCACTGAACAGTTCCCAGTACACTCACTGTCGCAGCTCCTGTGATTACCTTCCTTCTTTCCTTCCTTTCTCAGACCCTGTCCAGAGCAGCACACAGGAACTCTGTCAAACTGTGTACACGCTGTAGCTCCGAGAGTCACCTTCCACTTTCCAAGGAATACAGGTAGCTTGTGCTGAGGTACTGGTCCTGCAGTTCTGACTGGGCTAGAGTGACTCCTTACACTCAAACCAGACTCCACTTCATGAACTTGCTCTGCCAGAATCTAGTCTGCACTCCACTTCCTCCAAGACTAGACTGTACTGTCCTAAGACAGGAAGCTGACTGAACTCTGACTGAACTCCTCTCCCTCCAAGTCCAGACTGACTTGCACTGTCCTAAGACAGGAAGCTTGAATGACTGGGAATGACTCACTCCTCAGTCTCCCAAGGCTTGAATGGCTGACTGCTACGTGTCACTGCCTTTTATACCCCTAGTGGGTGTGTTGGGAAATGTGAGTGACGTGAATGAATATCAAGCTTCACGGTTACCTTCTTGTGCATTTTCCTGGAATATGTGTGCCTGGCGTAGCTGGGCCACACATCTTCAACAGTACACTATGCCAGCTGAGTGTAGGCGGACCCAATGGGATGGTCTAGCTCAGGCTGGTTAGAACAGGGTGTAGCTAGTTGGATGAGAGGGGTTGAGGCAGCCTTATGCTGCATGTCTTTGTAGTAAGAATTGTTTCCTTTCCTGCTTTCTTACTACGTCGCATACTCCACTCTGCTACATCACTTTGCACCATTGCTCTATCTCACATCTATCTGCCCTGGAAGGATAGCGTGTTACCTGTAGAAGACTTTTCACCTACCTGCACTACACCATCCCTTCCAGAGGACCTGCACAGCAGCGCTGGACACCCTGACCAGGTACTACAGGTGGCGTCACGACAAACTACACGAACATTCTATCATCCCCTGGAAATATCCCACATTCCAGTGATCGCCCAGGTCACGGACCGAGCTGTGCTACTCGTGACATCCCCCATAGAAGTCGACGTGATCGGTGCCGAGTACCCCCAAAACCCCTGTCTCTGTGCGACTCAACTTCCCTCACTGTGCTGGCACTTTACATTTACAATGCCTCTGGGTTTTTTTTTGGGGGGGGTGGGGAACATTCAGACTTTTGCTATGGGGCCCCATGATTTATATGTACGCCCCTGCTGCTGAGGCATAGTATTTAAGGCTGTTAAGGAGCCAACATATATGGACCTTGCCAGCAGCGTCGGACTGGAGTACCTTGGGCCCACCAGAGAAAATATATTCTTGCGGCCCAACATCATACTTCCCAACCTTTGAATAAGGGAAAGAGGGACAAAGGCTGTGGCACGCTGTGCATGCTGCAGAAAATTTTAGGCCATGCCACGTTGCACCACAGACTGTCCAGGAGTTGGTGGATGCTTTAGTCCAGGTGTGGGAGGAGATCCCTCACGAGACCATCCGTCGCGCTCATCAGGAGCATGGCCAGAAGTTGTAGGGAGGTCATACAGCATACCTCCCAAATTTGGAAGACAGGAAAGAGGATTAAAGGCTGCGGCGCGTGTTGCGCGCCGCTGAAAATTTTAGGCCACGCCCCGACAACACCCATTTCACAGCTAATCACACCCATATCCTCGCCCCAAGCGTAACCATTTAGCACTGCTGATCACACTGACTGGTAATGAGGGCACAGTGGCTGGTACTGAGGAAAAGAAAGAAAGAGCAGCGAGAGAGAAAGAACAAACAGAGAAAGAAAGAGGAAAGAAAGAAAAGAGAGAAAGAAAGAACAGAGAGAAAAAAGAACAGAGAGCGAGAAGGAAAGAACAGAGAGCGAGAAAGAAAGACTAGAGAGAGAGCCATAGGCGTAGCTAGGGTTTTGGTTTAGTGGGGGCAAAACTTCTGAGTGGGCCCATCATCAGAGAACCTCAGCAAATGACCGCGCTGTTGGCCAAAATAATCTATATATAAAAAGACCAATATTGATATTACCGCCATATGGTCTGTGTTAAATAATACCAGTCCTACAGAACATATAGATTACAGCACAGGTACAGATAATGACTTACCGCTGATGTTCTTTCTAATGGAATTGTTCACTTTTCATGTCTTTTCCATCTGGCCCACACCAACATGACGACTTCTCCAGCCAGGACTCGACTGCACCCCCATTAAAAAAAAAATAAAAAAAAACCTCACCTCCCGGCTCCTGTGCTGCTCACTGTTCTCCCTCTCAGCGTCTGACAGCGGGCGCCGGCAGGTGATGTTATTGCGCCCGCTGTCATACGCTGAGAGGGGGATTATGGGAGAGAAGGAGCGCTCGCTCCTTCTCTCTCTATGCGGTCAGCTTTATCGGCTGGATGCCGATACAGCTGACCCTCCGATGATGGGTGGGGGGCCCACTGCTGGCACCGGGCCCCCCCAACGCCTGTTCAGGCCCCATAGCTTCCGGGCGGCAGAGCAGGGAGAGCGATTCTCCCTGCTCTGCCGCAGAATGTAACTGTATCGTAGCTCCGGGTGGGCCCCCTCAGAGCGCGGGCCCCGGGGCCACCGCCCCCTCTGCCCCGCGACCTATCCTTTCAAATCAGGGCCCACCATGCAGGAGCTGGGGCCCACCGTAGGTTTCTCCGGTGTCCCGGTGCCTCTATCCGACCCTGCTTGCCAGCCTGATAATACCAGGCCACAGCAGTCTGCATATCTTGGCTGGTTAACAAAAATAGGGGATCCCCTCGAAAAAAAATTGGCGTGGGGTCCACCCTATTTTTGTTAACCAGCCAGATGAAGCAGACTGCTGAGGCCTGGTTTTTCAGGCTGGTAAGGATCCAGTATCCATGGAACTTGCCAGCCTGATAATACCAGGCCACAGCAGTCTGCTTAGCTTGGCTGGTTAACAAAAATAGGGGATCCCCTTGAAAAAAAAACGGCGTAGGGGTCCCCCTATTTTTGTTAACCAGCCAAGTAAAATGCAGACTGCTGCGGCCTGGTATTAAAAGACTGTCAAGGCCCATGGATTTTGGCCCTCAACAGCCTGATAATACCAGGCTACAGCAGCCCCACATTTGGCGCATCAAAAGATGTGCCAATTGTGGCACTTTACCCGGCTCTTCCCACTGCCCTGTAGCGGTGGCAAGTGGGGTAATAAGGGGTTAATGTCACCGTTGATTGCACGGTGACAATAATCCCGGTTAATAATGGAGAGGTGTCAATAAGACACCGATCCATTATTAATCCCAAAGTTATTAAATGTATAAAAAAAAAGACACAGCAAGAAAAAAGTATTTTAATGAAATAAAGGAGACAACACAGTTTTCATTTATTTTATTATACTCTCATTCCTGCGACGCCATAGATCTCCTGTAAAAAAAGGAAAAAAAAAAACCAACAGTATACCACCTGTCCGACGCAGTCCATAGTAACGACTGTCCCACGGCGATCCAGCTCTGCTACATCGGAATGACAGGCAGAGGCTGTCATCCCGGCGCAGCACAGCTGATTACCTGCTTCCCCGGCGGTGATGTCATCGGACTGACTGCTTTACGGCCGGGATTACCCAGCAGTCACTGCAGTTATCGCGAGAAACTGCATGTGACCGCCGGGGAAAGATGATGGCGGCCATCAACCAGTCCAGGCCGTGACCACCGGAGATCTTCTGCCAGGTAAGTGCCGCTGACTCCTGACAGACCCGACCGACGGACACTCACAGTGACAGTGACAAATCCGATTCCGGTATACGATATATGGAAAATATCGAAACTAAGTATCGAAAGTCCGATACAGCTAATATCGGCCGATACCCGATACTTGCGGTATCGTATCGCTCAACACTAGTTAACAGGTTACAGCTGGCAGAGAGCTAATGTTGTCTCCTAGCTGTAACACCCTGAATGAATAACTTTCTCTGCCAGCGAAAGGAGAGGAAGAGATGAATGAATTAAGCTTAATTGATTTATTGGCACTTTCACTTCAGTGACCTGACCTAAGGTGAAAGTGGGACACAATCAATTAAGCTTCATTCATTAATCACATCCTCTCCTGTCGGCAGGAGATAAGCTCATTCATTCAGGAGCTATCAGCTGAGCACGCAGCATTAGTTGCGCTGCTTAGCTGATTGCTATTTAACCCTTTGTGAAGGATTACATCGTGGGACGTGACAGATCGCCAGATAGGTAAGAATAATGTTGTTTTATTATTTTATATTTATTTTAGGAGATCAAGGGCTTTGCACGGATTAAGAGTAAAATAAAAGATGGTCAAAAAAATGTGTTTTTATTTCATTAAAATTATTTATTCTTAAAGTGTGTGTGATTTTTTATTTACTTCAATAGGATTAATAATTGATAGTTGTCTAATTGACAGCTCTCAATTATTAACCTGGCTTACAGTCACCTTTCAATTGCAAGGTGGCTTTAACCCCTTATTAACCCATTCGCCACCGCTACAGGGCAATGGGAATAGACAGGCAAAGTGCCAGAAAGGGCAAATCTAATTAGAGATTTGCCCTTTCTGGGGTGTCTGGGGGCAGATGTTAGTAGCCGGGGGGGCACAAAAAAAATGTACCCTCCCTAGGCTATTATTATCTGCCTCCACTCGCTTGCTTTGTCTGTCTGGTGGAGAAACTACAGCGGGAGCCCACGCATTTTTTTTCAACAAATTTACACCTTTAATTAACCCCTACATGTCTGAAATTTTGCACACATACACTTATGTAATTGTAAGTTCAAACCATATATCAAAATACAGGAAATGACATGGTTAACTGTGTGGAAAAAATGTATCATTTCATGTCGGCTTCTGTGATTTCACAAAAGCCGGCAATTGAATTAGCGGCTATTACAGTATGTAGAAGTGTAAGAACTATAAATATATGTATATATATATATATGTCACAATGACATATACAGTGCCTACAAGTAGTATTCAACCCCCTGCATATTTAGCTGGTTGACACATGCGGAATTAACTTGGCATTGTGACATTTGTACTGTAGATCAGCCTGGAAGTGGGAAATGCACTGCTGCAAAAATTTTTGTTTTATTTATTTATTTATTTTTTTAAAAACGTTAAAAGTTAATTCAGAGTGTCATTTATTATTCAACCCCTCAAACCACAAGAATTCTGTTTGGTCCCCCTAAAGTATTAAGAAGTAGTTCAGGCACCAAGAATAATGAGCTTCACATGTGTGGATTAATGATCTCTTTTGCCAGCCTTTTCTGACTATTTAAGACCCTCCCCAAACTTGTGAACAGCACTCATACATGGTCAACATGGGAAAGACAAAGGAGCATTCCAAGGCCATCAGAGACAAGATCGTGGAGGGTCACAAGGCTGGCAAGGGGTACAAACCCTTTCCAAGGAGTTGGCCCTACCTGTCTCCACTGTTGGGAGCATCATCCGTAAGTGGAAGGCTTATGGAACTACTGTTAGCCTTCCACGGCCTGGACAGCCTTTGAAAGTTTCCTCACGTGCCGAGGCCAGGCTTGTCCGAAGAGTCAAGGCTAACCCAAGGACAACAAGGAAGGAGCTCCAGGAAGATCTCATGGCAGTGGGGACATTGGTTTCACTCAATACCATAAGTAACGTACTCCACCGCAATGGTCTCCGTTCCAGACGAGCCCGTAAGGTACCTTTACTTTCAAAGCGTCATGTCAAGGCTCGTCTACAGTTTGCTCATGATCACTTGGAGGACTCTGAGACAGACTGGTTCAAGGTTCTATGGTCTGATGAGACCAAGATCGAGATCTTTGGTGCCAACCACACACGTGACGTTTGGAGACTGGATGGCACTGCATACGACCCCAAAAATACCATCCCTACAGTCAAGCATGGTGGTGGCAGCATCATGCTGTGGGGCTGTTTCTCAGCCAAGGGGCCTGGCCATCTGGTCCGCATCCATGGGAGGATGGATAGCACGGCCTACAAGGAGATTTTGGCCAAGAACCTCCGCTCCTCCATCAAGGATCTTAAGATGGGTCGTAATTTCATCTTCCAACAAGACAACGACCCAAAGCACACAGCCAAGAAAACCAAGGCCTGGTTCAAGAGGGAAAAAGTCAAGGTGTTGGAGTGGCCTAGTCAGTCTCCTGACCTTAACCCAATTGAAAACTTGTGGAAGGAGCTCAAGATTAAAGTCCACATGAGACACCCAAAGAATCTAGATAACTTGGAGAAGATCTGCATGGAGGAGTGGGCCAAGATAACTCCACAGACCTGTGCCGGCCTGATCAGGTCTTATAAAAGACGATTATTAGCTGTAATTGCAAACAAGGGTTATTCCACGAAATATTAAACATAGGGGTTGTATAATAATTGACCCACACTTTTATGTTTAAAATTTATTAAAATTCAACTGAGCAACATAACTTTTTGTTTTGTAAGATTTATGCTTCTGTTAATAAATCCTACTCTCGTTTGCAGTTTGAAGGCTCTAACTTATTTGCATCTTATCAAACCAGCTAAATCTGCAGGGGGTTGAATACTACTTGTAGGCACTGTATATATATATATATATATATATATGTATTCTATGTGTGTATATCTTGTAGCATTTCCAGGGGTATTAGCTCTAGGATCGCTGTCTGGGTAGACAGAATGGCACGGAAACAGTTCATTCAGACAGCAATTATGGTAAAAACTGGCCGCAACCAGTTTTATTAAAGTCCACAGCACACAGATAAAACAAAGCATAAACAAAAGACCTAGGCTTGTCTAGCCACTAAATTACACTTATGTAATGTCCCTTTCTATCAGGAACCCAGACTCTATCAGTCTGTGCCCAAAACAACACATATGATATATGTTACCAGTATGGAGTTTCCCAGATACTCCTCCTTATGTCTGAAGGTCCACCCGACGTCCAGACTTGAGAGAGATCCACTCCTATTCAGTAGTCATTATCCTGGAGGTTCACAGAGACACTCCTGTGTCCGGGGTACCTCTAACCCAGACTGAGATGGCTCCCCTCCTCTTCAGTAATCATCAGCATGGAGGTTCACAGAGACACTCCTGTGTCCGGGGTACATCTAACCCAGACTGAGACGGCTCTCCTCCTCTTCAGTAATCATCAGCATGGAGGTTCACAGAGACACTCCTGTGTCCGGGGTACATCTAACCCAGACTGAGACGGCTCTCCTCCTCTTCAGTAGCTTATCCGCATGCATTCTCACAGAGACTGCTTCCTTGTGCCAGGACACCTCTCTGTGTCCAGGCTAAAGACAGCTCTAACACTCTTGGAGACTGTTTCTTGTGCCAGGACACCTCCCTGTGTCCAGGCTAAACTAGCTCTAACACTCTTGGAGACTGTTTCTTGTGCCAGGACACCTTCCTGTGTCCAGGCTAAACTAGCTCTAACACTCTTGGAGACTGTTTCTTGTGCCAGGACACCTTCCTGTGTCCAGGCTAAACTAGCTCTCTGACTGTGTCCGCAGACACCTATTTCTGGCTTCCTAATTAACAGCTGATTGGCTTCAGGTTTAAGCTGCAAGTGTGCAATGAATGCAAGGTGTAGTGACCTCTCTCTACCACCAGGTCTACAAAGCCACATATTTCCCTTATAGTTAGCAAAGAACCTAGGTGAAATGTACACCCCATTCACCACATATCCTCACTGTCTCACAATCTATTCTTTCTATTCTTTATTAAAGCTGTCAGTGTGATTTTACAGTATAGCCGGGGATGAATTGCCGGCTTTTCTAAAGGACACCGATGCGATTTAATCGCAAGTCACACGTGCGGTCCGTTTGTAATCCGATTTTTCATCGCTCCCATAGACTTGCATTGGCGATAGTCGACCCACAATCGGTGACAATCGCAGCATGCTGCGATTGCACTCGGACGTTTAAAATGGACCACAAAAAATCTGATACTGGGAGCTGCTCCATAGATTAACACAGGGCAGACTGCAATGCGATATTTCATCGTATTGCAGTCGTCCGATTCTGTCGTCAGTGTGACGCCGGCCTAAGGCCAGAAATCCCACTTATTAAACCTGACAGAGCACACCTGTGAAGTGAAAACCATTCCCGGTGACTACCTCTTGAAGCTCATCAAGAGAATGCCAAGAGTGTGCAAAGCAGTCATCAAAGCAAAAGTTGGCTACTTTGAAGAACTTAGAATATAAGACATAATTTCAGTTGTTACACACTTTTTTGTTAAGTATATAATTCCACATGTGTTAATTCATGGTTTTGATGCCTTCAGTGTGAATGTACAATTTTCATAGTCATGAAAATACAGAAAAATCTTTAAATGAGAAGGTGTGTCCAAACTTTTGGTCTGTACTGTACATCGGGGTTTCCCTTTAAATCTTCGAGTGACGTAATTCAGATGAAGCACCCGAGGGAGGCACTAGCGATAATGAGGTAGCAGAGTTACTCTGGACTCCATCTGGCCTCTGTTCTGCGGTGTCCTTTTTTCAGAGGTGCAGAAGACTGTGTCCGATTACACTTTTATGCACGCCTAATAAAAAGATGGACACCACCTGATTACAGGCCAGACGGCATCCACAGTCCATCTGCCTCATTACTGGGGATCTTTGTCCGTGGGTTCCGTCTGAATCGCGTATTTCTGAGATTTACACGGAAACCCCGGTGTAAGCGCTCAGACCAGAGTGCAGGATAAGTGTGTGTCGAGCCATACTGCAATCTTTGGGAGTCGGAATAAAAAATTAACAGCAGATGAAGAATTGGTTTTATTATTCATGCCGTTCCTCGTGCGGTGTAAGTGACGACTTTATTCTTCGGATCGGTGTGATTGCAGCAATACCAGATTTATATCGGGTTTTTATGTTTGGCTGCTGTCACACACTAAAACAGTCTTTTTTTTGTTTTCAAAAACTAGTTTTTTGCATCACCATATTTTGAGAGATATAATTTTTTTGTATTTTGGCTTGTTTTGAGAGCTTGTTTTTTGCGAGACAAGTTGATGTTTTTATCGGTGCTATTTTCGGGCACATGACATTTTTGATCACTTTCTATTCTAATTTTTGGGAGGCAAAATAAACAAAAACGAGCAAACTCAGGAATTGTTTTTTGGGCCTTTTTTTGTGACGTTCCACATGTGGGGTTCATTATACTATATGGAGCAGTATATGGAGCTCATCTATATTGAGCACTATAGGGGCTTATACTGAATAGAGCAATATATGGGGTACATTATACTGTATGGTGCACTATGTGGTGCCCATAATACTGTATGGAGGACTATATAGGAAGAAATTGACTTGTGTAAAGGGTACACTGCTGAGGAGGGTACAGGAAGTAGGGTACAGTTATCAATATCCCGTTTACATCAAATACTACAGGTACTGAAACCTGTGGACCCTCAATCACCTGAATCCCCTGTGCATGGTATTGTTGAATTTACAATACATATAACTCATGTAATGTAAGTGAAATATTTGGCATTGTACTATACCTATATTTTTCATGAATTGTGAGTTGTGGTATGTGTTAAAGGGGCCCACTGAGACTGTTTTGCCCAGGGCACAAGAAAACCTGGAGCCGGCCCTGTGTCTCTGTCTGTGCATGTGTGTGTATGTTTATACATGTGTGTGTGAGTCGCTCGGCCAGGGCTTGTGGGGTACTCTGCACCGAGCCGTTCACTTCAATGGGGGATGTCACGGGTAGCACGGCTCGGTCCGTTGCCCTGGGCGCTCACTGAAAAGGGGAATATTTACAGGGGATTATAGGTTTGTAAAAATGTTTGTGACGCCACCTGTGGTTCCTGGTCAGGGTGACCAACACTGCAGGGTAGATCCTCTGAGGGGTTGTTACTGGGCAGCAAGGTGTTAAGTCTCCCACAGGCAAGACTGGTCCCTCAGGGTATATGGCGGTGTAGGGGTGCAGGAGCAATAAGGCAGACACACACACGAAAGTCTCTTTCTGTACCTTTACTGATGGTAGATGCAGGCACGTCTCGGGAAGCTGTCAGGGTGGAGGATGCACGTCCAGTAATCCCACTGAGTAGGTGTAGGGCCTCCTTCTGTTGTGTGTGAGTTTCTGACATGAATAGAACAAAGTCTAACTCTTTCTTCTCAGCTACGCCCGGCTGACTTTGTGGTGGAGCCTTCTCTTGGACAGAACTAAGTCTCTAATGGTTAGCCTACCAGACTCCTGTTCTTCCTGACCCCGGTTACGTATCAGCACTGTAGGGCCCCTGCGACCTGAAGTCCAGCAGGGTCTCCGGTTTCTCCTACTAGTCATGAAGAAGCTAGCAAGCTCGGACCCAGTGTCCGGTAGTGCAGAGCAGAGGTAAGCGATCAATGCTGTTTCAACCCCTGACGCTCTCTTCTTTCTTCCACTTGCCTTTCGTCCTACTATAACCTTTAACATAAGCACAAGTAACAGTAGATGGCAGTTTCTTCCACACTTCTCTACTAACAAAACCAGCAGCTAGCCAACTCCCAGCTAGGCTGCCTGACAGAGCTCACTTCTGTCTCTCTCACTCTCCAATCTCATCTACTGCTGTACTCTCCACTACCCTTATATACCTAGGTACTCTCCAAGGGCTCCCTCTGGTGGCACCAGGGAAATGTGAAGTGTGAATGCATATCGGGTTATTATGTGGGTTACCTTTTGTACATCCTCCAGGGTAACATGTGGCCTAGAGCGCAGCTGGGCTACACATGTGCATGTGTGTTTGTATATGTGTGTTTGTGTATGTATGTGTTTATGCATGTGTGTGCCTATATGTGGGTCTGTGTGTGTGTCTATGTATGTATTTGTGTGTGTTTGTATGTATGTGTGACCACATTTGTTCTTGGTTCATGTATGATACTGTAATTGTAAAGAATAGGAAAATCAACCTTTAAAGGATTATTCACCAAATAATCAAGTTATCTCTGATCCATAGGATCCAACCACTGAGCCCCCCAGAGGTTGTGAGATCAGTGGTCTGCAGACTCATCCTGGATGGAGCAGAGTTGTGTATCTTCGGCCTTTGCTCACTCCATTATCTATAGCACTGCTGAGCGCTGCGCTCGGCTATTTCCATCAGTTCCATAGACAATGAATAGAGCAGAAGTCCGGCATGCGCCCTTCAATTCATTCATGGCTGAGCTGCAGAGTCCTGTTCTGAGGATTGCTGGGGGTCCCAGTGGTCAGTCCCCCAAAAGTGAGCAAGTTATCCCTTATCATCGGGATTGAGGATAACTTGATTTATTTGGGGAATAGCCCTTTATCAGATACCAGATGGTATAGACACCAGACATATAACATAATATATACATGGTTGGGCTCCATGGCTGATGCCAAGGCAAGCACCAAAACGTGCGTAGTGGACACAGCAGCACAGACATATGCTTGTATAATTATTACATTTACTTTCACCTCTATTTTTGCACATGCACTTTAGAATTTCATGTTACCTTGCACATTAAGGCTGTGGTTCCACGATCTGGAACCACAGCGCTTTGGACGGAGCGGAAAGTCCGCTCCGCCCAAAGCCCAGCCCCCTAGTGAACACGTGGTAAATCCGGATGTGTTCCACATGTGTTGAACACATCTGGAATGACCGCAGTGCTACATAGCCCTGTGTTATTTCCCTTAGTCGCCGCAAGGGAATGGACATGCTGCGGTCTAAAAAGATGCGCCGCATGTCCGTTAACGCAGGTCTGCCACCTGCGTGTGCACAGTGGAGACGAGATTTCTTGATATCCACTCCACTATGCTGTAACATCTGGACGCTGCGTGTTTGACGCTGCGCCAGCGCACAGCGTCAAACACGCAGCAATTCCTGAGTGTTTCCTGACCGTGGAAACATACCCTTAGGGACATATATTTATACTCATCCTGCATTTATGTTGGTTGGATTGCACTTGTTATTAGTCTTTTTTTATTACCAACATACTGTGGTCTCAATTTTGATTCTATTGTCCCATGCTTTATAATTTAATATAGGGGTTTCTTTGGTTATTTTTTACTCATAACTCCCTTGCATATTATTTGTCTTGTGCGCCGCTACATTGGTCTCAGCTGGTCTATTTATGAACATGTATATTATTAATATTTTTGCTTGATGTATTGTTTAATAAACTTTTGGATATTTTAATTATATGCTTTGGTCGTATCTGCACAATTTTTCTGTATGAATTATGGTTGGGCTCAGCAGAACCGAATCCTAACGGAGATATATCTCTCCATCTCAGTAACAAAATATAAATATATATTTATTAGAGGTGTGGGGGCGAAATAGAACTTTTACTATGGTGCCGTGTGATGTCTATGTACACCCCTGCTTGCAGGGTGGCAATAATGAGGGTAATCTGGCCTGTTGTGGCTGCGGGGGTCCCACGGCGAGATCATCCTCATCATAAGCGGCATGACGGGCAGGGAGGGGGGCCCAGACACATTTCTTGCACAGGGGCCCCAAGCTGTCAGTGTCCCCTGTCTTGGCACTAGTAGCTGTGGAATATATTTAGCCCGTGTCCCTGGCCCGGGAGGTGAGCGCTTGCAGTCACAGTCTGCACACAGGCCCTATCTAAGCAAATCCTGCCGATAACCGCCTCTCCTGTGTTTCCTTCTCACTGACACGGTAAACTGGCTGCAAACAATATCTTATTACAACGGCCAAATAGCAGTGCAGGGAGGCCGCCCGGATAATCCTCCCAGACAAAGGCAGCAGCCTGGCTAACAGGTAGAGCACGTCTCTTCTGCGCATAATGGATGCTTCTAAAAATACAAAAAATAAACTGTAATGTCGGGAGCTGTGGGGACCTCCGTGCTGCTGGTTTACCCATGAAGGGTCCCTTATTGCATTGTTATTGCAATTATCACCTGGGCAATACTAAGGAAATCCTGAAAACATGATCTGTTGGTGGGCCTTGAGGACTGGAGTTGGGGAACCCTGCTTTATTGGATTGTTCCTTCCTTTAACACTTTCCTTTCCAGAGTGCACAGCTTAGAGGGCGCACAGCTGAGACTATACAGATACCAGACATGAAGATCTCCCTGACTAATCAGAGAGGAGAACACAAGGAGCAGCAAGGACAGCAGCCAATCATCTCCGGGGTTACACGCGGTGCGGCACACACTGTACACACAGCTGGAGGAGGCGATGTCTGTGTGTCACTGTCTGCTCACGTGATCTTCTGCATCAGTCCCCGGCATGGCTGGCATGTAGTGATGCTGCTGCTGCTGCAGGGCCTGGACTGGAGAAGGGGAAGCTGCCGGGCATCCTGTCCTCCCCCCTCATTGACACACTGCCTGCACTGGGCTGATTAGTTGCACTGGTGTGACTGGTAAGTGCCTCC
This sequence comes from Oophaga sylvatica, assembly GCA_033576555.1. NCBI lineage: Eukaryota > Metazoa > Chordata > Amphibia > Anura > Dendrobatidae > Oophaga > Oophaga sylvatica. Next base: position 569,912,019 of record JARQOD010000002.1, read on the forward strand.
ATCTCTTTCTATTATGCTGTTAATATTCACTCATTATATTATTATAATAAACAGGAAGCAATTATAGGAAGAAGGTTTTTTTTTTTTGTAGACGCCGATGACCATAAAGATAAGCAGCAGAACATTTACTGACAGTGACGGTGTCTACCATAGTATTAACATCCTGCTAAAATATTTCTCATATATAAAAATCACACAGGCACATTTCTGTCTTTTATTCAACTGTTATTATTGTTTTATTTTTAATTGGTATTAGATCTCTGAAGATGTTTTCATATTTACATTCCCTGAAGTGCATTGAATGACTTGTAAGTCTCCTTAATAGGACCTGGCATTCTCTAAAAGGAGATACTTTACCCATTAGACCCCCTGTCAGAGGCTTCTCACCCAGCTGAATCAGATCTCCTTCTTTGCATTGGTTAGTGGGGCAAACACATGTCTGCAAATGGAGTGTCTGGTTTGGCTTCTTATTCTAAATCATGTGGTAAGGATGTTTAAAGGGAATCTGTCACCAGGATTTTGCTACCTCATCTGAGAGCAGCATAATGTAAGGAAAGAGACCCTGATTCCAGTGATGTATCACTTAGTTTACTGGGTGCAGTAGTTGTGACTCAGAGTTTTTAGATTTAGCAAGGAGCAGAGCTTAGAAAGCTAACCCCGCCCACACCTTTATGTACATTGTCTATTGACTATAAGCTGTTTATCACAGGAGGGGGCGTGGTCAGACCAGAGCTCACATGCACTGCGGTTAGGGCTATGCTAATCTCTTGCTGATAAAACCTTTATTGTAGGTGAACAACAGCACATAGCCTAATAAGTGACACATTGCTGAATTCAATGTCTCAGCTGCTATCTCATGCTGTCCTTAGATTACATAGTAAAAACTTGTCGACAGATTACATTTAACTAGTTGATATTGACTTTTTAAGATTGCTACCTCCATTAGATGGCACTAGAGTTCCTGTCTTCTTCCTCTCAGACTAGGCTATTTGCTTACAGTTGGAAAAGCTATAAACTCATCCTTTAATCAATGTCTGTAAAGGGGTCTTCTCGATATTTATGACCCCCAATGACCACTAGAGCAAGGGCATATAGTCCCCATTCTATTCCTCATTCCTGCCAGATGCAGGTATTTGAATGGAGCGGCATGGTGGAGTAGATGCCCTGCTGGTCTCATCGCTGCTGAATGACTGACGTAAACACCTGAATGCTGGGCTTATTTTTCGCCTCTCCTATGGTTGTTGATTCCGGACTGCCCCTCTATTCAAACTCTTCCTTTAGATTTTCTGTGTTTCACAGTCCATATACAGGTCCCCTAATCCCGATTAGGCATAAATGAGGCTTAGTTTGGGTTAGGAGACCACCACCGGTCGGCATTGGGGTTCTTTGAAACATGGACATCTGAATTGTAGTCGTGATGTTAGGAGAAACAGAAGCCCACTTTAGTGATTGATGGGGACCCCAGCAATCAGATATGTATTACCTATACAGCAGATAGGGGAGATATTTCTATTATGGGAATCCCCTTTAAGTCTGGGTATGTTTCAGATTAGAAAGCACATTGTGTGATGGTCCTTAAGCTCATAGAAATAAAAGGATCTAAATATTTAAAAAGTATTCCTGTAAATGTAGAGTCTGTAGAATATGCTCTCGGGTTCAGTCTGGGACTTCAGCAGAACACAGAGCTGTTTGTGCACTTTGCTTCTGTATAAATGGAGTCTGTCAGCTCTATTCTGCTCATTAACCATTAATAGTGCTGGGCAGGGGCTAAATCAGAAGTGTGAACATGTCTCTGTGGCGTTTGGGAGAAGCGAGAAATCAAACCTTTAATCCAAATTCATATAAGGTCACAAGTGCCCGGGGGGCATTCCCAAACCTGTCAAGTGCTTAGTGTATCCTCTGTAATCTCTGCCCTTCGTCATCTTGATCTTGAGCGAGTGCTCCAAGGTTCTGCTCCATGCTTGTCACTGACATGAAAGAGCAGTTCATCAAGAACAAACATGGGAAAAAAAGTGAGAAGGAAACCTACAGTCTCCATCCGTCTGCATGTACGGTATAACTGCGTGAAAGAAGACTCACATGGACAATATGGAGCTCATTGATGATAGATTATAAATATAGGCTATACACAACAGTGGTTTACAAAGTTGTGGTTCAAGTGCCACATTGTTAGATTATTCCACTCTCGGGCCACGCAATAGAAATAAAAGGGACATTCTCATCTGAGACATTTATGCCTGATAGGTAGGAATTCCGCTTCTGAAAAGGAGCAGATGAGGTGGCTATCTCCATAGCATACATCTGGTTGTATACATCAGGATATCGCAGGCTCAGCTGTATTAATGAAAACTCCTCTACAGTTTGCACTGCAGCCGCATAAAAAAATGTATTTAGATAAATAAAAAAATAAATTAAATTAAATAAAATATGTGTATATGTGTAGCCCTGGTGGTAGGCACACGCAGTACCCTGGGGAGTGTATGGCGAGACGGCGGCTTAATGCTCAATATGCATTCATTCTACACACACTGGACACACCCTTGGGGTAGTGAAGTATACTCTAGGGAGTGGTCAAAGTAGTGGGTGTAGGGTGATTTTAAAAGGAGTCTAGTTCCTGTCTCCGGACAGAAAAGACGCATGAAGTGGAGCTTAGACCTCTGTGGAAAGAGGAGAGAGGAGTCTAGCCTGCTTCATAACCAGTTCAAATAGTGGAGTCCGGTATAGGTTTTAAAATATACCTTAGTCTGGTCAGAGCTGGATTATCTCTCAGCACACATTGAAGAAAGGAAGGAGTATCAGCACAGAAAGACTTCAGCGTTCCTGTCTAAGGACAGTATCAGGTACAGAGACGTGCTCCTGCCTGTGACAACTGAGCATCTGTGGCTGGCTCTATTGGAAGGAGAAAGATTGGAAGTGACTGCTCGACCCCTGGCTAGTGAGAATGTTTATGTTACCAGCGTGGACAAGGCGAAAGGCAAGTGGATTGTAGAATTGGTGCTAAAGGATTGCTTAAGTCTAGCACCCTGTTTACCGGTCACTGGGGACCGAAGAGTCGCTGTTGTTTCAGGCACAGAGGCAGAAAAACCAGGAATCTACCGGACCCTAGGTCGCGGCAGACAAGCCCCATATAGTCGGTACGTAGCTGGGGTCAGGGGGAGTGAAGACTTTGGCGTTCTGCAGGACAAACATAAGTATTCAGCTCCTTCACAGGAAGATCCCTAACACTAAGCTGACTGGGCAGTTACAGCTAAGATTTGCTGGAATCATAGAGGGAACTACGCTTCAGGCTGGTTGTACTCGTTCATTGGAGTTAAAGGAGGCCCCTAACTTGTCCAGCTGCCGTCTCAAAATACACTCCCTTTGGATCAGCCTCCCCGGGACCTGCCTTGACATTCAGCAAGTAAAGGTATGGAAAGACATTGACTGTGTGAGACTGTGTTATTTACCGGCACCCGACTTCACCATCTTAACAGACTTTGAGGGAAGAGTCCCACCTGTAGGGGACCTGACATCTAGCTGCCACACCATCCCCTCAGAGATCTACAGCAGCGCTGGTACCCATGACCAGAATACTACAGGTGGCGTCACGAACTGTATATAGTTATCCCCTGTAAATATATCCCCCAACAACATACGCCAGACCGCCCGGGCCACAGACCGAGCCACAGCTACCTGTGACACAAATCCCATAGACTTCTACGGGCTCGGCTCTGAGTACCCCATTGCCCTGGTAATCCACAATTGTGGTGGCGGGTCGACACAACTAAACTTGGCGTCACGAACAGGATACCAAACTCGCGAAATTGCGAGCCCTGCGTGCCTAAGGACTTGTTTTTGTGAAAAGGACTGTTTGCACTTTTGGCGCCAAAATCGCCATTTTTGTCGCCATATTCGCGCCCTCAGGCGCTGGAGAAGAAGGTGGGCGTACCTTCGTGGGCGTCTACCCCCCTGTGGCGCGAAGAAAATGCCTGTCCTCTCAAAGTGCTATTATAACATGCGGTCCTGCCCTACAGCAAAGGAGGTCCGCCTCCTCTTCACCTTCCCTGCGAGGAGGAGGAGACGCAAATCCCACCTCCACGGAAGAGACCGGATGTCTCCACAGAAAGAAAGAATCTTCTGGAGCGTGATGGAGGCAGGACGAGTGGAGCCGAGCGGAGCAGCGGAGGAAAGCAGGCCCCGTGCCCCAGCCAAGCTGCCACCAACTCCGGAGTTATCCGTGATCCTGCACCTGCAACAGGCGTTGTTAGAGGTGCGGGAGGAGAACTCACGCCTAAAGAAGTTGTTCCAACCTGGCCTGGAGGAGATAGAGAGACGCCGCTGTAACCTGCAGAAATGGCGGATGACGAACACGGCGTCTCCTCCCCTCAACGAACCCCCACGATTCAAAGTACCGAAAAGTCTGCTGCCCAAGGCGGAGGAGCAACCGGAGGCTGCCCCCGAAAGTACCGTTCCCGATCCCACTGGTGAAGCGGTGGATGCGGAGGAGGTCGAGGAGGTACAGCCAATCCCGGAACGCCCGCCCGGCCAGGAGGCCGCAGCAGATTATCAATCCCCGGCAGGGACACCGGAGGGGTCCTGTCCGTCACTGCCAGATGTGGACTGGGACGAGATGGCGCGCCTGGATGACGTCGCCTACACCGCCCAGTGGGAGCAAGAATGGCGGAGTCGTGAGGAGACGAAGAGGCGCCAGCAGGAGGAAGCGCGGGAAATCAAGAAGAACCGCCAGCGACAGTTTGCCGAGCTGATTGCTGATAAGGAGACTGTCCGTCGCGACAAAGGTACCTTACGGGAACCGCGGCGGCAGGGGTGTGTGACTGAGTTCCAGCTCCGGAAGGGCTGGGGCTTTATTCGTGAACCGGGCCTCTACCCAGCGGTCTTCGTCAGCAGGCGTGACGTGGAATCTCACCTGCCACAAGGCCATCCCGGGAGGGACTTAGTGAACGGCGACATAGTCACCTATACGCGGCATTGGGGAATGAAGGGGTGGTATGCCCTGAACGTCGCCATCGTCCGCGACCCCGTCCCAGACGCAGGTATCGTCACCATTACCGCAGCGTCCCCGTATCCAGCTTCAGCAGCATCCGGCTGTGCCCCAGCATCGCCCCCGTCAAAGTCATCGCAACATGCGACCCAAAGTCTATCGCAAGTGAAAGCCATTTCCATATCGCCAGATGCGACCCAGTCTAGATCGCAAACCCTGACGCGGTCTATATCATTAACAGTAATGGAGACGCAATCGGTGTCGTGTGAAGAAAGTGTACCGGTTGCGCCCCTAGAGGTTCAAACCAGAGATGTCGCAACCCAAACCCTGATCGCAGCACATGATTTGCTGGTCTTAGGATCTAGGGCCCATTGCGTTGTTCCAGCCCCCGGGGTGGAAAGCGTACTATTTGTTGAGTAAATATATAGAAAGAATTGGTAAGGTCCATAAAGGATCTACCATCAGTCAAAGTTTGAAAAATGTTTATAAAGTTTTTGCACAAGTTTATATATAATGTATATATATATAGTCCTAATTATAGAATGCCCGGCTGGGTAAATGGTGAAAAGAACCATAAAAAGTTATTGCACTTTATCATAATGTGATTTGATATATGCCTTTGGTTTACAATGGACTCGTAGGTTGAGGACTGAGACAGCCTAAAAACTTTCTTGTACATAGTTGCGCTCCGGCGCCCTATCTTGGTTTTACATAAGCCATACATATCTACCTCTGAAAAACAAAACCCGTATGGTGTGGCACTGAGTGAGGTCTGCACTTGGATGTCCTGCAGCCCACCCAGGACCCACGTTGAAGGTTTGGTGCGGGTCCTTCACAAGTATCTTGTAAATTTATTTATTGAAATGACATTTGATACTATTTGTATTAAAGTTTGTAACGTTCGAAGTATTCTTACCTCCCGGATGGGAAGATGTTATTGTTCCAAATGTTATTGCATAAACAAAATTTTTCTGTCTTTTGTATTTCACAGCCCGGGAGTGCTGTCATTTACCATGGGGGAATGTGTAGCCCTGGTGGTAGGCACACGCAGTACCCTGGGGAGTGTATGGCGAGACGGCGGCTTAATGCTCAATATGCATTCATTCTACACACACTGGACACACCCTTGGGGTAGTGAAGTATACTCTAGGGAGTGGTCAAAGTAGTGGGTGTAGGGTGATTTTAAAAGGAGTCTAGTTCCTGTCTCCGGACAGAAAAGACGCATGAAGTGGAGCTTAGACCTCTGTGGAAAGAGGAGAGAGGAGTCTAGCCTGCTTCATAACCAGTTCAAATAGTGGAGTCCGGTATAGGTTTTAAAATATACCTTAGTCTGGTCAGAGCTGGATTATCTCTCAGCACACATTGAAGAAAGGAAGGAGTATCAGCACAGAAAGACTTCAGCGTTCCTGTCTAAGGACAGTATCAGGTACAGAGACGTGCTCCTGCCTGTGACAACTGAGCATCTGTGGCTGGCTCTATTGGAAGGAGAAAGATTGGAAGTGACTGCTCGACCCCTGGCTAGTGAGAATGTTTATGTTACCAGCGTGGACAAGGCGAAAGGCAAGTGGATTGTAGAATTGGTGCTAAAGGATTGCTTAAGTCTAGCACCCTGTTTACCGGTCACTGGGGACCGAAGAGTCGCTGTTGTTTCAGGCACAGAGGCAGAAAAACCAGGAATCTACCGGACCCTAGGTCGCGGCAGACAAGCCCCATATAGTCGGTACGTAGCTGGGGTCAGGGGGAGTGAAGACTTTGGCGTTCTGCAGGACAAACATAAGTATTCAGCTCCTTCACAGGAAGATCCCTAACACTAAGCTGACTGGGCAGTTACAGCTAAGATTTGCTGGAATCATAGAGGGAACTACGCTTCAGGCTGGTTGTACTCGTTCATTGGAGTTAAAGGAGGCCCCTAACTTGTCCAGCTGCCGTCTCAAAATACACTCCCTTTGGATCAGCCTCCCCGGGACCTGCCTTGACATTCAGCAAGTAAAGGTATGGAAAGACATTGACTGTGTGAGACTGTGTTATTTACCGGCACCCGACTTCACCATCTTAACAGACTTTGAGGGAAGAGTCCCACCTGTAGGGGACCTGACATCTAGCTGCCACACCATCCCCTCAGAGATCTACAGCAGCGCTGGTACCCATGACCAGAATACTACAGGTGGCGTCACGAACTGTATATAGTTATCCCCTGTAAATATATCCCCCAACAACATACGCCAGACCGCCCGGGCCACAGACCGAGCCACAGCTACCTGTGACACAAATCCCATAGACTTCTACGGGCTCGGCTCTGAGTACCCCATTGCCCTGGTAATCCACAATTGTGGTGGCGGGTCGACACATATATATTTATATTATATTTGTACACTGCTCAAAAAAATAAAGGGAACACTCAAATAACACATCCTAGATCTGAATGAATGAAATATTCTCATTGAATACTTTGTTCTGTACAAAGTTGAATGTGCTGAAAACAAAATCACACAAAAATCATCAATGGAAATCAAATTTATTAACCAATGGAGGCCTGGATTTAGGATCACCCACAAAATTAAAGTGGAATGTAATGTCCTTAAAACAAGTCAAAATGATGCTCAGTAGTGTGTGTGGTCTCCACGTGCCTGTCTGACCTCCCTGTGCCTGTATGACCTCCCTACAACGCCTGGGCAGGATTCATGTCTGGGGAACGGGCGGGCCAGTCCATAGCTTCAATGCCTTCATCTTGCAGGAACTGCTGACACACTCCAGTCACATGAGGTCTGTCATTGTCCTGCATTAGGAGGAGCCCAGGGCCAACCGCACCAGCATATGGTCTCACAAGGGGTCTGAGGATCTCATCTTGGTACCTAATGGCAGTCAGGCTACCTCTGGTGAGCACACGGAGGACTGTGCGGTCCTCCAAAGAAATGCCACCCCACACCATTACTGACCCACTGCCAAACCGGTCATGCTGAAGGATGTTGCAAGCAGCAGATCGCTCTCCATGGCATTTCCAGACTCTGTCACTTTTGTCACATGTGCTCAGTGTGAACCTGATTTCAACTGTGAAGAGCACAGGGCGCCAGTGGCGAATATGCCAATCCTGGTGTTCTGTGGCAAATGCCAAGCATCCTGCACCGTGTTAGGCTGTGAGCACAACCCCCATCTGTGCACGTCGGGCACTCAGACCATCCTCATGCAGTCGGTTTCTAACTTTTTGTGCAGACACATGCACATTTGTGGCCTGCTGGAGGTCATTTTGCAGGGCTCTGACAGTGCTCCTCCTGTTCCTCCTTGCACAAAGGCAGAGGTAGCGGTCCTGCTGCTGGGCTGTTGCCCTCCTACGGCCCCCTCCACGTCTCCTGGTGTACTGGCCTGTCTCCTGGTAGCACCTCCAGCCTCTGGACACTACGCTGACAGATACAGCAAACCTTCTTGCCACAGCTCGCATTGATGTGCCATCCTGGATGAGCTGCACTACCTGAGCCACTTGTGTGGGTTGTAGAGTCCATCTCATGCTACAACGAGTGTGAAAGCACAGCCAACTTTCAAAAGTGACCAAAACATCAGCCATAAAGCATTGGTACTGAGATGTGGCCTGTGGTCCCCACCTGCAGAACCACTCCTTTATTGAGTGTGTCTGAGTTTGATTTACTTGGAGTTATATTCTGTTGTTTAAGTGTTCTCTTTATTTTTTGAGCAGTGTATGTATTTATGATTTATGTATAGGAGTCAGTGGTTATCTGTTAGTGCCAAATAAACGTGTGTCTGCCCATAATTTCTACCAAAAAATTAGTTAAAGGTGTGCGGCCCTATTTTTTGTTTTTTGTAATATACATTGGGGTGTGCCCCACCCAGGGCTCGCACACTTATCCACCCATTTTTCCCACACAAGGTTTCATTTATGAGCTACGCCTGGTATCATTTTCCCACGCAGATGAAGCTGGTTTGGCACATTAGTGATGGGGACCATCCATATTAAAGGTACACCTTGACATGACTGGATGGCTTTTGCGCTTTTCGATCAAAAATGCTAAGAACCGTATTTTGTGGGTTATAAGACCATAAGACGCACCCAAAATTTTGGCCTGCAAAATAGGAAAAGCAATTTTTAAATAAAATGGTGCTGCTTCTTATATTCCCTTATAACGGTAGTTTAACTGGGAGGCAGCTGCCATGGAGCGGGGTCGCTACTTCAGAAGGCTTCCGGCGGTCGCCATTTTCCCAAAGCCCACCGCAGGAATATCATTGGAAAATGGACTCTGCTCACCAGTGCGGACACCTGAGATCCCATGCACCACAGCATCACCCCGCTCCTGCTGCCGCCCCCCATAATTCCTAGTCGCATTCTATACCTGTAGACCGTAAGAATTTAGATCAAACCTCGACATGAAAAATGTCAATATCCAACAACACTGGTGAGAAACGCTGATCTTTTATTCCCTGACTGAAGCTTACTGACGCATGTCTCAGATTGAAGACCACAATGCACCATAGTGTAGACTTAAAGGGGGAGATACATACTGTACAGTATCTTACCACATACGCTTTTGTTGATGCATTTTGTCATCGGTTACTTCCCATTAATATAATTTCTGTATAATGTAGGGTTCACACTTTTTTCAATATGTCTCATATAGAAACTGATGACAAATGATAATAAATCAAAATTATGATGAATCCTGTTCAGGTGGGATCTCTACAGATCTGCCTATAGCACGAGTAGGATCTACTGAGAGCACTAGATCATAGTAAATCGTTTAGTGCATTTCTGACATAATTACTGAGTTCCCTGACTATATCCTTCTGCTTACAGATCTTATACTCGGGCTTCTTGCTTTCTAACTGTGATCTAAACAGCAAAACACATCTTCAAAACAGGAAATTTTTACATCAGATATTGTAGATGCCATCGGCTGTGACTAAGCCGTTACAGTTCTCAGTAAGTGTGATGTATCTTGCAAAATATTGTGAATGTATTTCATTCTAAGGCCAGAGTCACACTACCGTAGAATACGGGTGAGTGTTATGCGAGAAAAAAATCACATAGCACTCAGACCAGTGTTAATCCATGGGGCAGCTCACATCAGCATTTATTTTCTCGGGCGTATTCAGCGTGCGTGTAAAATCACAGCATGCTGCGATTGGCACCGAGACTCAGCTGAGACTCGCCAATGCAAGCTTATGGGACCATGCAAGTGCTGTCCGATTTTTACGCACCGGTGTCCTTTGAAAAGCCGGCAATTCATGTGCCGCATACAGTAAAATCACACTGACAGGTTAGAATAGAATAGATAGAATAGAATAGATATATACACATAGAATACATAGATATACAGATGTCAGTGACACACACAGACATATATATATATGTATATATATATATATATATTATATATATACATATATATATATATATATATATATATATATTACATACATAGATAGAAGAAAAACCGGCAATTCATCTGCCGTGTTCTGTAAAATCAGACCAGGAGCGGACAGGATAGAAGAGATGTATTACATACAGTAAATACAAATAGAATAGGTAGATATAGAGATGTCTGTGAAAAATACAATTAGTACAGTGTGTGTGCAGCTTACTGTACATGTATTTAATTAATAAAGATTATTTTTTGGAAAAAGATGGCGTGGGTTCCCGCGTAATTTTCGTAACCAGCAGAGGGAAAGTCGACGGTTGGGGGCCGATGTTTATAGCCTGGAAAATGGGTAATACCCATGGAGCTTCCCAGGCTATTAATATCAGTTCACAACTAGATACTTAACCTTTTCTGGCTATGAAAATGGTGGACCCTAAAAAAAATTACGTAGGGTCCCCCTATAATTAATAACCAGCAAAGGCTATGCAGACAGCTGCGGGCTGATATTAATAGCCTGGGAAGGGGCCATGGATACTGCCCACCAGGCTAAAAACTTCAGTTCTCAGCCGCCCCAGAAAAAGGCACATCTCTAAGATGCGCCAATTCTGGCTCTTCTCACTTGCCCTGTAGTGGTGGCAAGTGAGGTGATAGTAGGGGGATTGATGTCACCTTTATATTGCCACATAGGTGAAGGGAGTTCATTGGCTGTGAACTCGTAGGACCTGTCTGAAAGCACCGCAAGCAGTATAACTTTCTCACGCTCACCGTGCCGTCAGATAGTGAATTGGGGTTCACAGAGAGACACTGTGTGTGTCACTGACATCTATATATCTATGTATTCTTTGTGTATATACCTATTCTATCCATTCTAATCTAACCTGTCACGTTGTGATTATACTGTACCCGGCACATGAATTGCCAGATTTTAATCTATCTATCTATCTATCTATCTATCTATCTATCTATCTATCTATCTATCTATCTATCTATCTGTCTGTCTGTCTGTCTGTCTGTCTGTCTGTCTGTCTGTCTGTCTGTCTGTCTGTCTGTCTGTCTATCTATGTGTGTGTGTTTTGATGAATATTTCCTTTGAAAACGATGTGTAAATGACAAAGAGAATTGCGCTATGTAAAAGCTCATGTTAAAATTGCATTGCAATCGGATAGCAATCGCACTGCACTCGGATGTAAATTGGATGCTAGTTGTGAAAAATTGGATTGCACTCGTACGACACTAGTGCGACTCTTGTCAGGGAGACTTTTTCACTCGTTTAGTGTGACTCCGACTTAACAATGACTTGCAAGATTTATGAAACGACCAAGGTGCAAACACTCCATGAGTGCAAGAAAAATTCTCACTTCTGTGAAAGGGGTTTTCCACCCCAGTGCAAACTTTCTGCAAGCAATGCAGCTTAACACTGGCAGCTGGTAACATACACTGTGCTTGGATTCACCTTTTCTGGCTGATTCGAGTGGTCATCGCGTGACTGCCTGCATGAGATTGTTCTATTGAGAGAAGCGGATGAGAATCTAGTCAGCACATGACCGCAAGTATGAAAAGCTCAAATTGCTAACTGTTAAGGTATGTCTCCACGTTCAGGAAGCGCTGCGTGTTTGACACTGTGTACAGCCGCAGCGTCAAACACGCAGTGTCCAGATGTTACAGCATAGTGGAGGGGATTTCATGAAATCCTGTCTCCACTATGCGCTAAAACATGCAGGCATCAGACCTGCGTAAACGGACATGCGGCGCATCTTTTCAGATCACAGCATGTCCTTTTACCGAGCGTCGCCGCATGGTAAATAGCAGAGTCCTATGTAGCGCTGCGGTGATTCCGGATGTGTTCAATGAATCACCGCGTGTTCAGAAGGGGGCGGGGCTTTGGGCGGAGCGGGGTTTCCGCTCCGTCCAAAACGCCGGCATTACGCTAAATGGAACCATACCCTTAATATTCGGCAAGCTGCAGAGTTTGCCAAAAAATGACTGCATCGCTTGTAATGCAGCTTTCATACACCAGGCAACGCAAAGTTTTATAATATTTTACTACGTTATGAAAATGGCAGGAAATAATTTTAACATTTTATTAGCTTTGCTTATCTGTGACCATGTGGTCTGGGTAATCACGCCCACATCCCCCTCACAGCTGATCCACCTCAGTCCCAGATATATTCAGAGCCATGCGTCTGCACAGACGTAGTCTGCACAGGCTTACTATTTCAAATTCCATATTTCAAATTACAGATTTCTAATTACTATACTATGAATTAGACTAGAATTGGACTGGAATTTGACTGTAAGTTGACCGAATATATATCCACTACCATGTTTCCTTTTCTTTTCACTTTCACCCCCATACTACTTACTTTCTTCCTGTTCCCTGTAATCCCCCCACCTAGTAAGGAAGTAGTCATTTCCCCCTCCATTCTCCCCAGACATCTCACCTTCTCCTCAGAACTGTTCCTCCACGTACAATCCTTTTTCTCCAGAAACACACGGCCACACCATGTCTTATCCTGTTCCCACCTTTTAACGCTCTGTCTGTTACTCCTCACTGCTGGTGATATATCCCCAAATCCTGGCCCTCCTCAACACATCCCCACACTCACTTCTATCACCCTGCCACGATCCTCTACACGTCCTCGCAACCATGATAACCTCATACCCATTCACCCAGCCCCCACTCCCCCGGTCCCCCTACCTGGAGCACTATGGAACGCACGCTCTGTCTGCAACAAACTGTCATTTATCCACGACCTCTTCATCACCAATAAACTCTCCTTCCTTGGCATCACCGAAACCTGGCTCACCCCCTCTGACTCAGCCTCTCCAGCTGCACTTTCTTATGGCGGATTCCACCTATCTCACACCCCCCGCCCCAGCAACAAACGTGGTGGAGGAGTTGGTTTGCTCCTATCTGATACCTGCTCCTTTGCCCCAATTCCACTACCCCCCTCCGCTACTACTCCCTCATTTGAGGTGCACTCCGTCCGCATCTACTCCCCCTCCAACCTCCAGCTGGCTGTCATCTACCGCCCCCCAGAACTTGCCATCTCCACCTTTCTCGACCACTTCACCACCTGGCTGCTTCATTTCCTCTCTGCTGACATCCCCACTATCATCATGGGTGACTTCAACATCCTCATTGATGCTTCCACCCCAGCGGCCTCTAAACTTTTATCGCTCACTGCCTCCTTTGGCCTCACTCAATGGTCCTCTGCGGCCACTCACAAAGATGGTCACACGCTCGACCTTATCTTCACCCGCCTCTGTTCCCTTACTAATCTCACTAACTCACCCCTTCCCCTGTCTGACCACAACCTACTGACGTTCTCTTCTCTCTCCTCTTCTAGTGCACAACCCCCACTCCACAAACTCACTCACCCTCGCAGAAATCTCAAACACCTCAATTTACCAATGCTCTCTGAGTCCCTCCTCCCTCTTACAGACATATCTTCACTTCACGACACAGATTCTGCTGCCACCTTTTATAACACTGCAATAACAGCAGCACTTGACTCGGCTGCCCCCCTCACACATAGCAAAACTTGTACAATCAACAGGCAGCCCTGGCTGACCAGCCTCACCAAAGAATTGAGACGGGCTTCCAGGGTTGCTGAGCGGAGATGGAAAAAATCCCGCTCTGCCGAGCACCTAACCGCATACAAGCAGTCCCTCACCAGCTTCAAGTCCACGCTCACTGCTGCAAAGCAAACTTACTTCTCATCTCTCATATCCTCCCTGTCTCACAACCCTAAACAGCTCTTCAACACTTTCAATTCTCTACTCTGTCCCCCAGCACCTCCCCCTTCTCCTCTCATTTCTGCTGAAGACTTTGCCTCTTTCTTTAAGCAGAAGATCGATACGATCAGAGAAAGCTTTGGCCCACAGCCCCCACTGCCCCTCTTAGCTGCTCAACCCTCTTCCTCCAAAGCCAACTTCTCCACTATGACAGAAGATCAGCTCTCCACCCTCCTATCAAGATCACACCTCACCACTTGCACGCTTGACCCGCTGCCATCCCACCTCATCCCTAGCCTCGCCACCGTCTTCACCCCTACTCTAACACACCTCTTCAACCTCTCACTTACAAATGGTGTCTTCCCCTCATCCTTCAAACATGCCTCGATCACACCCATTCTCAAAAAGACCTCCCTTGACCCATCCTCTGTGTCTAGCTATCGCCCGATATCTCTTCTCCCTTATGCCTCAAAACTACTGGAACAGCATGTCCATCTTGAACTGTCCTCCCACCTCTCCTCCTGCTCCCTCTTTGACCGCTTACAATCAGGCTTCCGACTGCATCACTCAACTGAAACTGCCCTAACTAAAGTCACCAACGACCTACTAACCGCCAAGAGCAAGCGTCACTACTCTGTCCTCCTTCTCCTGGACCTGTCTTCTGCCTTCGACACTGTGGACCATTCCCTCCTGTTACAGATTCTCTCATCTCTTGGCATCACAGGCCTGGCCCTATCCTGGATCTCATCATATCTAACAAACCGAACATTCAGTGTCTCCCTCTCCCACACCACCTCCTCACCTCGCCCCTGTCTGTCGGTGTTCCCCAAGGTTCAGTTCTTGGACCCCTACTCTTCTCCATCTACACCCTCGGCCTGGGACAGCTCATAGAATCCCATGGTCTTCAGTATCATCTCTACGCCGATGACACGCAGATCTACCTACCTGGACCTGACCTCACCTCCTTACTGACCAAAATCCCAAAATTCTGTCTGCTATCTCTGCTTTCTTCTCTGCTCGCTTTCTAAAACTGAACATGGACAAAACAGAATTCATCATCTTTCCCCATCTCACTCTACCCCCCCACCAGACCTGTCCATTAACATCAATGGCTGCTCACTTTCCCCAGTCCCGCACGCTCGGTGCCTCGGAGTGATCCTCGACTCTGCCCTCTCTTTCAAGCCACATGTCCAAACCCTAGCCTCCTCCTGCCGTCTCAAACTCAAAAATATTTCCCGGATCCGTGCATTCCTTGACCATGAAAGTACAAAAACACTAGTGCATGCCCTCATCATCTCCCGCCTCGACTACTGCAACCTCCTACTCTCTGGCCTTCCCTCTAGCACTCTGGCACCACTCCAATCCATCCTGCACTCTGCTGCACGACTAATACACTTGTCTCCCCGCTATTCCCCAGCCTCTCCTCTCTGTCAAGCCCTTCATTGGCTTCCTATCGTTCAGAGGCTCCAGTTCAAAACCCTAACCATGACCTACAAAGCCATCCACAATCTGTCTCCTCCATACATCTGTGACATGGTCTCACGGTACATACCCACACGCAACCTTCGATCCTCTCAAGATCTCCTCCTCTACTCCCCTCTTATCTCTTCTTCCCACAACCGCATACAAAGCTTCTCCCGAGCCTCTCCCATACTCTGGAACTCTCTACCCCAACACATCAGACTCGCGCCTACCATGGAAACCTTCAAAAAGAACCTGAAGACCCACCTCTTCCAACAAGCCTACAACCTGCAGTGATCATCAGTCTACTGAACCACCGCACGATCAGCTCTTCCCTCTCCTAGTGTATCCTCACCCATCCCTGTAGATTGTGAGCCCTCGCGGGCAGGGTCCTCTCTCCTTCTGTACTTGTGTGTGCCCTGTATTGCTCATGTTTACTGTACTTGTCTATACTTGCCCCTCTTCACATGTAAAGCGCCATGGAATAAATGGCGCTATAAAAATCTATAATAATAATAATAATAACATTTGAATCTTACGTGCAGTTTTCTTTTTGTTTAAATTGTACCTGTCTTTTCACACAAAACCTGCAGTTAAGCGTAGCCTTTCTACCCCCATCCACCACATCAGGTGAAAACTGACTTTGGTGCATCTAGGAGTGTAAGATATCCTAGAACTGTCCAATTGTCATCCTCTGTCACTTGCCATCCATACCTTTTCAGTTGTGCAGTTTTTCTTAATCAACGTTCTGCTAGCACTATAGTTTCTAGAGCTGCCATTCTCCTCACATCCTATCATGCATCGGTTTTGCTACTGTATGATGTCTTGCTTCTCTAAACTGAAGGTCTTCCAGCTTGCTATGCCTGCATAGAGCTTGACAGACTGGAGAGCTGGAGCAGAGATATATATTCCCTCCCCCATTTCCTGTAATAAGTAGTGTAAAAACTAGTCTGATGGGCCCCAGTGCAAAATTTGGACCAGGGCTCCACCTGCATTGGTTAGATGTATGGATCTTGTAGGGTTCTAGATCCTATAAAGACATACGTGTTTGCTCCCCATGTAATGATGTCTTCCATTCTGGCCCCTTCCTATAATAATGTCCCTCATCTTGATAATTCCTGCAATAATATCCCCATGCTAGTCCCTTCCTGTAATAATGTCCCCATTATAGCCCTTTCCTATAATAATGTCCCCCGTTCTAGATCCTTCCCGTATTGATAGCCCACATCCTGGGCCTCTTCCTGCCATAATGTCCCACATCCTGGGCCCCTATCTGGTATAAAATCCCTCATCCTGGGCCCCTTCCTGGTATAAAATCCCCCACCCAGAGCCACTTTCAGTAATTATGTCCTCGATTCTGCCGTTCTTCTCCAACACACTTAAAAAATAAATTCTTCTTGCTTTACATTATCAAATGAGATTATGCTGTCTGATAACTACATTGATCATTTAACACAGGATTGGATACCAAAAAGGGGACAAATCATAATAGGACTTTTCACAACAAAATCCACTGTGGAAATATCACTAACAAATCTATTTTATTGTGCAAACCCTGCAAGAGCTAAAATCTGTGGTAAAAATCTGCATTGTCCATTAATTTCTACTGCGGATTTTCTTTGTAATGTTTGGATAAGATTTTATAAAATCATATTTTGGCACTGATTTTAGATGAAAAATCAGTATATTCTTCACATGTGAACATACCTTAAGTCTTTCCTTGTTTCCTTTTCTTTATTTTTGTTCCACTCCTGATCTTTGGCTCAAAAAGCTATATGTGTGATTTCTGACCTTAATGACATAGTGACCACATGATGACAATATTTTTAAGTACATTCCATGATTTTATAAAACATATCCGACTGTTGAAACCCTCACCTCTCCAGCACCACCACTCCTAGTGGTCCAGTGGTGATAGTATCCCTTGCCATCAACTGATTAGTATTCATTATTTCTATGTTTTATAACATTTCCTTCTCTTACTCAAGGTTTTAAAAATCCCAGAAATCCTATTAAAGGGTTATTCCCTATCCATGTAATAGGGGTAATTTGCTGATCCCTGTGGGTCCAACCGAAAGGACCTCCAGCGATCCCAAGGCAAGGGCTTTGGAATCCCGGAAATGGCTTAAATTGAGAATAAAGGGCAACATTTAACCTTTAAAAGATTATTGGTTTCACAAAAAATCAACTTATCCACTAACCTTAAGATAGGGAATAACTTGCTGATAGCTGCAGGTGCTGCCACTGGTGATAACCAGCAATTTCAAAATCAGGGTACAGGAACCCCGAGAACAGGGCTCTGCAGCCCTGTCTGATATTAGGTGGATAAGTACATGCTTGACATTCTTTCCATTTATTGCCTATGGGACTGCTGAGTACAATCTTTATTTTTTTTCCCATAGACAATTCTCACGCTGTGACTGTAAGTGATTAGGGAAAGGGGCCCTGAACATGAACGGCTTAGGGAATAACAGGAGAACAGTAAAGCTGGTGGCCCAAACCTCCTCACCTTTAGAGGTACCTTTGGGAGAAGGGATGGTTAGGGCCTCAGTCCTAGGGACGGTTCAAGCCCCATTTCCCTAATCATGTACAGTCACAGCGTGACAACAATGCATGGAGCAGAGTCCACTCCATTCAAGGTGGAGCTACAGAGCCCTGTTCTTGGGATTCCTGTGTCCTGATTTGGAATTGCTGGGAATCTCAGCGGATGCACCTGCAGTTACCAGCAAGTTATCCCCTAAGGCTATGGTCAGACGGCCGTATGTTCTCTCAACAGAGAGAATCGTGCCCATTATGCAACTGACACTCTGATCAAACTCTCATCTGAGAGTCAGTATAGTGTACTCCGATTTTCTCAGATGAGAAGATTGAGCACAAGCGAGGAAAAGATGGAGAACAAAATTTCTCCATCTTTTCCAGTTTTTGAGTCCGCGGAAATGGTTTGAGTGTCATCAGAGTGCAGTCTGATGTTTTCCACGCACCCGTAGACTTGAATGCGTGAATGGCATCCAATTTCAAAGTGAATGCGGTATCTATCAGTGATAAAAATCAGGCTGCCGCACTGCCCCATTGAATAACATTGGTGAGAGTGATGTCCGATGTATACGGTGGGGTGAGCCCTAACGGTAAGTGTTGCTCTTCATTCTCATTTTAATCGCCAAAAGTTCCGTTTCAGTATGGTGCCTGTTTGCTGCCTCTGAAAACACTTAATAGCGAAGCTTGTTTCTGGAGGTAACAGTGATCTGGCATAAAGCGGCACAGCCACCACCAATCTCCCTGATCACCCGCCACGGTCTGATGTATATCTGCCCTTTATGTGATTTTAATGTCATGGGATTGAAGGCTGCTTGTGCGTATCACAAGAATCCAGTGCATATCCCGTCCATCTGGACAATCGCTTACTCAGTCGGGGGAGGATCATATATAAATAGAACAAAATAGTTTGTTGAACTTACAAAAATATTTTTCTTTTTTAACTCTTTGCTGACTGGACATTACACCCCCTTTTTAGATACAATGTTAGGTCTCATTCAGATGTCCGTGTCTCGTGTGCATCTTCTGTGTTTTCTATGGATAGAGCACATACCCTCTACATTCTTTGGGCATTTTCACGCAGTTTTTTTAATTTTTTTGCAGATTGAAAAAAAAAGAGATGTTTATTTTTGATCCAATTTGCAGATCAAGACCACCTATTCAAGTGAATGGGTCCATGAAGAAAAACAAGTAGCACTAAGATGCCATCCGTGTGCCATCCCGATGCTGACTTTATTGATACTATTTGATGAGTAGACTTTTTTTTGCATATGAGTAAAGGGATCCCATATTAATGGTAAAAATTGAGGTATGGACCAAAAATGGATCAAAATTGGATCCAGTATAATGATAACAGTAGACCATTTTTTTCATACGCAAAAATGGATGTCTGATTAAACTCGCATATATGCATGTTTTGAGTAGACAAGGCAGTGCGCAGTTTACTAAATGTTTTCGGGGGGGTTTTGGGAAGCGAAGGTTTGATGCTGCACTTTTTAGTTTATCTTGCAGGGTGTCAGTTGCTGAGAAGCTAACTATCAAAATGGTGGGAGATCTTCTCATTTGTTATTAAAAGTGGTTACTGTTAGGCTACTTTCACACTTGCGTTTTTTTGCGCTGCGTTTCGAGCGCACATGAAGCGCATTAAAAAAACGCTTGCAAACGCTTGTAAACGCTGCGATATTTAGTTGCATCAGCATGCGCATTACGACAAAAAAACGCAGCGTTTGTCTGCGATTTCATGCATTTTTGCATGCGTTTGCGTTTTTTTGCGCATGGGTTGTCTATGTGTCACATTTCTATCATCTCTGTCTCTATCATCTATCATTTGTCTCTATCATCTTTGGCTCTATCATCTCTGTCTCTATCATCTTTGGCTCTATCATCTTTGGCTCTATCATCTCTGTCTCTATCATCTTTGGCTCTATCATCTTTGGCTCTATCATCTTTGGCTCTATCATCTCTGTCTCTATCATCTTTGGCTCTATCATCTCTATCTCTATCATCTCTGTCTCTATCATCTTTGGCTCTATCATCTCTGTCTCTATCATCTTTGGCTCTATCATCTTTGGCTCTATCATCTCTGTCTCTATCATCTTTGACTCTATCATCTCTGTCTCTATCATCTCTGGCTCTATCATCTTTGGCTCTATCATCTCTGTCTCTATCATCTTTGGCTCTATCATCTCTGTCTCTATCATCTTTGGCTCTATCATCTTTGGCTCTATCATCTCTGTCTCTATCATCTTTGGCTCTATCGTCTCTGTCTCTATCATCTTTGGCTCTATCATCTTTGGCTCTATCATCTCTGGCTCTATCATGGTTTAAACAAGTGTTTAGACATTAGTTACTGAAAAATCGCGTGCGTGCAAAAGCGCTGACGAGCGCAAAGCCATGCGCACGCCAGCGCCCCCATAGACTGCAATGTTATTTTTGCGCATCGCGTGCGCACACGTGTGCACGCGTTTTTTTAAAGCGGTTGGGCGAAAAAAAAGCAACATGTAGCGTCTAGCGCGTATGGGCGCACACTGGGAAAATGCGCAGCGCACGACAAACGCACATGAACGCGTGCAAGCGCTAGACCCTGCGCCCGCCATGTTAAAGCTAGGGGAACATTGCGCATGCGTCCGATAGCGCACGATGCGCTGCGCAAAAAAACGCAAGTGTGAAAGTAGCCTTATAGAATTAAAAAGTTGGCCAAAAAAGAGCATTTTTTGACATTTTACACCTGTCCCTAGCAAGATGATGACCCCATTACAGTACAGTTTCGGCACAGAGGTAGTGGTCACTTGGTAGTGCCACCTTCCTCACAACCTGCATACTGCTCATGTGAATATGGATATTTGGCTGCTGATGGACAGACGTGTGACCAGAACTGCCCATCAGCTTCCTTCAATTGGAAAACACTGTACATGGGTAAGGGTTTATTCAATCGGAAGAGCCTGATGGACAGGTATGGTCATATGCTCTTCCAACAGTGACTGTATGTCGGGGAAGAAAGCTGCTCTAACAAGTACAGGAGGAGAATCTGTAAAACTGTAATATTGTAATATCAGTAAATGCCACAAAATCATATCCGCAACAAATTCGTTAAAATAAAGAAAAAATAGACAACCCCTTTAACTAGTGCATCAATAATTTCAACATAGGACTAGTTACACAAAGAGGATATCTTCCTGTTAGAACCATACATGCTGGACCTCTATGAACACTAGTTACAGCAGTACGATTCCTGACTTTGCAGCTTTCATAGTCCTGTCTATCTGATCTTTTCAGTGAGGTCTATGACTGGGGCAACACAAGAAATGGAGGCAAAATCAATATTTTACAACATTGAATCGTAAAAAAGTGAGCATACCTCCAAATCATTGGGTTTCATGGGGCAGAGCTTATATAAATCACAAAATGAGGGCTTTTTGTGAATGTCCCTGGAAGAATGAGAGTGAGGTTTAAACATTTCTGGCATTTCTTCAAATGTTAAAATGGTTATCCGGGATTATTTTTTTTCCTTATGGACCTAAAAACTTACAGGCAGGTAGTTTATAACTAACTGCCTGTTGTACCCGGCATCGATCTCTGCTGGCTCAGAATGGTAACAGACCGCTCCCGCCGTTGATTGTGCTGCTTCGAGTAACATCACATCGACAGAGCTGCGTCTCTTCCGCTCTGCTGTGTTGACAAGACATATCTGCTGATGTCATGCTGAATGACAACTGGCTCTCTGCTGCCTAACTGCGGGGAGCCAGTTGTCAACCATCATGACATCAACAGAGCAGCCAGGAAGGGGAAGAGCTTCTCTATTGACATGAGGTCAAATGAAGCAGCAGAGTCGCCAGCAGGAGTGGTCCGTGACTGCTATGAGCCAGCACTGAGCAGAACAGTAAGGTAGTTAGCAACTACTCGCCTGCCAGGTCTCAGCCACATGAGAAACATATAAAATAGTCCCGAAAAACCCCTTTAAAAGGTATAAGTGAACTTCTCAACACCAGGCATGAAATATTACCCACTCACTACTATAGGCTGAGGCTCCAGGAATGGCAACATTGCATTACCTCTTCACTACACTTGGACACCAGAACTCCAAAAATGTTGTGATTAAATAATTCAATCTCTTAGTCTACCAAACCAGGTGAATTTTCACCTCTTCCCCCTACCAGTGACCACTGAAATGGGAGGTTTTAACTACTGTATTTTACTACCTTAAATAATCAAGGTTATTGCATTCACCTTGACATGTCTAGTGCTTTGCAAAATTTTGTATATTCTGGGATCCTAGACTATCTATGGGCTGCCCTAATTTGTCTGGATGCTATTGGCAATACGTTTCTATAAAACAATTTATTTTTTGGGACTGGTGAAAATTATTTATCTGATTTGTATGTGGCATTATGTATCTGCTGACTGCTGATCTCCGTACGCTGCGGTATATCTAGAAATATTCAGTAATAGAGTCCTATAGAACATGGTGCGATATTATGGAACAGTACAGCAGTAGAGAGCTCATGCACCTCTATGTGATCCCCACTATTCCTCTGTACTAAGGAGAGCCATAATACACTCATCATGTGCATCATCCCTAACATGTTAATATATGTGAACCAATATAGTGTCGAAATAAAACAACAATTAGGACAATCATTTTATGATTACCTTGTATTCACATACCGCAGCTTCATGAAATCTCATTTCATTATATCCCGTGTTTCTAGGGCTAGAGCTAGAAAAATAAACGATAAAAACTAAGCCCCGATTCATCAAGGTGTTTTCACCAGATAACTAGTGTTAAACACTTTGAAAAATTGCAAAACTTCTGTGTAAGTCGAAGTCGAAGTTGCTCAAAAATTTTGACTTTTACCATTTTCACTCCAAAGTGGGCTTGAAGATAGATGGAAAAGGATGTGGCAAATTTTGACCAACAAATTCTGTAAACCTTATGTCACTTCAGTGACATAACTTACGCCAGATATGTACTGCAGTCACTGACTGGAGTTACATTTCTGGGGAGGAGCATGAAGGCGCACAACATTGATAAGATGCACTTACCGTAATTCATAATTAATAGATCCATTCATAGAGTGGTTGGCGTCTCTCAATAAATTAGGCGCACCGTACCCCTTCTTTCCTGCCATCACTAACACTGACATACCAATAGCCCTTTGTGTTTTACAGTCATTAAAGTGGTTTCACCAGTGGGTAATGCTGCGGCTTCCTACTCTATTTTACAGGCATGTTAGCTTTAGAGTTAGCGATACAAAAATTCCAATTTTTAATAGTACATTATTTATAGCCAAAGCTCATCTCCCACTGGGTGCAGAAGTAAATATTTTTCCCAGCTCGGATTTGTTAAGGTCACAATGTACTGTAGTAAAATTAGAGATAAACTGTATAATGTCACAAATGCTTTTATACGAGCTGTATAATGGTATTAATGGTTTTGATATTTTCATTCTGTAGCTAATTCTAACTAAACAAAGCATGCAGAATATAAAATGTAATGATTTAATGACTCCTAAATTATTCCTATGTACCCACATATGTATTGTCCTTTTTCCCCTTTATTTTACACAAATTATGTCCATAAATTTATTTAGACAAACATTCAATGGCAAAGGATAAAAGAATTGAGAGAAGTTTAATAACTTCCAAGCATTCTTGTCCCTTTCCTTTTGACTTCCTTTGCTGATTAGTTTCTAGGGACTGCTTGTCTTACAATCGCATGTGTTCCCAACAAAGGCTGAAATATGTCTGTACGTCTCCATGATGGAATCGCACTGGGTTGACCAAAAAGAAGGGTAACAGTAGGTTATGGTTTCCAACCTTGTAGAGCTTCAGTATACATTATACATTGATGAGAATATTAAAGTTTTTTCACAATGGATATTTACCAACAATCTACTGTGAGGCCACCATGATCTCTTGTTGAGGGGGTCTGAGCCCACCATTACTCCTCACTACACCTCCAGTAAGGAGGAGTCACAGTGTAATGTCAGTGAAGCGACATTATGGGATCGCTCACACTAGTGTAGAAATAATCGGTCCCATTCTCATCCAGGAGGTGTGGGATGACTTTTGTCACTTGTCGTCCCTGCGCTGTCCATTTATAATCCGTTTTTTTTGTACTCAGCAGCTATTAATCTTTTACAGGAAAATGTACAGTTTCCAATGCTCAGCATTTTATTGTATCTGTAAAAATCTGATGCCATACTGATGGTCCATATGGCATGTGATTTTTACCCTCACACTGTCTGATTTCGGTTGTAAATTGCAGCATGCTGCATTTTTTTTCTCATGCCGAATACAGCTGATAAATAATACTCAGATCTGCGCTGCCTCATTGAATAAAATTGATCCTAGAGCAATATGATTTTTTATCGGATTGCACTCATCTCATTTATACGCAAGTGTAATTTAACCCTAATATTCATGAGACTAACGGAAACGACTCACCTGCCGTGGTAAGTTCCAATGACCTTGAATGGAGAGTGACAACCCATGCTCAAGCCCTGCAAAGTTCCCCTGCACCTACTCTAATAATCAGTGGGTTCCAAGCATTGGAGGGGTCCCAGCTTTCATACATTTATTACTTATTCTCTGGATAGGTGACAAGTGCCTATAAAGGGAAACTTTATTTAACATCTTTTGGTAAGCTATGTCACTATACAGGGAATTTGGGCTCCATATAAAAAATAGATGCCCGAAAGCATGTGTTAAGAATTGAATTAGAAAAGAATGCTGAGCTCAGAATTATGACATAGCATTAAAAGAAAACATTCACATAAAAGTTTCTTTATATATTACTCCAATTGAAGTTGACAGTGAATACCAATTTTATAATTGGGAATACCTTAATATTGATATACATTGAAGCAATAAAAAACATATTGCATAGTCCCTGGCAGGGGGAGGAGAGGAGCAGCTGGCTCAGGAGCTGAGGAGGAGATGTATCTGGGCTGCCATGGACTTTGCAGTGATCGCAGTCTATGCCTCTTCATAGGTTCAGAGACCATCTATGAGATTCAGTGTGAAAGCACAAGGTGTGCCGCCATGAGAGCCAGTGCTGACCATTCAGTATGGCAAGTAAAGCGCCCTATGCAGCCGACACACACAATGCCTCTGCCACCTCTGTCTTTTATTGCTGGGACTGTTACATTACATAATATACTGCACTTCTGGACCAATGGAGTCCTACACTTGCAGAAAGAAGGTTATTTTAAACTTTCCAGACCCCAATACAAATTGTGCAATGGGGTCCCTCCTACTATCTTCTGCCATTTAAAACACTGTTGTCATTTAATACATAGAGGCCCTAATATACTTTTAAAGCACTATCCACAGCGTCTGATTTTATTTTACCCCTGGAGTGGTGCTACTAATCTAAGTTCCCTGATCTTAGTCTTATACTTACCAGCCTCCTTCTTCATCTGTTGTCGGCGCCACTCCGATCGGTCGCCATCTGTTTATGATCTGCCAGGTCACTCCAGTGTTTGCTGGGCAAGCCACTAGTCACATCTCAATGTAAGTCTATGAGAGCCAGAATGAGGCAAGAATAGGAATCCCATAGATTTACACTGAGAGCTGGTGACCGCTACCTCTGACTTCTGGTCAGTCAAAATTTGCGATCAAAAGATGGCGGATCGGGACCGGAGCAGCACTGGGAAGAGCTGAAGACGACGACTAGTAAGTATAATATTAAGCAGTGGTCGTGGCACCACTTCAGCGCTGAAATAGGAAAAAACCCGCTGGAGTGGTGTTTTAAAATAAAACTATTTGGCTTCTAGATCGGCCTGCTTGGATTGTTTTAACTGTTGTGTCAACTTGTAACCCACTTTGACTGGCACAGAGCTGCCTTACAATGAGTTCTACATAACCAGCTATGATCCTTGAGCTGCCCGCGGAGCCCTGTAAACCGCACGTCGACCTTGTCTGACTGTGTAATACTTGCCACGCTCAGGTTAATCATTCCGTTTTAGTGGGTGGGTGGGTTTGCTCATACTGGCTATGTGGGCACTTTACTCATGTGTGGAATTTGGCACATACCGGTACTGGAACTTTTACTAAGCTGTTTAACTAAGGAAGAAGTAAAATAAATATTGTACTGTGTTTATTATGCTGTCAGCTATTGTTATTTTTCCGTTCTCAGATTATCCATAACGTCCAGTTACTACCAGTGTTTGTAAAATAATGGCTAATTTACCATGTGTTAAGCATACAGTATAAAGGAACTTGCACTCTAAAGTGTAGATCTGGGTGTTACACTGAATTATTGAGCATCATCCTCCACTGGAATCCTTCCAACGCAGGCTGTGTCTATATACCGTAAAGGCCCGGTGTTCTTTCCTGTGTTGTTTTATGCTTTGCATGAATGGAAAGAGCACATTTGCAAGGTTCATATTACAAAAGTCGCCTTCAGACAATGGGTAAGCGACAGCAACAGAGAGTAGACTAACAAGTTAATATTTTGTGATAAAAAGTGATTTTATGGGACTACTTTGGAGGGAATTAAAAAGGGGCACCTTCCCTGGCCAACACATAAACCTTCACTCGCACCTTAACCCTTGTTCTCATAATAAATCACCTAATTCCTCTCATCCTCTTCATCTGGGGTCAGTCACATTGGGGTCTGTGCTCAAAACACATCACATATATTCATCAATGTCAATGGAAGGCGGTGTCCTTTTTGAATAATACTTGTTAAGACCTGTTCACATAACATTTGACCTGTTTAAAACCCTGAAAAATTTGAATGGCCTGTGCCCCTGAGGGAGCCTTGATTGAATCAGTCACTATAATGAGGCAGACGCTGCCACTTTGTACTCCGTATGGCCTCTCTTCCATTGTTGTCCATTTTTTTAGGTGGATATCGTGGTCTACCATGATGCTATTGTGTGTTGTGAAAAGATTAACACAGCTGGAACGGAGGCCAATCAGTACAAAGTGACTGTGTCTGCTTCATTATAGAGACTGGCTCTGTTGGGGCTTCCTCAGGGGCACTCGCAAATTTAGTTTTTTAGGGGTCCATACAGGTACTTTGATGAATTCACAAACATGTGGGCCCTACGTCATGTGAACAGGCACTGAGATTGGTAAAAAGAAAAAAAACAGTTCATCATAAAGTGTTCCTTGCTCTGACCCCCGTTCTACTGTGACCAGTGGGGAAACCTGTCATAAGTGTTCTGTCTTCCCTCACAGCCACCAAAGGGGAAATGATCCAGTGTTTATTCAGTTCAGCAGATTGTATAATTCGGGACCAGACAGGCTTTCCAGAGTGAGTGATGCTCTTTGTTACCAGACAGCTCTCCATTCTTAACAAGACAGGAAAATCTTGAATATATATTATTTAACTTAAATGCATATTATGCATGTATTTTGGACTGAGAATAAATTTTGCAATTGGGTTTCATCAAAAGCATCTGTGCTGCAGTGCCTAATGCTGGCTGCAGAATGAGTAAACTAAGAATTTGTCAGTGAACTAGTTCTGACAGTTTATAATTCTTTTATCTGTCTTTTATAGAGCTTTTTGAAGCTGATTTATGACCACCAGAAGACTCGTTTCTCATTTGATGTGGTTTGTGGTCATAAATCAGCAGAAAGCTCAATAAAAGGGCACTCTCATAATGGCATATAACACGACCCAAGGTTATCCATTGTTTTATCAGATAGCACTCTGCCCGGTGTTATACTGTAGGATAGTGCAGATCTGCAATTTTTTTGTCATGCCGATTCGCCTTGAGAAACAATTTTAGCATGCTGCGAGTGCATCCGATCAGATCATGCACACTCATACAAGTCTATGGGTGCGAGTGAAACATCGGACTGCACTCGGATGACATCCAAGTACAGTCCACCACTGTATACTCACAGAGACAACGGAGAAGATGGAGAAATTAAGTTCTCTGTCTTCTCTGCGCCTGTGCTGCGATTCTCTCATGTGAGAGAATTGAATCAGTAAGATGATACTCGGATCAATCTTTGACAGAGTTTGAGCAGAGTATCATTAGCATAATTGACCAGATTCTCTCGCTAGTGTGAACTTACCCAAAAACAGATAGAAGAATTATAATCTCCATGTCAGAACAAGCTCACTGACTGATTCTCAGATAACTCATTCTGCAGGCAGCAATGTGTAGGAAGTTAGCTTTAAAAGCCTAACGGTAACGGTGCAAAAATTTTAATGAAACCTAAAAAATATTTTTTCATTATTACACCGACTACATCTTGGAGTTGGAAATGCCTCTTTAAGTAAAAAGAAATTCCTGAAGCAGTCCATCCAAATGCTTTAAATCCGCATTCTCAGTAGTATGTTTGAAAATAGATTTTTCAACTCTAGAGCAATGACATGGCCTTATCCATAATAATAATTAAATCTGTGTACAATCCCAAAGGCTCAAGGCTCATGATACACATTATTCATTCTTTGTCCTTTGTAAATAGTACAACTTGCTCTCTACCTTCGGGTTCGTTGTCACTGTGTCATAATATGTTGTCACTACAGTTTGGTAACTGACTGAGGTTCTGTTTGCTCCTAGAATTATTAGCAACCATGAGTAGTGAACTAAATGTTCCAGTGGATCCCTCCACCCCGGCCGTCTCCGAGCGCAGCAACAAAGGTATGGACTACAGAGACTGGGTTAGGCGCAGCTACCTGGAACTGGTCACATCCAACCATCACTCGGTACAAGCCTTATCCTGGAGGAAGTTGTATCTTAGCCGAGCCAAATTAAAGGCCTCTAGCAGGACCTCGGCTCTGCTTTCTGGATTTGCTATGGTAAGCTTCTTTTTATTTATTTTTTTATAGAATTGGTTTTTAACGTCATAAGATCTTTCAAAATGAAAATTCATGCCTTATCAAGTGTTAAAACATTCTAGTGTAGTAGGTGGCATTGGAGACTGAAGAGGTTATTTGCATTTGTGATGTGTTTGTACAGGGTAAATCAACAGTTCATGTGTCTAATGAAACTTTGTGATGGATCTTATTTGGACTAACTTGCCTAGTTCCTTACTTTTTTTTAGCCCAGAGGAGAACATGCCATTGGTGCAACCAGGGGCCAAGAGGTAAGGGGGCCACTTCTACCTCCAAAGAAGGTGTAATTGTGCAGTACAATGAGCTATTGGACTGCAAAGGGCCCGATTCACTGTGTTAGGCCGGCGTCACACTGCCGAGTTTGATGCAAATTAGTTGCACGACTTTCTGCATCAACACCGGCATGGCCGCCCGCTCTCGGACCCGAGTGTGCGGCTGCATGTATTTCTATGCCGCCGCGCACACGGGTCCGAGAGCGGGCGGCCGTGCCGGGTGTTGATGCGAGAAAGTCGTGCAACTAACTCGCATCAAACTCGGCAGTGTGACGCCGGCTTACCAAGGTTTTGTCCCTCAGACAATTTTGAGTGTTCCTGATAGATTTTTTTCATGCTGATTTCAGAAATGACTTCAGATTTTTCTTATCACGTAAGGTTTTTGAGAAATGATATAAAAAATTATAACATTCTGTTATAATTCTAAAAACTCATGTGAACTTTTTCTGAAACAGTATAGTCTGAATTTTCCACTGAAATAACATAAATCGCTGATCTACACATATGCAAGCACTTATAATGCTAATTCCGCGCAGGCGCAGTGAATCATTCGGCTGACCGTGTACGGAGCATACCACATCTCCTGGGCAGGGGAGGAATCAAAAGACAATACAGACATTACAGCAGGGGATCACCGAGGATTCATTTTGTGAGGTAAAATATGTTTTAAACAATATTTTACCTCACAAAATGTATCCTCTTCGATCTCAAGAGAGCACAGACTGGAGAAGTCAGCACATGGGGAAAGAGAGAGTGGATAGGTGGGTGACCACATGAGGGGGAGAGATTCTCAATGCTGCAAAGCCTGCCCCCATAGTGACATTACCGCCCTTCCGATGCAATAGCATCAGGCCTCCATCTAGTTACTATCATAAATGCGATTCGTCTGAATACTTTTCATTGTAAAAACTGAAGATTTATTTCGAAATGTCGTGTTGGTGTCTCAACAGCAGTGATAATTTCTGCTACATATGCGGAGAATATACAATGAAAGCACAAAAGAAGGAAATGACTCCACTTGTTAAGAAAGCATATGAACTATACTTTGAATGTTCAATTGGAGATCAGGACAAACAGTGGACACCTCATATATGCTGTGCATCTTTTTCTAGAAGCCTTAGAGCATGGCTGAATGGATCACGACCTTCAATGCCGTTCGCTGTCCCAATAATATGGAGAGAGCAGAGAGATCATGTAACAGATTGCTACTTCTGCCTTACAAATGTAACAGGATATTCAGCAAAGAACAAGTAATCAATAGAATATCCTTATCTTCCTTCAGCCATACGACCAGTGCCACACGATGAAAGTCTTTGTGTTCCAAAGCCACCCAAAGTATGGACAATGGAGGACGACGAAGATGAACTAACAATGTCAGTGGAAAAAGGAAACTGCTGCAGACCCAGACTTTGAGCCTTCTACATCTAATCCACATCTGTTCAGTCAAGCTGATCTGAGTGACTTGGTCAGAGATTTGAAATTGTCAAAGAGGCAGTCAGAATTATTGGGATCAAGGCTACAAGAACGGAATCTCTTATTGCCAGGAACAATAGTTTCTTTTTTTCGCAGTCGTCAAGAAGATCTTAATCAATTTTTCCACCATGTCGACAGTTTAACCTTTTGCAACAATGTCTTGGGGTTGTTTGGTGCTCTTGGATGCGAACATGACTCGAAGGAATGGCGACTGTTCATTAACTCATCAGTTTTAAGTCTGAAGGCTGTTTTACTACTCAACGGAAATATCTATCCTTCTATACCTATTGGACATGTCGTACACTGGCCACTCCGTGAAAACCTGGTTGCTGGACAGAAGAATGTTAAACATAATCCTCTGGTTGATCCAGCAAAGATATTTCTCCCTCCTTTGCATACTAAACTTGGGCTTATGAAGAATTTTGTCAAAGCAATGAACAAAGAATTGGAAGCTTTTTCTTACAGAAATTTCCAAGAATAAGTGATGCAAAGATTAAAGAAGGTATTTTTATTGGCCCACAGATAGAGATATAATGAATGACAGTAGCTTTGATGGTCTTTTGCAAGGTGCTGAACAAATGGCATGGAGAGTCTTTAAAGATGTAACCTTCAGCTTCCTTGGCAACACCAGGGCACTGAACTTTGAACAAGTCGTGGACAACATGCTCACAGCATATCATTTGATGAAATGCAATATATCACTAAAAATGCATTTTCTACATTCTCACTTGAACTTTTTTCCATCCAATCTTGGTGCCATTAGCGATGAACACGGTGAAAGATTTCAACAAGACATTGCGCTGATGGAGAAAAGATACCAGGAAAAGTGGAGTACGTCAATGCTGACGGACTATTGCTGGAATCTTATTCGAGAAGCATCTGACAAGGATTAGAAATGAACGTCATCTGCAAAACACTTTTGAACAATTGCTTTTGCTACTGACATCGATGCACATGTATGTAGTGTCTCGGACATCATAATTTAGACTATAAACTGTTGTTTTTTAAAAACATTTTGTGATACAGACTTTTGGAGCACATATTCGTGTTCAGCATATCAAAATCTATAAAATACTAAAAATTTTCTCAGGGGACAAGAACTTCCCTGAAATTTGTTGCGCAGTGTTATTGTTCTTCTGTCTGTCACAACCCCTGCATTAGCCTACTGATACTCAGTCTTCCAAAAATCCCTTTGATTAAAACAGTATATATAAGAAAGGGACGAGGAGGAAGAAGCTGCTGCATCTGTAAGGCTATATGTGATGAGATGAGTGAGGAAGCAGAAGATGTGGCGAGTCCAAAGTCTGTGCACAGCGCTAGCATCACAGAGCCTCCCCACCCACTGAGCAAGCAGAAAGTATGGATTTTCCAAAGGCAGAGAGATCTGAAAGAGACAAACACAGACATGACACAGCTTCTGTTATTTCCGTGAAGAGGACCAGCAGGTGATGAGGGCAATCTGGCGCTGGGCCCCCCGGAGCCTCAGGCCAAGCGGGGGCCCAGATTGCCCTCATTATGAAAACATCTCTTAACAGGATTGTGGAATCAGACCTGTGGAATACAAGATCAAGGGGGCTCTAGTTGCCAAACTACCGTGTAATGACAATAGGAATAAATCCCAAAATAAAAAAGAAAATGAACTTGCACAGTACGTGTTCTTATTAGTATGGACACTCAACTAAACATGCACATATAGCAATCACTGTATAAAAATAAATTAAAGGGACAAAACCAAATTTACTAAAATACTTTCACTTAGGCCGGGGACACACTGGTGTATGTTGTCCCGGTGAGAGAATTGGGACGATTATGCAAGTGACACTCGGCTCAAACTCTGTCAGAGATTGATACAAATGTCAGTGCTCTGTGCCCCGATTGTCTCGCATGAGAGAAACGCAGCACAGGTGTAGAGGAGATGGAGAAAGTAATTTCTCCTTCACTTCCATTGCCAGTGTCCACGGTAAATGGACTGCACTCAGATGACATCTGAGTGCAGTGCGATGTTTCACAAGCACCCACTGACTTGCATGGGGAAGTGCAATCTGATTCTGGGATGCACTTGCAACATTCTGTCATTGTTTTCCCATGGTGGATCAGCATGAGAAAATAATCGCAGATCTGCACTGCCCCATATAATTACATTGGGCCGAGAGTTATCCGATTTTTAATCAGATTGCACTAGTCTGAATGAGCCCTTATAAAGTTACTGATTTTCCTACGGAAGATTTTTAGTTTAAGGGCTCATACTCCTCTGCGAGAAAAACAGAAGAGTGCTATCCGATAACTAATTGGATTGCACTCTGACTAATGATGTTCTATGAGTCACTGCTAGAGATGAGCGACTTTGCCTCCGGGAGGGTCGAGTCGGGTTTCGGACCTTTCCAAAAGTCGAGTCGAACGAAATCGGCCGACTATCGGAAAAAGTCTAAGGTCCGACTGAAACTCGAACCGACCCCAATGCCAGTCAATGGGGAATAAAAGTCGCCAGTGAGTGGAGGACAATAAACACACCTACAGTGCCCATTTCAATGACAACGACATCAATTCTTATTACTTAAGCTTGTCAACCTTAATTTACTTTATAATAATAGTAACGCATTGAAAACTGGGGGTTATTTGGCTAAAGTTGTGGGGGGGCAGGGCTGGCTCCAGGTTTTTGTGGGCCCCTTTAACACAAACCACAATTCATGATGCACAGATACAGCAGAGAAATATAGGTATAGTACAATGCCAAATACTTCACTTCTTACATTACATGAGTGATATCTATTGTAAATTCTACAATAGCTCAAAAACCGGACAGTATAGTCCTCCATACAGTATTATGGGCAACACATAGTGCGCCATACAGAATAATGAGCCAGAACAGGCTCCATATGATGCTCCATATATAAAGGGCCCTATATGATTCCCCATAAATATTGAACCCCATATGATGCTCTAGTATATGATGGGCCCCATATATGATGCTCCAGTGTATGATGAGCCCCATATAATGCTCCAAATATAATGGTCCCCATATATAATGCTCCATATATAATGGGCTCCATGTGATGCTCCATATACAGGTCCTTCTCAAAAAATTAGCATATAGTGCTAAATTTCATTATTTTCCATAATGTAATGATTACAATTAAACTTTCATATATTTTAGATTCATTACACACCAACTGAAATTTGTCAGGTCTTTTATTGTTTTAATACTGATGATTTTGGCATACAACTCCTGATAACCCAAAAAACCTGTCTCAAAAAATTAACATATTTCAACCGTCCAATAAAATAAAAGTGTTTTTTAAAAACAAACAAAAAAAACATCAAATAATAACGTTCAGTTATGCACTCAATACTTGGTCGGGAATCCTTTTGCAGAAATGACTGCTTCAATGCGGCGTGGCATGGAGGCAATCAGCCTGTGACACTGCTGAGGTGTTATGGAGGCCCAGGATGCTTCGATAGCGGCCTTAAGCTCATCCAGAGTGTTGAGTCTTGCGTCTCTCAATTTTCTCTTCACAATATCCCACAGATTCTCTATGGGGTTCAGGTCAGGAGAGTTGGCAGGCCAATTGAGCACAGTAATACCATGGTCAGTAAACCATTTACCAGTGGTTTTGGCACTGTGAGTAGGTGCCAGGTCGTGCTGAAAAATGAAATCTTCATCTCCATAAAGCATTTCAGCCGATGGAAGCATGAAGTGCTCCAAAATCTCCTGATAGCTAGCTGCATTGACCCTGCCCTTGATGAAACACAGTGGACCAACACCAGCAGCTGACATGGCACCCCACACCATCACTGACTGTGGGTACTTGACACTGGACTTCAGGCATTTTGGCATTTCCTTCTCCCCAGTCTTCCTCCAGACTCTGGTACCTTGATTTCCGAATGACATGCAAAATTTGCTTTCATCAGAAAAAAGCACTTGGGACCACTTAGCAACAGTCCAGTGCTGCTTCTCTGTAGCCCAGGTCAGGCGCTTCTGCTGCTGTTTATGGTTCAAAAGTGGCTTTACCTGGGGAATGCGGCACCTGTAGCCCATTTCCTGCACACGCCTGTGCACGGTGGCTTTGGATGTTTCTGCACCAGACTCAGTCCACTGCTTCCTCAGGTCCCCCAAGGTCTGGAATCGGTCCTTCTCCACAATCTTCCTCAGGGTCCGGTCACCTCTTCTCATTGTACAGCGTTTTCTGCCACATTGTTTCCTTCCAACAGACTTCCCATTGAGGTGCCTTGATACAGCACTCTGGGAACAGCCTATTTGTTGAGAAATTTCTTTCTAGGTCTTACCCTCTTGCTTGAGGGTGTCAATGATGGCCTTCTTGACATCAGTCAGGTCGCTAGTCTTACCCATGATGGGGGTTTTGAGTAATGAACCAGGCAGGGAGTTTTTAAAAGCCTCAGGAATCTTTTGCATGTGTTTAGAGTTAATTAGTTGATTCAGAAGATTAGGGTAATAGGTCGTTTAGAGAACCTTTTCTTGATATGCTAATTTTTTGAGACAGGTTTTTTGGGTTATCAGGAGTTGTATGCCAAAATCATCAGTATTAAAACAATAAAAGACCTGACAAATTTCAGTTGGTGTGTAATGAATCTAAAATATATGAAAGTTTAATTGTAATCATTACATTATGGAAAATAATGAAATTTAGCACTATATGCTAATTTTTTGAGAAGGACCTGTATAATGTGCCCCATATGATGCGCCATATATAATAGGCCCCATATGATGCTCCAGTATATGATGTGCCCCATGAATGATGCTCCAGTGTATGATGGGCCTATATAATGCTCCATATATAATGGGCCCCATATGATGCTCCAGTGTATAATGGCCTCATTTATAATGCTCCAGTGTATATTGCTCCCCATATATTGCTCCAAACATTAAAAAAATGAAATGCCTCTCCTCGCTGGGCACTGCTCTACTCTGGACTCCTCAGCGTCGCCATCTTCCAGCTCTCTGCACTGTGACTGTTCAGGCAGAGAGTGCACAGACGTGACGTCATCACGCTCTCTGACCTGAATGTCACTGTCAGGAAACACGGAATACGTCACAGCGGTGGAGCAGGGAGAGGTAAGTATTGCAAGTGCTGAGGCCCTGAGCAAGCAGGGGGGGCCCACTCGTGGGCGCTGGCACTGGCACAGGGCCCCTCATAGTACGCCGGTGTCTCTGACAGCGAGTGGGCCCCCCCACCTGCTCAGGGCCCCGGCACTTTTCCGGGTGCGCCAGGTGCTGACAACGGCCCTGCATGGGGGGGTACAGCCCAGTTAGGGAGGTGGAAAAACTGGCATATGTTGAGGTGTAGGCTGGACGTTCAGCAGCTGCAAATGGAGGAATCTGAGAAGTTGGAGGAAGAGGAGGACAAAGCGAGCCATTTTGCTGGCAACCTATGTGTTATCAGTGGAAGGTGGTACAAAATCCTTTGAAACCCAGGCATGGTTCATTTTAATGAAGGTGAGATCACCTTCCTTTTTATTGTCGATAGCCGGGTCCTTTTTTCTGTCAGGATTGATCCAGTAGCACTGAAGACTCTTTCTGATAGCACACTACCAGCAGGGCAAGCGAGCTCCTGTAAGGCATATTGTGCCAATTCAGGCCAGGTGTCCAGTTTACAGGCCCAGTAGTCAAAGAGTAATGAACTGTGAGGGAGAACATCGATAAGGGAGGAGAGGTAATTTTGAACCATAGTTGACAACTGCTGTCTCCTGTCTGTTGCAATCGATTCAGTATTACGAGTCGTTGTGAGCAGTACTCGAGAAATCAGTTCACAACATGGTCATGAAACCCCTGTCTCCAACGTCACTTCGGCTGTGCACCACGAACACCTCTTCCATGTTGCCCAGTACGGCTTGTGGTAGAACCTGCACCGCTGCTGTGTGCTAGTAATGCCTCTAACAAACGGTTTACCAGAGTTGCTTGTTTGTTCACCAATATTAGCTCTAGGTTCTCCTGTGGCATGATGTTCTGTAATTTGCCTTTATAGCGTGGATCGAGGATGCTGGCCAACCTGTAGTCGTCATCCTTCTTAATTTTGGCAATGCGGGGGGTCGCTTTTTAGGATCCGCAAGACATAATCACACATGTGGGCCAATGTTTCAGGTGTCAATGATGCACTGCCAGTGGTGGATGGAGGAGCACTTTTTGCCAAATCCACATCCCTCCAGTCACGCACAAACCCTGTACCTGACCTTGGCAAGCCAACATTTTCTCTTGCCCCCTGAGAAGCATCCTCCTCCCCAAAATAATCATCCCCCTCATCCTCCTCCTCCTACTCTTCCTCTTCTTCCTCCACCTCGTCCAGGACAGCTACCTGAGAAGACAATGACTGACTGTCATCAAGGCTTCCCTCCTCCTCCCCCTCTTCCTCCTCTGCTGCAGACGCCTGATCCTTAATGTGCGTCAAAGTTTGCATGAGCAGATGCATAAGTGGGATGCTCATGCTTATGATGGTGTCGTCTGCGCTTACCAGCCATGTGCATTCCTCAAAACATTGAAGGACTTTACAGAGGTCTTTCTGCTTTGACCACTGCATACCCGACAACTCCATGTCCGCACTCAAACTGCCTGCCCTTGTACCTTCCCACAAATGCATTACAGCCTGCCTCTGTTCACACAGCCTCTCAACCATGTGCATGGTGGAGTTCCACCTTGTTGCAATGTCTATGATTAGGCGGTGCTTGGGGAGGTGGAGCGATCGCTGCAGCCTCTGCATACGACTGGAGTATACGGGCGAGCGACGGATGAGCGAGCATAGTCTTCGCACCTTATGGAGCAGGGCTGGTAACTCCGGATAATTATTT
This sequence comes from Oophaga sylvatica, assembly GCA_033576555.1. Taxonomy (NCBI): domain Eukaryota; kingdom Metazoa; phylum Chordata; class Amphibia; order Anura; family Dendrobatidae; genus Oophaga; species Oophaga sylvatica. The sequence continues at coordinate 569,949,441 of JARQOD010000002.1, forward strand.
ATGAAGCACTGCACCACCAGGTTCAAGGTGTGAGCCAGGCAAGGTATGAGTCTGAGTTTTGCCAGGGCTATGGGCCGCCACAAAATTACGGCCGTTATCACATACTACCTTGCCTAACTCAGTTTCGCGCTGCAAGTAGTCAGACAGTACCTCTGCGGTGTGTCTGTTGTCGCCCAAAGACATCATCTTTAAAACAGCCTGCTAACGCTTACCACTAGCTGTTCGATAGTGTGACACCTCGTGTGCAACACTGGCAGCTGCGGATGGAGTGCTCATGCGACTGCGCTCTGTCGATGAGCTTTTTGCTTCTGAAGGAGGAGGAGGGTCGAACGCCTACAGCCAACTGTTGCCTATACCGTGGGCTAGGCAGCACTGTCCCACCGCCGCCATCCCCTGTGGACCCTGCATCCACCACATTAACCCAGTGCACAGTGATGGACACATAATGGTCCTGGCCATGCCTACTGGCCCATGCATCTTTTGTGAGGTGCACCTTTCCACTCACTGATTGTTTGAGTGCATGGACAATGTGGTTTTTCACATGCAGGTGGAGGGCAGGGATGGCTTTTCTAGCAAAGAAGTGCCGACTGGGTAGGTCATAGATTGGGACAGCGTAGGCCATGAGCTCTTGGAACACTGCGCTTTCAACCAAACGGAAGGGCATCATCTCTAATGAGATCAGTTTAACAATATAGGCATTCAAAGCCAGTGTACGCAGATGAGAGGATGAGTACTTTCTTGTCCTACTCAGAGTCTCTGCTAGGGTGAACTGGACTTGAGAGCTGCATATAGTGGAACTAGCGGTGGACATGGCTGACTGAGAAAGGGTTGGAGATGGTGGTGGTGGTTTTGGTGATGGCCTAGATGCAGTCTTTCGTTGGAAAACCATTGGAATTCCCTGACTGCTTTGGCCTTGCGACGACACCTCAATATTTCTTGCTGGTGGTGTGCTAAAAGGTAGGCTTACAGTGGGAGAAGCGATGTAGCGTTGCTGGCTACCTTCAGTCGGAGCAGGTGCACGTGTGCTACCTGAGGTTTTCTAATCCGTCCACGCTTGCAAGAGCATGGTGTTTACATGTCTAAGCATGCAACTAGTATTCAAATTTCTAAGATTTTTCCCTCGGCTAAAGGTCCTTCCTCACTTCTTACAGATAACCTTTGCCTCATCAAAAGGATTTTAGTAAAAAAAGTGCCACACTGCACTCTTCCTACTATGGTAAAACTTTTCAGGGCTTGCACGCTGTGCTAATTTGACCGTCTGGCCAAGCTGTCCTGCAACTCTTTTCTTTGGACTGCTACGGACCTGCCAGATAACCGCAGCTGTGATGTCTATGCCTGCTGCGGATCCTCCTCTTTTTCTGAGCTATTGCCAGCGGCACCCTCTTCCCCCAATGGATGCCAATCCAGGTCAACAACTGGGCCATCCATCACCTCCTCTTCAATTTCATCTGCACCTTCCACTGTGTCACCGTGTAAGGTGGTATAGTATGCGGGGAGGGGCACCTGAGTTTCATCAGGGTCAGATTCTAGCTCAGTAGACTGCGAGGGCAATGTAGTGCTCTGAGTGAATGTACCAGCAGAATCATATAGCAGTGGCTGTGCATCAGTGCACTCCATGTCATATTCATCTTGGACTGGGGAATTCAGGATTTGACTTGATAACCCAGGCATGGTATGTGAAAAGAGCTCCAGGGAGTAATCTGAAGTGTGGCCTGCCGCATCCTTCACTTTTGGTGGGGGTGAAGGACACAAGGAAAGGTGTTGTTCCTGACCAGGAGTCTGCACTGACGATTCAGTGCTTGCAGTTTTTGAAACTTCAGAAGAGGAGGCGATAGAGCTGGAGGCTGTTTCGGCAATGTAAGCCAAAACCTGTTCCTGGTGCTCCGGCTTTAAAAGCGGTTTACCTACTCCCAGAAAAGGGAGCCTCCCAGGCTTTCTGGAGCCAGACGATGACACAGGCTCAACACCTCCTGCCTTAGATTCTATTGTGCTTTTGGCACTACCAGCAGATGCACCACCACCACCATCAGTACCAGCTGGCCCACCCGCCCACGTCCGCGGACTCTTCCACCATACTTCCTCATGTTTGGGAAAATGTACCAAAAATACCAGCAGATATATGGTACTTTATGAGGAGCGTACAGCTGTATACGGTGTAGGGGAAAATTTAAATCTCCGTATATATTTCCGGAGTCACACACAGACGCTCACCCAATATGGATTTGACCGTAATACAAAAGGCAGAAAAACGGTACTGTATCAGAAGTGTACAGCTGTATAAGGTGTAGGGAAAAATTTAAATCTCCGTATATATTTCCGGAGTCACATACAGACGCTCACTCAGTATGGATTTGACCGTAATACAAAAGGCAGAAAAACGGTACTGTATCAGAATCGTACAGCTGTTTATGGTGAAGGGGAAAATTTAAATCTCCGTATATATTTTCGGAGTCACACACAGATAGTCAGCATGTATTTGTCCATGATACCAGCCGGTACACGGTAGTGTGTGAGGAGCGTACAGCTCTATACGGTGTGGGAAAAAATGAACGGTCTGTAACTGTGCAGAAAGAAAGAATAAAAGTATTAGTGCTGTATAAAAAACAGTCTGCACAGCAGTGTACACACAGCAATACAGCTATCAGGCAGCCTAATAACCAGCGCTGCTGCACACAAGAAAATCCTCCCCTGTCACTGCACACTAACTGTACAGCACAATTGCTATCAGCACAAGCACATAAGAACTTCTGTTTCCAGCCCTAACTCTCTCCCTACTGATAAACAGCAAGCAACCTCTCCCTACTGTTAAGATCGGCAGAAGTAAAATGGAGGTCGGCGGTCAGGGCTTTTATAGACACTATGACGCCCCCCAAAGCAAGCCAATTACTGCAATGCCCTTCTCTAAGAAGTTGGTGGACGCTGCCTATGTCATCTCATTGTCCACAGTGTACGTCCTTGCTCACTGGCTGAAAAAAAGGCGCCTGCAAGCGTTTTGGTTAATCCGACTTTGGCGCTCGTTTTGCCGACCGCATGGCCGACTTCACGCTATGGTCGGGTTTCGCTCGGCGAAACTCGACTTTGGTGAAAGTCGGCGACTTATGAATCTGAGCGACCTGTTTCGCTCAACTCTAGTCACTGCTCATCTGTGATTTTTTTTACTCAGCTCAGATCGAACTGAAAAAAATTGCAGCATGCTGCAATTGTCCTCGTATGTCGGATGGCACTCGGAAAATGTGTGTGCCATCTGATTTTTACGCATCCATGTCCTTGAAAACCCGAGATTTCATCTGCCACGTACAGTAAATTCACAGCGTGATAAGTCAGACTAGAATAGATATATATACATAGAATAGATACTGTAGATATAAAGATGTCAGTGACATATATATATATGTATAATTAGTGCTTCTGCAGCTTACTGTACATGTATTTTGTTACTGAATAAATTATTTTCTGAAAAAAATGGTGTGGGCTGATGTTTATAGCCAAGGAATGGGGTAATCCCCATGGAGCTTCCCAGGCTATTAATATCAGCTCACAGCTGTCTAACAAGCCTTTACTGGTTATTAAAATGGGGGATCCCAAAAAAGAAAAGACTTGGATTCTCCCCTATATTTAATAACCACCAAAGGTTAAGCAGACAGCTACAGGCTGGTATTAATAGGCTAGGAAGGGACCATGGATATTGGTCCCCTCACAGACTAAAAACATCAGCTCTCAGCCACCTCAGAAATGAACTGATAGATCTGCAGCAGATAAAACAGTTTTTAGTCAAAACTGCTGCAAGCAGCCCATTAAGACCTCATCTGGAATACTGTGTCCAGTTTTGGGCACCACATTTTAAAAAAGACATCAACAAACTGGAACAAGTTCAAAGGAGAGCCACCAGAATGGTGACCGGTCTGCAAACCATGTCCTATGAGGAACGGTTGCAGGATTTGGGAATGTTTAGCTTGCAAAAAAGAAGACTGAGAGGAGACTTAATAGCTGTCTACAAATATCTCAAGGGCTGTCACATTGTAGAAGGATCATCTTTATTCTCATTTGCACAAGGAAAAACTAGAAGCAATGGGATGAAACTGAATGGGAGGAGACACAGATTAGATATTAGAAAAAACTTCTTGACAGTTAGGGTGATCAAGGAGTGGAACAGGCTGCCACGAGAGGTGGTAAGTTCTCCTTCAATGGAAGTCTTCAAACAGAGGCTGGACAGACATCTGTCTAGAATGATTTAGAGAATCCTGCTTTGAGCAGGGGGTTGGACCAGATGACACAGGAGGTCCCTTCCAACTCTACTATCTATGATTCTATGATTCTATGATTCTAAGTGATACATTGCTGGAATCAGGGTCTCGGCCCTTACATTATAATGCTCCCAGATGGGGTAGCAAAAACCTAGTGACAGATTCTCTTTAAATACCGTATAATTGACATTGCAGTCAGTAGAAAGAGCAATTTAACGATTTATCTGAAGATTTACAATATCTTTCAAAACCCATCCAGATTCTCACTTTTGTAGACACAGAAATAATTGTGGTTTTGAATCTTGGACTTGTAACAAAATCCGCCGACTTTGTTTCATTTTCCTCACTAAATAAGGACAATTTTATTGTCTGCTAGAGTTGTCTCTGAAGCCTTGACAGAGCATCAAGGAAGTTAAAAAGAACATTTGAGATGATCAATTTAACATTGTGACAACCTGCCAAAAACAGGTTTTTATGTTACTAGGCCGACGTAATAATTCAAGCTTATGAAATAAATAAATTCCAAAATGAACGAGTCATGGAAATATCCAGTCATTGTGTGATTTTTCTCTGATTCCACCGTACGCTCATACATTTGTAGGCAGAACTGACAATGAAATATCAGAGGATGGTAAAGTGAATGGTTCTTCATGTCTGACAAAAGAAGAAGCCCGTAACAAAGAATGGTTTTGAGAATGAGTATCTGTACTGGATATGTGACGAGACAGGGAAGGGCAGGAGTCACCGGTGTGTTCTCCTTTTAACGATATAAAGGACAATGTGTATTGCAATTATCTGATATGTAGTACAGTATGTGAGGACAATTTGGAAAATGAGGTCACTGGTAATTTGTGTAAGGATTAAAGGGAACCTGTCACCAGGTTTTTCCCATATAACCTACGGCCACCACCTTTCAGCCCCATGTGACAGCATTCTATAATGCTGTATATATGACTCCAATTTGCCCTGTAAGGGAGAAAAACACCTTTTATTAAACTCACCTATGAGGCAGTCCGATACGATGGCCATCGCTGGTCTTGATCCAGTGCCTGCTCTCTTCTTGTGATGCCGTCCTCCTTTTCTACTTCTTGTGGATACTTCATGTGGATGACGCGTCCTATGTGATCCACACAGTGTCCCCCTTCACGCTCCTACACAGGTGCACTTTTCTCTTCCCTGCTGAGGGCAGAGCAAAGTACTGTAGTGCGCATATGTCGGCGCTCTTTTGCCTTTCCGCGCACATGCACTGAACAGTACTCTGCTCTGCCTTCGACAGACCAGAGAGAAGTGCGCCTGCGTAAACTGACCTGCGATGCGTGCTTCAAATCCACAACATGTCAATTTCTCTAGCAGGTACGCTGAGTTTTCTGTGAGGATTTTTCCCATAGACTTGCCTTAGGTGCGGAAAATCCGCTTGTAAAACGAGCAAGTGCATTTTTAGTGCGTTTTCCGCTGCAGAAACACATAAAAAAAACCACATGTAATTCGCATCAAAGTATATCAGTAAACTTTTACCAAAGCCAAATAACAAGAAGTATCAAAACAAAGCAGCTTTATTTAAAGCATGACACACCAAAGAGAGATGAAAACCCTACTGTCAAAAACATGATAAAACACGTTAAAAACGCAACGAAAAAATGCAAGTAACCTAATTTAAATAATAGGTGAATAATTCTGCAGTGTCAAAAACATAACAAAAGGTCATTGTGGGAGCATAGCCTTAAAGAGGATTTTCACAACACTGCTAAAGACTAAAGGCATATGTCACGATTCATTAAAGGGAATCTGTCACCCCATTTTTGGAGAATGAGATGAGGCCACCGCCATCAGGGGCTTATCTACAGCATTCTGTAATACTGTAGATAAGCCCCTGATGTCACCTGAAAGAGAAGAAAAACAAGCTATATTATACTCACCCAGGGGCGGTCCACCGTCTGGTCCGGTCCGATGGGCGTCACGGTCCGGTCCGGCGCCTCCCATCTTCGAGCGAAGCCCTCCTCTTCTTTGCTTCCCATCGCTGCTCAGCGCAGGCGCCGGACCTCTCTGACCTCACCGGGGCAGAGCAGTGAACCTGTGCCGGAGCCGCGACTGGAAGCTAAGAAGAGGAGAGCTTCGCTCGAAGATGGGAGGCGTTGGACCGGACCGCGACGCCCATTGGACCGGACGGGACGGCGGACCACCCCTGTGTGATTATAATATAACTCCTTTTTCTTCTTGGGAGCTTATCTACAGCATTCCAGAATGCTGTAGATAAGCCCCTGATGGCGGTGGCTACAGTTGATGGTCGAAAAATGGGGTGACAGATTCCCTTTAAGGCCACATTCACATGTTCAGTATTGGGTCAGTATTTTACATCAGTATCTGAAAGCCTAAACCAAGAGTGGAACATTTCTCACCCATTCCTGGTTTTGGCTTACAAATACTGATATAAACTAATTATCAAAATACTGCTGTGTGAACGTGGCTTAAGAGTGACGTTTTGCACACCAGCCTTAATGAGCGGCATTCAGGAATAAGATGCCCACGCTACCTAATGAATCTTGCACCTCCTACCAGTGGTGTTGGGCTTTTCCCAAGTTCTGCCTATTTTGGCGTAGCTGCGTGATACTGGTGTGAAAACACCACAAGTCCTAACATTTTTTTTGCAAAAATTTGCAACCTTTCAAAGCATTTTAATACAGTTTTCTAATATAAACATTACTTAGATAGGAGATGGCATGTGGTGCTGATAAGATTCTATGTAGATGGGAGGAGCTAGAGACAGACTCCTCCCTTCCCCTACTATCGACATAGGAGATGGCAGTTGGTGTTTATAAGATTCTATCTCAGTAATGGGACAATATATCTTCACTAAATACAGATTTTACGTCAGAATTGAGAATTTTGATAATGACATCAATTCTGGCAGAAAAAGAATTAGATCTCTCTGATAACATGTATTACAAAGTTGCTTCTTTTCATGTGTACTATTAATTTATTCCATTAAAACGATGGTTACGCTTTAAGTAAAATAGCTAGAAGAAAAATATAAGATCCCTGAAGTAATCTTATTCTTTTATAATATGTTTCTTATTAGAGTGAAATATTTCTGGTCATTTCAAGATTTCTGGAACATCGTTTCTTTTCACATAAAATGCCAGTGCATGGAAAGATTCTTGAGTGGGCTAGAAACATGTCCAGTTGTTTAGCAAAAATGACAAACTGGCAAATTTCTAACGGCTGAATACTTTAATGTTTCATTTCCTTTTTTTTCTTTTTAATAAAATGTACAATTAGAAATGAGTGAATATTTTGAAATTCAAATTTTGCTAGGAATATCGATTTTCATCTAATCTATTCACTGCGAATTGAAAATATTACAAATTTCCAAATGCCCAGAAAAGTTGCATACATAGTGTTCAAAACAATAGAAGTCCAATATGACTAACCAGATTAACCACTGTTTTCGGTATAAATTATATTACCACATGTCAAACAATTTACCCTTTGATGCAGTAGATTCTAAGAAAACCAACAGACTCGGCATTCATGATCTGCAGGTTTTTGAGTATTAGAATTATTAATTGAAAAGGGGTGTGTTCAAAATAATAGCAGTGTGGAGATCAATTAGTGAGGTCAATCATTCTGTGAAGAGACAGGTCTGAATCAGGGGGCCCTTATATAAAGGTGAAGCCAGGACATGTTGTACGTGCATTTCTCCTAGAAAGCCTGAGAAATATGGGTCATCCGACACATTGTTCCGAAGAACAGCGTACGTGGATTAAAAAGATGATTGGAGAGGGGAAAACATAAAGAAGTGCAGACAATGTCAGGCTGTTCAGCTAAAATGATCTCCAATGCTTCAAAATGGAAAGCCAAACCAGAGAGACGTGGAGAAAACAGAAGACTACCATTAAAATGGATGGAAGAATAACCAGAAAGGCAAAGGCTCAGCCGATGATCAGCTCCAGGATAATCACAGACAGTCTCAGGTTACCTGTGAGCACTGTGACAGTGAGAAGACGCCCGTGTGACGCTAATCTCTTAGCATCTTAGCAAGAAGTCCCCGCAAAGTCCCACTGTTAAAAACAGATATGTACTGAAGCAGATACAATTTGCCAAATAACACATCAACTGGCCTAAAGAGAATTGGAGAAACAGTTTGTGGACTGATGAAAGTAAAATCGTTCTTTTTGGGTCCAAGGGCCGCAGACAGTTCGTCAGACAACCCCCAACATCTGCATTCAAGCCACAGTACACTCTGAAGCCAGTGAAGCATGGTGGTGCACGCATCATGATATGGGAATGTTTCTCTTACTATGGTGCCTCACCTATTTACGCATACCAGGGATCATGGACCAGTTTGCATATAGTAAAATACTTGAAGAGGCCATGCTGCCTTGCACTGAAGAGGATATACCCTTGAAATTGGGGTTTCAACAAGACAAATACTCTAAACACACCAGAACAAAACACTAAACACAAAATTGGATGGAGTGGCCAGCCCATTCCCCAGACCTTAATCCGATAGAACATTTGTGGGTGACATTAAAAATGCCGTTTTTGAGACAAAGCCAACAAAAGCCAAAAAATTGTGGGATGTAGTCCAAGCATCCTGGGCTGGAATAACAGGTGACAGGGGCCAGAAGTTGGTTGACTCTATGCAACATAGATATGAAGCAGTTCTAAAAAAAACTGTGGGTATACAACTCAATATTAAGTTAGTGATTCACAAGAATGCTAAATCCTCCAAAAAGTAGTACATATTGTGAGCTTGTAAAGACAAATGCAGACACTGCTATTTTTTTAGAACGTCCAATGTTCATTTTTTGTTATTTTCTGTAAAGTAGTTAAACATTACATAGATTTCTCTTCATGTTTTGAATTAGAAAACAGTGTGCAATGTTCCCAATGCTGGAAATAAAAGCTAGTACAAAGATTTTGTGATTAACTCATGTTTTTGAACACACTGCTATTATTTTGAACACTACTGTATGTCTGATTAATTTACAGCAGCACTATAGCCACACTGATGATCTGTGTGTCCTCCCTGGTCCAGCCATAGAGTGACTCGCCTTTCTCTACATATCACTTATATTTGTAATATTTTCTTTCCGCATACAATAATCTGATTAATGCTGAGCTGTCACACACTGATACAATTTTTTCAGTGTTTTATGGCTTTCTCCAATCTATATGGCTAAGCTGTGAGCTGCAACATCATCTCACTATCTAGATCAACCAAAACAGCTGCTGCATTCCCTGCATCTGCTTTTTTCCAGGCTATGATAGTCCCTTTTAAGTGGCTGTGCTATACCAAATGATGTGATTGCTGTAAGGCATTATGGGGAAGCCCACCCAGAGGCGGCCAAAGTCAAGTGATCCTTCTCTGGATGATGCATTTTCTGCAATGTGTAAAATGGTGGCAATTTACAGGATTTGCACAAAGCAGTTTGCTTATTGCTCGAATTTGACAGATTTAGTATATTCCTAAAACTTAAACATGAATTTGAAATCCCTTATATCAATTTGCTTGTCTCTATCTGTAACATTTTGATGACATTTTATTATAACATTGTAAAAGTGTTTCTATTTTTATGTTGTTTCCTAGGTGGCAATGGTTGAAGTCCAGCTCGAGATGAAATATGATTACCCCAAACCGTTACTCATTGCATTTAGTGCCTGCACCACAATACTGGTGGCTGTCCACTTATTTGCACTTCTGATCAGCACTTGTATACTTCCCAATGTCGAGGCCGTGAGTAATATCCATAATTTGAACTCTGTCAATGAATCACCCCATGACCGTATGCATCCCTATATCGAACTGGCATGGGGCTTCTCCACAGCTCTTGGGATCCTCTTGTTTCTTGCGGAGGTGGTTCTTTTGTGCTGGATAAAGTTCTTACCAATTGACTCTCCACAAGTTCGTAATGAAACTGCCACATCACAGAGGCAAAGTTCAGATGCAGGTTTTACCTCTGCACTGGTTTCCACCATCATCATGGTACCTGTGGGCATTATCTTTGTCATCTTCACGATTCACTTTTATCGCACACTGGTGAGGCACAAAACAGAGCGCCATCACAGGGAGATCGAAGAACTCCACAAGTTAAAAATCCAACTCGATGGGCATGACGGGATGTCAATGTGGTGTGAAGTTCAATGTTCAATGGACTCAAGTTCTTGAGTCACCATTACTGAACACTTATCAGAGGTTGACCTGTATTTCAGGCCAAACAGTCATAGCTGTAGAGCTTTAAGACTGAATTGTCCCAAATTACAGATTAGTTCGGCTTTGTCGCTTTGAAGGGTGTAAATGGGACAACGTTTAAAAAGGAAAAGTTGTATTGTTTACAAGTGGGGCCTGAAGTACTTACTTACCAATGGTGTAAAAACAACATAACTTTTTGGTGGGTACCAAAATGAATACTTAAGGTTTTATTATTGTGTTCCTTATTGTTGTCAGTCCATTTTCGGTGCTTATGTGTACATGGAATTTCAGCAAATCACCTTCAGCAGTGGAAAAGATCAGGCGTAAATACTCTGAGTGCTTTTAAGTGATTTATTAAAGGGATTTTCTGCTTTGGAATTTTCCATTGACAATAAGCTGATCACAAAATGTCCCCCTGCTGGAACCTCTAGCGAAACCATTGTATAGTGTCTGGATCCCTGGCACTGAGTTTTCCTGCAGCATCGCCACTGGGAAAATTAGGCATAATACATTCATAATGGACCATCAGTTTAAAGGAGTTGTGCCACAATCACAATGTATCACCTATCTTTGGCAGAGGTGATAAGTTGCTGATTACTGGGGAGTTCACAAGTCCATAATTTGACTGGAGCGGTAGTTGAGCATGCAAGGTGCTGCTCAATTGAGCGTATACAGGACTGAAGGAAATAGCCAAGTACAGTACTCAGTAAAGCTGCAAGGAAACCTGGGAAAAGATAGAGGAGGTCCTGACAAAATCTGAATCCAAATGTTTAAATTTATGAAAGGAGGATTGCTCAGAAAAATCATAAACTTGAGTATTACCATTGCCGCGACCTTCATGGTGTGATGAACGGTATATAATCCAGACTCAATTTGCCCAATTTGTAATTTTTTTAAGTCTTTTTTCATCTTGTGATATTTGCTGACTTTTTTTTTGCTCCAGATTCATCAACATGGCTTATGCAATTATTACGCTTTTTGCAAAGTCAAATATAGTCTTTATTGTTGCCTTAAACCATTTCTGGTGACCTTTTAGAGCAAACAGTCGCACTATTGCAAAATGGCGCAAACAATTTTTCCAAAATACTCAGCATACATAAAATCACTCTGTGAGGACTGGAGTTCATTAGCAATAACTTTTGTGACTTTTCAACAATTGCAAGTAATGTATCAGGCAAAAAACATCTTGAAAACCTAAATTCTGCCCAAAAAGGTGAAAACAAGAGAATATAGATTTACAATGGACTTTAAAAAAAGTTGCAAATTTAAAGAAGAATTAGGCGTAAATGAAACCCAGGCGAAAAACACCAAAAACTAGACTAAAAAGGTGCGCATGCAATTATGAATCAGACCCAATTTTTTGAGCCCCAACGACACGGATCATTATAAATTGTGCCTTTTTAGTGGCTGATGAGTTGGCATCTCTCTCTGTGCCCTTTATAGATGTAATGGGGCACTGCATCCTGACAAATACAGTGCAGACTTACAATAGTACGGTAAGTTCTGACTGGTCTCAATTTTTACATTGGAAGCTCTCTTCATTTGTGGAACAAGAAGAAATCTGAGTTGCACTTAGAGGGTTTGTCCACTATTTGGACAACCCCTTCACATTCCCTGACTTCATCCCAATAAAAAAGCCTATACGCACCTCCCGTGCCGGCGCCGTTTCTGCAGTGTCAGCACTCGTGGTCCCGGCGTTTTTGTGCGCTTTCATGATACATGGTGCCCAGCGCGCAGTCGTCGCCGGCGTCACTGTCTCCGCCTTCAAACAAATCGAACATGAAGAGGAAGTCCGGGCTGCAGCTGTACTCTGACTTCCTCTTCATGTTCAGTTCGTCATAAGGACTGGCCAGTGATGCCAGCGCTGATTAGGCGCCGGGCTCACGTGTCATCACAACCGCACGAGAGCCCCGAAACCACAGGTGCCAACACCACAGGAATGGCGCCGGCATGGGAGGTGAGTATACCCTTTTTTATTTTATCGGGGCCAAGTGTGGAGAATGAGAAGGGTTGTCCTAGTAGTAGACACCTTATTTAATCTAGTGGGTTGAGAGAAGCACAGTAATAGCATGAAATCTTGATAACCATATATAATAAACATGAATATATAAATTATTTGTTATAAAACATCTATATGGGTGAGATATGAAAACAATATATACGGTATATATATATTAACATGCAGAGGTCTAAATGTAAATGTATGGTGTATTATATGTCTTATTTCTAAATATTTTCAGTCTATCATTTGTGTTTTATACGGTATGTATATGCTCATTTGCAAGGTTAACATTTAGATATGACACTTTACTCAAACAATGTAAGTTTTATGTTAACTAATAATACGGTGCCTTTTTAAAATGCAAATGAATGGTAACACTTATTAGAATTACAGTAAGATTTCTTTAATCTGGCACTAAAAGGTCCAGGTATGTGTCCTAGATAATCAGATGATCACTTTATTTTTACAGGTAAACAGATATTCTTTTATATTTCACAACTACTTTGATTTCTGAGACATGCAGGTACCACCTGAATACTGTTGTAAGTGATATTTGGGGCAACAGAGGCGTCTAATGTCAAAAATTAATTAGTCTAATTTTTAGTTTTTCAATATCGTACAGTAGTAAATGCAAGCGTGATAATTTATTGTGCTAAAGGGGTATTCCCATCTCCAAGATCTTATCCTAATATGTAGTGGGTGTAATAATAATAATATTAGCAAATACGGTACCTCAATTAGAAATGTAGTATAGTTTTTCTGATTCGCTATGTCTCTTTCATAATATGCAGGCATTGCAGGACCTTGGGTATCCATGGTTACGACCACTGATATAGTGACAGTTAGTTAGTTGCTAGTGGTCATAGTGGTCATAACCATGGATACCTAAGGTCCTGCAATGCCTGCACATGAGGAAAGAGACTTAGCAAATCAGAAGAACTATAGTACATTTCTAATTGAAGGTATTTGCTAATATTATTATTATTACACATGCTATATATTGGTGATAGGATCTTGGAGATGAGAATACCCCTTTAAATGAGATTAAATGGAAGTTCCATCGTCATTTTTTAATGTTTTGTACTAGCTGTGAAGATTGGTGCCTGGAAAGGATATGGGACCTTGACAGCTGATGTACCTAGTATAGTGTGTGAGTGTACAATACGTGATCCAGCGAGTGAACGGCATTGTCATCAGCTCCTATGTGGCTATATACAGTAAATACCAAGTGTCTACTGGTAGCAGACTGCTGCTGTCACATTTCATGCTGCCTCTATTTATATTCTCAGATTGCTAAGGATATAAAATCAATATTGGATATATGGATGATCTCTTATATTGTATTCACATTGGCATAATTTTATCCTAAACTCACTCCAGTCTTAGTTTCTGTGTACTTTACCTCCTGTGCTATTTTATATTTTGTTTGACTATTTATTTTAATATTCTTAATATAATTGTTAATTTATGTAGACTGGTATAGCAGCTTACACCAACAAAAGGCAGTATAAGTTACCAGAATACTAAGATGAGGTATGAGCAGTGCACCTAAATTAGGAATAAGGTCATTATACTGTAGGGAGCAGCTTGGCAGCAATGCAGAGCACATCTAAAAGGGTGCAGATGTAGGAGTCACACTCATACAGTGTCAGAGCGTCCAACAACTTCAACTTATACCTGACAGTGATCTACAAAGTTAAGGGTTTGTCTTTTACTTGGACAACCCTTTCTGAATTCCTATGTTTCTCCCTAGCAAAATAATACTTATGCTCACCTCTGGCATGACATTGTTATCACTCGCCTCTCCTATGGACATAATTGACATCCGGACGAAGTGAGAGCAGCCGCAGCTCTGACTTCTTCTGGATATCTTGATTTGTCTGAAGGAGGAGTAGAGTGAAGCTAGCACTGATTAGCTACAGGGATCACATGACATAACAATGCTATGCGAGCCCCGGGAGAGCCATTGTTGATATCACTGGAATGGCGGGAGGTGAGTATAGGTGTTATTATTTTACCGAGGTGAAACATAAGGATTCAGAAGGGGTTGTCTGAGTAGTGGACAGCCCATTTAAGATGTTAGATACTACCAGTATTCCAAATTTTGGGACACTGTGTAGAATGTAAAGAAAACTCAATGATTAGGAAATCACTTATCACAATTTTTGTTGCCAGGAGAACGTAGAGCAAATATCAGAAGGTGAAAGTTAGATATGTTTCTATTTAATTTGAAAAAAATTAACTCATTTAGAAATTGATGGCAGCAACACATCTGCTGAAAGTTGGGACAGGGCCTTGTTTAGCATTGTGTACCATCCTCTCTTCTTTTTACAACAGTCTGTTATGAGAAGTCAGGAGACCAGTTGTTAGAATTTTGGGAGAGGAACGTTGTCCCATTCTTGTCTGATGTCAAATTCTGGCAGCTCAACAGTCCTGGGTCTACTTTGCTGGATTTTTTGCTGCATTGTGTGCCAAATGTTTTCTATTGGTGAAAGGTCTGGACTGCAGGTGCCTGGATCATCACCTGTGCTCTTGCTCTGTTGTGATGGATGCCGTGTGAGGTTTCGCATTGTCTTGGTGAAATATGTAAGCCTTAAAATAGACATTGTCTGGATGGGAACATATATTGTTCTAAAACCTTTTTATAATGCATTGATGGCGCCTAAGCTGCCCAATCCATAGCGACTAATACCCCCCATACCATCAGAGACATAGGAACTGTGCACTGATAATAAGCTGGTTGGTCTCTTTCCTCTTGAGTATTCAGGAGTCAGGACACGGCATCAGTGATTTTTATTTAAAAAAAAATTCATTTTGATTAATCAGACGAAAGAACAGTTTTCCATTTTGCCTCAGTTCACATTAAATGATCTTTGGCCAAGCGAAGAAGAGCGTGTTACTGGATTGTGTTGACATATGGCTTCTTCTTTGCGTGATGGAGCTTTTACTTGCTTTAATGGATTACACTATGATCTTTGTTCACAGACAGTGGTTTCTGGAAGTATTCTCGTCTCCATACAGTGATTTTCGCTACCAAATGATGCCTGTTTTTAATGCCTTGCATAGATCACGATCATCTATTATTAATCATCGTCTTTGTCCCTTGTACACATGGATTTCTCTTGAATCTCTGAATCTTTTGATGATATTCTGTATTGTAGATGGTGGGATATTCAAAGAGTTTGAAATTTTGTGCTGAGGAATATTTTTCTGTAATTGTTCCACTATTTTTAGATGTAGTTATTCACAGATTGGTGACCTCTGACCATCTTTGCTCCTGAGAGACTCTGCCTCTCTAACATGCTTTGTTTATACAGTCATGTGACTTTCTTGAAAATTGACCCTCCAGCTGTTTTTCATTTTTTCAACTTACTTTTTCTGCCTTTCCCTAGCCCCGTCCCAACGTTTTTGAGATGTGTTGCTGCCATCAATTCCTAAATGAGTTATTTTTTTAAATTAAATGGAAAAATGTCCAACATTCAACTTCTGATCTGTACTCTGTGTTGTGTTGTGAATATAATAATTATTATTATAATATAATTTACACAGCGTCTCAGTTTTTTTTAGAATTGATTGCAGTTGTAGATACCCAAACTGTTTTTTTCCTTTTCCACGTACATCCCCTATTTAGAGGAAGACTAGAGTGTAGATATAAACAACTGTTCATCTCAGTTTTGTTCACAATGATTTTTAGGCAACCAACCACATCCCACATATTTTATCCTATTCAGTTTAGTTACGTTTACTTCCCTTCAAACCATTCATATGACTTTGCTCCCCTTAACCCCTTCATGACATCCACTGCACATGAACGGTGCAAGTTGGTAATGGATATATGGAGTGGGCCACTGGCTGAGCTCGCCCCATACTCGGCAGGTAATGTCTTAAAGCAAGGACCTGCCTCTAAGAAGATTTTTAACCTGTTGAATGTCGCTATCAAACTCTGACAGCTGCATTAACATTGCGCTGGCATGGAAGCGTATCATTCTATGCACCAGCCTGAGCGCCCATCACCTGGTTATAGGTCACCAATGCGATGGTACAATTGCTGGGAGTTTGTTGAAGACCTCCGTACTTGTCATTTCAGAGCTGCCTTTAAAATCCAACCTGTGGCTGAGCTTCAAAAGTCACTGATTTTTGCTATATACAGCAATGCTATAGCACAAGCAATCAGATGATCGCAGCTTCAAGTCCCCTAAGGGGACTAACAAGAACAGTGAATAGTAAAAAAAATATTTTAAAAGATATGAAAAAAAAATGAAAACAACATAAACGTTCAAATCACCCTTCTTTTCCCCCATTAAAAATAAAAAAATAATTTTTTTTTAATACACATATGTGCTATCAACGCGTTCAGAAAAGTCCAATGTATCAAAATATAAAACTGATTTACCCAATCGGAAAACATCAAAATTCAACAATGACAATATTTTATTGTTTGCTGCAATTGGAATTGTCTGTACGCTATATCTGCTTGCCTTATATTGGTCTTGGCTAATATCTTGCTTTTTAAACCATTCATATTCACAATTTGTTTTTTTTCTACGGGGAATTTATTAACTCTGTTACTAGATACACCGTTTTCACTGCTCTATTCTACTTTACTCCATGGAATAATGGAAGATTTCATATTTTTGCACTAGATTACTGCACAGTCCCTGGAGACATCCCACACAGTGCAAACAATGAGCGTAAAATCGGATCTGACAGGCAGCTGACAAAACCCAGAATTGAGCTGTGTATGTGAGTAGTCTATAAGAAATTAGGTAATTTCAGATCAGTAAGGCAAAACTATTCAACATTAAATGTTGACTGTACATGATATCTGCGAGCAGACAATTTAAAGGATGTGTCTCATCACACCCCTTTAATATGAGTGTCACTGTGGAATTTAGTAGTTCCTGCTTTTCCGCTATGTGAATTGCTATAATATGCTGCTTCTTATACCGTCCATATGCTCTTATTAAAGACATGAAGATGGTTTGTCAAAGAAAAAAAAATAACTCTATTGTCTTTAAAATAAATGTTGTGCCGTTTAACCTAGATGTAAGAACTTCAATGACGCCATGTACCATCATAGTATTCTGGTATACTTATGGGTATAACATGCCAAAATATTCAGTTGCATTTCTCATAATAACAGTAAGTAGAGAGATCTTACTATAAAATATGCATTGGGCCTCAAGCATAAAATAATGCAGACAAAAAGTGTAATTTTACTGGAAATTGCCTTAAGGAGTCCAGACAATCAAAAACCACCCATCGGCCATTATCACGTCCATTGGCTGCCGGATGTAAAAAGTGTTCAAAGCAGAACATCACTGCTGCATACACTGCAATGTGGCTGCTCCCAGGTGCTGCAGATCTGCTACTATTGAAAGCCGCAGGAGCTGATCTTCAGCACCTGGCAGCAACCACTACACAGTGTATGGAGATGTACTATACAAGTCATACGTAGTTACCTCCTTCCGCTGCTATAGCAGATGACAGCTGATTGGTGGGGGTGCCAAGTGTCAGACCCCGAAAGAGCTCCTATTGATGACCTATTAAATGGATATGTCATCAATATAAAAGTAGGGGACAACTGCTTTAATATTCTAATCCGCTAATGAAAAATAAATGGGCACTAAAAAGCTACTAAACACCTGGATATATAGTCAAATTTTAGAGGAAATAAAAAAAATGATGCCTACATCTGGGCCAGTGCTAGTTGTAGCTTATGGCATTAGCTGGCATAGATGATTCTTGGAATATTCCTTAAAAGGGAAACTATGTTGTAAAATGTTTTAGGGCCTGTACATATCACGTCCAGTTATCCTGATTTCCTTTCCTAGGGTTTCCCACATGGTTATAAATATCTGTATATAGATGTAGGTACATCTGTAAATAGGGAGCTGTACTGTTCTTACAGGTGCGCTGAAGCCTGCAGTCCCTCCTGTGTAAGAAACACTCTGTAGTGAGCAAAGGGTGGCTGGACACCTTAATCTGATTCTTCACCATGTGGATTTTAAGATCCTCTGGTATAAAATCAAGAAAAAAATGTGCGGTCAAGAGGAGCGCTGGGCATGCAAAAAAGGGCAAAAGATTAATAAAAATAAACAAACATTTATTAAAATGCTAAACACACAATGCGTTTCGGCAGCTGAATACCGCCTTCATCAGGTTTTTTGTTCATTTATCCACACTTCCCTTGAGGCTGCGGATGGAGCAGCACCGGCATCACTTGTGCAAGGGTGTACAACCCGGATAGGTGAGTGGATCCCTGTTTTAATAGATACCTAATCTGACCACCAGGTATAATTCTATGAGCGCCCCCCTGCTCTTTTGTTTCTCTGGTATAAAATCAAGGAATTTGCCATATTATACTCACCTCTGATGCCGTGACGGCAGCGCCGGAGGTGAGTATAAGTGTTTATATTTTAATGGTGGCAAACATTCAGATCTAGAAGGGGTCTTCCTAGTAGAAAGCAACCCCTTTTAAAGACTGTAACTTTTATAAGAATTTGTGGTTCCTATCTGAAGATTTTTTTTTTCAACAAACGTCTGTTACTTGGGTCAAATGTCACAACTGAAAGAAAAATGAGGCATGGAATATTGGTGACAACCATGACCCATGATCAACACATTGTATCCTATGAAGAATTGTGAAAAACAAGGTTATTTACATATTTTTGGCATGCTACAGCCACTATATCTGGAACTCCTGTGGCTAAAGGGAATCTGTCACCAGTATTTTTGCTGACACATCTGAAAGCAACATGATATGGGGCAGAGACCCTGATTCCAGCAATGTGTCACTTACTGGGCTGCTTGCTGCAGTTTTCTCTGTTACGGATCTCCCAGTTCTCTGAAAGCTGAACTCTGTATAACCCCGCCCACACCACTGATTGACAGCTTTCTGTGTATATACCGTACATAGGCAGAAAGCTGCCAATCAGTGGTGTTGTACAGAGCTCATGAATATGGAGCATTTATGACAGTGAGTTTACTAGTCCTCTACTGATAATCTCTTGTTTATAAAATATTGATTCTATCAAAACTACAGCAAGCAGCCCAGTAAGTGACATATCGCTGGGATCATTACCTATGTATGTCCTCACGTTATGCTGATATAAGGTGGCAAAAACCTTGTGACAGATTCCTTTAAACTGAACTAGAGTTACTCTGAATTTTGTAGTCACTGATTACAACCATCTGAAGTTCATGCTTCTTGTCCTGATGTATCTTGTCAGTTGTATTGTAGCACACATTATTAAAATTAATAGTGTAAAATAAATTCATGATCCTGTTACCAAGAGGAAAGTGGCACAATTGTCAGCAAAGTGAATCTATTTTTATACCTATGTGAGCTCTTATTTCTTTTCTGGTGTAAATATTTTGAATTTGACATTTCGTGGAGCTGTTTTGGGGCTTTTTGGGTTTCCGATGCTTTAATAAAACATTTTTGAATTTGTCTTGTTAATTGTTCAATATTTATTTTAACTTGTGAACATATTACAGCAAAAAAAACCACAGCTTTAAGCATTGTGAAAGGGAATCATTTATACAAGTAATTTTCATTAAATATATAATTAAAAAAATTTATTTTATTTGTGTACCGACTGAGTGAGCCGATTTACCACAGGTCTTTAAACAGAGGAAAGAATGGTACCAATGTCATCAATATGTTATCAGAGTATGGTCCGTCTGTTCGTTTTTACCATCAGTGTTTTTCATGGATGGATACATAAATAAATTGCAAAGCTTCTCCTATACTTTGCAATGATAAATATGAACAGTACACGGATGGCACACATCAATATACTGTATGTGTTTTTCACGGACCCTTAAACTTGTATTGGCCTTTTCATCCATGCTGCAGGAAGAAAATGGACATGTCTCTGTCTGTTTTGAATAGACACACGGTCTGTGAGAAAAACACGTGCTAAAGCATGTCAATGTGAAATATATGAAATACTAGCTGGTGGCCCGATTCTAATGCATCGGGTATTCTAGAATATGTATGTAGTTTATTTATGAAGCTGTGAGCAGCCGGGAGATGACCGGCTGAGGCCGGTCATCTCCTGGCTGCGTTGCCACTGACCTCCATGCGGCAGGAGATGACCCACGGTACCGTCGGGAGATCACCCGACGATAGCGGTGGCGTGCGTGGTTCAAATCCTGCGCCAATTCGCGACCGGACTGCGCCTGTCGGTGATTGGTCGCGTCCGGCCGGGCGTCACGTGATCGCGGGTCACCGGTGTGCTGGCGTGACAACCAGAGGTCTCTTGGAGACCTCTATGGTTGTCAGTGCCGGATTGCTGTGAGTGTTACCCAGCGGTTATGTCACATCTGCATTGCATCTGTCCATTTATCTAAGAAAGTCACAACAGAGTCCACATGCCAAATCTTCAGTCACATTAAAAACACCATTTAAAGAGGCGGAAAATGGCTGCTATCATTACTAGATAAGACGAGGACGTTCACTTTGGCTTCAAAGAAATGCAGGTAACTAACCTCCTCAAAGAAAATTTTCAATCTAGGATTGATCAAATATTTTATTCTAGACCTCCAAATCCATGCAGATGCATTATTCCAGTGGAGCCGAAAGTTAACACCTTTTGTAATTGTCCCTCCTAAAGCATAAAGGAACGTGCTCCAAGCTATTTTGAGTAAAAAAAAGTTGTATACCATATACTCAATGAGAAAAGAAAACACTGATCAAAACGTTACACGTTATTCCTGCCCAATCCTGAGTTTCACCTACACAGGCTTTTTCAAGGCATGATCAGCACCCAACTCTCTAAAAATCTTTTTCACATGGAAAAATGAAATTGCATAAAATGGTGCAATTGTTTTTTTTTACTTGAAAAAAGTTAGTCCAGCACTGAAACGCGTAGTAGCAATGAAAAAACATTCAACTCATCTTGGTCTCAAGGATTCTTTATTACAGCAGCACAGCCATACAGTATATTGGTCATCTATCCTGGAGAAGATCATCCCCCCCCGCCACGAGGCAGCAGCTGATATTTTCAGGTGTTCATAGGAGTTGTGCCTGAACACAACCTGCTCAGGTAACCACCTTACTTTTACTTTCCTTTGCACCTAAATGGTATCACCCAATGATCTTGTGCGCTTTTGTTCCCCGCCTACAGTTTTTAGTTTTTGTATCATTGTGGCAAAGCTGGCATCTTATGACATTTGAAATCATTGAGCTTTTAACCCCTTGCCGACATGAGTTGTATATACATGTCCTTCTCATAAAATTAGAATATCATCAAAAAGTTAATTTATTTTGACTCTTCAATACAAAAAGTGAAACTTGCATATAGAGTCATTACACACAGTGATCTATTTCAAGTGTTTATTTCTGTTAATGTTGATGATTATGGCTTACAGCAAATGAAAACCCAAAAGTCATTATCTCAGTAAATTAGAATAATTAATAACACCAACTTGAATACATGATTTTAAAATCCGAAATGTTGGACTACTGAAATGTATGTTCAGTAAATGCACTCAATACTTGGTCGGGGCTCCTTTTGCATCAATTATTGCATCAATGTAACATGTCATGGAGGCGATCAGCCTGTGGCACTGCTGAGTTTATGGAAGCCCA
Organism: Oophaga sylvatica; assembly: GCA_033576555.1. Classification (NCBI taxonomy): domain Eukaryota; kingdom Metazoa; phylum Chordata; class Amphibia; order Anura; family Dendrobatidae; genus Oophaga; species Oophaga sylvatica. Next base: position 569,971,478 of record JARQOD010000002.1, read on the forward strand.
GGTTGCTTTGATAGAAGCCTTCAGCTCATCTGCATTGTTGGGTCTGGTGTCTCACATCTTCCTCTTGACTATACCCCATAGATTCTCTGTGGGATTAAGGTCAGGCGAGTTTGCTTGCCAATCAAGCATAGTGATACTGTTGTTTTTAAATCAGATATTGGTACTTTTTGGCAGTGTGGACAGGTGCCAAGTCCTGCTGGAGAATGAAATTTCCATCTCCAAAAAGCTTGTCGGCAGAGGGAAGCATGACGTGCTCTAATATTTCATGATAGACGGCTGCGCTAACTTTGGTATTGATAAAACACAGTGGACCTACACCAGCAGATGACATGGCTCCCCAAACCATCACTGATTGTGGAAACTTCACTCTAGACCTCAAGTAGCTTGGATTGTGGCCTCTCCACTCTTCCTCCAGACTCTGGGACCTTGATTTCCAAATGAAATGCAAAATTTACTTTCATCTGAAAACAACACCTTGGACCACTGAGCAACAGTGCAGTTCTTTTTCTCCTTGGCCCAGGTAAGAAGCTTCTGGCGTTGTCTATTGGTCATGAGTGGCTTGCCACAAGGAATGCGACACTTGTAGCCCATGTCCTGGATACGTCTGTGTGTGGTGGCTCTTGAAGCAATGGCTCCAGCAGCAGTCCACTCCTTGTGAATCGCCCCCAAATTTTTGAATGGCCTTTTCTTAACAATCCTTTCAAGGCTGCGTTTATCCCGGTTGCTTGTGCTTCTTTTTCTACCACAGTTTTTCCTTCCACTCAACTTTCCATTAATATGCTTGGACACAGAAATAAATTAACTTTTTGATATTCTAATTTTATGAGAAGCACTTGTATACTGCTCTGCGGGAGCTGCTTTTCCGTAAAGAGGAGTATACATACATTGACGCGATCGCGTGCGAGTGTCATCTCTATGTGAGAGCTGACATCCTGCAACAATGCCCACTTTTGGTGCTAGCCCTGATTGTGGACATTTAACTCCTCTGATGCTGCTCTCAATAGTGAAATCGATATCAAGGTGCATCGCAGAGGGAGGGAGCTTCCTGTCTGCTCCCATCGGCACAACACTATGTGATCGCTTTGTGTAAATGGTCTCCATGGTGACCCTGGGCCGCAAGTTGGCCATAGGGTCCTGCAAGGTCTTTCAGGGAAGGTGGCCTGTGAGCACTTGCTAAAAGCAAAAGCTGACACTATTCCCTGCCTGTCAGACGCTGCTCTGATGCCCTACAGTGCAGATGCATTGCAGAGTATCAGATCATCAACACAGTACCTTTTAAATTTAGCAAAAAAGGTACAAGAGTGTACAGTATATATAGAAATATTTTTAATGAAACACATACAAAACACTTAATAAAAGGGATGCCTCATATCCAGGAATGACACAGCAAGGTCACCCCATCCATAACCATCAAAACACATCTGTGTGTGAACCTTGCATACAATTAATTAACCCCAAATGGGAAAATCAATATATACCGTATATACTTGTGTATAAGTCGACCCGTGTATAAGCCGACCCCCCTAATTTTGCCACAAAAAACTGGGAAAAATTATTGACTCATGTATAAGCCGGGTGTATAAACTGCCCTCCTGCTCTGTGCTGCCCCCGTCCTCCTCTATGCTTCCCCCGTCCACCGTTCTCCCCCCCCGTCCTCTTCCGTGCTCCTTGTCCTCTCCTCCATCATACTCACCCCTCCCCGTGCCATCGCTGAGCGTCCCTGCAATCCTGCGTTCTCCCCGTCTTCCTGCAGCTCTCTCCAGCACTGAGCGGTGATGTAATACCGCTCATTAAGGCCATGAATATGGAGGCCACGCCCATCGGAGTGGCGTCACGTCCATATTACATGACCTTAATGAGCGGGTATTACATCACCGCTCAGTGCTGAAGAGCTGCAGGAAGACGGGGAGAACGCAGGATTGCAGGGACGCTCAGCGATGGCACGGGGAGGGGTGAGTATGATCCCAGCCACCGGCTCCTGCCGCGGCATCCCCTCCCCCGCTGGTTTCTGCCCTATGACTCGTGTATAAGCCTAGGGGGCATTTTCAGCACGAAAAAAGGTGCTGAAAATCTCGGCTTATACACGAGTATATACGGTAAATATATTTTACAATTTCCAATAAATATTTATTCAATCATGTACTAAATTGTAACTAATATTCAATTTTACCACCCACAAATGGCTACTGCAAGAATATTAAATGACAGCAAAAAAATGTGTTCACAAGTCACAGACAAAAATTTGTTAATAAAGTGCTCTTAGTGCCTAAAGGGTTAAACCTAAAGGAGACAACATATAGGCTATTGCAAGTAGAATAAAATAAAAGTGAAAATATACTATTTAGAACACAACAGCAGTCTGGATAGCAGCCATTTAAAAGGGCACATGATCTCCTCCTTGTTATACACGCCCCAGGAAGAAGAGCATTCAAAACGTGCGTTGGGGTTAGTGACACAGCGTTCCTTCACCCAGCCACTTAGGTAAATATTATGACTGCTGTTGTGTTCTAAATAGTATATTTTCACTTTTATTTTCATTTCAGTAGTAGCTTTATGGCACTTTAATATTGGGTATTTAACCATTTATGAAAGTGAAAATAATGGTGATTTGATATGACTTTGGGGACAGTAGGCATTTTCCTTACTAATATAGGATTATACTTGCAATAGCCTATATGTTGTCTCCTTTAGGTTTAACCCTTTAGGCACTAAGAGCACTTTATTAACTAATTTTTGTCTGTGACTTGTGAACACATTTTTTTGCTGTCATTTAATATCCTTGCAGTAGCCATTTGTGGGTGGTAAAATTGAATATTAGTTACAATTTAGTACATGATTGAATAAATATTTATTGGAAATTGTAAAATATATTTATATATTGATTTTCCCATTTGGGGTTAATTAATTGTATGCAAGGTTCACACACAGATGTGTTTTGATCGTTATGGGTGGGGTGAACTTACTGTGTCATTCCTGGATATGAGGCATCCCTTTTATTAAGTGTTTTGTATGTGTTTCAATAAAAAATTTTCTATATATACACTCTTGTGCCTTTTTTGCTAAATTTAAAAGGTACTGTGTTGATGACTTATTACGGAGTGTGACCTCTTGTGAAGATTTCTATGGACTAATATGTATGCACAGAGTATCAGATCAGCAATCTGTCAGTGTAGTGATAATGTCACATAGCAGGACAATGTAAAAAAGTTATTAAAAATCATAAGAATGTAAAAAAAATCAAATAAAGAACAACAAAAAAAAAAAAAATGAAACTAATAAATACATTTATTTATGTAAAAAAAAATAAAGAGAAAAAAGTACACATATTTGGTATCGCTGCGTCCGGAACAACCTGACCTATAAAACTGTTCCACTACTTAACCCCTTCAATGAACACCATAAAATTAGCAAAAAACTATGCTTCATCATCGTACTACTGAACAAAAAGTGCAATAAAGCGCAATCAAAAAGACGTAAGTAAGTAAAAATGGAACCGCTGAAAACGTCATCTTGTCCCACAAAAAACAAGTCTCCAAACAACTCTGTTATGATTTGGTAGCTGAGGAGAGCAGGCAAAAAGGAAATACACCAGAGAGGTTGGAATCTATTGGATTGCAGTACCCTGACTAACCACCACAACTAAAGGCAGCCGTGGAGCGTACCTACGTTGGTCCTAGACGCCTCGTCACAGCCTGAGAAGCTAACTACACCTAAAGACAGAAAGAGGAAAACTATCTGCCCCGGAGCAGATCCCCAAAGAACATAGGAAGCCCCCAAACATGTAATGGCGGTTAGACAAGAGGAAAAATACAGACAAAGACAGAAAATAGTATGAGCAAACATTGAGGCCCAAACTTCCTAGATAGAAAAGGATAGGAAGGACACTTACTGCAATCCCAAAAAACCCTAAAAAGTACCAACTCTACTAATTACAAAAACACCTGAGATCACACGACCTCTACCACCTAAATTAGTTCTCTGGTGTAACAAAACTAAGCCGCAGCCACTGAAAAAACTGGAAAAGGCAAATGAACAAATAACAGTGGCTGAACTAAACTGAGAGGAGCACAAGCTCCCGGAGGGGAACCGGCAGACCCCCACAGAAGTGCAGGACAAAATGCAAAAAGCAAGCACAAAAAACTAAAAGAAGAAAATGTCTTATCTGTTAGCAGAAGATGCAGGCACGACACAGCAGTCTTCAAAGAGAACCAGGAATCAAAGATGAGACCAGAACAATTGATCATCGGCAACCCTGATGGGAGGGAACCTCCCTTATATAAGACCAGTCAGTAACACCTGATCGCCAATCTTCACAATCTTCATTGAATGGTTCAGTACTGTTTGTAACCACCAGAGGGAGCTTCTGCTCAGAATTCATTTCTAGCACATTCACAACACAACTCCATCAAATAAAAAAGTTACAGCTCTGAGAATAAAGATGCAAAAATAATTATTTTTCTAGAAAACAGATTTTATTGTGTAAAAGTACCAACACACAAAAAAAATTATATTAACCCCTTAGTGACAGAGCCATTTTGCAGCTTAATGACCGGGCCAATTTTTACAATTCTGACCACTGTCACTTTATGAGGTTATAACTCTGGAACGCTTTAACGAATCCCGCTGATTCTGAGATTGTTTTTTCGTGACATATTGTACTTCACGTTAGTGGTAAAATTTCTTTGATATGACTTGTGTTTATTTATGAAAAAAACATAAATATGGTGAAAATTTTGAAAATTTAGCAATTTTCAAATTTTAAATTTTTATGCCCTTAAATCAGAGAGATATGTCACACAAATTTCTTAATAAATAACATTTCCCACATGTCTACTTTACATCAGCACAATTTTGGGAACAAAATTTTCTTTTGTTACGAAGTTATAAGGGTTAAAATTGACCAGCGATTTCTCATTTTTACAACACCATTTTTTTTAGGGACCACATCACATTTGAAGTCACTTTGAGGGGATATATGATAGAAAATACCCAAAAGTGACACCATTCTAAAAACTGCACCCCTCAAGGTGCTCAAAACCACAGTCAAGAAGTTTATTAACCCTTCAAGTGCTTCACAGGAGCTGAAGCAATGTGGAAGGAAAAAATTGACATTTAACTTTTTTTGCAAAAGCTTTACTTCGGAACCAAGTTTTTTTATTTTCACAAGAAAAAATTAACCACAAAATTTGTTGTGCAATTTCTTCTGAATACGCCGATACCCCATATGTGGGGGTAAACCACTTTTTGGGCGCATGGCAGAGGTCACAAGGGAAGGAGCGCCGTTTGACTTTTTCAACGCAGAATTGGCTGAATGCCATGTCGCGTTTAGATAGCCCCTGATGTGCCTAAACAGTGGAAACACCCCACAAGTGACCCCATTTTGGAAACAAGACCCCTTAAGGAACTTATCTAGATGTGTGGTGAGCACTTTGAACCTCCAAGTGCTTCACACAAGTTTATAACGTAGAGCCGTGAAAAAAAAAATAATTTTTTTTACACAAAAATGATCTTTTCACCCCAATTTTTAATTTCCCAAGGGTAATAAGACCGCAAAAGTTTTTGTGCAATTTGTCCTGAGTATGCTTATACCCCATATGTGGGGGTAAACCACTTTTTGGGCGCACGGCAGAAGTCGCAAGGGAAGGAGCGCTGTTTGACTTTTTCAACGCAGAATTGGCTGGATGCCATGTCGCGTTTAGAGAGCCCCTGATGTGCCTAAACAGTGGAAACCCCCAACAAGTGACCCCATTTTGGAAACTAGACCCCTTAAGGAACTTATCTAGATGTGTGGTGAGCACTTTGAACCTCCAAGTGATTCACACAAGTTTATAACGTAGAGCCGTGAAAATAAAAAATCATATTTTTTCCACAAAAATGATCTTTTCACCCCAATTTTTATTTTCCCAAGGGTAACAAGACCCCAAAAGTTTTTGTGCAATTTGTCCTGAGCATGCCGATACCCCATATGTTGGGGTAAACCACTTTTTGGGCGCACGGCAGAGGTCGCAAGGAAAGGAGCTCCGTTTGACTTTTTCAACGCGGAATTGGCTGGACGCCATGTCGCATTTGTAGAGGCCCTGATGTGTCTAAACAGTGGAAACCCCCCACAAGTGACCCCATTTTGGAAACTAGACCCCCTAAGGAACTTATCTAGATGTGTGGTGAGCACTTTGAACCCCCAAGTGCTTCACAGAAGTTTATAACGCCCGGGCGTGAAAATAAAAAATCATATTTTTTCCACAAACCTGATCGTTTAGTCCCCAATTTTTTATTTTCCCAAGGGTAACAGGAGAAATTAGACCACAAAAGTTGTTGTCCAATTTGTCCTGAGTATGCTGATACCCCATATATGGGGGGGACCACTGTTTGGGCGCACGGCAGGGCTTGGAATGGAAGCAGCACCGTTTGACTTTTTCAAACCAAAATTGGCTGGAATTGAGATTGGACACCATGTCGCGTTTGGAGAGCCCCTGATGCGCCTAAACAGTGGAAACCCCCCACAAGTAACACCATTTTGGAAACTAGACCCCCTAAGGTACTTATTGTAGCGCCCGCGTCCCTGCCTGCTGCCAGACAGGGACGTCGCTCTCCTCACCTGCGCTCAGCGTCCTCAGTGCTCCCAGCCTCCTCTGCGCCTCTGGCATCCTCGGCGTCCTCCTTCCGCCCTGCTGGGCTCGCGCGCTCCTTCCCTGCTGCTGGCCTTAGGGCGCGCGCCCGCACCCTCCCCCGTTCTTAAAGGAGCCGAGCGCATTTTCCAAATCAGTCTCCAGCCAATGCTGGTGGACTCCACCCTATATTAAGGGCTTCCTCCTTAATGGAGGTGCCCGAGCAATGTTGTTTCTGTGCAGTCTAACTCTGCTTCAGCCATCAGCTCCTGTTTCCAGTTGCCTGCCTGTTACCTGTCTGTTTGCCTGTCGGCCATCTGACTGCAGCTCTATCCAGAGGTTCGGACATCTTCAGCAGAGATCCCCGGCTGTTGCCTGCTCACCTGGGAGCGATCATCTGCCATCCGACTGCAGCTCTATCCAGAGGTTCGGACATCATCTGCGGAGATCCCCGGCTATTGCAGAGACTCTTGCCTGCTCACCTGGGAGCGATCATCTGCCATCCGACTGCAGCCTACCAGGAGGCTCCACCAGTTCAGGTCGTATATGCCTGTTTGTTTAAAGACTGCCTTGGTCACTTACCGTGACAAACCTGCCTGTCCAGAGACTGCCCTGGTCACTTGCCGTGACAACCTGCCTGCCCAGAGACTACCCTGGTCACTTGCCGTGACAAACCTGCCTGCCCAGAGACTACCCTGGTCACTTGCCGTGACAAACCTGCCTGCCCAGAGACTGCCCTGGTCACTTGCCGTGACAACCTGCCTGTCCAGAGACTGCCTGGCTAATTGCCGTGATTCCCTGTCCTATTCCCGGATGCCACCCGCTCTCTTACAAGTAAATTGTCTTGTATAATAAAGCTTAGTGGTTCCACCAACCAGACCCGTTTCCGTCAGTGGTTCCACCTACCAGACCCGTTACAGTTTGCTCGGGCCATGGAACCCGGTGGCACCCAAACCCCTTCACTTCCGGAACTGTGTCATGAGCTGTCTCGCCAGAGGTCTCAACAGGAGGCTATCCTGGGTCACCTGCGGAACGTCAATTCCCGCTTGGACACTCTGAATCCATCACCAGCAACCACCGCTGGAGCCATGACTCATAATCCGGCAGTCCCGCTGACTCCCAACTCCGTGGTTTCCATTCCCGGTCCCCGACTTTCAGCTCCTCCTAGGTATGGAGGCGACCCTGTTATGGCTCGGGGTTTCATTAACCAGTGCACCCTGCATTTCGAACTCCTGGCACACCAGTTTAATTCTGACCAGGCCAAAATTGCCTTCATCATGTCCCATCTCACCGGAGAGGCTCTGGCCTGGCTTAATCCTCTCTGGGAGAGAGAAGATCCTCTGGTGTCAGACCTGCCTGCTTTTCTCTCGGCCTTCCGGAGGGTATTCGACGAACCTGGACGGAAGACCTCCTCTGCATCATCTCTGTTGCGTCTCCGTCAGGGAAGTCTCACCGTTGGTCAATATGCCATACGGTTCCGTACTCTAGCCTCAGAACTGGCTTGGGACAATGAAGCTCTAATTTCGGTCTTCTGGGAGGGTCTGTCCGGCCGTATTAAAGACAAACTTGCCGGTCGGGACATTCCAACCTCGCTTGATGATTTAATAAATCTTGCCAATCGGATTGATCTACGGTTCCAGGAACGAGCCAAAGAGGTCACCCGTGAAAAAAAGTTTCCTCATTTTACCCCTTCCGTTTCTCCCCAGGTGCACACTGCTGAGCCTATGCAGGTCGACCAGACCAAGATGGTCAAAGCCCGTCAGGACTCACGCCGTGCCGAGAAAAGTTGCTTCTACTGCGGCAGTAAGGAACACTGGATCCGAACCTGTCCGGAGAAGTCGGGAAACGCCTGTGTCTAGGTTCGCTCGGAGAGGTCAATCTAGACAAAAATAAATCCTCTTCATCTCTGCTGCTCTCGGTCTCAATTCTTCTCGGTAAGAACCGTTACTTCGAGATGGCCCAACTTGATTCTGGAGCAGCTGGGAATCTCGTGTCACAGGCTCTAGTAGAGAAGTATCGCATTCCCACCAAACCTCTTGTTGAACCAGTATCTGTTGCTGCTGTGGATGGGGGTCTCCTACCTCGTCCCATCCGACTTATCACCGAAGCCATAACCCTGCAGGTGGGAATGTTGCATTCTGAGAGCATCTCATTTCATGTTCTGCCTGGACTCTCTCATGCTTTCTTACTAGGTCTGCCTTGGCTCCAAAAGCATGCACCTGTGCTTGACTGGCAGAATGGAGAGATTCTTCGCTGGGGACAGGACTGTCATAAAACGTGTCTGGTGCCTGTTCATCCCGTCTGTCCTTCTCCTACTCCTGCTAATCTACCAGGACTCCCGATTCCATATTGGTCATTTGCTGATGTCTTCAATAAAAAGGAAGCAGAGACATTACCCCCGCATAGACCATATGATTGCCCGATCGACCTGCTACCCGGTACCACGCCTCCCCGTGGGCGTATTTACCCGTTGTCCGCTGCTGAGACCAGGTCGATGTCCGAATATATCGAGGAGAACTTAGCAAAAGGATTCATCCGGAAATCTACCTCCCCAGCGGGAGCAGGTTTCTTCTTCGTAAAAAAAAAGGACGGATCTCTCCGTCCCTGTATTGACTACAGAGGCCTAAATTTGATCACGGTGAAGAATAAGTACCCTCTTCCGCTCATTCCTGAATTGTTTGATCGTCTTAGAGGGGCTAGAGTCTTCACCAAACTAGATCTTCGTGGAGCATACAACCTGGTTCGTATCCGTCGAGGAGATGAATGGAAGACGGCATTCCACACCCGGGACGGCCACTACGAGTACTTGGTGATGCCCTTTGGTCTCTGTAATGCTCCAGCAGTCTTTCAGGAGTTGGTCAATGACATCTTCCGGGACCTCCTCTACTCCTGCGTTGTGGTGTACCTTGACGACATCTTGGTCTTCTCTCCGGATCTTCAGTCTCACCGGAGGGATGTTCGTCAGGTTCTGCTCAGGCTCAGGCAGAATCACCTCTTCGCCAAATATGAGAAGTGCCTCTTTGAGCAGACATCGCTTCCGTTTCTGGGCTACATCATTTCTCAGACAGGCCTACGAATGGATCCAGAGAAATTGTCTGCCATCGAGAAGTGGCCCCGACCGGAGGGGTTGAAGGCCATTCAGCGGTTCCTGGGTTTTGCCAACTATTACCGTCTCTTCATACCGCACTTCTCTTCCAGGACTGCGCCAATCTCCGCGCTCACCCGCAAGGATGCTAACCCCAAACAGTGGACGCCCGAAGCAGAGGAGGCCTTCCTTTCTCTAAAACAGGCCTTCTCTTCCGCTCCAGTGCTGCATCGCCCGGATGGCAACACGCAGTTCTTCCTGGAGGTGGACGCTTCCTCTGCTGGAGCCGGAGCGGTACTTACCCAAAAAGCTTCATCCGGGAGGATGGTATCCTGCGGTTTCTTCTCCAAACTCTTCTCCTCCTCCGAGCGCAACTACTCCATAGGAGACCGAGAGTTATTGGCCATCAAGTTGGCATTGGAGGAGTGGCGTTACCTACTCGAAGGGGCTCTTCATCCGGTAATCATTTACACGGACCACAAGAATCTGGCATACCTCCAGCATGCCCAGAGACTTAACCCTCGCCAAGCCCGGTGGTCCTTGTTTTTTGCCCGCTTCGATTTTCTTTTGCATTTTCGCCCAGCTGACAAAAACATCAAGGCGGATGCCTTGTCTCGGTCTTTCCTGGTGTCGGATCTCGAGGAGGAACCTAAGCATATCATCGATCCCGCCAGAGTGATGCAGGTGGCTCCCGTGAGTTTAAATCGTCTCCCTCCTGGTAAGACGTTCGTATCAGAAACTGATCGGAAGAGAATCCTACATTGGGGTCATTCATCTAAACTCGCTGGCCACGCTGGTCAAAAAAAGACCCTCCAACTCATTACCCGGCATTATTGGTGGCCTACCCTGCACAAAGACGTAATAGACTTTGTTTCTGCCTGTGTTTCCTGTGCCCGCAACAAAGTTCCGAGACACCTGCCTACCGGCCGTCTTCTTCCGCTTCCTGTACCCGCTGCCCCCTGGCAGCATATAGCCATGGACTTCATTACTGATCTTCCCGTCTCTGCTGGTTGTACAGTCATTTGGGTGGTCACTGACCGCTTTTCCAAGATGGCTCACTTCATTCCTCTGCCAGGTCTTCCGTCTGCATCCGAGTTGGCTAAAGACTTTATCCGCCACATCTTCCGTCTTCATGGTCTGCCTCGTCACATTGTGTCGGATCGTGGGGTTCAGTTCACCTCACGTTTCTGGAGAGCCACTTGTAAGTTGCTAGACGTCACCCTGGATTTTTCCTCCGCTTACCACCCACAGTCCAATGGACAAGTTGAACGAATAAATCAGAATTTGACCAGTTATCTTCGACACTTCGTTAATGCCCACCATTCTGACTGGGTGGAGCTCCTGCCTTGGGCCGAATTCTCCTACAATAATCATGAGAGCGAATCTTCCACCAAGTCTCCGTTTTTTGTAGTCTTCGGTCAACACCCTCGATCCCTGTCCCTGTTTCCATCTCTGTGGACAATCCAGCTGCGGAATCTCTGGTTAGAGAATTCTCCTCCATCTGGGAGAGTACCCGGTCCGCACTCATTCAGTCATCCGAGCGCATGAAAAGACATGCTGACAAAAAACGTCTGGATCCTCCTCAATTCCGTCCTGGGGACAAAGTCTGGCTTTCGTCCAAATATGTTCGACTCAAAATTCCGTCCTACAAGTTAGGTCCTCGGTTCATCGGTCCTTTTGAGATCATCAGTCAGATCAACCCGGTGTCCTATAAATTGAAACTCCCGGTCAATTTGCGAATTCCTAATTCTTTTCATGTATCTCTCCTCAAACCTGTGGTTCTTAACTCTTTTTTTAAGTCTACAGGTACACCTCCTGCTCCAGTGTCTGCTGATGATGAATTTGAGGTAGAGAACATTCTGGCCACAAAAAGGGTAGGAAAAAAGACTTATTTTTTGGTGGCTTGGAAGGGGTTTGGTCCTGAGGAGAGAACCTGGGAACCTCGGGAGAACATCCATGCCCCTCTCATCCTAGCTAAATTTTTTTCTGGCCTAAAAAGGGGGGGGCCTAGAGGGGGGGTACTGTAGCGCCCGCGTCACTGCCTGCTGCCAGACAGGGACGTCGCTCTCCTCACCTGCGCTCAGCGTCCTCAGTGCTCCCAGCCTCCTCTGCGCCTCTGGCATCCTCGGCGTCCTCCTTCCGCCCTGCTGGTCTCGCGCGCTCCTTCCCTGCTGCTGGCCTTAGGGCGCGCGCCCGCACCCTCCCCCGTTCTTAAAGGAGCCGCGCGCATTTTCCAAATCAGTCTCCAGCCAATGCTGGTGGACTCCACCCTATATTAAGGGCTTCCTCCTTAATGGAGGTGCCCGAGCAATGTTGTTTCTGTGCAGTCTAACTCTGCTTCAGCCATCAGCTCCTGTTTCCAGTTGCCTGCCTGTTACCTGTCTGTTTGCCTGTCGGCCATCTGACTGCAGCTCTATCCAGAGGTTCGGACATCTTCAGCAGAGATCCCCGGCTGTTGCCTGCTCACCTGGGAGCGATCATCTGCCATCCGACTGCAGCTCTATCCAGAGGTTCGGACATCATCTGCGGAGATCCCCGGCTATTGCAGAGACTCTTGCCTGCTCACCTGGGAGCGATCATCTGCCATCCGACTGCAGCTCTATCTAGAGGTTCGGACATCATCAGCAGAGATCCCCGGCTATTCCAGAGACTCTTGCCTGCTCACCTGGAGCGATCATCTGCCATCCGACTGCAGCCTACCAGGAGGCTCCACCAGTTCAGGTCGTATATGCCTGTTTGTTTAGAGACTGCCTTGGTCACTTACCGTGACAAACCTGCCTGTCCAGAGACTGCCCTGGTCACTTGCCGTGACAACCTGCCTGCCCAGAGACTACCCTGGTCACTTGCCGTGACAAACCTGCCTGCCCAGAGACTACCCTGGTCACTTGCCGTGACAAACCTGCCTGCCCAGAGACTGCCCTGGTCACTTGCCGTGACAACCTGCCTGTCCAGAGACTGCCTGGCTAATTGCCGTGATTCCCTGTCCTATTCCCGGATGCCACCCGCTCTCTTACAAGTAAATTGTCTTGTATAATAAAGCTTAGTGGTTCCACCAACCAGACCCGTTTCCGTCAGTGGTTCCACCTACCAGACCCGTTACACTTATCTAGATCTGTTGTGAGCACTTTGAACCCCCAAGTGTTTCACAAAAGTTTATAATGTCTGGGTGTGAAAAAAAAAAAAACAATTTTCCAAAAAATGATTTTTTTAGTCCCAAATTTTTTATTTTTCACAAGGAAATTGGACCCTAAAAGTTGTTGTCCAATTTGTCCTGAGTACGCTGATACCAAATATGTGTGGGGGGGAACTGTTTGGGCGCACAGCAGGGCTTGGAAAGGAAGTAATAAAGCTTTGGAATACAGACGTTGATGGGGGTCATGTTCCGTTTGCAGTGCCGCAGATGTGCCTAAACAGTGGAAAACCCCCACAAGTGATCCCATTTTGGAAACTAGACCCCCTAAGTAACTTATCTAGATCTGTGGTGAGCACTTTGAACCCCCAAGTATTTCACAAAAGTTTATAACGCATGGGTGTGAAAAAAAAAAAAAAATTTTCCACAAAAATGATTTTTTAGTCCCAAATTTTTGATTTTTCACAAGGAAATTGGACCCCAAAAGTTGTTGTCCAATTTGTCCTGAGTACGCTGATACTAAATATGTGGGGGGGGGGAAACTGTTTTGGCGCACAGCAGGGCTTGGAAAGGAAGTAATAACGTTTTAGAATGCAGACGTTGATGGGGGTCATGTTCCGTTTGCAGTGCCCCAGATGTGCCTAAACAGTGGAAAACCCCCACAAGTGACCCCATTTTGGAAACTAGACCCCCCAAGGAACTTATCTAGATGTGTGGTGAGCACTTTGAACCCCAAAGTGCTTCACAGAAATTTATAAACGCAGGGCCGTGAAAATAAAAAAATTTTTTTTCCTCAAAAATGATTTTTTTAGCCAGCTATTTTTTATTTTCCCAAGGGTAACAAGAGAAATTAGAACCCCAAAATTGGTGGGCAATTTGTCCTGAGTGCGCTGATACCCCATATGTTGGGGTAAACCACTGTTTGGGCGCACGGCAGGGCTCGGAAGGGAAGGAGCGCCATCTGACTTTTTGAACGCCACGTCATGTTTGGAGACCCCCTGATGTGCCTAAATAGTGGAAACCCCTCAATTCTAGCTCCAACCCTAACCCCAACACACCCCTAATCCCAACCCTAACCCTAATCCTAACCCTAATCCCAACCCTAATTCCAACCCTAATTGTAACCCTAACCCTAATTGTAACCCTAACCCTAATTGTAACCCTAACCCTAATTGTAGCCCTAACCCTAATTGTAACCCTAAACCTAATTGTAACCCTAACCCTAATTATAACCCTAACCCTAAGGCTAGGTTAATTTTGCGTTTTACCAGCCCGTTCAACATATAGCGTTGACGGGCTGGTAACGGTATAGCATAACGCGATCGCGTTATGCTATACCCGCTAGCGCAGAGGAATCAGCAGATGATTCATCTGCGCTAACGGTGACGGAGCCCAGACGCTGCAGCCCGCGTCCGAGGCTCCGTCACTGAATGATGGCACGTCGCGAACGCATGCCGCTTTACGGCATTCGTCGCGATGCGCCCTCAAATGGGGGTGAATGGCAGCGTTAACGGACTGCGTTACACCGCGTTATACCGCGGTGTAACGCAGTCCGTCTAATAGACTGCCATAACGCAGTATGAACCCAGCCTAACCCTAACGCTAATTATAACCCTAACCCTAATGCTAACCCTAACCCTAATGCTAACCCTAACCCTAATTATAACCCTAACCCTAACAGAAAAATGAAAAAAAATATAATTTCTATTTTTTATTATATGTCCCTAACTAAGGGGGTGATAAATGGGGGGGTTATGTACTGTTTTTTTATTTTGATCACTGTGATAGTTTATCACAGTGATCAAAATGCACTTTTGTGAGAATGAATGAAACTTTTTTTGAATCTGCCGCCAAGCAGATCGGTGGGCGCACTGCGCATGCGCCCGCCATTTTTTTTTTGCAGGAAGAAGACGCCGGTTTCCTGGGGCCTTGAGGAGGACGGAGAACACCGGTAAGTATAGGGGGGGCGATCGGGGGACCGGGGGACCCTCAGTTTCTCCCCTCTGATGTGCGATCACATCAGAGGGGAGAGAAATCTTTTTTTTTTTTTTTCTTTTGCGGTCGCCATTATACGTAGTAGCCGAGACACCAGAGAAAATTGCCCACCCCCCCAGCAGAACGCGGCGAGCGCACTGAGCATGCGCCCGCCATTCAAGATGGCGGCGCCCACCGGAGGAGGAAGGTGGGCCCGCGGGCCACAACGGGACATTGGGGGACACGAGGGGGGTCCCGGGGACCCTTTTTCTCTGTCCTCTGATGTCCGATGACATCAGAGGACAGAGAAATTAAATGGCACATCAGATTTTTTTTTTTTTGTTGCGGTCGCCGTTATAGGGTTAATAACGGCGACCGCAACATCGGGTCGGTAAAAACCGACCTGATTCATGTTCTCTGGAGTCTCGGCTACCCCCGGTAGCCGAGACCCCTGAGAAAATGCGCCTCTGGGGGGCGCTATTCACTTTTTCCACAGCGCCGTTAATTAACGGCGATGTGGTTTAAGTACCCTTAATGACCGCCGTTAAAAGGCGTATCGGCAGTCGTTAAGGGGTTAATGTCGTATAAAGCTGCCTTGTCAATTTTCCCACATTTGGAATGGTATATAAAAAAAACAACAATTCCTTGACTGCTGGTTTTTGTTCATTCTGCCTCCCAAAAATTGGAGTAGAAAACGATCAAAAAATGTCATGTGCCCGAAAAAGGTACCAATAAAAAAGTCAACTCTTCCCGCAAAAAAAATGATTCTGTTGGCCGAAACATGGAAAAAATATAGCTGTTTAAATATGGGGATGCATAAAGTAGTTTTTACAATAAAAAATGTCTTTAAGGCTATGTGCACATGTTGCGAATTGTTAGCGTTTTTGCCGCGGTTTTTCACGGCAAAAACGCTTACCCAACGCAACTCATTATATTCAATGGGATTCCGCAATGCTGTGAACATGCTGCGTGTTTTTCGCGGTGGAATCGCATAGCGGAAAAATACGCAGCATGCTCATTCTTTTTCCGGGATCGTGGTGATTCCGCCGCCATAGGAATGCATTGAACCGCTTACTTTCCGCATGTGGCTATGCCCACCATGTGCAAAGTAAGCAGTTCATGTGCGGATGGAACCCAGGGTCTGGAGGAAAGGAGACTCTCCTCCAGGCCCTGGGTACCATATCCCTGTTAAAATAATATTTAAAATAAAAAATAGTGATATTCTCACCTTCCGGCGGCCCCCGCAGTCTTCCCACCTCTCAGCGACGCTCCCATTCCCAGTAATGCATGCGAGAAACACCCAGATGACGTAGCGGTCTCGCGTGATGTTACGTCATCTGGGGTCATTGTCGCTAAGCATCCTTGGGAACACGATTGGCCGGGAGCGTCGCTGAGGACCAGGAAGGCTGCGGGGGCCGCCTGAAGGTGAGAATATCACGATTTATTATTTTTTAAATTATTTTTAACATTAGATCTTTTTACTATTGATGCGGCATAGGTGGCATCAATAGTAAAAAGCTGCTCACACTTGTCAAACACTTGTTTGACTCGTGTGACCAACCTGTCAATCAGTTTTCCAAGCGATGCTACAGATCGCTTGGAAAACGCTAGCATTCTGCAAGCTAATTACGCTTGCAAAACGCTAGTTTCTGGCGGGAATACGCATACTAATAAAAATGCGTATTTCCCGCCGCAGGGAGGTTCGGGATTGCCGCGGAAATTTCCGGGGCAATTCCACAACGTGTGCACATAGCCTTAGTGTGTGACAGCAGCCAAACATAAAAATCCGATATAAATCGTTATCGCTTTAATTGCACCGACCCAAAGCATAAAGTCGCTTAATCACTTATACCACACGAGGAACTGAGTAAAAAATTAATATAACCAATTCTCCACCTGCTGTCGATTTTTTCATTCTGTCTCTCAAAGATAGCAGTAAGCCTCGGTGCACAATTATCCTGCGCTCTCCGCGAAGCGCTTACACTGGAGTTTCCATGTAAATCTCTGAAATACGTGATTCAGACAGAACCTCTGTTGAAAGATTCCCTATAATGAGGCACATGGAGGTACTGTGGACTCCATCTTACCTGTGATCTGGTGGGGTCCATTTTTTTAGGTGTGCATAAAAGCTTGGTCGACCACAGTTTTGTGCACATCTGTAAAGGACAGCACTAAACAGAGGCCAGACAGAGTCCAGAGTAACTCTGCTGCCTCATTATACTGAATGGATCGTTCGGGGGTTTAATCTATCTTGTTACTCAGAGATTTAGATGGAAACCCAAAAGAAAGTGCTCAGTGTAGAGCTCTGGATAAATGTGATCCTAAATGTTATGTAAAATGATCCCAATAAAAGCTTCAACTAAGTCCACAAAAAAGCAAGTTCCCACTCAGGTCCATCATCTGTTAGCAGAAATATAGGGGGCTTCCACGTTACTGGTAGCATAAAGACTCTGGAAAAGCGCTATGGCTACTCACCCTGCAAAAGAAATCCAATGAATTCTGCACTCCCAAATCCAAATATTCCCTCCCTCCTGAGCCCCACAGTGTACCTAAACCACATATAGTATCCACATGTTTGCCCCCCCTAATTTACGGATGTATATCTCAAGAAACACGAACCGGGCATAACGTACTGGGCACTACTATGTACGGGCACTACAATAGCAGATTAGCAATTTTCTCTCGGCAACATTCACTGCTGCTTGTTTCTGGAAAACACCCATGGAGTCAAAATCGTCACTACACCTGCAGATAAATTCCCAAAGGGGTATAATTTCGAAAATGGGGTTTCTTGAGGGGAGATTCTGCTTTCCTAGCACTTAGGGGCTTTATATAAGGAGTCCGCAAATTATTCTAGGAAAATCTGCGCAACGTGGGGGCAAATAGCGCTCCATCCCTCCCGGGTCTCGCAGTGTGGCTAAGCAGTACTGTACAGACACATATGGGGTATATCTGCATTCAGCAGAAATTGTGGGTCAAATTTTGGTGCCATTTTGTACCACTAGATGAATTGAGAGGTGTAGTTTGTAAAATGGGGTCACTTATGGGGGGTTCTGCAGGTCTGGCGACTCAGGGGCTCTACCAATGTGACATGGCACCATCAAACGAGTCCAGCAAAATCGGAACTTTAATATGGTGTTTCTTCCCTTCTGAGATTTGCACTGTGCCTCAAAAGTAGTTTTCAACCACATATAGGGTATCAGGAGAAATTGCACAAGAAATTGTATGGTGCAATTTCTCCTGTTAACCTTATGAAAATGCAAAATTTGGGGCTAAAAAACATTTATGTGGAAAAATGTGATTTTTTTTTTTATTTCCTCGGCTTAACGTTATAAACTTATATGAAACATTTGGGGGATCAAGATGCTCACCACACATCTAGAGAAGTTCCCTGATGGGTCTAGTTTCCCAAATGGTGTCACTTGTGGGGTTTTCCACTGTTTAGGCAGATCAGGGCTGTCCAAATGCGACATGGCATCCACTAATTACTCCAACAAATTTTACATTCAGAAAATCAAATGGCGCTCCTTCCCTTCCGAGCCTTGCCGTGCGCCCAAACAGTGGTTTTCCCCTACATATGGGGTATCAGTGTGCTCAGGAGAAATTGCACAACTATTTATATGGTCAATTTTCTCCTGTCACTCTTGTAAAAGTAAAAAAAATGGTTCTAAATTAAAATTTTTGTAAAAAAAAAAAAAGTAAAATGTTTATTTTTTTCTTCCACACTCCATTAATTCCTGTGAAGTACCTGAAGGGTTAATAAACTTCTTGAATGTGGTTTTGGGCACCTCAAGGGGTGCAGTTTTTAGAATGGTGTCACTATTGGGTATTTTCTGTCATATAGGCCCCTCAAATTCTCTTCATATGTGAGGTGGTCCCTAAAAAAATGGTTTTGTAAATTTTGTTGTAAAAATGAGAAATCGCTGGTCAACTTTTAACCCTTTTAAGTTCCTAACTAAAAAAATTATGTTTCAAAAATTGTGCTAATGTAAAGTTGACATGTGGGAATTGTTTATTAACTATTTTGTGTGACATGACTCTCTGATTTAAGGACATAAATATTAAAAGTTTGAAAATTTCCAAAATTTCAACATTTCGCCATATTTCTGATTTTTTTCACAAATAAACATACGTCATATCAAAGAAATTTTTACCATTATCATGAAGTACAATATGTACTGGTAAGGAAGGTGAAAACAGGCTTTGGGGTGAAGGTGTTAAAGGGGTTGTTCAATTTCATTAAAAGTTAATCCCCATCTGCAGAAACAAGCTGTACTTTGCTCACTTTACTCAGGTCCACCAATGTTAGGCATTGGCTGCAGAGCTGGCGTCACATGACTGTGAAGCAGCCAATCAATGAGAACAGCAGCTCTGAGTGTGGTGTTCCCCATGTACAGTCATGGCCAAAAGTTTTGAGAATGACACAAATATTAATTTTTACAAAGTTTACTGCTTCACTTTTTCTAATGGCAATTTGCATATACTCCAGAATGTTATAAAGAGTGATCAGCTTAACAGCAATTACTTGCAAAGTCAATATTTGGCTAGAAAATGAACTTTATCCCCCAAAACACATTTCAACATCATTGCAGCCCTGCCTTAAAAGGACCAGCTAACCTCTTTTCAGTGATTGCTCCATTAACACAGGTGTGGGCGTTGATGAGGACATGGCTGGAGATCAATCTGTCATGATTAAGTAAGAATGACACCACTGGACACTTTAAAAGGAGGCTGGTGCTTGGCATCATTGTTTCTCTTCTGTTAACCATGGTTATCTCTAAAGAAACACGTGCAGTCATCATTGCAATGCACAAAAATGGCCTAACAGGGAAAAGTATCGCAGCTAGAAAGATTGCACCTCAGTCAACAATCTATCGCATCATCAAGAACTTCAAGGAGAGAGGTTCCATTGTTGCCAAAAAGGCTCCAGAGCGCCCAAGAAAGACCAGCAAGTGCCAGGACGGTCTCTTAAAAGTGTTTCAGCTGCGGGATCGGGCTACCAGCAGTGCAGAGCTTGCTCAGGAATGGCAGCAGGCAGGTGTGAGTGCATCTGCACGCACTGTGAGGCGGAGACTCTTGGAGCAAGGCCTGGTCTCAAGGAGGGCAGCAAAGAAGCCACTTCTCTCCAGAAAAAACATCATGGACAGACTAATATTCTGCAAAAGGTACAGGCAGTGGACTGCTGAGGACTGGGGTAAAGTTATTTTCTCTGATGAATCCCCTTTTCGATTGTTTGGGACATCAGGAAAACGCCTCATTCGGAGAAGACAAGGTGAGCGCTACCACCAGTCTTGTCTCATGCCAACTGTTAAGCATCCTGAAACCATTCATGTGTGGTGTTGCTTCTCAGCCAAGGGAATCGGCTCTCTCACAGTCTTGCCTAAAAACACAGCCATGAATAAAGAATGGTACCAGAATGTCCTCCAAGAGCAACTTCTCCCAACCCTCCAAGAGCAGTTTGGCGATCAACAATGCCTTTTCCAGCATGATGGAGCACCTTGCCATAAAGCAAAGGTGATAACTAAATGGCTCATGTAACAAAACATAGAGATTTTGGGTCCATGGCCTGGAAACTCCCCTGATCTTAATCCCCTTGAGAACTTGTGGTCAATCATCAAGAGACGGGTGGACAAACAAAAACCTAAAAATTCTGACAAAATGAAAGCATTGATTGTGCAAGAATAGACTGCTATCAGTCAGGATTTGGTCCAGAAGTTGATTGAGAGCATGCCAGGGAGAATTGCAGAGGTCCTGAAGAAGAAGGGTCAACACTGCAAATATTGACTTGCTGCATTAACTCATTCTAACTGTCAATATAAGCTTTTGTTACTCATATGTTTGCAATTATATTTCTGTCTGTGATAAAAACATCTGTCAAACACACATAAAAACCAGAGGGCAGCAGATCATGTGAAAATATAATATTTGTGTCATTCTCAAAACTTTTGGCCATGACTGTAGACAGAACGCCACGCTCACAGTCACTGAGCTCACAGATTGCCACACTGTCAATGTGATGTCAATGACGTAGCCACTGCCAGACACTGGGAACAGCAGCAAGACTTGCTGCTGGACCCCGGTAACGCGAGTACAGCTCAGTTTGTTTCTTTGCAATAGCCTACAGCAGATAATTAAATTTCAATAAATGGGAACAACCCTTGAAGTCCTCATACTACTAATAATCTTTATCTATAAAGATCGCATGGCTATGTGCATGATTTTATGCCCTTGTTTGCAATACGTGTGTTTGTAACACCTCAACTGAATATTTTGAAGGCGTGTCCACATACATACTCTTGGCTATATAATGTAAAACTGTGGGAAGGTTCAGAGCCTTTAAAGATACATTAATAAGTTAATCCTAACAGGCTGTTTTGAGATAAAAATTGCAAAATTTGGACCAATACTTTGAATCATTGCTTTAGTTACCTTTCATATAGCATCAAATAGCTCATAGAGCACGAAATAGCTAGCATAATGTTTAATGAGTTAAGAATGCTAAAATTGCTTAGATACATTTTATTGGTTCGATCAAAGAGAAAAACTCAAAAAGAATACAGTAAAGAACATTATGGCCTAAATGTAACAAAGGGATGTTCATCTAATAATGATACAGCTTTCATTTTTCTTTTTATTCTTGCTCAGACATGCAATGGGTGAAACATGAAAAGGTCCCAAACCTTAAAACAAAAAATGAACTGTTATTGACAGAGATTTTGCTGAGTCAGCAGGAGTAAGAACAGCTCCTAGAAACTGGGAGAGCTACATTTGTTCAGGTACAAGAAAATCAGTGCTCATACTGTGCGAGAAGCAGTTATGTTGTTCCTTGATCAGAGGTTACAATGATATAAAGTTTAAAGATGTTGTCCACTACTTTTTCAATGTTTTATTGTTCAGGGTCCGACATCCGGCACCACCGCAGATCAGCTGTTCAGAGTGTTGGCTTTGGCTGCTGGATGGAACTGCTCGATTGTGGAGCTTCTCAGTCTTCTGATAATGGCCACAGATGGGTACCACACATCCACCTCCTGTTCAAATCAATAGGAGGCAAATGTGCAGTATCCTTCCGCGGCCACTATCAGAAGACGGAGCAGCTTCACAATTGAGTAGTTCCTGTCGACACTGAGAATAGCTGATCGGCGGGCGTGCCGGTTGTTAGACCCCAACCGATCAGACATTCATGACCTATCCTGAGGATAGGTTATCAATGAAAAAGTAATGGACAATCTCTTGAAGGTATTTTTCACTTTAGACAAACCCAACGTGTCTGAAAGGTACCCTATAATAAGCTAATCACACTTATACATTGTCAGAGAAAAGCCACTGCAACTACATGGGAAATGTTGCATTACATGCAGATGAGTACACATACAGTACAGACCAAAAGTTTGGACACACCTTCTCATTCAACGATTTTTCTGTATTTTCATGACTATGAAAATTGTAGAATCACACTGAAGGCATCAAAACTATGAATTAACACATGTGGAATTATACATTACACTTTACAAAAAAGTGTGAAACAACTGAAAATATGTCTTATATTCTAGATTCTTCAAAGTAGCCACCTTTTGCTTTGATTACTGCTTTGCACGCAGAAAAGGTGAACGGATGGACTCTACATGCCTGGTTCCCACCGTGAAGCATGGAGGAGGTGGTGTGATGGTGTGGGGGTGCTTTGCTGTTGACACTGTTGGGGATTATTCACAATTGAAACAGTGAGCGGTCCAGCTCACCCCAAACCATCTCGATTGGGTTCAGGTCTGGTGACTGTGGAGGCCAGGTCATCTGGCGTAGCAGCCCAACACTCTCCTTCTTGGTCAAATAGCCCTTACACAGCCTGGAGGTTTGTTTGGGGTCATTGCCCTGTTGAAAAATAAATGATGGTCCAACTAAACACAAACCGGATGGAATAGCATGCCGCTGCAAGATGCTGTGGAAGCCATGCTGGGTCACTATGCCTTCAATTTTGAATAAATCCCCAACAGTGTCACCAGCAAAGCACCCCCACACCATCACACCACCGCCTCCATGCTTCACGGTGGGAACCAGGCATGTAGAGTCCATCCGTTCACCTTTTCTGTGTGCAAAGCAGTAATCAAAGCAAAAGGTGGCTACTTTGAAGAACCTAGAATATAAGACATATTTTCAGTTGTTTCACACTTTTTTGTAAAGTATAATGTATAATTCCACATGTGTTAATTCATAGTTTTGATGCCTCCAGTGTGATTCTACAATTTTCAAGTCATGAAAATACAGAAAAATCGTTGAATGAGAAGGTGTGTCCAAACTTTTGGTCTGTACTGTACATGTAGTATATAGATGTGTCAAGTCTATCAAAATGGGATCTGCTTTGACTTTGTACCCTAATAGAGGATATAAGCATTAGTTGATTGACACAATGAGTGATGGCAAAAGGGCTCATGTCTACTAAGTGCGCAAAAGTGGATTGGAAATTATTTGAAAGAGTAACTAAAGTTATTTATTATTTAATTATCCTCCAGGCATTGCACAACTATCAGTTGATGTAATATCCTGCATTGCTTTATTTTGCTTACTTCTTTCCCAAACGCTATGCTGCGGTGCTGTTTCAACACCCAGTTAATGTTTTCAAAAGCTGCTGGACAATATCCATGCACTATATTCATACTGTCTGTATATGAGAATTGGAGAGGCTCAGACAGGGACACGGAATGTCCTGTACAATGACTGTATCAATATAGTGTCCTGATTTTTGCTGAGCAGCAGTTGAAAGCAGCTTCTAAAGGAGCATGAAATGAACATTGAAACAGCACTGCAGCATGAAGTTTGGTAGAAAATGAAGCAAAATAAGTTGATGATATTTACTATCAATATTCATAACGTTAGAATGCCTGGAGGATAATTAAATACAAAAGGTTTAATTTTCTTGCATAGGTTGCTAGTTTATCCACCAAGCTCCCTTACAATCCACAAGGTAAGCAGTGCACTCTCAGGAACTCATCACAGTGTTACAGCATCATCTAGCAAATCCCAAACTAACAGACCAATACATGTAATTTTAGAAAAGCTCAGGTAACATAGTTTGGCAATAAATTTCTATTTTTAGTTATTTTTTTTCTACTTTCAATTGCTGCTCTATCCATTTACATGTCCGTTGCTTACTTTCCACCCAGGTGAAAAGGGGCTTGTAGCCAAAGTGTCTGAATGCCTTATCAGTATCATGGTTGTACATAATGACCAATAATTTCAATATGGGGATTGTCATAAATGGCTTCAAGTTCCAAAAAGGTCTTACAATGGTTTTTATTAAGTTGTAAATTGAAATCATTATCCACATCTTCCAGTAAGGGATGTGCTTCCCAATTTGGATAGCAGGGTCAATTTCACTGAACAACTCATAGTTTAGCTTGACCCTTTGATTGAAGGGAGTTTCATCATAAGCATAGTAGGCTTGTCCACCAAGACGGTCCGGATGGAGCTGCATCTGCCGTGCTGCAAGTACATGCATCCAAGCAATGTTTCCTGCAATACAAGACGTATTTGTAGTGATGAAGCATGACCATATTCTGAATACAAGAATTCTCTGTATCAGGACCACACCACCAATGGCAGCAGACCACACAGCCACTATCGGACCCATGAGTTCGGTGGGTCTAATGCCAAGCAACATTGTCCTTGATCAATTTCAAGGTTATCTAGGTCATAGCAATGCAGATATAGTTGAACACAATGGTCAGCTCCCCGTCATATCAATCATCTTGTGCATATAAGTCTCAACGCAGTTGTACAGCGGAGCGGTGGAGCACTCAGAAATGGCAGAACCATGTACTGTATGTGAAAATATTGTTACTCAATGTATTTCTATAGAATCTTTAGTCGTGTGACCTTACAGTTGTATAACCAATGTAGGCATGTAGATGAACCCCAAAGCTACGGTAATGATTGTTCAGTAACTTATTTCAAGGGGTTGTCCACTACTGGACAAACCCTTCTAAATAGCTCCAGCCTGGTGCAGAAAATGAAAAGGTTTATACTTCCCAAACTGGTGCTGATCCTGGATCCTCGGATCACCCTACTGTGTCTCATGGTGGTTACTTATCTTCTGATGTCTTCTCTATATGATCACAGCACTCTATAGTCTTGTCACATGACCACCGAGAGATGGACAGCAGGGACCGTGGACGAGTAGCGTTGACCCGAAAAGTTTTCTTTTTTCTAATTTTCTGCAACAGACTGGTGCTATTAAGAAGGGTTGTCCAGTAGTGGACAACCCCTTTACATTGCCTTTATTTGTCAAGATAATAAACATTTCTATATTTAGGAATTCAAAAATTTCATGGGTGGTTTGTGGTTAAACATAAGCACTTTACCCAGAGGATTTTTTAGGGGTATATAAATAAATATCAGATAGTATATTGCAAATATTACCCTAAAATCATATAATACTTTAACCCCTTCACAACATATGACATATATTTACGCCATATGTCGTGTCCCTGACTTTGATGTGTGTTCACACGCTGATCCCGCATCTTTCCCGACACATGACGGCTGATTTAATCAGCCATCATGTGCTTTTAACAGCCACGAAAGGAGCATTGCTCCACCCATGGCTGTTAACCAGTTAAATCTCACTGTCAATCACTGATAGTGGAATTTAATATGGGCCGGTGGGGTGCGAGTCATTCATCCTGCCCATCGGTACCCGTGTTATGTGATTGCTGGGCACCAGAGAGTTGTCATGACAGCCAGGGGTTTACTGTTGACCCCTGTGCCTGTCATTACTATCCTCCTGTCCTCCTATCCTCCTTCATAAGTGATGGTGATTTCTGCTTTACATAGCAGAAAAAGCGAACATGAAAAACCGGAAAATGGCCCAGAGTGAAGGGGTTAAAGAAGCACACTTAAAAAACTATTGTCTGAATCTGTGTAAATGTGTATGTAGTATAGTGTAAGAGCAGTAATATACTAACCAATGTAAGTCTATGGAGACTCATTCTGACTTAGGCTCCATAGACACATAATAACAGCGACTTCTGGTCCATATATAGACCCCGGTATGATTTGGTGAGTCGGGGTAGCGGTAACGCTACCTTGAAGAGGACCGAAGTGGCGCTGGAATCTGGGGAAGATGGCGATTGGTGAGTATATTACCAAACTCACACTACGCTACATGTACATTTAGATTAGGTTTAGGTAATGAAAAGTCTCATGGGAGTGCTTCTTTAAAGGGAACTCGTCATTTTGGAAAATGCTGTTTTTCTGCAGATATAGGACTAACCTGTAGGTAAATAATATTACAATGCTGCCCAGCCACCTTACCAAAATAAATTAACGTATTTCCTCCTAGGAGGGGCGGTTTTCAATGGGAATGTGCACAGAGGGGCTACAGTCACTGGTCATTACTCTGTGAGCGGCAGCTGTAAGAACGCTCCAGCACTTTGATTGACAGCTCGCTCTGCAGCACATCTGTGCACACTGAGCTGTGAATCAATAGCCAAGGCTTACAGTCACAGTATAATGAGCGATTACTGTTGTCACTCTATGCACTGCTCTATAGCTGAAAGCCACCAGCTCCTGGGAAGAAAAGCTTCATTTTATCCCAGCAGCTGCACTTTCAGTACTCCTCTATTATAACTTATCAAATAAAAAAATATGAAATATCATCTTTGGATATGAGTCCTGGGAAGCGCTGCCATTCATGGGCTGGATGTGCCTTTCTTGATTTACTCATCCTGTGTGAGCCTGAATCTGGCTCTTTCACTTGGATCCACTCGAGGCAAACTGCAAGCCCTGTCTATTGAAAAGTATCCCAGAAGGATTTCTGAGGATACACAATCTAAAGCCATATTAGTCTTCTATCAGGTGAGTGCATAAAATTGTGCACCCTTTAAAGACTATAATATTGTTTTTACGCACTTAGGGCGCCGCGATTTGTCTATTCTTCTCTCCCAAACAGGGTTTTTTGCTACTTGTCTTTTTGTGGGTTTCCTCCCACACCCCAAACACAAACTGATAGGGATTTTGAACCCCAATAGGAACAGTGATGATAATTTCCGTAAAGTGCTGCAGAATATGATGGAACTTTATAAGAAAAGCAAAATAAATTAATTTCTGAAGGTACATAGCACTTTCCAAGGTGACAGGTTCATAATATTTTTTTTTTAGTAGCTGAAGGATTCTGGCTGAAAGTGGTACATTTCTATTATTTTGTGGCTAACACTGCCATCATGTGGACAAACATGGACATGCCAGACAATTTCACAGACTATTTTGTTTCCATTTCTGCATAGGGACTAATAATAATAATAATATAATAATCTTTATTTATATAGCGCCAACATATTCCGCAGCGCTTTACAGTTTAACAGACTATTGTAGTAATCCAAAATAAAGCCGGCACTCCACTTGCTTCAATAAAAAGTGATCCGTTTATTCAATGTAGTTGTACACCTTTTCATGGTTTCGTAAAAAAAAAAAGCATAAAAGATGATGATGAAAAAATGGCAACAAAAACAACATCAGCATTGGCCCCTACAACAAGATCTGGAGATACCGACATGTTGACATGGCAGCCGAGGCCAGATAACTTGTGGATAACCTGTCAGGTTGTTGCTGTCAGCAATATTGTCTAGGTACGCTGAATACAGTTTAAACACTTAAATAAAGTTTAATAAATGTATTAAAAAAATGTTCCGCCAAAAAAAAACTATTTTATTCATAAAGTGGTTCTATTTTCAATACTTTCCTCTCTAAAAAACAACCAAACCAGAAAAAATGTATACAGTATGGACAGAATTTTAATGACCCATATGATAAAGATAACCTTTTTTTTTAACCATATGTTGAATCGCATGGTAAAAAAATAAAGGTGAAATTACTATTTTTCTTTTTCCCTCACAATTTTTTTTTTTACAAATATTAAAATATTATGTAAAAATGTATATGTACCTCAAATAGGTTTTAGTAAAGGGAATCTGTCAGTAGTTTTTGCCACTTAATCCAAGAGCAGCATAATATACTGACAGAGACCTTATTCCAGCAATGTGTCACTTATTGGGCTGCTTGCTGTTGTTTTGATAAAATAACTGTTTTATCAGTAGGAGATTATCACTAGAGGACTAACAAACCTTTTTCCATGTACTTCTCTATATTCATGAGCTCCGTATAACTCCACCCCTGAAAAAGCAGCTTTCTGCCTATGCACAGTGCACACTGTAAGCAATGGTGTGGGTGTGGTTATACAGAGTTCAGCATTCAGAGAAGTGTCACTGACCCAGGTCTTGGGAATAAAAAGAAAGTTCCCAGCCACTCACCCACAGGTCCAAATAATAAACAGGCACATTTCCAGGCTGCTTGCCTTGAGAATGTTGCAATTTAGGCTGGTAGACACAGAAGATTTTCGTCTACTTATGGCGGAAGCCATCACTCTGTGCTCGATCCCCAACCGCCACTTTTTCTCCTGGTGTGTGACCCCGCCTTGTACTAGCACGTGTGCCCTTACCAACGCATTTACTGTCCTTGTCCACCTAATGACCGACACGTGGACAAGCGCTTGTGACCAGCGACGCTACGTTTCCCTGACTGCACACTGGGTGAACATTGTGGAGGCCGGGACAAAATCACATCCTGGCATGGAGTATGTGCTCCTGACGCCGAGGATTGATGGTCCTACTTCCATCAGGGTTTCCTCCAACTCCTACAACAGTTCTTGCACCCCCTCCTGCTAATCCTCCTCCTCAGTCTCCGATATGGTATATCAGAGCATGTCGTCCACATCACCCGGAAACTAGAATCTCTGCGGCACTGCCTCAGTGAAATGGAGGTTGGCACCCTTAGGGAAAGCTGCCGATGAGTGGAGGCGCCATACCACAGAAGCTAAGGGTGCCAACCTCCACTGTCCTGCAGGACTCAGTATAGTGACCTCGTAGGGCCCACTAGGATACATATTATTGTAATTCCCTTTCTTTTCCCTGATTAAGACCCACTCCCTATGTGCATTTTTACTTATCTACAATTTGAAACATGATTTTAGCTTTGTTAAATTAAAAGTTATATTTTAGGGGTCCTCGCTTTTGTATGTTTTTTTGTTTGAGTACCAAAACATGACAACTTGAACAGAATTAATATGAGTCCCTCCTTTATGACTAATACAGGGTATATCTGAGTCCCTTATATTTGGCAGCTCTTTCTTCCTCCATAAATAAAACTGAAATTTCCTATGTTTTAATAAAAAAAAACCCAAATTAAATTATATTTTTTACATCTTTTTTCAAATATTGCGTTACATACAAGTCATTATACCAGAAAAATGTTTCTTAACATTTTTTTCCTGTAAAATGAAATTTCCTCTGGGTTTGGAATGTTTTATTGTCAGTCCTTAAAGTGGAGTAAAAGTGTGACACCTTTGCTCTCAGCAGCAATCTGGGAGTCAGAGATGCTTCCAGGGGTCTTCTGCATGCTGTTCTCCTTCCATTCAGCACTTTTCCCATTCATTTCAAGATTTTCACTGCTCCCCAGACCTCTTTATAGGGTCTGCCGGAAAAAAGCATTTTTTTTAATCTTCGCAGGTGACTTTGCACTTTTCTGAATCATCTTTTTGTCCTGATTTCAAAAATGTATAGTTTTTCTGTAGCACGTATAGTTTCCATGGAGCAGCATCATTATTATAAGGTATAGGAAATATACTGGCGACATTAAGAAAATAGTAATCTACATACCAGAAAAAAATGCTTTACCTTACGAAACATGCAAAATAAAAACCAAAATATGAGCAGAAATTAAAAATGCTTGACATTAGACTTTCGTTGATACGATTTTTGAGGCTTGTCCCTATACAGCATCCCACATTAATCTGCCATCATTGAGTCATTCCAAAAACCTTGGTAGCGGTGTTCTATTACTTTAATGTCCTGGTGAAACTGCTCGCCTTGTTCATCGCTTACATCCCCAAGATTTTGAGGGAAGAAATCTAAATGTGAATGCAAAAAGTGCATTTTTAGAGACATGCGACATCCAAAACACTGGTATGCATTTAGCAGTTCCTTAACACCTTCAACACATTCTGGAGATTTTTGTTTTCCTAAGAAGTTTTCACAGATCCACTTGATGCTTTTCCAAGATCTCAGTTCCTTATCATTTAGAGTTCCTTCATACACATAATCTCTCATAAGCTCTCTGATCAAAAATACCGCTTCCTTCAGTTTTGCTGGTAAAATGCTGGAGAATTTCTGTGAAATGTACTGGAACCCTTGTGAATTTGACTTTGTCATGGCTTTCACAAAGTTTTTAATCAATCCCAACTTTATAATGTAGTGGAGGAAGAAAGATTTTAGTAGGAGCAACTAAATCATTATGCTGAACATTGTCTCTACCTGGAGCATAGATGATTCTCAGTCCCCAATCACGATGAACATAATGCTCTACTGTATTTCTACCGTCCCATAAACACAAGAAGCAACAATATTTTGTGAAACCTCCTTGCATTCCCATTAGCAGACCAATCACTTTCAATTCTCCACAGATATTCCATTGATGATGCTTATATTGTATAGCATCCAAAACAACTGACAGATTTTCATAACTTTACTTTAGATGACATGAGTGAGCAATAGGGATTGATGGTTTCATATTTCCATTATGAAGCAACACTGCTTTCAAACTTCTCTGGGATGAGTCAATAAACAATCGCCAATCGGCAACAAAATACTCTTGATTCAGTTCTTCAAAGAGGCCGTTCACATTGTTACAGTACACCACTGGTCCATCAACTGTGAAAAATTGTGTTAAAGTGTTCCTTCAGTTTCAGTAATAACACACTTTGACATCATCATGAAGAAGATTCTTCTGTTTCAGCCTAGATGCAAGAAGTTCAGCTTTATCTTTGATAATGAAAGGTCTCTGATGAGATAATTTAATTCATGTTGAGTAAAGCATTCTGGCTGCTTCATCAGGTACATACTCATCTTGACTTGAGGTCTCCATGTCTTCGGCAGTAGCTTCAGCTCCATAGTCTTCATATTCTACTTCATTTTCATCCAATCCAGACAACGGTGGTATACAAACTGGCAAGGTACCATCATGTGGAACTGGCCTAATCACACATTCAAGTTCAGGGTAATTAATCTTATGTTTGTTGATTGTAGAAAAACCCTTCAGTTTGACAAAACAAAAATAGCAGTCATTACTATGATTTTTGGGTTCTCTCCAAATCATGGGAACAGCAAATGGCATAGCCACTTTCCTCTTATTCAACCAGTCTCGAACACCATTTGAACAACTTGAGCATATCACATGAGGGGCCCAGCTTTTGTCTTGATCACCAAGTGGACACTTAAAGTACATCTGGTACGTCTTTTTAATATCATGAGTGATTGAACGTACTTGGCCTTTTGGTGTAAAAGAACCACTCACATAGAAGAATCTGTTCGGATCATTGATACATGGTCGGGGCATTTTTTCTCCTGTAAATCAGATCAAACACTAGAGTAAGTTCAGTTCAATGGTAGTGACAAAGTAAAAAAAAATGCGATGAGCCGACCGACTGTATGTAGATATTCCCCAGAGATGACAGAGGCAGCTTGTATTTAGAACTGATTTTACTGGAGGTAAGCTGGTAGATAACTATATTCAGTTGTGAGGTAAACGGGTCAGCCTATTCCTTACAGATGAACATTTGCAGACAGGCAGTTTCTCAGTGTGATATTGGCTAATTTCACGTTCTCTCTCTGTGGAGAACCTCACTCAGTTACACCTCAGTGGCTGAGCTGTTTTCCTCCCTCTGAGGCGACTTGCCCTCCCAGAAATGCAGTGAAAATCCTCTCAAAATGGCGGCTGTCCGCTGCCTTCCCCTCTATCTCTGTTATGATTTGGTAGCTGAGAAGAGCAGGCAAAGACGGCAATACACCAGAGAGGTTGGAATCTACTGGATTGCAGTACCCTGACTAACCACCACAACTAAAGGCAGCCGTGGAGCGTTCCTACGTTGGTCCTAGACGCCTCGTCACAGCCTGAGAGGTTAACTACACCTAAAGATAGAAAGAGGAAAGCTATCTGCCCCGGAGCAGATCCCCCAAAGAACATAGGAAGCCCCCAAACATGTAATGGCGGTTAGACAAGAGAAAATACAGACACAGACAGAAAATAGTATGAGCAAACGTTGGGGCCCAATCTGCCTAGACAGAAAAGGATAGGAAGGATACTCACTGCAATCCACAAAAACCCTAAAAAATGCCAACGCTACTAATTGCAAAATCACCTGAGATCACACGACCTCCACCACCTAAATTAGTTCTCTGGTGTAACAAAACTAAGCCGCAGCCACTGAAAAAACTGGAAAAGGCAAATTAACAAATAACAGTGGCTCCAGAGGAACTGAGAGGAGCCAAAGCCCCCCAGGGGGGGGAACCTGGCTAACCTCACAGAAATGCAGAGAAATATGCAAATGGTAAGCACAAAAACAAAAAACAGAAAATATCTTATCTGAGAGCAGGAGAAGAGGCAAGACTCCTCAAGCTTCCAAGTGAACCAGGAAACAACGTTGAGACAAGAACAATTGATCACCAGCAACCATGATGGGAGGGAACCTCCCTTATATCCAGCCAGTCTGTGATTCCTGATTGCCAATCCTCATTGAATGGTTCAGTACTGTTTGTAACCACCAGAGGGAGCTTCTGCTAAGAATTCATTTCTAAAACATTCACAACAGTACCCCCCCTTGAGGAGGGGTCACCGAACCCTCATTTGTGCAACCAGGTCGGTCAGGATGAGCTCTGTGATACTCACGGATCAGTCTCCTAGCATGGATGTCCGAAGCAAACACCCAAGAATTGTCCTCCTGACCATAACCTTTCCACCTAACCAAATACTGGAGTTTCCGTCTAGAAAAACGAGAATCCAATATTTTCTCAACCACATACTCCAGATTGCCCTCAACCAAAACAGGGTCAGGAGGCGCAGCCATAGGAACCACTGGTTCGACAAACCTTTTCAATAAGGACTTGTGGAACACGTTATGGATCTTAAATGTCCCTGGAAGAAGTAAACGAAATGAAACAGGATTAAGAATCTCCATGATCTTATAAGGTCCAATGAACCTAGGCTTAAACTTAGGAGATGCAACTCTCATAGGAACATTTCTTGAGGACAACCAGACCAAGTCCCCCACTTCAAACCGAGGACCATCAGTCCTATGCCGGTTGGAAAACCGCTGGGCCCTCTCCTGAGAGAGGGACAACCTCTCCACTACCTGGTCCCAAATCTGCTGCATACGCTCCACAACAGAGTCAACACCAGGACAGACAGAAGCCTCCGTCTGTCCCGAAGAAAATCGAGGGTGAAACCCAAAATTGCAGAAAAATGGAGACATCAAAGTGGCAGAGCTAGCCCTATTATTAAGAGCAAACTCAGCCAAAGGCAAAAAAGAGACCCAGTCATCTTGATCAGCAGACACAAAGCATCTCAGATAAGTCTCCAATGTCTGGTTTGTTCTCTCAGTTTGTCCATTGGTCTGAGGATGAAAAGCCGAGGAGAAAGACAATTGAACACCAAGTTTAGAACAAAAAGTCCTCCAAAATCTGGAAACAAACTGGACTCCTCTGTCAGACACAATGTTCTCAGGAATGCCGTGTAACCGAACCACGTGCTGAAGGAACAAAGGCACCAATTCGGAGGAGGAAGGCAACTTAGGTAATGGCACAAGATGTATCATTTTGGAAAACCTATCACAAATCACCCAGATAACGGTAATTCTCTGAGAAACAGGGAGGTCGGAAATAAAATCCATAGAGATATGGGTCCATGGTCTCTTGGGCACAGGCAATGGCATCAACAAACCACTAGAGCGAGAGCAAGGCTTGGAGCGAGAGCAAGTCCCGCAGGACTGCACAAATTCCCTGACGTCACGAGACAAAGTAGGCCACCAAAAGGACCGACTCACCAAGTCTCTGGTACCAAAAATTCCGGGATGACCGGCCAATGCGGAACAATGAATCTTAGACATCACACTCTTTTTCCACCGGTCTGGGACAAACAATTTCCCAATAGGGCAGCGCTCGGGTTTATCCTCCTGACACCCTTCCAGAGCCAGTCTCAAATTGGGCGAGATGGCGGAAAGAACTACACCTTCTTTCAAAATAACAGCAGGATCAGATAACTCAGGAGAGTCCGCAAGGAAACTCCTCGAGAGGGCATCCGCCTTAACATTCTTAGTGCCAGGAAGAAAGGAAACCACAAAATTAAAACGTGTGAAAAACAAGGCCCACCTGGCCTGTCTAGGATTAAGTCGCTTGGCTGATTCCAGATAAACCAGATTCTTATGGTCCGTGAGGACCACCACTTGATGTTTGGCTCCCTCCAGCCAATGTCTCCACTCTTCAAAAGCCCACTTCATGGCCAATAACTCCCGATTACCCACGTCATAATTACGTTCAGTTGGAGAAAATTTTTGAGAGAAAAAGGCACAAGGGTTACTTTTAGAGGTCTCTGGATCTCTTTGGGACAAAACGGCACCTGCCCCAATTTCAGAGGCATCAACCTCCACCTGAAATGGCAGAGAAACATCAGGCTGCCGTAGAAAAGGAGCAAAAGTGAATCTCTGCTTAAGTTCCTGAAACGCAGAGACTGCCGCAGGAGGCCAATTCACCACATCAGAACCCTTTTTGGTCAAATCAGTCAATGGTTTAACAATAACAGAGAAATTACCAATAAATTTACGATAAAAATTGGCAAAACCCAAGAATCTCTGAAGAGCCTTTAATGAAGTAGGTTGGACCTAATCACAGATGGCCTGAACCTTAACCGGGTCCATTTCAATAACAGATGGAGACAAAATGAATCCCAGAAATGAGATCCTCTGTACGCCAAAAAGACACTTTGGTCCCTTCACATACAGAGCATTCTCTCTCAAAATCAGGAACACAGTCCGAACATGTTTCACATGAGAGTCCCAGTCATTGGAAAAAATCAAGATATCATCCAAATAAACAATCAGAAATTTATCCACAAAATCCCTGAAAATGTCATTCATGAAGGACTGGAAGACGGAAGGAACATTAGTGAGCCCAAAGGGCATCACTAGGTACTCAAAATGTCCCTCTGGGGTATTAAACGCCGTCTTCCATTCATCCCCGTGCTTAATGCGAATAAGGTTATACGCCCCCCTGAGGTCAAGCTTGGTAAACCAAGTAGCACTTTTCACCCTGGAAAACAGGTCGGAAATCAAGGGTAACGGATATTGATATTTCACAGTGATTTTGTTCAAGAGACGATAATCAATACACGACCTTAATGAACCATCCTTTTTGGCCACAAAGAAAAAACCGGCACCCAAGGGTGAAGAGGATGGTATGATATGACCCTTCTCCAATGACTCCTTGATATAAGACCGCATAGCGTCATGTTCAGGTACAGACAAGTTAAAAAGGCGACCTTTAGGGAATTTACTACCAGGCACTAATTCAATAGCGCAGTCATAGCTCCTATGGGGGGCAAGGATGCAGATTTACTTTCGCTAAACACATCAGAAAAATCAGTCAAAAAGTCAGGAACATCCTGAGCCTGGGGGGAGGCAGAAAAAACAGGAGTGTTGGCATTATCACATTGGCAGCCCCAACTGGTTACAGACACAGATTTCCAATCCAAAACAGGATTATGAGACTGTAACCAAGGGAAACCCAGTACAATAATGTAATGCAGATTATACAGCACCAAAAATTTGCAACTCTCCTGATGATCAAGTTCAACCCTCATTACCACCTGAGTAGAGAACTGGGGTTTATTCTCAGCTAAAGGGGTATAATCGATCCCCAGTAGGGGAATAGATTTCCGTAGGGTATCAAGGGAAACCCACAACGTTTAGCAAAATCAAAATCCATCAGGTTAATAGCTGCTCCCGAATCAACAAAAGCTTGAGCAGAAAATGTGGACAGGGAGCAAATCAGGGTAACAGTCAACAAAAATTTAGTCTGAACACTACCCAAGACAACTGAACGTGCAAAATGTCTTCCCCGCTTAGGGCAGACTGAAATAGCATGAGAGGCATCACCACAGTAGAAACATAACCCATTGCGTTTTCGAAACTCATGACGCTGTGCCCCAGAAGCCACTCTATCACACTGCATGGGTTCAGAAGCTGGTTCACAAGGCAACACTATTCCACGCATACCTCTACGCTCACGCAAACGTCTGTCAATTTGAATCGCTAATGACATAGAATCACTGAGACCAGAGGGGACAGGGAATCCCACCATAACATCCTTTACATTCTCTGACAGACCCTTCCG
This sequence comes from Oophaga sylvatica, assembly GCA_033576555.1. Lineage (NCBI taxonomy): Eukaryota > Metazoa > Chordata > Amphibia > Anura > Dendrobatidae > Oophaga > Oophaga sylvatica. The sequence continues at coordinate 570,007,535 of JARQOD010000002.1, forward strand.
AAAAAGGGCTGCCAAAGCATCATCATTCCATTTGGTCAGAACTGCCCACTTTCGGAATTTCTGACAGTACAACTCAGCGTCCTCAAGCCCCTGATTTAATGCCAACAAGGTTTTTTCAGCTTGATCAGTGACATTAGGTTCATCGTACAATAACCCCAGAGCCAGAAAAAATGCATCAACATTACTTAAAACAGGGTCCCCAGGTGTCAGGGAAAAAGCCCAATCCTGAGGATCGCCGTGCAGGAGAGAGATGACAATTTGAACCTGCTGTGCTGCGTTCCCTGAGGACTTAGGTTTTAAGGCAAAAAAGCAACTTACAGTTATTTTTGAAATTCAGAAATTTAGCTTGATCCCCCAAAAACAAATCTGGCATGGGGATCCTAGGTTCCACAACCGGCAACCCTGCAAGATAGGTAGCAATACTCCGAACTTCAGTGGCAAGCTGATCAACACGGCCAGACAACTGTGCAAACTCCATTGAGAGAAAAAAAAAATAAATCCTCCTCAGCACCCAGAGAAAAAGAGGGAAAAATGCAACAAACAGAGAGAAAAAAAAAATTCTGACAACTCCCCTTTTTTTTTTTTTCCTTTTTACTATTTTTCCCTTCTGTGAGTACCATATAATTTTCAGTTAGGCCGGTGATACTGTTATGATTTGGTAGCTGAGGAGAGCAGGCAAAAACGGCAATACACCAGAGAGGTTGGAATCTACTGGATTGCAGTACCCTGACTAACCACCACAACTAAAGGCAGCCGTGGAGCGTTCCTACGTTGGTCCTAGATGCCTTGTCACAGCCTGAGAGGTTAACTACACCTAAAGATAGAAAGAGGAAAGCTATCTGCCCCGGAGCAGATCCCCAAAGAACATAGGAAGCCCCCAAACATGTAATGGCGGTTAGACAAGAGAAAATACAGACACAGACAGAAAATAGTATGAGCAAACGTTGGGGCCCAATCTGCCTAGACAGAAAAGGATAGGAAGGATACTCACTGCAATCCACAAAAACCCTAAAAAAATGCCAACGCTACTAATTGCAAAATCACCTGAGATCACACGACCTCCACCACCTAAATTAGTTCTCTGGTGTAACAAAACTAAGCTGCAGCCACTGAAAAAACTGGAAAAGGCAAATTAACAAATAACAGTGGCTCCAGAGGAACTGAGAGGAGCCCAAGCCCCTCGGGGGGGGGGGGAACCTGGCTAACCTCACAGAAATGCGGAGAAATATGCAAATGGTAAGCACAAAAACAAAAAACAGAAAATATCTTATCTGAGAGCAGGAGAAGAGGCAAGACTCAGCAAGCTTCCAAGTGAACCAGGAAACAACGTTGAGACAAGAACAATTGATCACCGGCAACCATGATGGGAGGGAACCTCCCTTATATCCAGCCAGTCTGTGATTCCTGATTGCCAATCCTCATTGAATGGTTCAGTACTGTTTGTAACCACCAGAAGGAGCTTCTGCTCAGAATTCATTTCTAAAACATTCACAACAATCTCCCTGGCAGTTCTCAGATCCCTGTAGAGGCCTGTCTCCTGTCAGAGTCTCACATACCAGTCCTTGCTGCCATCACCATCCTTTTCTGACTGACTCAAATCTTACCGCCTCAAAACAGTTAGCTCCTCCCCATAACATGTGACTTTCCAAGAAGCAGTCATTGGTTGACTGCACTGTCAATACTCCTTCCCATAAAACTCACTAAAACATTTACTGATGTTGTCCCTGTAAGAAAATTCACAAGTAAGACAAACAAAGAAATGTGAATAACATAGGAAAAACCACATACACTGAAAATGCAGAAATAACATAACAACAAAAATAATTCTATCTCAGAAACTTTATGTGATAGAGCAAAACTAAGCATATTTTTGGAATCAGCACATCAAACTCCAAAATACAGAGCTATTACCTTTGCTGATGATTTTTTTTGTGTTGACCAGTGTTATATTCGTTACTCTAAACAATCATGCAATTAATAGGTATTGCTTTGTTCGAGCAACGAGCACCAGAGCATTTTAGTGCTCACACATCCCTATGTAAAACATATGCAACAAAATTTGTGGCTTTTCTTCTGCTACAAAACCTGCTAAAATAGCTTAATAAATTGCACCTTTATGTTTTTACAAGCTTTTGATAATTCCTTGTGCATTCTATCAAGTCTGCAGTAACATTTTGGATTTTTTAGAGAAAACAAAAGAGGCATAAAAAGAACTACAAACAAAAGTAGTTAATGCCCTATCTATTCCTGTCCCCTGGATTACTCCTGAGGGTGGAGATGCCCAGTTCACATGCTTTGCTATGCTCCTTTATCAACCCTTACCTGTCCCCTTCCCTACACATGGAGGTAGGAAGCTGAAGATAACACTAACCAGAAAAATTAAGGAAAACAGACAGAAGTTAATGAAAATAACAATCATACAAAATACACTCAACAAACAACAGAGTGGAACATAGGGGAGTTAAAGGAAAGAGAAACCAAATAGGAGAGGATGAGGATTGGCACACAAGCAAAACTCCAAGCATACATTTCATAAATAAATCTCCAAATGCCTACTCCAACAATAAACTACACCTCCAGCTCCAAACCAGGCAGCAAGAACTAACACTGGCAATTCCTAAGTGCTATGGGCAAGCATGTATAGCAGAGGGGGTGGCTAACACTAAACAGCTGAGTCAATCCAGATAGGAAAGTTCCAGGAGCTTCACCCAAACAGATAACCCTTGCACTGCCAGAAAGGAAAAAACTTGCACTGCTTAACCCCTTAACGACCGCTGATACGCCTTTTAATGGTGGTGGTTAAGGGTACTTAAACCACAGCGCTGTTAATTCACGGCGCTGTGGAGAAAGTATATAGCGGCCCCCAGAGTCAGATTTTCTCCGGGGTCTCGGCTACCGGGGGGTAGCCGAGACCCCAGAGAACATGATTCGGGTCGGTTTTTACTGACCCCGATTTTGCGATCGCTGTTATTAACCATATAATGGCAACAGCAAAAAATAAATAGCCGCGATTTTGCATTTAATTTCTCTCTCCTCTGATGTGATCGCACATCAGAGGGGAGAGAAATAGGGTCCCCCGATCTGTCTCCTGTACCTTCCGGGGTCCCCCCCGTCCTCCCATGGCTCCTGAAGCTCCCGGCGTCTTCTTCCTGTAAAGAAAATGGCTGACTCATGTGCAGTGCGCCCGCCGAATCTGCCGGCCGGCAGATTCATTCATTCAGTGCAGGTACATTTTGATCACTGTGATAACTCCTATCACAGTGATCAAAATAAAAAAAATAGTAAATAAACCCCCCCTTTATCACTCCCTTAGTTAGGAAATATAATAACATAAAGAAAATATATTTATTTTTTATTTTTCCATTAGGGTTAGGGTTATAATTAGGGTTATAATTAGGGTTATAATTAGGGTTAGGGTTACAATTAGGGCTGGAATTAGGGTTGGGATTAGGGTTAGGGTTGGGATTAGGGTTAAGGGTGTGTTGGGGTTAGGGTTGGAGCTAGAATTGAGGGGTTTCCGCTATTTAGGTACATCAAGGGGTCTCCAAACATGACATGGCGTTCAAAAAGTCAAATGGTGCTCCCTCTCTTCCGAGCCCTGCTGTGCGCCCAAACAGTGGTTTACCCCAACATATGGGGTATCAGCGTACTCAGGACAAATTGCACACCAATTTTGGTCTTCTAATTTCTCCTGTTACCCTTGGGAAAATAAAAAATAGCTGGCTAAAATATCATTTTTGAGGAAAAAAATGATTTTTTTTTCCACGGCTCTGCATTTATAAACTTCTGTGAAGCACTTGGGGGTTCAAAGTACTCACCACACATCTAAATAAGCTCCTTGGGGGGTCTAGTTTCCAAAATGATGTCACTAGCGGGGGGTTTCTACTGTTTAGGCACATCAGGGGCTCTGCAAACACAACATGATACCCGCAGAACATTCCATCAAAGTCTGCATTACAAAATGGCGCTCCTTCCCTTCCAAGCTCTCCCATGCGCCCAAACAGTGGTTCCCCCCACATAAGGGGTATCAGCGTACTCAGGAAAAATTGCACAACAACTTTTGTGGTCCAATTTCTCCTGCTACACTTGGGAAAATAAAAAATAACGGGCTAAAAAATCATTTTTCAGGAAAAAAATGATTTTTTATTTTCACGGCTCTACGTTATAAACTTCTGTGAAGCACTTGGAGGTTCAAAGTACTCACCATGCATCTAGATAAGTTCCTTAAGGTGTCTAGTTTCCAAAATGGGGTCACTTGTTGGGGGTTTCCACTGTTTACGCACATCAGGTGCTCTCCAAACGCGACATGGCATCCAGACAATTCTGTGTTGAAAAAGCCAAACGGCGCTCCTTCCCTTGCAATTTCTGCTGTGCGCCCAAAAAGTGGTTTACCCCCACATATGGGGTATCGGTGTATTCAGGAGAAATTGCACAACACATTTTGTGGTTCATTTTCTCTTTTAACACTTGTGAAAATAAAAACAAAAATTGGTTCTGAAGTAAATTTTTTGCAAAAAAAGTTAAATGTTAATTTTTTCCTTCCACATTGCTTCAGTTCCTGTGAAGCACGTAAAGGGTTAATAAACTTCTTGAATGTGGTTTTGAACATCTTGAGGGGTGCAGTTTTTAGAATGGTGTCACTTTTGGGTATTGTCTATCATATAGACCCCTCAAAGTGGCTTCAAATGTAATGTGGTCCCTAAAAAAAAATGGTGTTGTAAAAATGAGAAATCGCTGGTCAACTTTTAACCCTCATACTTTGTAACAAAAAAAAATGTGTTTCCAAAATTGTGCTGATGTAAAGTAGACATGTGGGAAATGTTATTTTGTGTGACATATCTCTCTGATTTAAGGGCATAAAAATTTAAAGTTTGAAAATTGCTAAATTTTCAAAATTTTCGCCATAGTTCAGTTTTTTTCATAAATAAATGCAAGTCATATAAAAAAAAATGTACCACCAACGTGAAGTCCAATATGTCCTGAAAAAACAATCTCAGAATCAGCGGAATTCGTTAAAGCGTTCCAGAGTTATAACCTCATAAATTGACAGTGGTCAGAATTGTAAAAATTGGCCCGGTCATTAAGCTGCAAATTGGCTCTGTCACTAAGGGGTTAATAAGATGGTGAAGTACTTTTAACCAGTGCAGGAGTTCGTGAAACCAGACACCGCAATATTCTGGCCGTTCTCTATCTTGTTATCTCTGTGACAGTTATTATTATTGTTATTATTTATTTATATAGCGCCATTAATTCCATGGTGCTGTACATGAGAAGGGCTTACATACAAAGTTATAGATATCGTTTACAGTAAACAAATTTACATTGACAGACTGGTACAAAGGGGAGAGATTCCTGTCCTTGCGGACTTACATTCTACAGGTTATATTTTTAAAATCAGGAAATGGATAAAGAAAATATGTCCAGATTTTCAAAAATGGCAGTCATTTATGTTCAGACTGTTATTACAAAGCCAATGTGAGGGTTTCCAATCCAGGATTGTCTGAAGCAGATTGGTGAGCCTGTTTCAGCATGTACAATAAAGAAATACTGGAACAAAAATTATCAAAATGGTAGTGTTGACATTGCTGCACTACACTAATGCCATAAATCAGCCACTTACAAGGCACCATACACCACCTAACAAAGCTTGGAGCGATGAGACCAAAATGTAATTCTATCACCACAAGCATAAATGTTTTATTGGAATTGGAGTCAACCAGACCTATGTAGAGAGAAGCACACTACTCTTACTATTAAGCATGGAAGTGGATCTCTTGTGTTTTTAGTGTGTGTGAGATATAGCAACATAGAGTGATTAAAAAAAATCATAACAAGATGAATGTGTTGTCTTATTAAAAAATATTTGCATTGATCAGCCAGAAAGTTGTGACTGTCTGTAGTCAAATGTCATTTGTGGCCAATAACAAGTCCAGTCTACTTTATTTGTCTTACCAACATATGTTAGGCTTTGCTCTGTATTATCAGGTTCAAGGTAGTCCATGCGGTTAGAATTTGATTTTGCAGACTGGTAAGTTTCCTTTAAGTTTTGTGTCTTTTCACCATAGATGTTACTTGGCCGAATCACACATGTGGTTAGTTTATTTCCATTTCTAGTCTGATAAGAAATAAAAAGGAAACTATTAATTTGTTGACATTGTACAGTACATTAGGAAAAACACAAACAACCTCATCTAAGTCCTCAAACCTCATTTGCAATGGCTTGTTATTGCTCATGGGACGCCCATAACGGTACAAGGTTCTGCCGACGATTCAACTGCTTTTGGTGATGTCAAGTTGACAGAGCTCTACTCTTCTGCTCTGTTGATGTGGCATGTCATGCTGATTGTCATGTGGCTCGCCAATGTATAACTCTGGGGAGCCTGTTGTCAAATAGCATAATGTTGGCAGTCATGCTCCGTCAACAGATGAGGAAGAAATGCTCTGTTCATGTAAAGCAGCAGAATCGCAGACAGGAACTGTCCATGACGAGAAGTGAGCTATCCCGTGGATGTTCGGGTTCACCTGGTTCGACAAACATACAGTAAAAAGTTCAGTTCGGGTCTGAACTTGACCTCAAACTTGACTTAGGACCCGAACACAATAGAAGTCAATGGGGACCTGAACTTCAGTGCTTTATAATGGCTGTAAAATGGTCATAGTCAGGGCTAGGGGGCTGCAAAAGGAAGCTAAATGGGGGCAAGAGCAGGACAATTGCCCTGCAAGCAAATGTTAATAGGGAAATGACTTAAAGGGGTTCTGTTACCAAAGCAATCATGGTAAAATAGGAAGTAAATAAATAATATAAAACTTTTAACAGTGCCCTCTCAGAGACTAAGGCTAAGTACTTCCAGTGGAGTTACAAATTTCACCCACAGAACATGGAGCAGAGTACCCCCTCAGAAGCAGATTACAAATTTCACCCACAGAGCATGGGGCACAGTACCCGTACAGTAGCACCTCTCCATTTTTGTTGCTTTAGGGTCTAGTGGGCCCTAAGTGTTTCCTTTTGAAAAAAATATTGGTCATAGAAGGCATCCATGCATGAATACTTCAACTAGGGATGATGGAATTGCACTTCATTTCTAGTTTTTTGTTTGTTCGAACTGGGGCCATGCTTAAGAGGAGACCCAGTGGAACACACAGTGAAAGAACAAAGTGAAGGTGTTATCCAAGCACGCTCGTGTCATAATTGAGTATTTTCCCCCAAACAGAGTAGTTTAAGAACAGCCTGCTGTCGTTTCCCACTGACTGTGCTCAGGTTGGTGGTGCAAGTCTTCATGTGACTAAGCTGTAGAGGAAGAAGAGTAGGAGGAGGTAGCAACCTGGACAAATAAACATTCAGCAATACTAATTGGTGGTAGGACATGAGCTAGAACGCCTCTGCCCCAGTCGCCAATACATTTACACAGTGGGCAGTTAGAGAGATGTAATGTCCCTGGCCGTGCTTACTGGTCCACTTATCGATGGTTATGTGGACCTTGCCACTGATGACCTTGCACAGTGCACTTGATTTAAGGCTGGGTCTCACATAGCGATACACCAGCGATCCCGACAACGATATGCACTTGTCAGGATCGCTGGTGTATCGCTACATGATCGCTGCTGAGCTGCCAAACAGGCAGCTCAGGCAGCGATCTGGGACAGCGACACTGCGGGTAACATCGCTTAGTTACCCGCAGTGTACCTTGGATACCAGCGCCCTGATGCAGGGAGCTGGTATCCAAGGTACACAGCGGGTTTCTAGGCACAGCCCCGCGCCTGGAAACCCGCTGTGTACCTTAGTTACCAGCGGATCGCTGGTCTCCCCCCTGTCACACGCAGCGATGCGTGCCTGTCAGCGGGAGACCAGCGATCAAAAAAATGTCCTGACATTTCAGCGACGATCAGCGATACCCGCAGGGGGGCTGATCGTCGCTGAATGTCACACACAGCGATATCGCTGGGGAGATTGCTGCTGCGTCACAAAACCAGTGACTCAGCAGCGATCTCGCTAGCGATATCGCTATGTGAGACGGGGGCTTTAGTCCTCAACATGTTTGTACAGGGCAGGGATAGCCCACCTGGAAAAGTAGTTGCGACTGAGAACAACATGCTGTGGAACAGCCACCGACATCAGTTTTTTAAAACTGTCCTTCTCCAACAGCTATGATCACAGCATTTCAAAGGCCAGTAATTTGGAAATGCTGTTATCCTGGACCATGGGTTATACGAGGCTAGGTTGGTATCTCCTATTGCCTTTGTGGATTTGGGGGATGGAAAGCTGAACACTTCCATGAGACATTGTGGAGATGCTCGGTGACACTGGTGGTGGTGGAGGTGATGCTGTCAGATCTTCTCTTTGTGGGGAGGCAGGTGGCCTTGTTGATCGTGGGCAGGAGGAAAAGACTGAGCCCGCAGCAGAAGAGAGAGCAGGATAGTACACACAGCTGCTTAAATGACAGTACTCCCACAGGTGGGGGGAGCCGAGTACACAAAGCGGCTTAAAGGACAGTACTTCCACAGTCTCGGGGGTACAGAGTACACACAGTTGCTTAAAGGACAGTACACTCACAGGTGGGGGATGTAGAGTACACACAGCAGCTTGAAGGACAGTACTCCCACAGATACGGGTTGCAGAGTACACACAGCGTTTTTATGCAGAGTGCACAGTCACTATCAGTCCCTCACTCCATCTGCGTCCTATCCCTACACCAATGAGAGCATAATGGCGGCGTCACTCGTCATGCTACGCTGGCCAATCATAGCATGTCAAAACTTGGCATGTCTGTGATGGCTCTGGAAGTGCCCATAGTCTATAAGCTTGTTGATTGGCTGTGCTGTAGCCTTTCAACAAGCTTCAAGCTTCATTGGATTGGTGAACCTAAACAGGAAACCAGACATACATTAAGAAGTCCATGTTTGAGGTTTGGTACCAGACACTAGGTGTCCAGTATAAACCCCGAACTTTCCAATGCAGGTTCGCTCATCCCTATCCATGAACGCTCTGAGCTGGCGCCAGACAGAAGAAACGGACAACAACTACTTGCCTGCAAGTTCTTAACCCCATGATAAAAATAATAAAATAGTCCCGAATAACCATTTTAAAAAGTTTTCCCACATAGAACATTTGTCACTAGAGTGAATATATACAGTACTCAAGTGGAATTGAATTCTACTTGAATTTTTTAAAAATCCACATTTGCAAAAATGCAGATTTTTTTTTATTTGCTTCCATCTGGATTCAGCAAAATTGCAGTTGATAACCTCCATCATTTTGCTGAACCATAAAGGGCCATCAACAGATTAAAAAATAAAAAAAATACTTATACTCACCTTAATGCTCATCTGTCCGCCTCTTCTTCTCACTGTCACATGTCTGAACCTCAACATATCTTCTTATCACCACTAAATCCCTCTTCACGGTAGGCTAGAACTTTCAACTCTGACCCATGATCTGCAATTCACAGCGCATTTCATAAAGTCATGATGTTACCACCTTACACGCACTAGGGCAGAATCGTCGTGGGTTTAATCAGAACTGAAAATCACTACCTAGCGTGACAGAGGCCCAGTGATTCAGTACTCATGGTGGGGATAAGAAGATGAGGTGACGACCTGATGGGTGACAGTGAGTAGGGGCTGGAGAGGTGAGCGGTAAGGTGAGCATAAGTATTTTTTTTTTTTTCAATCTTTCGTTTACTATACTCTGAGTTCTCAAGAAATCTGAATATTGCGTGACCTGCTCATGTCAAATTTCTCACCAATATACAGGATCCAAGTCTCGTTTTTTTGACACTTCACAAGCACAGACAGATGAAGTTTTATTGGAGTGCGGGTCACTTGGAAACTGCAGAGCAATGCACTAGTGGTCCTGTAGATATGTGATAAATGTCCATTGTAAATCTATCGTAAAAGCCAAAAATAACAGCCAAACATATATATATATATAATATTTGCATTGAATTACTTGTTGTCCATTAGCCAGCAGGATTAGTTTTTCAGCTCGAGCCTTGGTTTTTCCATATGAAAGTAAGGGTTCACCAGGGTAAAAGGTGTCTTCTGTTACTCTTAAAATAAAACATAAAATGGGTTATAAATAAAAAACATTACAGTAAGCGATTAAAGACATTTTGGAGACTGAGTTTTAAGACCTTCAGAACCAGGGACTTTTATATTATTCCATTCATGGAGCTCTATGTGGGCTTCTCTTTCTGGGTCTATGCAGTTTTTACTGCTACTATTTAGGAACACATACAATTATTTAGTCACTTTTTATTTCATTTTGTTGTAGATGATATGAAGAAAAAAACAGATGATAATGTGTGTAAAGTCTGTGGAATTAATGGAGCTATATAAGTGAGCACAATAAAACAAAAAATAAATATTACAGCATTGTGTTTTAGTTGTGTTTTCATAGTGCTCATGCAGTGGTATAAATGCCTTTAGTGACCAAGCTAATTTTGACCTTAATGGGCAGGCCAAATTGAAGAAATCTGACCAGTCTCACTTCAGGGGGTAATCTATGTTGAATGCTTCAATGTATCCCGGTGATTCTGAGATTTTTTTCCGTAACATTGTACTTCATGATAAATGATAAAATTTGTTCGATATGGCTTGCATTTATTTGTGACAATATTTCAATTTTGACTAAAATTTTGAAAAAAAAAAATCGCAATTTTCAAACTTTCAATCTTTATATCCTTAAATCATTTTATTTTTTTTAGGATGTTAGAGCTTTTAAATGTTTATCAGCAATTTCTCATTTTTAATATTGACTTTTAGAGTTATTGCTTCCTATAGGTGGCACTAGAGTTCTAGTCCTCTTGCTCTCTGAAGAGATAATTTTCATTTTATCAAGAAATTTACAAAACCTGTTTCTTTAGTGTCCTATTCAGATTTCAATGTAACTTGAGGGGCCTATATATTGGAAACTGCGCAAAAGTGATACCATTTTAAAAACTGCACCCCTCAAATACTTCAAAACTGCTGTCAGTAAATTTTTTAACCCTTCACGTGTTACACAGGAATTAATGAAAGTGGAATGAAAAAAAAATTCATTTTATCTTTAAAATGTTGCTTAAGCCCCAATGCCTTCACTTTTCCAAGAGGTAACACCAAAAAGTGGACTCCACAGTTTATTACGCCCTTTATTTTAAGTGCAGAGATACCCCACATGTAGTCATAAAGTTCTGTTTGGACACTCATCAGGGCTCAGAACAGAAGGAGCAATATTTTAATTTTGGAACACAAACTGGCTGTTATGCTCGCGCCCTGACTGGTTGGAGCGAGCGTGGGGGTTGTGGCCCCACTGTGCCACAAACCAGACTACCCTGGAAGGGGAGTGATTAAGCAGCTACCTTGGTGTTCACTGGAGCCTCTGATGGTGTGGTCAGGCTTGTGCGGCAGGTAGCTGCCAGGTGCCACTCCAGGGTGGTGTCTGGCTGTGGCTGCTGATTCCACTGGAACAGAGCCCTGTGACAGGTGCGGGCAAGAGTCGAAGGGCACGACTGGTACTATGGCTGGCACGGCAGGCACTATTTGTGGACAGGCAGGCACGGCTGAGACACTGGCAGACAGGCGGGCACAGCTGAGACACTGGCAGACAGGCAGGCACGGCTGAGACACTGGCAGGCAGGCGGGCAGAGACAGAAAGGACAGGAACTGACTTGGGAGGCACAGGAATACTGACAGGAAATAATGGAACAAGGGAACAGGTAGGGGCCTATTCAGACTGGAGAAGCTGGGGCTGGTTCAGGAAGGACAAAGACACAAACTGGAATGAGAGATTTTTGGGAACAGGTAAGAGTAGTGTGTGGAAACTGGTAGGGACCTGTTCAGACTAGAGGAGCAGAGTTATAAACTCAGCAGACGAGTTGTGGCTGGAAGAAGTTATTATGTCGGTCTGGGCCAAATGGAATTGACGGGAAAAGTGAATGATTCCATCACAAAGAACATCAGCTGTAAGTCACTATATATAACTGTACTCTAATCTGTGATATGTTCTGCGGGACTGTTGTCTAGTACTATATGATCACTGTATGGCGGTACTATTGATGTCGGTCTTTATATAGAGATTCATTTTCAGTAACAGCGTGGTCACCGGCTGAGGTTCCTCTATATCCACGATCAAGGTTTGCCACTGTAGTTGTAAACATAGTTACCTGGTTAGAGGCCCACTCAGATGCTTCGCACCCTGAGCTGAACCCCTAGCTATACCTCAGGCCTGGAATAAAAAAAATGTGAAGAAAATTTGCTAAGCTATTCTGGAAGTGGAACAATTGGTAAACTCGTGGAGTTAACTTGGATTCCATTTCCTACCAGCAAATTTTAATGGAGGAATTGGGCAAATGAGTTGGAGCAAAATTCATGACCTGAGAGGCAATAGCCTGGCTGCAAATGCAGAGTACTTTGAACAAAACTTTCAAAAGGTGCAAATTAATATACTGTTTTTTTTATAAATTAACTTTATGGGATTTTTTAGTTCCTCCCTTGCAATAACCTATTAAATATTTTTTCCCAAATGGAAACAAACCTTCATACCCAGACATTATTTGTGTGAATCAGCCTTCATAAAATTGTCGAAAGACTTGAATAACTCAATGAAGAAAAAAAAACCACTGGAGCCAAACATATTCTATTCCTTACCCATTAATTCTGGCTGGTATACTGACTCAGAAAGGTACAGCAGACATTCAGCTAGCAGCGAAGGCTCGTGCTACCAGCGCACTGCCCATGGGAGTTGACTCCTGTTCCATTTCGGGCACCCCCCTCGTATGATTATAATTTGGGGTGAATAAACATCTTATGTACGGTTACATCATTTGTTGCCTCTAAAGCTCTAAACACATTAATGATTCCGAATTTCCTTCTACTAAATCATCTGCATAGACAATTATTTATCACCTTATCATTTTATGCTTTACTAATGTGATTATTAACTTGATGTGCATGTTAACTGGACCATAAAATAAAGAATAGAAGTACAATATTAACAGGTAACTACAGAGCGGAGATGTGAAACATTTATGGTCATATAATAGCTTTTATAAATGTTTTAATGTATTAACCCGGGCTTCCAGCACAGGATGAATGTGCATTAGTGAAAAGAGTAATGGAAATGTGTTATACTCTATCCACATAATGAATCATCCCCTAGAAAGAGACACCAAGTTCAGTAACCTTAAAAAAGTGAACATACCTGTGCGTGGCTCAGTGATAACTAATGTGATAACTCAGTGAGTGGCTGGAACCCTAGGAGGTAATGAACATGCTATTTTAGAATTTTGGATAACAAGAGGAGGAAGACCTGTGAAGACTCAGACGTCAAGGTTAGATTTCAGAAAGGCAGATTTTAAGGGACTCAGAAAGAGAATTGGAGGGATCCAATGGCTGGATATTCTTAAGGACAAAAATGTCCAGGAAGGATGGGAAATCTTGAAAAATGAGATTCTCAAAGCACAATCGTTAACAATTCCAAAAAGAGGGAAGAATGGGAAGCATTTAAGGAAACCAGGATGGATGAACACAGAACTTAAACACATGCTAAAAAGGAAGAAAGAAATGTTTATCAAAAGGAAAGAGGGAGGCATATCTAAAGATGAATATAATGCCGTCTGCAGAACCTGCAGGGCACAAATCAGATTATCTAAAGCTGACAATGAATTAAGGCTTGCAAGAGATGTCAAAAGCAACAAAAAAGGATTTTGGGGATACGTCAAAAGTAAAAGAAAAGTCAAAGATGCTATAGGATTTTTACAGGATGAAAATGATGAAATGGTAAGACAGGATGTTGAGAAGGCTGAACTTTTAAATTCCTATTTTGCATCTGTTTTCTCTCAGAAAGCAAATGTAACATCAACTGATCTTCACTGTCATATTAAAGGAATAGAAGAATCCAGGATATCTATAAACAGAAAGACAGTGAGGAAACACTTAGCTAACCTAAATGAATTCAAGTCTCCAGGTCCAGATGAATTACACCCCAGAGTACTGAAGGAGATAGCAGAAGAAATTCTTGAACCACTGTCCATAATCTTTGAAAATTCTTGGAGAACAGGAGAAGTCCCAGAAGACTGGAGAAGAGCAAATGTTGTTCCTATCTTCAAAAAGAGGAAGAAGGTGGACCCAGGGAACTACAGGCCGGTGAGTCTGACTTCTATACCAGGAAAGATCTTTGAACAAATTATTAAACAACATGTATGCAAGAACCTGGATAAGAATGAAGTGATTAAACAGAGTCAGCATGGGTTTGTAACTAATAAGTCATGTTCTATGACAGAATCACTGACTGGGTGGATCAGGGAAATGCTGTAGATATAGTATATCTTGACTTCAGCAAAGCATTTGACAAAGTATCTCACACAATCCTTATTGAAAAAATGACTAAGTATGGATTGGACAAGACAACTGTTAGGTGGATTCATAACTGGCTTAGTGATCGCACCCATAGAGTGGTCGTAAATGGATGCACATCCAGTTGGAAGAATGTCTCAAGTGGGGTACCACAAGGCTCTGTTTTGGGCCCTGTATTGTTCAACATCTTTATCAATGATTTAGATGAAGGAATTGTGGGAAAAACTGATCAAATTTGCTGATGACACAAAGCTAGGAGGGGTAGCTAATACTAGAGAAGAGAGAGAGAGGATTCAAAAAGATATAAATAAACTGGAGCAGTGGGCAGCAACTAACAGAATGGTTTTAATAGGGAAAAATGCAAAGTACTACATCTGGGCAATAAAAATGAAAAAAGCATATACAAAATGGGAGGAATAGGGCTAAGTAACAGCACATGTGAAAAAGACTTGAGTATACTAATTGATCACAGACTGAACATGAGTCAACAGTGTGATGCAGCAGCAAAAAAGGCAAATACAATTCTAGGATGTATCAACAGAAGCATACAGTCTAGATCACGTGAGGTCATTATTGCCCTCTACTCCTCTTTGGTCAGACCTCATCTGGAATACTGTGTCCAGTTTTGGGCACCACATTTTAAAAAAGACATCAACAAACTGGAGCAAGTTCAGAGAAGAGCCACCAGAATGGTGACCGGTCTGCAAATCATGTCCTATGAGGAACTGTTGCAGGATTTGGGAATGTTTAGCTTGCAAAAAAGAAGACTGAGAGGAGACTTAATAGCTGTCTAAAAATATCTCAAGGGCTGTCACATTGTAGAAGGATCATCTTTATTCTCATTTGCACAAGGAAAGACTAGAAGCAATGGAATGAAACTGAATGGGAGGAGACACAGATTAGATATTAGAAAAAACTTTTTGACAGTGAGGGTGATCAATGAGTGGAACAGGCTGCCACGAGAAGTGGTGAGTTCTCCTTCAATGGAAGTCTTCAAACAGAGGCTGGACAGACATCTGTCTGGGATGATTTAGAGAATCCTGTTTTGAGCAGGGGGTTGGACCAGATGGCCCAGGAGGTCCCTTCCAACTCTACCATTCTTTGATTCTATGAATGTATTCCGCTGAGCATGCAAACTTTTGACCTTTTATGTGAATGTTGCTAGCAATGTATACAATTCGTGTGAGCTGCCTGATAAGTAGTGCAACAATATAACAAGGTAGCTTCTGGAATGTACTACAATCTTCAATCCAAACTATCAATAAAAAATTACTAAACTGAGAAAGTTGCCAACGTACATTAGTGAGATAGCTTACACCATTACCAACTACACAGTAATATTTTAGGCACGCAATTCTGGCCTCCATCACTTTAATTCATCATTACTAATAGGAATTACACCCAAAAAAGTGACTCATTTCAATAGTAACGCAGTAGTCAAGTTGACCTTTCTTTCTGGCAGTTAAAACATCCCATTAGTTACCCATAAAGATCAGCAGATTTTTTGTCTAAGCATTTTTGCTTTTTCCCCATCTTCCCTTTTCCCTGTTAACATAGACATATTTTACCATATAATATATTTAAAAAAAAAATTAAAAATGCTATGAAAAAAATCCACCATAATTTTTGGTGTTTTGTTTATATGAAATTCATTGTGAGGTGAAACTGAGTAGGCAACATGATTTTTACAGTTAGAACAATTATGACGATAGTAAATTTTTTTTATACAGTGGTATGAAAAAGTGTTTGTCCCCTTTCCAATTTCCTATTCTTTTGCATGTTTGTCACACTTAAATGTTTCAGATCACCAAACAAATTTAAATATTATAGAAAGATAACACAAGTAATCACAAAATGCAGTTTCAAAATAAAGGTATTTCCTCCAGAGCGTTGTAAAAGACTAATTTCCAGTTATCACAAATGCTTGATTGCAGTTGTTGCTTCTAAGGGTAGCCAGACCAGTTATAAGGATTAGGGAGCAATCACTTTTTTACACAGGGCCTTGTAGGTTTGGATTTCTTTTTCCTTTAATAATAAATACCTTCATTTAAAAACTGCATTTTGTGTTACTTGTGTTATCTTTGTCAAGTATTTAAATCTGTTTGGTGATCTGAAACATTTAAGTGTTTTATATTGGGTGTATGTAACATTTTAATCACTTTTTATAGCATTTTTCTGGGGGAAATACAGTAACCAAAAACAATTATGGCATTGTGATTTTGATTTCCATTTCAGTGTTCATCTTATTAAAAAATATTTTATATTTTATTCGTTTGGGCAATTGCGCATGTGGCACTACCGAATATGTCAACTTTTTAAACTTACATTTTTTCAATCTTTCAGAATTTGTAAAAATATTTTTTTATGTTTTTTACATTTTGAATTTGAAGTTACCATGGTGTCAGGAGTGGACACAAACTGAAGATGGTCCCTGTGCAAGAAAAGTATATGGGCCATTTACAGTCCAATAGCTCATCATACTGCACAATTCCACCTGCTTTGGAGGTATAAGTGACCCCTTTACCTATTGAACCCCTATGCAGTTGCACAGGTTGCATCAATGGTGAGTCCACCCCTGCATGGTGTGAAAACACATCAGATATTCCACTGTGTATTCACTTGTGGAAAATCCACTGCAGTGCCACCAGAGTGCATGAGATTTCTTAAAATCTCATGCACATGGTGGGAAATACATCCACTGCCTAAATGTATAGGAGCTTCTTGTTTGAAATTGACAGAATGTCAATTTATGCTATGGATGTTGCTGCAAATTTCACACTTTGTAATACCAAAGGTTAAATGTGCGACTCCCAGCTCCTGCACAATTATATCCACACTGGTACATGCTGCTGTGGCTATCGCTCTGGCATCTCCATTGAAGGAAGTCCTCAGTGGAGATAAGTGGGAATGGAGCCTAAGAAAGCTGGCATTCATGCTGCATGAAGCTGGCTCAGCTCTTGAGCCCACTCCATAGATTGATGGCAGGCGACTGCAATACGTGTAAGGTAGCCATCATCAAAGGGCTAAATTAGAAACTCATACCACAGCTTTCCACATTGCTGCACCATCATACAGCTCTGCTCTCATTTCTGTCTACTGTGGAGACATGGGAGGTCAGCAGGTGCCCTGGTCTGCTAGCTGAAACTGCATGGACCAGTGATCACCCCGCCGAACTCCCGCTCTCCAATACTACTCAGACACCACAGGGTGATGGTAAAACAGTGTGGCAATACTTTATTGAACCAAAAAAACAGGGAAATAGCATGTAGAACAGTCCCAGCAAAATAACCAAGATGGTGCAAATCTTCTGCTGACTCGCTGGGATAAGAGCAGTTATTACTTCAGAGCTTCCAGAACCGACTACCCCACTTGCGGTATGCACACAGAGAGGATGTCATGACAAGCTTAGGAAGATGACAGTCCATTGAGGTACAATGCCAGTTGACCGGAGGGTCACAGCCTGGCTTCTCTGAACAACTCTATGGAGCCAGGTGACCAGCGAGTCCCATTCTTGGCTTTCACAAATATATCCATGGGGGTGCGGTGACTGGTGGGTTCAAATCCTGAGTACCCCAAATGTATCCATAGATCAACAATGGTCAGTAGAGCAGATCTGTGTTCTTCCAGCCAGGGTTATGATCCCCTAAGCTGGCATCATGTAGAATGTCAAATCTGTGTCCCTTACAATGGAACCATGATGTCTTGGCTGCTGTCTTGTAAAGAGTCTCTGGTTCTTTGGATGTCTGGATGACTTGGATGTATGGAGGAATCTCCTTACAGAGGCACATACCCTCTTTTTATAGAGACCCCGGAAGAAGGCACTGCGCCGAAATGCATGCTGGGGTGGGTGGTACCACAATTCTGCAGGTAATTCCTTAAGCACATTCATACTTTATTGTTACAGTCTTTGCTCTCTCACTTGTTTTCTATTGTGGCTATTTGCCCTTATGAGCGTCCCTTGTGACACCAGTGTGTCTTGTATCTTTTGATGTGATGTACATCTATATTACTTATATATTGGTACACTTTTCTGCACTTGCACTGTGCACTTTTGAGCTGACCAATATGATTACTGTTTGACTATTGTGCCTTTTGGTCTTTCTTTTCCTGCATACAACCCTGGGTCCATCATTCTTTTGGCTTACCGTTGTCATCTCCCTGTGATTTTTCTACGTTTTTGTATCTTGTATTTTCTTGTCTATCTAATAAAGCTTTGTATTTTTTGTACATTGGTTCTTTTTGGTGCTTTTTTCTTGATATGATTTATATTATCTCTGCACTGAATCTTATTTACACATCTTCACACCCCTATATACTGACGCTTTGATTAGTGTTACTATTCGTGGGTGATTGGCTTGGTACATATGATTGTATATGCTTCATCAATGGTCTGCTGGGTTTTTCTGTATATTTCCCTGATTGTGGAGCCCTGGACAGAGTCTGACAACACCAATCCCTGCAACTCCCCTGATTCCACCTGGCTAAGTAATATCCCACTGCTGTCACCGTAATATGGTGACAAGGTGGGTCAGCGGGTCCCCTGGTCTGCTATCTATAACTGCATGGACCAGGGATCATTCAACTGAACGCCTGCTCTCATTTTACCGTGGGCATAATAGTACTCAGACAACACGGTGAAGGTAGAAGAGTGTGGCAATACTTTATTGAATCACAAAAAAGCAAATAACATGTAGAACAGTCCAGGCAAAATACCTAAGATGGTGAAAATTGCAGAGTCTCACCCTTCTGTTGATTTGCTGGGATAAGAGAAGCTGTTACTTCAGAGTTTCCAGGGCCGACTAACCCACCTGTGGCATACACACACAAGAGAGGAGGTAACAATAAGCCTAGGAAAGTGACAGTCCATTGAGGTACAAGGCCAGATGAATGGAGGGTCACAACCTGGCTTCTCCGAACATCTCCATGGAGCCAAGTGACCGTTGGGTCTGTAGAGCCCAGCTGCGCTTGGAATCTCATTTCCCAGAGGGATGCACCGAAGGTAATGACCACTAGAGGACCCAATATGCATACACACACCTTCACCAATCCCTAGAGCCACCAGAGGGAGCCTTTTTAGAGTGTGACGCTTCCCACGGCTGCGGGGCGTCGGGACATGGCATAGCTTGCCTAGCTAGCCAATGCTCCCACGCCGCCAGTCCACGACGACGTGAGGCATGGGTCCCAGATGGTAAGAGAATGTGGACCCACTGGATCACGGAGGGAGACCCGGGCCTGCCCGGACTAGGGAAGGGCAGCGACCGGGATCCATGGCAGCTGAGCATGTGGGCAAGATGGCGACCTGCAGGACTAGACAACACCGCACAACTTCAGGTATGAAGAACATAAAGTTTACTTAAAGAAACACAGTACATAACAGAACATAAGACCGGACTCCCGATTCCGCACATCAGAGAAGGGTACACGACTCAGGATCACAGACGAGTGCAGGAGGACATCACGGGTAGATGCAGTCCAGGGTTATCTGGCACGGGCATACTTGGGCGGCCTCTCTCTTAGGCCTCAGGCGTAGCACAGGCTCAGCAGGAGAACATCAGACACCGACCTCAGACAGACTTCAGACGATGGCGGGGTCATCACGGGTAGATGCAGTCCAGGATCATCTGGCATGGGCATACTAGTATGGCCTCACTCTCAGGCCTCAGGCGTAGCACAGGCTCAGCAGGAGAACATCAGACACCGACCCAGGACAGACATCATCACAGGGTAGACCAACGAGGGACCGGCAGGACATCGGAACATCAGGAACACGGACTGGATCTCAGGGACACAGGAACACGGACAGGACATCAGGAACACGGATTGGATCTCAGGGAGTCGGGAACACGGACAGGAAATCAGGAACACGGATTGGGTCTCAGGGAGTCAGGAACACAGACAGTAACACGGATTGGATCTCAGGGAGTCAGGAACACAGACAGGAACACGGACTGGAACACAGGCATCGGACTCCGGACATCTGGCACTGATCGGCAGGCTCCGGACATCAGGCAGAGATGGATAGGATCCGGACATCTGGAAGTGGTCATCGGACATCGGATATCAGGCAGTGGTCATCAGGGAGGACACGGTCCTTGGACTCCGGACATCTAGTATCGATCTGAAAAGGAACCCCAGCGGTCTGGTGCAAGCCCCGCCAGGCTCAACGGGAGCTGGCCGGGAATTGCACAGAAGCTGAGCATAGAGTAACGGAAACCCAGCACACACCGGACTCCTCCTTCCAAGATGAACTCAGGTTATATAGCAAGGATTCACAGTCACTGGCACAGGGTTCAGGACACAGCAGGATTTCAGGAACATAACACAGAGGACACAGTTCAGACAGTCAGGTACAGGATGCGATCCAGGATCAGGGGTTCAGGTAATTAGACACAGCAGGAACAGGCCTGGATATACAGCCTCCAGGAACGGCGATCTGGGTAATCAGCCCCCGGCATAGGCGGAAACACAAGACACAGTTCAGACATTCAGGTACCGGGTTAGATCCAGGATCAGGGATTCAGGAAACAAGATACAACAGGAACAGGCCTGGATATACAGCCTCCAGGAACGGCGATCTGGGTAATCAGCCCCCAGCATAGGCGGAAATACAGAACACAGTTCAGACATTCAGGTACCGGGTTAGATCCTGGATCAGGGAACAAGACACAGCAGGAACAGGGAATCAGCTCTCCAGAGCTGATCGAACTCAGAGCAGGAGCAGAACACACAACCACATACGGCTAGGTTCAGGAATTCAATGCAGATTCAATGCGAAGCTCTGGCAACGCCCATCAGGCTGGGGAACTTTATATATGAACTGCTTCACAGCGATAGGCTGGAGCAGTAATTCTAGTACACACCCAATCCTCATAAAAGCAGGACAGGTGTGGGCCGCGCCCCCTATGCAGAGCCAGACAACTCATTACAGAGGAACAACTGACAGTGGCTGCTGCCACACACGTAGTAAATCATGCACCATTGCAGAGGACTTTGCAACCTACGGATGGTCTTCACAGCAGGCCAGGCCCCTGACAGTAGCTGCTGCCACACACGTAGTAAATCATGCACCATTGCAGAGGACTTTGCAACCTACGGATGGTCTTCACAGCAGGCCAGGCGCCTGACAGAAGCTGCTGCCACACACGTAGTAAATCATGCACCATTGCAGAGGACTTTGGAACCTACGGATGGCTTCTGCAGCAGGTCAGGGACCGCACATGCGGGTGGTCATGCAACGCAGCGGAGACACTCACGCAAGTACGGCCACGCAGCAGAGCTGGGAACTGAGCAGCATCCATACAGGTAACAGACAACAGTATCCCAGCTGGTTAGGGGGAAAGGAGCAAAAGGGTTAATGCAAAAGACATGCAGAGTAACGCTGGAAAACAAAGTACAGACAATACCAGCGTTACATAGAGTATATAAGGATGGTGAAGCCACAGAGTTTAGTTTAGTTCTCTCAGAGAGGAGAGAGAAGAGTTGTTAGTTCTCTTTGAGTGAAATGAGTAGAGAGTTAGCTCTAGGAGCGAGCACAGATCAGTTAGTCTGCAAAGCCAGGTGCAGGACAGACAGAGAAGACTGATAGCAGCTCCAGGCAGAGCTTGGAAGTAAGAGAGAGAGAGAGAGAACAGCAGTTGTTGAAAGAACCTGAAATCTGCAGCTCCAAGCTTAGTTCAACGTGTTGAGGCTAGTACAAGTGGAAAGATAGCCACTCCAGCCTAGTCAGAACTGAGTCAACTGAGTGCAGTTCAGTGAGCAAGCGTGCCGACGCTTTGAGAGCGGTGAAGAAAGGAAAGAAGCAGCTACTTACAGCCAGAGTGTGCTTATGTGAGGGTCGAGTAGGACGAAAGGCGAGTGGACAAGAAGAGAGTGCCAGAGGTTGAAATAGCATTGATAGCTTACCTCTACTCTGAATAACCGGACACCGGGTCCGAGCTTGCTAGAATCTACACGACTAGTAGGAGACTACAGGTCGCAGGGGCCCACGAGTGTTGATACGTAACCGGGGTCAGGAAGACGGAGTCTAGCAGGGCCCTGCAAACAGAGACACTGTTCTATCCAAGAGAAGGCCCTACCACAAAGTCAGCCGGGTGTAAAGTTGAAGACAGAGTTAGGCCTCGTTTCATACAGGTCAGAGACTCACATTATAGAAGTAAGGAGGCCCTACACCTACTCAGTGGGAAGAACTGGACGTGCATCCTTCACCCTGCCAGCACCCTGGGATGTGCCTGCCATTCCATCAGTAAAGGTACAGAAAGAGACTTTCGTTGTGTGTGTTCCCATTATTACTCCTGCGGCTGAACTCCCCTTCTCCATCCTGCACCCCTACACATCTTATCTACCCTGAAGGACCCCAGCCTTGCCTGTGGAAGGCTTAACACCTTGCTGCCCAACACCAACCCTTCAGCAGATCTGCATAGCAGCGCTGGTCACCCTGACCAGGTACCACAGGTGGCGTCACGAACATTTCTACAAACCTTTAATCCCCTGTAAATATTCCCCTTTTCAGTGAGCGCCCAGGGCCACGGACCGAGATGTGTCGCCATGACATCCCCCATAGAAGTGAACGGGCTCGGTGCCGAGTACCCCACGGCACTGGCGGGCGACTCAGGTCTCATTCCTGGCTTTCACAAACATATCCATGGGGCTCCGGTGACTGCTGGGTCCAAATCCTGACTACTCCAAACTTATTCATAGTTCAGAGATGGTCAATGGAGCAGATCTGTATTCTTCCAGCAGGGGCCGTGGTCCCTAAGCTCTCATCCTAAACAACGCCAAATCTCTGTCCCTCGTGATGGAACCATGATGTCTTGGCTGCTGTCTTGTAAAGAGTCTCTGGTTCTTTGGATGTCTGGATGAGTTGGATGTATAGAGGAATCTACTTACAGAGGCTCATACCCTCTTTTCATAGTTAACAACTGTCCCAAAAGCCAGCAGCCTGAGATCAAGAGGAAGATGTGATGAGGTTGACTCGCATTGTTTGACCATCTAATCAATTTGCATAGTTTTTACTCCTCTGCTTTGCAAGTAAACAAGCTAGCTGGCCTGGACAATGTGCAATCAACATATCAGTCAACATCATTGTTCAATTGTCCTGCGTCTAGTCAGCCAGGATAATAGCACATTATGTTACAACAAATTGTCACCTTATAAGTCAATATTACATGCTTATGCGAACAAAAGTCTGTTTTCTTGACCAATCAGAAAGAAACACATGAATTCAAAACATATAGATAACAGTCTATTCCTCCTGGCTTGCTAAAAATAGACATCTGGTTAATTGAAATAAAATGCTGTGTTATTACAAGTACACTGAACCTTTTGCCTTGATCCTAATATTACTGTTTTTTAAGTGTGCCTTGAAAACATTTTTTTAAGAACAATAGCCACAAAAAAATAGCTTATTGCCCTTTCACAACTTGACCTGATCACAGATAATTCTTCTAAGTATTAGAGATGAAATACTTAAACATGGCTGTTGTGAACACTTTGGAGATTACTTCTGAGCTTGGGCTCCCTCTGGTGGTTGCTGATGGTATTGAAGCTATGTTGAATAACAGAGGTCCATCACCTGGGAGCGAGTAGTGGCAATCAGGTGGGACGGACTGGGCAGATATAAGTGAGCTGCCTTCCCATGATCCTCGCCGGTGATTAGTTTCTCTTCCTGGTCCAGTTTGGAAGTCAGCTGGTTTTCTGCTGTCTCCTGCGAAAATTCAGATAAGTTATTTTCTGCTTGCTTCTGTGGTTTTGCTTTTCTTTGTGTTTGCTGCCCTTTTTGTGAGGTCAGCCGGGTCCCCTTGCTGGGGCCGGCTCTGGTCTCTGCTTCTCATTTATTTCTGTTCTTTTTCTCTGTCCCTGTTATTTCAGTGGCTGCTGGGTAGCTGCTTGTTCACACCAGAGCTCTGATTTAGCGAGGGCGAGATCGTGTGGTCTCAGCATTTTTGAAATTAGAAGTGTTGGAATTTTTGTTGGGTTGCAGACAGTATTCTTTCCTGTCCTGTCCTATCTAGATAGTTTTGGGCCGAAGCGTTTGCTTACTCTATTTTCTGCCTGCGTTTGTATTTCATCTTGTCTAACCGCCATTATATGTGTGGGGGCTACCTATTCCTTTAGGGCGCTACTCCGGGGCAGTTAGCTTTCCACCTTTCTATCTTTAGGCTTAGTTAACTCTCCGGCTGTGTCGAGGCGTCTAGGTCAACGTAGGTACGTCCCACGGCTGCTTCTAGTTGTGCGGTTAGTTTAGGGGTCTGCAACCCATTAGTTCCTAACCTCTCTGTGTGACTGGCTGCCTTGGCTATTTTTGTTACCGTCCTCCATGGCCACCAAATCATAACACATGGCGTAATGTAGCATTTAACAGTAATGATAGAGAGGATGTTCAATATCATTAGTTTCCAACCAATGGCTTACGGACCACATGTGGCTCATGAGCCCTCTTCTGAGTGGCTTGCTGTGGCAGCCCTAAGTTATGGCCATATGAATTGGTTGCAATTAGGCATTCACACTGATAATACTACATACTGTGTATATTCATTTCACAGAACACTACCAATTTAATAGTATGATGCCGGTTTCAAATATCAATTTGTAAATTAAAATTTCACGATTTTGTGTTTCTCCGCATTTAATTTATTAACATTTTCTTACCTAAATCTGGCTCTCGACTAGGGATGGACATACCATTGGTGCATTCAATAGACAAAAAAACCTGACTGGCACATCTAGACTAATGTGAACTAGGTGCAAACCAAGGGAAACTACCCCCATGTAAAACATAGAAAAAAGGCTGCACTCAAGTATACTAAAGCATGACAACATGGAATATATGAAATTTAGAATAGCAATATGGCTTTGGAATATAAGGAAAAATTTGAGACGCTTAGTATAAACATTTGGCCAAACATTTTAAAGCCCACCAACCATCGTCAAGGTGGTCTCATTTCTGGTGAGTCCCTGACCTAATGTGAACATACCTCTATTAGGCTGATATCTGAATTTCTGGGTGAATATGCACCTCTGTCAGTAATGCCTGCATTTATGGGTTAAAGTAGGGACCTGGTGTAATTAAAATCACCACCTGGTGGGGGCGGAGTGCTCGGTCAGCAAGCTAACATTCAATAGACAAAAAAAACCTGACTGGCACATCTAGACTAATGTGAACTAGGTGCAAACCAAGGGAAGCTACCCCCATGTAAAACATAGAAAAAAAGGCTGCACTCAAGCATACTAAAGCATGACAACATGGAATATATGAAATTTAGAATAGCAATATGGCTTTGGAATATAAGGAAAAATTTGAGACGCTTAGTATAAACATTTGGCCAAACATTTTAAAGCCCACCAACCATCGTCAAGGTGGTCTCATTTTGGTGAGTCCCTGACCTAATGTGAACATACCTCTATTAGGCTGATATCTGAATTTCTGGGTGAATATGCACCTCTGTCAGTAATGCCTGCATTTATGGGTAAAGTAGGGACCTGGTGTAATTAAAATCACCACCTGGTGGGGGCGGAGTGCTCGGTCAGCAAGCTAACATTCAATAGACAAAAAAACCTGACTGGCACATCTAGACTAATGTGAACTAGGTGCAAACCAAGGGAAGCTACCCCCATGTAAAACATAGAAAAAAAGGCTGCACTCAAGCATACTAAAGCATGACAACATGGAATATATGAAATTTAGAATAGCAATATGGCTTTGGAATATAAGGAAAAATTTGAGACGCTTAGTATAAACATTTGGCCAAACATTTTAAAGCCCACCAACCATCGTCAAGGTGGTCTCATTTCTGGTGAGTCCCTGACCTAATGTGAACATACCTCTATTAGGCTGATATCTGAATTTCTGGGTGAATATGCACCTCTGTCAGTAATGCCTGCATTTATGGGTAAAGTAGGGACCTGGTGTAATTAAAATCACCACCTGGTGGGGGCGGAGTGCTCGGTCAGCAAGCTAACATTCAATAGACAAAAAACCTGACTGGCACATCTAGACTAATGTGAACTAGGTGCAAACCAAGGGAAGCTACCCCCATGTAAAACATAGAAAAAAAGGCTGCACTCAAGCATACTAAAGCATGACAACATGGAATATATGAAATTTAGAATAGCAATATGGCTTTGGAATATAAGGAAAAATTTGAGACGCTTAGTATAAACATTTGGCCAAACATTTTAAAGCCCACCAACCATCGTCAAGGTGGTCTCATTTCTGGTGAGTCCCTGACCTAATGTGAACATACCTCTATTAGGCTGATATCTGATTTTTTGACTGAATATGCACCTCTGTCAGTAATGCCTGCATTTATGGGTAAAGTAGGGACCTGGTGTAATTAAAATCACCACCTGGTGGGGGCGGAGTGCTCGTTCAGCAAGCTAACATTCAATAGACAAAAAAACCTGACTGGCACATCTAGACTAATGTGAACTAGGTGCAAACCAAGGGAAGCTACCCCCATGTAAAACATAGAAAAAAAGGCTGCACTCAAGAATACTAAAGCATGACAACATGGAATATATGAAATTTAGAATAGCAATATGGCTTTGGAATATAAGGAAAAATTTGATACGCTTAGTATAAACATTTGGCCAAACATTTTAAAGCCCACCAACCATCGTCAAGGTGGTCTCATTTCTGGTGAGTCCCTGACCTAATGTGAACATACCTCTATTAGGCTGATATCTGAATTTCTGGGTGAATATGCACCTCTGTCAGTAATGCCTGCATTTATGGGTAAAGTAGGGACCTGGTGTAATTAAAATCACCACCTGGTGGGGGCGGAGTGCTCGGTCAGCAAGCTAACATTCAATAGACAAAAAAACCTGACTGGCACATCTAGACTAATGTGAACTAGGTGCAAACCAAGGGAAGCTACCCCCATGTAAAACATAGAAAAAAAGGCTGCACTCAACCATACTAAAGCATGACAACATGGAATATATGAAATTTAGAATAGCAATATGGCTTTGGAATATAAGGAAAAATTTGAGACGCTTAGTATAAACATTTGGCCAAACATTTTAAAGCCCACCAACCATCGTCAAGGTGGTCTCATTTCTGGTGAGTCCCTGACCTAATGTGAACATACCTCTATTAGGCTGATATCTGAATTTCTGGGTGAATATGCACCTCTGTCAGTAATGCCTGCATTTATGGGTAAAGTAGGGACCTACTTTACCCAGTGGTGATTTTAATTACACCAGGTCCCTACTTTACCCATAAATGCAGGCATTACTGACAGAGGTGCATATTCACCCAGAAATTCAGATATCAGCCTAGTAGAGGTATGTTCACATTAGGTCAGGGACTCACCAGAAATGAGACCACCTTGACGATGGTTGGTGGGCTTTAAAATGTTTGGCCAAATGTTTATACTAAGCGTATCAAATTTTTCCTTATATTCCAAAGCCATATTGCTATTCTAAATTTCATATATTCCATGTTTTCATGCTTTAGTATGCTTGAGTGCAGCCTTTTTTTCTATGTTTTACATGGGGGTAGCTTCCCTTGGTTTGCACCTAGTTCACATTAGTCTAGATGTGCCAGTCAGGTTTTTTTGTCTATTGAATGTTAGCTTGCTGACCGAGCACTCCGCCCCCACCAGGTGGTGATTTTAATTACACCAGGTCCCTACTTTACCCATAAATGCAGGCATTACTGACAGAGGTGCATATTCACCCAGAAATTCAGATATCAGCCTAATAGAGGTATGTTCACATTAGGTCAGGGACTCACCAGAAATGAGACCACCTTGACGATGGTTGGTGGGCTTTAAAATGTTTGGCCAAATGTTTATACTAAGCGTCTCAAATTTTTCCTTATATTCCAAAGCCATATTGCTATTCTAAATTTCATATTATTCCATGTTGTCATGCTTTAGTATGCTTGAGTGCAGCCTTTTTTTCTATGTTTTACATGGGGGTAGCTTCCCTTGGTTTGCACCTAGTTCACATTAGTCTAGATGTGCCAGTCAGGTTTTTTTGTCTATTGAATGTTAGCTTGCTGAGCGAGCACTCCGCCCCACCAGGTGGTGATTTTAATTACACCAGGTCCCTACTTTACCCATAAATGCAGGCATTACTGACAGAGGTGCATATTCACCCAGAAATTCAGATATCAGCCTAATAGAGGTATGTTCACATTAGGTCAGGGACTCACCAGAAATGAGACCACCTTGACGATGGTTGGTGGGCTTTAAAATGTTTGGCCAAATGTTTATACTAAGCGTCTCAAATTTTTCCTTATATTCCAAAGCCATATTGCTATTCTAAATTTCATATATTCATGTTGTCATGCTTTAGTATGCTTGAGTGCAGCCTTTTTTTCTATGTTTTACATGGGGGTAGCTTCCCTTGGTTTGCACCTAGTTCACATTAGTCTAGATGTGCCAGTCAGGTTTTTTTGTCTTTTGAATGTTAGCTTGCTGACCGAGCACTCCGCCCCACCAGGTGGTGATTTTAATTACACCAGGTCCCTACTTTACCCATAAATGCAGGCATTACTGACAGAGGTGCATATTCCCCCAGAAATTCAGATATCAGCCTAATATAGGTATGTTCACATTAGGTCAGGGACTCACCAGAAATGAGACCACCTTGACGATGGTTGGTGGGCTTTAAAATGTTTGGCCAAATGTTTATACTAAGGTCTCAAATTTTTCCTTATATTCCAAAGCCATATTGCTATTCTAAATTTCATATATTCCATGTTGTCATGCTTTAGTATGCTTGAGTGCAGCCTTTTTTTCTATGTATACCATTGGTGCAATCAGTGCAGCCACAGGGGGGCCATGAGGTAAGGAGGTAGGAGAACCTTTTACCACTTCCAAAGCTGGTGGAACTGTGCATTTTGATGCGTTATTGGGCTGCTAAGGATCCATGTATTGTTCTTGCACAGGACCTCTTCCATCTGTGTCCACTCCTGACATGATGGTAACTTAGTCTATGTAGCTAGCACATGAGAGTAACTGATGCAATATAGAGTGGGTACAGAAAGTATTCAGACCCCTTTAAATTTTTCACTCTGTTTCATTGCAGCCATTTGGTAAATTCAAAAAAGTTTATTTTTGTACACTCTGCACCCATCTTTACTGAAAAAAAACCCAGAAATGTAGAAATTTTTGCAAATTTATTAAAAAAGAAAAACTGAAATATCACATGGCAATAAGTATGCAGACCCTTTGCTCAGTATTGAGTACAAGCACCCTTTTGAGCTAGTACAGCCATAAGTCTTCTTGGAAATGATGCAACAAGTTTTTCATACCTGGATTTGGGGATCCTCTGCCATTCTTCTTCCTCTCCAGTTCTGTCAGGTTGGATGGTGAATGTTGGTGGACAGCCATTTTCAGGTCTCTCCAGAGATGCTTAATTGGGTTTAGGTCAGGGCTCTGGCTGGGCCAGTCAAGAATGGTCACAGAGTTGTTCAGAAGCCTCTCCTTTGTTATTTTAGCTGGGTGCTTAGGTTCATTGTCTTGTTGGAAGGTGAACCTTCAGCCAAGTCTGAGGTCCAGAGCACTCTGGAATAGGTTTTCATCCAGGATATCTCTGTACTTGGCTGCATTCATGTTT
Organism: Oophaga sylvatica; assembly: GCA_033576555.1. Lineage (NCBI taxonomy): Eukaryota > Metazoa > Chordata > Amphibia > Anura > Dendrobatidae > Oophaga > Oophaga sylvatica. Next base: position 570,037,433 of record JARQOD010000002.1, read on the forward strand.
CCTTCAATTGCAACCAGTTGTCCTGTCCCCATAGCATGAAGCTGCCACCACCATGTTTCACTGTTGGGATTGTATTGGGCAGGTGATGAGCAGTGCCTGGTTTTCTTTCACACATACCGCTTAGAATTATCACCAAAAAGTTCTATTCTTCGTCTCATCAGACCAGAGAATCTTATTTCTCATAGTCTGGGAGTCCTTCATGTGTTTTTTTTGCAAACTCTATGCGGGCTTTCATATGTATTGCACTGAGGAGAGACTTCCTTCAGGCCACTCTGCCATAAAAGCCCAACTGGTGGAGGGCTGCAGTGATAGTTGACTTTGTGGAAATTTTTACCATCTCCCTACTGCATCTGTGGAGCTCAGCCACAGTGATCTTGGGGTTCTTCTTTACCTCTCTCACCAAGGCTCTTCTCCACGATTGTTCAGTTTGGTGGATGGCCAGGTCTAGGAAGGATTTTTTGGTGGTCTCAAAAATTCTTCCATTTAAGGATTATGGAGGCCATGTGCTCTTGGGGACCTTCAGTACTGCAAGAAATTCTTTTGTAACTTTGGCCAGATGTGTGCCTTGCCACAATTCTGTCTCTGAGCTCCTTGGCCAGTTCTTTGACTCATGATTTTTTTTGATCTGACATTTCACTGTGAGCTGTGAGGTCTTATATAGACAGGTGTGGGCCTTTACAAATCAAGTCCTATCAGTTTAATTAAACACAGCTGGACTCCAATGAAGGAGTAGAACCATCTCAATGAGGATCACAAGGAAAATGGAAGCATGTGGGCTTAAATATGAGTGTCTGAGCAAAGGGTTGAATTAGTATTATCATTGCTCGGGTGATCTGAGTATTTTTGGAGGTGCTCGGGGTTTTTGTTTTGTTGATGAGCTGAATGTTTTTGAAGCGTTGACAGCCTGAATACATGTGGGATTCTTATTTAGGCATTCTTCACACATTTCGTTGTCCAGCGCCACAAATCATGCAGCGGGGGCGACACAAACTAAATTGGGGCAGCCAAAATACTCGAGCTGAGCTACTCGCTCTCCCCAAAGTTGAAAAACTTAGGGACATGTTTTATTTCGTTTTTTTTTTTAAATAAATTTGAAATTTATTCTATTTTTTTGTTATGTTTGGTGCTGAGGAGGAAGGAAAAAAGGGAAAAATACACCGGGCGTTGGAAAACTATGAGATTGCGTACCCTGATTTAACCCCCACAATAGAGGCAGCCGTTTGGGAGCGTTTTTACGTTGGTCCTAGACGCTCGTCAAGCCGGGAAAAAAATAAATAAAACCTAAAGATAGAAAGAGGAAGCTACTGCCACGGAGCAGATCCCCAAAAAAGAACATAGAAAGCCCCCAAACATGTAATGGCGGTTAGACAAAAAGAAATATGACACAGTTGAAAATAGTATGAGCAACGTTGGGGCCCAAATTTTAAATAGAAAAGGATAGGAAGGGCACTTACTGCAATCCCAAAAAAAACCCTGAAAAGCACCAACTCTACTAATTTTCAAAAAACACCTGAGATACACGACCTCTACCACCTAAATTAGTTCTTGGTGTAACCAAAAACAAAAACAGAGCCTGAAAAAAATGGAAAAGCAATGTACAAAAACCATTGGTAAAATGAACTGAGAGGGAAAAAGGCCCCCAGAGGGACCTGAAGGCCCCACAGAAGTGCGGACAAAATGCAAAAATCAAGCACAAAAACAAAAGAAGAAAAGTCTTATTGTTAGCAGGAGACTAAAGGACACGACACAAAGGCTACAAAGGAAACAGGGATCAAGGATTGGACCAGAAACAATTGTCACGGCAACCTGATGGGAAGGGCTCCCTTATATAAGCCAGTCAGAACACCTGTTTCCCAATCCTCACAATCTTCCTGGACAGTCCAGTACCGTTTTAACCCCAGGGGGCTTTGCTCAGAACTCATTTTTCAGCTATACAACAGTACCCCCCCCTTGAGGGGGGTAACAAAACCTCTTTTGAGCAACCAGGTCGGTCAGGATGGTCTATGATACGCCCGGTGAGTTCCTAGCATGGATGTCCGAAGCAAACCCCAAGAATTGTCTTCTAAACCATAACCCTCCTTAACCAAAAAATGGGTTTCCGTCTAGAAAAACGAGAATTTTTTATTTTTCAACCACATACCCAGATTGCCCTCAACCAAACAGGGTCGGAGGACAGTAGTAGGAACCAGGCTCAACAAACCTCTTCAACAAGGGAAATTTGGGGAACACGTTATGGTCTTAATGTCCTGGAAGAAGCAAACGAAAAGAAACAGGAATAAGAACCCTGGTCTTTTAAGGTCCCCTTTAACTGGCTTAAATTTAGGAGAGCCCTTTCTTTGGTTTTTTTGGACAACCAGACAAAAGTCCCCCAATTTAAAGGGACCATCATCCTTTGCCGGTTAGCAAACCCCTGGGCCCTCTCCTGGAGGGGAAAACCTCTCAATACTGGTCCCAAATCCCGTTGCATTCGCTCCACAAAAGAGTCAAAACCTGGACAGCCCGAAGCCTCCGTTGTCCTGAAGAAATCGAGGGTGAAACCCAGAATTACAGAAAAATGGAGAATCAAAGTGGCAGGCTTAGCCCTATTTTTAAGAGCAAATCAGCAAAGGCAAAAAAAAAGGACCCAAATCATCCTTTATCTGCCAAGACCAAAAAAGCTTTTAGAAATTAAGGGGGGGCCTTTCCAATTTGGTTTGTTCCTTTTGGGTTTTGACCATTTGTTTCCCGGGGTGAGGATGAAAAGCGGGAGAAAAAACAATTGAACACCAATTTTGAACAAAAGGTCCTCCAAATCTGGAAACAAATGGACTCCTCTGTCAGCACATGTTCTCAGGAATGGTTATAAAGGAACCCGTGCTGAAGGAACAAAGGCACCAATTCGAGGAGGAAGGAACTTAGGTAATGGCACAAGGGGGGTTTATTCCCTTTGGAAAAACCTATCGCAAATCACCCGTTTACGGTCCTTTTGAGAAACAAAGGGAGGGGGCGGAAAGGAAAATCCATGAGATTTGGATCCATGGGGTTTTTGGGGGAAGGAAAAGGCATAAACAAACCCAAAAGAGAGCATGGCTTGGGCGAGAGAAGTCCCGCAGGGGCTGCCCCAAACTCCCTGGGGCACAAGAAAAGGTTTGACCCCAAAAGGACCGAAAATAAAAAGTCTTGGGTCCAAAATTTCCGGGATGCCCGGCCAAGTGGAACAATGAATCTTGACAATTACACTCTTTTTCACTGGTCCGAGACAAACAATTTCCCAACCGGGCAGCGCTCGGGCTTATCCTCCTGACACCCCTCCAGAGCCGTCTCAAATTGGGGCGAAATTCGGAAAGAACTACACCCTCTTTGAAAATTAACTGAAGGATTCAGATAATCAGGAGAGTCCGCCACGGGAAAATCCTCGAGAGGGGGATCCGCCTTAACAATTTTTTTGTGCCAGGAAGAAATGAAACACAAAATTAAAAAAGTTGTGAAAAAAAGGCCCCCCTGGCCGGGGCTAGGATTAAGCGCTGGCAGTTCCAGAAAACTAGGTTCTTTGGTCCGTTAAGGCCACCCCTGATGTTTGGTCCCTCCAGCAATGTCTCCACTTTCAAAAAACCCCCTTCATGGCTAATAACTCCCGTTACCCCGTCATAATTACGTTCAGTGGGGGGGAAAAATTTTCGAGAGGAAAAGGCACAAGGGTTACTTTTAGAGGTCTCTGGATCTTTTTTGGGAAAAGGGAAACCGCCCCCAATTTAGGGGGGATAAACCCTCCCCGGGGAAAGGCCCCGAAAAAAACCCCTCAGGTGCCTTTTTGAAGGGGGGCAAAAAGTGAATTTTCTGCTTTTTCCTGAAATGCAGAGCCCCGCCTAGGAGGCCAAATTACCACATCGAAACCCTTTTTTGGTTTTAAAAACAGTTAAGGGTTTTTTAAAAAATAACAGGAAATTCCCCAAAATTTCCCCAAAAAAAAATTGGAAAAAACCCAAAAAATTTTGAAGAGTTTTTAAGAAGTAGGTTGGCCCCAACACATTTTGGCCTTTTAATTTTGGGGAAAAGGGTTTTCCCCTTTCAAAAACGATGGGGCCCCAAAAGAATCCCGAAATGAGTCCTTTCTAAAAGCCCAAAAAAAAACTTTGACCCCTTTCAAATACAGGGCATTCTCTCTCAAAATTGGAACACATTTCGAACTTTTTTTACATGGAATTTTCCCGTTTTGGGAAAAAAAACAAAATATCATCCAAATAAAAAAACAGAAATGTATCCAAAAAAAACCCTAAAAAAATTTTATTCATAAAAGGTTTTGGGGGACGAAGGGTTTTGTGACCCCAAAGGGCCCCTCAAAAAGGAAATCAAATCCCCTTCAGGGGTATTAAATGCCGTCTTCCATTATCCCGTGTTAATGGGGGAAAAAGGTTATAGGGCCCCCCCGAGGTAAAAACTTGGAAAACCAAAAATAGGGGGTTTTTCACCCTGGAAAACGATCAGAGATCAAGGGTAAAGGATATTGATATTTAAGTAATATTTTTTTAAAAGGCGTAATAATTTCAGGGCCCCTTAAGAAAAAACCTTTTTTTGGCAAAAAAGAAAAACCGGCACTAAGGGTGGAGGATGTCTGATATGCCTTTTCCCCGGGGGCTCCTTGATATGGGGCCGCCCCAACGTTTTGTTTAGGTACAGACAAGGGAAAAAAAGGGGACCCCTTTGGGGGAAATTTCTACAGGGGTAAAATTAATAGCGCAGTCATTGCTTTTCCAGGGGGAGGGGAAGGGAAAACAGATTTCTTCACTAAACAAAAAAGAAAAAAAAAATCAAAAAGTTTTGGAACTTTTCCGAGCCCGGGGGGGGGGGAGAAAAAAAGGGGGGTTGGTATTAACACATTTTGGAGCCCCAATTTTGGAACAGCACAGATTTCCAATCCAAAACCCCGGGTTTTTTAGGGGTGTAACCCCAAGGGGGGAAAAAAAAGTTCGTAATGTCATGCCCCATTTTACAGAAAAAAAATTTGCAACTCTCCTGATGATCAGGTTTACCCTCATTATCACCTGAGTAGGAACTGAAGGGGTTTTTCTCAGCCAAAAGGGGGGGTTTTATCCCCCCTAGGGGAAAGACTTCTGAGGGGTATCAAGGGAAACCCAAAAAAATTTGAAAATCAAAACCCTTTGGTTTTTAGGGTCCAAATTTTAAAAAAAAATGGGGGAGAAAATGAGGAAAGGAGCATATTGGGTAAAAGTTAATAAAAACTTTGTTGAAACCCCCACCCAAGAAAATTTTGCGTTTCCAAAAAATCTTCCCCCTTAGGGCAGACTGAAATTGCTTTAAAAAGGGAAAAACCAAAAGTTTTAAACATAAACCCCTTTTGCTTTCGAAATTTTTTGACGTGTGCCCAGAAACCTCCCCTCACACTTTTATGGATTCAGAAGGAAAAGGTTTTTTAAGGCAACATTATTCCCCCCAACCTTTGCTCACCCAAAAAATCTGTCCATTTGAATCGATTTTAAAATAGAAAATTGAGACCGAGGGAACAAAAGGGAACCCCCCCAAAAATCAAAATTCTTTAAAATTTCGTCCCTTTTTCCAAAAAGAGCTGACAAAGCGTTTTTCATTCCCCTTTTTTGGCAGGGGTGCCCCCACGGAATCTCTGAAGTTAAAAATCAGCGTCCTAAGCCCCCCACTTAAGCCCCAAAAAAATTTTTTTTGCTTGATCAGTGACCCCCGTACAATAACCCTAAAGCCTGAAAAAAACCCTCAATACTCCAAAAAAAGGGTTTTCCCCGGTTTTCTGGGAAAAAAAACCCCAACCTGGGATCGCCGGGGGGAGAGAGATGAAATTTGAACCGGGGGGCTGCGTTCCTGAGGACTTTGGGGAAATACACATAGAAAAAAATATTTTTATATATTATATACTTTCTTTTTAAGCATAATACATTTTAATTTATATTTTTTTTCACTTTACATACTGTAATAGCTGAAAAATTAAAATTCCCCGGTTTTTTAAAAACACAGAAGCGACATGAAATGAAAATTGTTTAAAAATTTAAACCCCCTGTCTTTTCCCCGTATTTTGATTTTGGTTTTTTAACTTACAATTACATGGTGTATTTTTGAAAAATTTTTAGACATGTAGGGGTTAAATTTTAAGGGGTAAATTCGTTAAAAAAAAAAGCGTGGGCCCCCTGTATTTTCTCACCAGACAGAAAAACCCCGCAAAATGGGGGCAGATAAAAATTTGCCTAGGGGGGTACATTTTTTTTCCCCCCCCGGGGGTATTTAAATCTGCCCCCGGGGGAAACCCCCAAAGGGAAATTATAATTAGATTCCCCCCTTTGGGGGATTTTTCCGGGGCTTTCCCCATTGCCCTGGTGCGGTGGCAAAAGGGTTTTAAAAGGCGTTTTGTCACCTTTGTTTTTAAAAAGGGATTTTTAAGGGGGGTTTTTAAATTGAGACTGTAAAATTGGCAACTATAAAATTTTTAAATCCTATTTTTGGGGGTACAAAAATCAAACAACCATTTTTAATTTTAAAAAAAAATTTTTTAAGAAATAATCACACATTTTTTTCCCAAATTTTTTTTTTCCCGTTTTTTCCTTTTTCCCGAAATTTTAAAAAAAAATAAAAAAGCAAATTTTTTTTACCAATCGATGACAGTCAGGTCCCCGGTGAAAACCCCCCAAAAAGGGGTTTAAAACGGGTTTTAAAAGCTTGCAAAAGAGAAAAGTGTTCCAAGTTGAAAAACCCTGATTGTTTTATTTTCTCCCCGTGAAAGGAAAAAGGAATTTGATTCTTGAATGGAGCTTAATTGATTTATTGCCACTTTCACTTCAGTGCCCTGAAAAAACATAAAATGGGGATACAATCAATTTAACTTCATTCATTAATCACATCCCCTCGCAGGGGTTTAACTCATTCATTCCGGAGCTATCAGATGGGGGAGGGATTACTTGCCTGCTTATTAAAATTTAGTTAACCCTTTGGAAGGATTAATCGGGGAAAATGACAAAATCCCCGATGGGGAAAAAAAAAGTTGTTTTTATTTTTTTTTTTTTTTTTAAAAACCCCGGGGCTTCAAACCCCGGGTTTTTAGTGAAATAAAAAATGGTCAAAAATATGTGTTTTTTTTTCTTTTTAAATTTTTTATTCTTAAAGGGGTGTTTGTGTTTTTTTTTTACTTCAATGGATTAAAATTGATAGTTGTTAATTAAGTTAATTATTAACCCCTTTTAAAGGCACCTTTCAATAAAAAGGAAAATTAACCCCTTTTTAAACCCCACGCCACCGTCGGGAAATGGGAAATAGCGGGCAAAGTGCAAAAAGGGCAATCTAATTATGTTTCCCCTTTCTGGGGTGTCTGGGGGCAGTGTTGTAGCCAGGGGGGGCACAAAAAAAGTACCCTCCTGGTATTTTATCTGCCCCCTGCTTGCTTTTTGTTGGTGGGAAAAAACAGGGGGCCAAAGCTTTTTTTTAAAACGTTTACCCTTTAAAAACCCCCTACATGTCAAAAATTTTGTACAAACACTATGAATTGTAATTTTTAAACCATATATCAAATACAAAAATGACGGTTAACTGTTTGGAAACAATGTATCATTTAATGTGGTTCTGTGATTTCACAAAAGCCGGAATTGAATTGCAGTTTTTACAGTATGTAAAAGTGTAAGAAAATAAAATATATTGTATGTATGTGTTAAAATGCTGTTATATTATATATATAAATATATATGTTTCTATGTGTATGTATCTATGTTTTGTAGCTGTGTGTGTTTTTTGTAGCCGGGGTGATTTCCGGCTTTTAAAAAGGGGGATGGGCAATAAATCGGACGGGTGCTGGTGCGGTGTGTTCGTTTTTTAATGCCCCTTGATTGATTTGGCGATTTCATCCCAAAATGCATCAAATCCCGCAAGTGCGATTTTTTTCTACACCAATATTTTTGAAAAAAAAAATCGCTAATGGAATACCATTGACAAAAATTGGTCAGATTTGCACCCCTTTTTTTATCTCCCGATTTTTCGTTTTGGGGCCAGTGAGTATGAGGCCTTGGTGGAGTCGACGGGGCCGTTAAAACTCGTGCTAAACCCCCGCACGCCGGTGGCCTGAACCTCTCCCCACCGAGCAGAACTGATGATTTATGCAGAGGCAAGCTCAGGGGAGGAGAGCCCCGGGCCGGGCGAGTTTTTCGATGCGTTTCGCACGTGAAATTCGGGGGGTGTCTCTGCCTTAGGGCTGTGGTTTCATATCGCTCAAAATTTGGAGAGGTAGATCTTATTAATCTTATTATGCTTTGATCAATTCAAAACCCTTTTATATGATGTTTGAATTAGCTTTGCCTTCCGTTTTTTATGTACAAATACGCGTTTCAGACTTGCGTTGAAAACCCGATTGCTTTTTTTTTTGTTATGGTATGTTAAAAAAATTTTTAATGTCAAAAAAGAAAAATTTTTTTACTCTCCTTGGGTTTTTTGATTTGGCCCCATGCTGTATTGGTTGTGTAGATCAAAAGGCACATCATGGCCAGACAGGTTTTTTAAAATTTTCTGCCTGTGTGCATAAAAAAATTTAGAAATTTCTTTTATAATAGCATTTAAAAGGTAGGAAACGAGTAATCTTTTTTATGCAATTTTTTGCTGACAAAGACATCTTAAAAAAAAAATTAAAATTCCCCAAAAACCAAAATCAATTTCAAAATCAAATCATCAGAACAAGAAAGTCTATGGGTTTGCAGGGGCCCAATGTTTTCTTCTAGGGACACGAGGGGGTTAAAAGGTGCCCTCAATTTTGGGGGAAATTTTGGCATGACGCGGTGATCGCATCTTTTTCCCCCCTTTTGGGATTTTATTGGTTTTATGTTTTAGCAAAACGCAAAAAGGGGTTAATGGGGGGGGTGATGTTTATCCTCATCCTTGTGATCCTGTGTTGGTGGGTTTACCTGGGGCCGGGGTGTCGGTGTTGAGAGAGTATACTCCCATTGCTTTGCCTGTGTTTGATAAAGAAGAGCGGCACCAGTAATGGGGTATTCCCCTCAGTGAGCATGCGTAAAAAAAATTTTAAAAAATGGGAAACCCACAGCTGTTAGCTTTCTAAAAAGTTATCAAAAATAGAGGGGTTGCCATGTCATTTTTTTTAAAATATTAAAAATAAATATTTAAAAAAATGGAGTGGGGTCCCCCCATTTGTGAAACCAGAAAGTTAGAGCAGAAGATGGGGCTGGTTTTTAAGGGAAAGGGTTTGGTATTAACCCCCCAGCCTAAAAATAGCAGCCTGCATCACCCCATAAGGGATCTTTGGATGTCCTTTTGGTGCTTTGCAAAAATATAAAAACAGGTAAAAATGTAATTTTTTCTACTTTTGCAAATTTTCAGCTCCTGAGTTAATAAGTGAACGGGCCCCTCGCAATTTTTTTGCACAATTTCCCCAAAATGTTTTTCCTAAAAAACTTTGGTTGGCCCCAGGGGGCGGGTTAGTAGGAATCAGAACTTTTGGTTTTGGTGACGATTTTGCTAAATATTTGCGGGCGGTGAAATTTGTCGATCCCAAAGTGCGTCTAAAAAGACCCTTTTTAGAAAACCCTCTAATGAATAAATCTAGGTTTTGGAGTGACATTTGGTTTCCCCAAGGTTTTCCTTTATAATTTTCCCCCCAAGTTTTTTTTTGGGAATTGCAAATATGTTAGTCCCCATACATTTTCCCCCGCTTTGCTTCTGGACCCCAAATCCCCTCGATATTGTTAATTGGGCTCTCCCCACTACAGTATAAAAACCCTGAGGCTGCTTTTGGGGAGATTGTGGGGCTCAGAAGGAGGGGCTTTTGGATTTGGGACAAAATTTTACGGATTTTTTTTTAGAGGGGGGGCCATGTTTCCTTCCGATTTTTGTTCTGCTAGAAATGTGGAAAAACCCTTATTTCCCATGACATATGAGGAAAGTGGTGGTCACTTGTTTTGGCGGATGGTTGGGGTTTTTTTAAAAATTTTAGGGTAAAAAATTTTTTTTCTCTTTCGGTAGGTGGATTCTTTTTTGTTTTCTAGGGCCCCTTTCAAGGGGTTTTTGTGTAAACAAAAAATGAAAATTAGGAAAGCCAGATGAAAGCGCTCAATATAAGAGGAAGTGGAGAGTGGAGGGTGAAGAACGTGTCAAAACGTTTTGTGCAAAAAAGTCCAAAAAAATTGAGAAGCAGAAAAAGACCAGATGACTGAAAGGGGTTTGTATATCTGTTTTTGAAACTCAGTTTGTTCGCGGCCCTTTTGTTTTTGTTTGCTGCAGTATTTGCCCTCAGTTAAAATGGAGTTTTCCCGCTTGTGTTCCCGCCTGTTCTCTCCGTTTGTTCTTAAACAGCCCACCTGGCAATCAGTGCTTTAGAATGGCCTGCAGTAACCTTGTTTGACCCCCAAAACTTGGAAAATTTGACCCCAGCATTCTAGGAAACTCTGGAGCTCTTGTGGTCTAAAACTGCTTTGAAAGCTCCGGTTGCTGGATTGCGGTAAATAAAAGAAGATCTGAAACTGTTGTGGGAGTTATTGAGAATTATTTTTTTTGGCCCTGCTGTTTTCCCCCCTTCTGTGTTTGAACTGATGTTTTTTTTCCCCTTTGTTGAAAAATACAAGACTTTCTTTTTAACCGGGTCTCAAGTTTTTTCATGCCCCCAAGCCAAGCGCTTTTTGAATGATCACTACATTACAAGTTTGGGAACCAAAAGTTAGTGTTGTGGGTCGGAAAGGGTTTTTTTGCTGAAAGTGGATATGGATGTCCGGTTTTTTACTTTTGTGTTAACAGTGGTTGTGATTCTAAAACCTTTCAGGTGAGCATTCCTTAAGTTTTTTTTTCTGCAGAGTTTCCAGGTAAAAACTATTTTTTTTTTTTTCCCTTTTTTTTTGTCTGCAAAAAAATGGATTCGTTTTGGTTAAAAAATTTTTTTGAGAAATGGTTGTGTTCTCAAAACCATTAGGTGGCAGCCCTTAAAGTTTTTTTTTTCTTCATGTTGCCCCCGGTGAACACTATTTTTTTTTTTTCCTTTCCTCTTTTTCCTTTCCCCCTTTTTAAAAAAGATCGGGGGAAAAAGGGGGCCCCCGCAAAAAAGAACTTTGTGGGTGTGTAATATCCTTGGAATTGCGGGTATTAAAGCCCGTTTACAATTTTTCGGGGCCCTAAAAATCACATTTGCATTTGGTTCCCCCAAAATATTCAGGATTTGGGCCCCCCGGTTTGGGGGTTTTGGGGGAGGGGCGAGCCCAGGTCTGGGGGGGCCCGGGTTTTTGGGGGTTCCCCCCAAGTTCCCCCCTTTTTTTTTTTGGTGGTAAAAGGGGAAAAAATTCGGGGGATTTGTTAAAAAAATGTAATTTTTTTTTTTTTAAGTTTTCCAAAATTTTTCTACTAAAGATCTAAGGTGTTATATATCATGTTGCTTACCAAAAAGGTTTTTGAGGGGGAAAACCCTTTTTTTTGGGTTTGAGGTAAAATTTTTTGAATATGTGTTTTATTTAGCCTGGGGCTTTGTTTGATGCCCCAATCGAGGTGCAACAGCTAAACCCCCCCTTTAGCTTTGCCCCCAAGGAAGATTTGGGAGTGGAAAAGCCTTGGATTTTAAAAAAAGGGCCCCTTTTGGATACCCCCGGGCAATTCCGCCAAAAAATTATTTTTGAAAGGGGTTTTTCCCCTGTTTAAAAGGTGAACTTGTGTGCGCCCCTCCCCCCTGCTTTTTAGGTGATTTATTAAAAAGTCCCTATTATTCTTTTAAAATGAAGAGGCAGGAGAGATGGTTCGAAAGAAAAGACTACCTTTTTTTTCCCTTTCCCCGCTAAGGAACTTTGAAAAGGATTACAGGGGAACGGGAACCAACCCATGCAAGTGACTCTTTACTGGGACGGGTTAGTGATGCAGAAGGAACTCTTTTTTAAGGGGGAAAATTCTATTTTTTTATTTGGAAAGGGTCAGGGCCTTTATTTTTAAAAATGTCCCCCCCTGCTCCAAGACATGAGCATTCTTTCATTGTGGTGTTGCGAGAGGGGATTGTCAGGCCCCCCCGGGGCCCAGAGAGGCTGCAGCAACGATTTATTTTGGAATTTAAAAATCTTCCCTTTTAAAGGAAGTTTTTTGTGAAAGCTCCCTTTTTTTTTTCCCCTCAGCGGTGCCCCAGTGGTTGTAGAAAAAAAATTTTCCCCATTTTTCCTTTCTCAAACGGGGGTTGATAGTGGGGTTAGCTTGCTTGATCTTGGGTTTAAAAAGGGGGAAAATTTTATGGATGTTCCTTTGTCAAAAAACAGGGAAAGTTCAGTGAAAAAGGTGTCCGTACAATGGAAATTGGATGGTCCTGCTAAACCTTGGACAGTGGATCGGAAACCCCCCTTTAAAAAGGTTTTTGGTAAAGTTCAAGAAATGTCCTTTATGCTTATCTTTTCCCCCCCCTTTTTCCCCATTTTTTAGGGTTTCCGGGCTGCAGGTCAGAATCCTCCATTAAGGGGGAAAACCCAAGGAATTCATTTTCCAGAGAAAAGATGAAAAAAAAATTTTCAGCTTGTTTTTTCCAAAAGGGAAAAACCATGTCAGTCCCGAATTACAGTGAAAAACCAGGACTATTGGGTTTTTGGAAAAAGAACGTGCCCAGTTTCCTCCTACCGTCCATATGATTGCCCAATTGAATTATTGCTGGGGAAAACCCCTTTGGGTTTAGATCTACCCCCGGCGGGCCGAGCTAAGGTTTAAAAAAAGTAATAGAGGGGAAAATTTGCCAAAGGGGGTTCATGCCCCTCTTACTCCTGCAGGGGCCCCATATTCTTTGTAAAGAAGAAAGTTTGGGCCCCCGGCCCTGGAGACTTTAGGGAATTAATAAGGTTACTTTTAGAAAACGTTTCCCCTTGCCTTTAATCCCTGAGTTTTGGAGAGAGTCGAATCCCCAAAATTTTTTTTTAAAAATAGTCTTGGGGGCCTTTTTAAATTTGTTCCCTTTTGACCTGGGGATAAAGGAAGACTGCATTCAGGTCACGCTTTTGGCATTTGGGAATATTGGTTTGCCCTTTTTGGGCCCGAAATACCCCCCCACTTTCCAACACTTGGTAAAAAAAATTTCGGGGGGTTTCCCCAGAAATTCGGGGAAATTTTTTTTGGATGTTTTTTTAATTTTTTTAACTCCCAGGGAAATATGGACCCTGTGGGGAAAGGTTTGGAAAAAGTCTAAGCAAAATCAATTTTTAAACAAGCTTAAAAAAGGGGTGAATTCCAAAAAACGAAAAATTAAAATTTTTGGGGGTCTGTTACCAAGGAAAATTGTAGGGGGGGAAGTAAAAACCCCAAACAAAAAAGTTGGCCAAGCCCCTTAAAAAAGTGGGGGGTCGGTTCATGGGGTTTTTCAAACTTTTGAGTTTCATTAAAAAATTTCTCTGAGGTGTGTCCCTATCCCCCAAAAAACCGGAAAGGTCAAATTTTTTCCCCCGGGCCCCCCAACCCCAAAGGGAAACTTTTCCCCCTCTAAAAGATTTAAAATTTTCCCTGACTATTTAGACATCCAAAACCCCGAGCTTCCCCCATAAAAAGAGGTGGATGCTTTCAGACTGTTTCCGGGGGGGGGTTATCTTCAGGAAAGGTGAGGAAAAATGTTTGCTCCCCGTGCCTTCTTTTCCCCGCAGTTATCTTTTGGCTGAGAAGAATTTCGAGTGGGCAATGGAGGTTTTTTGGGATTATTGCCGCCTTTTTAAAAATGGAGCAACCTTTGCAGGAGTTTCCCCAGCAAATAGTCGTTTGCAGATCTCGTTCTTTATTTATAGGCGGTAAGTGCCGTTTTCCCGCCCCGGGTCGCTGGGGAATTTTTTTTTAAACCCCAAATTTTAAATTTTTTTTTTTTTATAGCCAGGATGGCAAAAAAAAGGCTATGCACTCTCTAGGTTTATCAGCAGAGACACGTAATTACTCCTCCTAAGACTATTCTTCCCGTTTTTGATTCCTAGGAGTGATTCATTCAAGATAATTAAAGACATAAGGAAGCTCCCCGCCGGTTTTTTTTTTGGCCAACCCCAAGGCGTAAATCTTGTTTTTTAGAATGGGGTTTTGGATTCGGGACAAGTCTGTTAAAATTTTTGAAAAAGTCAGATTGGGGGTATTGGGAAAAATCATTCATGATTCCCAAAAAAAACCGGGGATAGGGGGGAAAAAAATTTTAAAAAACGGAATTTTTCTGTTTTTTTTTGGGGGCCCCCTTTTTGGAAGGTTTTTTTGGATTATGTACTTCATGTGAGTTTGTGCAAAATGCAAAAAACCGCCTTCAAAAACTGGGGTTTTTCGCCCCTTTTCCCCCCCCCCCGCCCCTGGGGGGGTCCCTTTTTTTTGGGGGATTTTCGAAAATTTCCAAAACCCCCTTTTTGGGAACCTATTCTAGTGGTGGTTGTGTTTACAAAGGCAGCTCATTTTTTTCCTTGTGCGGTTACCACGCAAAAAGACTTTTTACTTGTATTAAAGAGTGTTTCG
>JARQOD010000002.1:570051956-570171673 GCA_033576555.1 Oophaga sylvatica
AACCATATTTATTATTGGTAATACAAAAAGTAGATAAAACATAATTAAAAACATGATTCAACCGTCACACAAACCTAGCCCAAAGTATAAAGACAGAGTGGATAATAATGCATGTATAACAACATTAACAGAAATACAATGAAAAACGATAATATGAAGCCATCCGGCACATAATGAAAATGAAAAAAAAAAAAAACCTGTATGGACCAGAATTATGAGTGTGAAAAATAATTTAAACAAAGGACAAAAAGGACAAAGAGCAAGATTAGCTCCAAGAAGCCCGAAAATATGTTAAGAAAAGTATTCTCTGTAAAAAGACAGAGTCAATCTCATGTCTGAGAGTGATCAGAACAAGATAGCCATGAGATAGAAAAGCTGTTGCACACAGAACAATATCTGTGCAGGACATAAGATCAGTCCTGATAGTGGTAGCAACCGCTGAAAGGAAGTAATAATTACCCCAGGATGTTCCTCATGATACGAGAAAAAAGGGCAGGAATGTGGACGGTGAAGCTAAGCGTGTGCTTGGGGGGGGGGGCGGGAACCGAATTCTTGCCCCAGAAAGCCTAGATACATCTCTGGATAAATGATACATGCATAATGTGTCAATCAGTAATTTAATGTGTATAATGCCTTTTGTGGGCATATGCGGATATATATGTATATGTGGATATGTTGGTATATTTGAATTTTGGTGGAAAGAACCTGCTGTGAATAATGAATTTGCAAGCCTATAAGTTGGACACAAGACGTGTTCGACTTTATCCCTATTGCAAAGCATTAAACATCTAGAGTTTTGCGATTTGCTTTTGCCTAAAGCTACATAGGATTTGTATTATTTATAATTTTAACATTGAGATCTTATCAACTTTATTCTGTTGTGGTTAAACCCCGTAGCATCTAATTTTTGTGTTTGTGAGTGATGTTATTTTTTCCTCCTCTTCCTCCAAGAGCCATAACTTTTTATTTTTTCTGTCTACATAGCAGTATGAGTGCTTGTCTTTTTTGGAAAAAGTTAGAGCATTTATTGTACCATACAATTTAAGGGAAAATTGGAAAAAAAAATCCATGATGGTAAGTGCCTGCATTTCTCAGCTTTGAGGACACCATGATATGGGCAACGTTTAGGACTATAGACATAGTGTTTGGCAAGGAAACTAAATGAAGATGATGAAATACATATTATGCTTACTTCCCTTCGAAATGAAAAAATATACATCAGCTAAAAACTGGCAGCAACCACTGAGACCCAGCTACACCCATCTACTATTCAGAGAAGTCTAGTCAAAAGTGGTCTTGTTTGTAGAAGAATTGAGGACAAAAACAACCATGCTTGCAACATGGAAACTAGGCCAAACGACTCAATTATGCGGGAAAACATAGGAACTGGGGCACAAAAAAATGTCAATAGGTGCTTTGAACTGATACGTCAACATTTTAAATATTGGGCTGTAACAAAAGCAGATTATTTGATGAAGGGCTGGAAAACTGTACAATAATGAGTGTCTACAAACAACAGTGAAGCATGATGGAGGGTTCTTGCAAGTTGGGAGCTGCATTTTATCAAATGGAGTTGGGGATTTAGTCAAGATTAATGGTGTCCTTAATGCTCAGAAATAAAGACAGATACTTATCTATCATGCATTACCATCAAATAGGCATCTGAATGGCTTCCAACTTTTTTCTGCTGCAGGACAACTACCCCAAACTTAAAGCCAATGTCCTTTAAAACTATCTTTAGTGTGAAAAAGAACAAAGAGTCCTGGAAGTGATGATATGGCCCCCACGGATCACTGATCTCAGCATCATCGAGTCTGTCTAGGATTACATGAAGAGACAGAAGGATTTTCACATGCTTACATCCACAGAATATCTGTGGTTAGTTCTTCAAGATGTTTGACACAACCTCCCTGCCGATATCTTTCAATAACTGTGTGTAACTGGACCTGGAAGAATTCATGCTGTTTTTAAGGCAAAGAGTGATTACACCAAATATTGACTTGCTTTAGATTTTTCATTTGTTCATTCAGTTTGCATTTTGTTAATTTATAGAAATAAACAATTAATACTTATGTTTATGTTTAAAAACATTCTTATTTTGTAGCATTTTTTTGCCCATCTTCCTAAAACTTTTGCACAGTACTGTACATATTTTCTTGCGATTATTAATGAGAATATCAAGGTCTGTCTGTGTAAAATGAAGATTCATACACTGTTAATATGGAGTATATTGTATGTGCTAATGGATAACGCAGCATGTTTTCATATAGCGCTGTGTGGAATTGTACTTTAGTGTTACATTTTAACAGCCCAATAATTTGTAACCCTTTTAGATGAGTGAATTTGTGCAGATTTTGGCCCTGAATCTAATTTTGACATATTCTAACACTATTCGGGCCGAATGTATGTCTTATATTCGGTTCCGAACATATTCGGTAATTTCTACTCCCATTGACTCTAATGAAGTTCGGCTGTGTTCGACAAATATTGCAAAAACAATATTCGAATTCGATCGAATTTGGAACCTAATCTGAACAAATTCGCTCATCTCTATTCCCAAGGTCATTTTAATTTAACAATATCAAATGACCAACTTACCTCCAACATTTATAGCTTCTAGTTTCTTAAAAGGTAAGATATCTAAATAGTCCACAAGAGCAGCAGTGTGTATCACGACATCAATGCCTTTAACAGCTGACAAAATCTGGTTGAAGTCTGTGATATCTCCTTTAATAAAAGTAACCATGGTAGATGCTACAAATTTAAAATTAAAGACAGTGAAGTAAGGGATCAAAAAGAGTCCAAGGCATCAGTAATAGAAATGAATGACTGTTTTATTTTCAAGTACGTAAGCTAAAATAGGGATATTTGAGATAAGTCAATGACATAATAAATAACGTTCGAAAGAATGATATTTCCCATATTATACTTAGACTGGACATTTTAAACATAGGCAAAATATATCAGTATTTCATGCTGTTTGATAAATTTGGTGCATCTTCAGAATTTTTACGCCATCTATCGGTTTTCATAGTAGACAAAAATAGGGTGATCTTCAGTACAACCAGATGGTTGTACCGAAGATCACCCTATTTTTGGCTATCCTGAATGCTACGTTCACCGTAGTATCAGCACCCACCAGTGACAGTCTTCTCAGCACTGAAAAATGAGCAACGTGGTGAGCTCAATATATGTTTTCTATTGGTTTTCATAATTTGCTTCAATAGTTTGAACCAAATTTTGGGCCATTTTTAACACACATTTTTGCATTTTAGGCCGTGAATCTTTTCCCATTAAGCTGTGACCCATTTGAAAAATTGTCTAAAATATATAAGGCTGTGTTCCTATGATGATGAGCTTTTGGTGAGTTTTTGATGTTGCAGAATTTTTGCAGGATTTCAACACATAATCTATTTTATTATTTCTAAACACTGTTTTTCGGTGATCACTTTGTATCTCCGTTCATACTGCACCCACACACACAAATGATACACCATTTGAAAGGTAAACAAACAAGCAAGAAAATAGCCAAACAAACCACAAATTCATGATTTAATCACAAAATACAGTTTATACATTCATTTTCATAAACCTGCAGTAAGGAAAAATTACCTGCAGGTGGCATCACAATGAATTGCACACTTGCTCCGTTTATACTCCACCCACACAAACAAATGATACACCATTTGAAAGGTCAAATGACCTGCAGGTGGCAGCACACTACCCCAAAGCACACTACCACAAAGCTGCTTACAGACATCACAAACAAATCCAAACATTTGCCTTGGGGTCTTTCCAGCTTGCCCAAGTGCTTGCCCAGCCTAATTCAGGCACATTGGATGATTGCACACTTCACTGCAGGTGAGTCACATATGCAAACACATTTGTAAACATGCACTGCTTTTTCACTGATTACTTCGCCCCACACACAAAAATGATACACCATTTGAAAGGTAAACTTGCCCCCTTCAGCAAGAAAAGAGTCAAACAAACCACACATCCAAGATTTTATCACTAAAGACAGTTTAAACATTCATTTTCATAAACCTGCAGAAAGAAACAATGACCTGCAGGTGGCACCTCAACCCGAAGACATTTTTTGGCCTCTACTTATCAAACCAATTTATTGTATTACCAATCTACACATATAAATACCTGTTTGTGTTCATCATATCATGAAATACATTTACATTTGACCTGCTTGCTTTTTATGAAATTGACTGCACCCCCAAAGACCAATGTGCGAAAATTTTGCGCAGGCCAAGCTACTTATAGAAATTAGGTTACTTGCATTTTTTTACATGTGTTTTTATCATGTTTTTGACACTGCAATTTTTGTCTCTCCTTGGTATGTTATGCTTTAAATGAAGCTGCTTTGCTTTTCATACTTCCTGGGATTTAGCTTTGACAAAACATTATTGGAATAGTCATGTGGGGATTACTTGCGCTTTTAGTGCATTTCCACAGCGTAAACGCACCAATAAATATGTGCTTCTTCTTGAGGATTTTCCACAGCTAATGCAATTCTTTGAGGAAATTCTGTACATAAAACTCAGGATATTTGCAATTGCAAGAAAAATTTACATTTGGCAGATTGCAAGCATGCACCGCATGTCAGTTTCAGCAGTGTAAAAAAAAAAAATCACAGTGGGCAGGAGATTTCTATGCATCCCATCATCTTTGCTGGAACTGTAAGACACTGCAGAAAAAATACGCAGCTTCAAAAACTCACCAAAACTCATGATGGGAACATAATCTAATAGATTTGATGCATGACAGGTTTTATTTGGTGCACATTAAAGTGGTTGCCCGGTCAAAACAGACAAGTCTGCAGTCACTCTGTGTAGCTGCCGACTTATGAATCCCCCCAGCACATGCACTGTGTGCTGCGGGGATTTGCCGGTTCAGACCGGGGACTGGAGGGTATGTTTGAGTTATACATACTATTGGCCAGTGGGTGCGGCCTCGCTCTCCATACACTTGTATGGAGGAAGGCGGCACCCTATAGTCAGTCACGCCTACTAGACTGCCACGTCACTTGACGGAGCCGGTCTCGGCTCAATACAAGTGTATGGAGCGAGGCTGTGTCTGCTGGCCAGGGGTATGTATAACACATGCATACCCTCTGGTCCCGGGTCTGAATCCGGCAAATCCCTGCAGCACACAGTGCATGCGATGGTGGAGATTTATACATCTGCAGTCATACATAGTGGCTGCAAAACTTATCTGTTTTGAACAGACAATCCCTTTAATCCCTTAACCCCCGGAGCTTTTTTCAGTTTTGCGTTTTCGTTTTTCGCTCCCCTTCTTCCCAGAGCCATAACTTTTTGATTTTTCCATCAATATGGCCATGTGAAGGCTTATTTTTTGTGGGATGAGTTGTACTTTTGAACCACACCATTGGTTATACCATGTACCAGAAAACAGGAAAAAAAATCCAAGTGCGGTGAAATTGCAAAAAAAAGTGCAATTCCACTTTTTTTTTTTGCTTGGCTTTTTTGCTAGATTCACTAAATGCTAAAACTGACCTGTTATTATGATTCTTCATGTCATTACGAGTTCATAGACACCAAACATATCTAGGTTCTTTTTTATCTAAGTGGTTAAAAAGAATTCCAAACTTTGCTTAAAAAAAATTGTACCATTTTCAGAGTGTCTCCATTTTTTGTGATCTCGGGTCGGGTGAGGGCATATTTTTTGTGCGTCGAGCTGACGTTTTTAGTGATACTATTTTGGTGCAGATACGATATTTTGATCGCCCGTTATTGCATTTTAATGCAATGTTGCGGCCACCCTAAAAACGTAATTCTGGTTCTACGTCATTTAGCAATCAGGTTAATCTTTTTTTTTATTGATAGATCGGCCAATTCTAAACACGGCAATACCTAATATTAAGTTGAGCGAAAAAGATCGGTCAGATTCATAAGTCGCCGACTTTCGCCAAAGTCCGGTTTCACCGAGCGAAACCCGACCATAGCATGAAGTTGGCCATGTGGTCGACAAAACGAGCGTCAAAGTCGGATTTCCCAGAATGCTTGCAGGCGCCTTTTTTTCAGCCAATGAGCAAGGACGTACGCTGTGGGCAACGAGATGGCATGTGCAGCTCCACCACCATTGTAGAGAAGGGCATTGCAGTGATTGGCTTGCTTTGGGGGGCGTCATAGTGTCTATAAAAGCCCTGACCGCCGACCTCCATTTTACTTCTGCCGATCTTAACAGTTGGGAGAGGTTGCTGACGCTGTTTATCAGTAGGGAGAGAGTTAGGGCTGGAAACAGAAGTTCTTATATGCTTGTGCTGATAGCAATTGTGCTGTACAGTTAGTGTGCAGTGACAGGGGAGGATTTTCTTGTGTGCAGCAGCGCTGATTATTAGGCTGCCTCATAGCGGTATTGCTGTGTGTACACTGCTGTGCAGACTGCTTTTTACACAGCACTAATACTTTTATTCTTTTTTTCTGCACACTTACCGACCGTTCATTTTTTCCCACACCGTATAGAGCTGTACGCTCCTCACACACTACCGTGTACCGGCTGGTATCACGGACAAATACATGCTGACTATCTGTGTGTGACTTAGGAAATATATACGGAGATTTAAATTTTCCCCTACGCTGTATACAGCTGTGCGATTCTGATACAGTACCGTTTTTCTGCTTATGGTATTATGGTCAAATCCATACTGAGTGAGCGTCTGTGTGTGACTCCGGAAATATATATGGAGATTAAAATTTTCCCCTACGCTGTATACAGCTGTATGCTTCTGATACAGTACCGTTTTTCTGCTTATGGTATTATGGTCAAATCCATACTGAGTGAGCGTCTGTGTGTGACTCCAGAAATATATACAGAGATTTAAATTTTCCCTTACCACGTATACAGCTGTATGCATCTGATACAGTACCGTATTTCTGCTGTTTGTATTAAGGTCAAATCCATACTGAGAGAGCATCTGTGTGTGACTCCGGAAATATATACATAGATTTAAATTTTCCCCTACATCGTATACAGCTGTACGCTCCTCATAAAGTACCATATATCTGCTGGTATTTTTGGCACATTTTCCCAAACATGAGGAAGTATGATGGAAGAGGCCGCGGACGTGGGCGGGGGGGGCAGCTGGTACTGATGGTGGTGGTGGTGCATCTGCTGGTAGTACCAAAAGCACAATAGCACCTAAGGCAGGAGGTGTTGAGCCTGTGTCATCGTCTGGCTCCAGGAGGCCTGGAAGGCTCCCTTTTCTAGGAGTAGGTAAACCGCTTTTAAAGCCGGAGCATCAAGAACAGGTTTTGGCTTACATTGCCGAAACAGCCTCCACCTCTATCGCCTCCACTTCTGAAGTTTCAAAAACTGCAAGCACTGAGTCGTCAGTGCAGGCTGCTGGTCAGGAACAACACCTTTCATTGTGTCCTTCACCCCCACCAAAAGTGAAGGATGCGGCAGGCCACACTACAGATTACTCCCTGGAGCTCTTTTCACATACCATGCCTGGGTTATCAAGTGAAATCCTGAATTCCCCAGTCCAAGATGAATATGACATGGAGTGCACTGATGCACAGCCACTGCTATATGATTCTGCTGGTACATTCACCCGGAGCACTACATTGCCCTCGTAGTCTACTGAGCCAGAATCTGACCCTGATGAAACTCAGGTGCCCCTTCCAGCATACTATACCACCTTACACGGTGACACAGAGGAAGGTGCAGATGAAATTGAAGAGGATGTGATGATTGACCCAGTTGTTGACCCGTATTGGCATCCATTGGGGGAAGAGGGTGCCGCTGGCAATAGCTCAGAAGAGGATAATAGCATGAAAAACACGTACGACTAGTATAATGAATCATCATACAAGATAGAATATAGATATCATACCATTATATCACTAGTCATTAGAGGATAATGTATCTGACACACTGAAAATATCAAAGATAACAGACCGCAGAAAAAATCAGTGCAATGTCAACATGAATAAAGCAGAAAAATACTTTATTATTACATATCAAAATAGAACAAGGTAAAGGGATAACAAGAGGGCTAAAACGTGACACACATAATCCGCATAAGCCCAGGCAGCAGAGAATAGCGGCAACATCCGGAAAAATAATAAGTAATATAGATAGCAGGCATATATGAATACAGGCATAAATGTGTTAACAGCATGTGCAAATATATAACACAACATCTAGTCTGCCCATAACATGATGTACACTGTGCTGATCATATGACAATGCATCTAATGCCACCGCTACAGTAGAATCGTCATAATACATACCGGGTGCTACAGCGTCTCCCGCCCACCCCAACGCCGTTTCGGAAGTTC
Organism: Oophaga sylvatica; assembly: GCA_033576555.1. Lineage (NCBI taxonomy): Eukaryota > Metazoa > Chordata > Amphibia > Anura > Dendrobatidae > Oophaga > Oophaga sylvatica. Next base: position 570,060,275 of record JARQOD010000002.1, read on the forward strand.
CTTCCTCAGGGGGCACGCCAGGTTAGAGACCCAGGCAGTATAAATAGTTACATAGCCGGAAGTGATTCCATACGAACGCCAGCCAGATCGCTCCTCCCACCACAATGCAACCTCACCGCTGACGAGCATCCACATGGGGCCCCATGTGATCAAACGTCAGAGGTGGGCGGATGTGGAGGAGAGGGCGGAAGTGGTAACAAGACATGTAAAAATCTATAGTGCGGCCATACAACTAGTGGGCAAAAATACAAAAATATAGGAGCCATGTATAGAATCATGAGTTAGTGTACATATATGTGAAACTGGCCAATTAAAGTCATGTACATAATGGAGAGCATCATTGCACAGCACATAACACCAAGGGCATAATGAACAACAGCATACATAATATATATCACAAAAATAACAGCACAATTGCAATCATAATAATATAAATAAATGCCATTAATCAACAAACAGATGATAGCATGCGCATGAAGAATAACACCAGTACAAAAATGTACATAATTAACACATATAGCACAAATAACATAATATATAATATATAATGTAATAACATGGAACACATTCTTATTATAGCAAAAACCACCACATATAGCCACAAAAAGAGATATACATGTCAATCATAATATCATAAAAATGTAGGTGGTAGTAATATGGAGATCACTTCAAGACAGAGAAATATACTTCATCCAATATGGTCACTCATCCTGGCAATGAAGGCAATTCAAGATTACTGAAATACAAAGAGAATCATTATTAAAAACATATAAAAACAAAGATAATGCGGAAAGGGTGCACGCATGGATGAATACACAGCAAAACGAGACCTAAAGGAAAGGAGCAAATGACAGGCATTCATTGAGGCCAAAAGGCTGAACCGTTTTAAGGAGCCATATCCATTTGGTCTCCAGCCTACCCAGGCGCTTTGATAAACCCCCCCCTCTAATATTGATTTTGAGGGCATCAATACCACGCACTCTTAGAAGGGAGCCATCACAGTTATGGAATTCTCTGAAGTGCCGTGGGATAGTTTTCAGGGTGGTTTCATCATCGTGGCAAAGTGCCGCCTGTATCCCAAGGACGTGTTCCCTAATGCGAACCTTAAGTTGGCGAGTTGTTAACCCGACATAAATAAGGCCACAAGGGCATGTGGCATAATATACGACATATCTCGTTGTACAAGTAATATGTCGTCTAATCTTAAATGTCCTCGTGCCATCTGAGTTTGAAAAGGAATCACATCGGTCCAGATTGGGGCAGGCGACACATCTGCCACAAGGACTGCAACCAACCCTGCATCGAAATTCGTCCAAAAACGTATGAGTCTCCCTCCCAACATAATGGCTGGAGACCAAATGGTCCCTCAGATTCCTCGCCCGTCTGAAAGACATGGAGGGCTGAGCTGGAATGAAACTGTTAATAACCGGATCAACCTTTAATTTGGCCATGCCTTCTGAAGAATAGAGCGAACCCTATTGGACTGAGAGCTAAAAGTAGTCACAAATCTAATCGTCTGTTGATCACCCAATTTAAATCTAGATGTCGTATCGTATAATAAACTTTGGCGAGATGTATATTTGGCCCGGTGGTAAGCCCTCTTGAGTGAGCGATGGCTATATCCGCGGGCCAGGAACCGTGATTTCAGTTCCTCCGCCCTACGCTCAAAATCAGCATCCGAAGAGCAGACACGGCGAAGACGCAGGAACTGCCCCACAGGTACCGATCTAATCATGTGAGATGGGTGGCCGGAGGAGGCATGAAGAAGTGTATTTGTGGCAGTCTCTTTTCTGAAGATATCCGTTTGAAGGATACCATCAGAATCCCTTCTGATGGTAACATCCAAGAAATTCAATGATTCATCACTATGTTCAAAAGTGAGATAAATATTACGGTCGTTGCTATTAAGAGTACAGATAAGTTGTTCAAGGTCGACGGGTGTGCCTTGCCAGATGAAGAAGATATTGTCAATGTACCGTGTCCACAAGGGGACACGGTCCATTAACCCCTGTTCATCTGACAAGAAAAGGTCCCTCTCCCACAGCCCCAGAAAGAGACCGGCATAGGCCGGCGCAAAGGCCGCCCCCATAGCGGTCCCCTGGAGCTGTAGGTAGAAGGCCCCTTTAAACACAAAAGGAGGAACAGGAGGCCCTGAGGATCCTTGAGGATTTGGCAATTGAACATACTAATGATGGAGGTAAGATTCCTCCATCTATTCGTCCACGCTCCAGTAAGTTCCCTCCATTGTCATCTTGTGCCAATGTTGATTTGTTTGTCCAGGTGGTGATGGAAGATCTTTATAAGATCCCTAAATTTTCTATTAATGATAATTTAACAAGAGAGGAGAGAAATAGGTTGAGATATCTTCAGGCATTGCCAAATATAATACTAAAGCCGGCAGACAAGGAGGTAATGTCGTCCTGTGGCCCATGGAGTTATATGAGAGGGAGGCATTTCGCCAGTTAAACAACACTATATGTTATAGGAGACTCACCTATAACCCCCTCTCTGCATATTCTTCACAATTGGATGATATTCTTAAACGGGCATTGCAGAACGAGATTATCTCCAAGGAACTTTCAGTAGCCTTGCGGGTTGTTGAACCGACTATTTCGACCTTATACCTCCTCCCAAAAATTCATAAGAATAATTCATCACCACCTGGGAGACCGATTATTTCTGGCAGAGGGAACTTTCTGGAGAATATCAATAAGTGGATAGATTACCATCTCCAACCTCTGGTCTCGGGCCTCCCCTCCTTTCTTAGAGACACGGGTGATTTGTTGCGCAGGGTCGACGGGTTGTGTTTGGAGAGTGGAACTCTACTAGTCTCAGCGGATGTTGAGTCCCTCTACACCAACATTAGACACCAGGATGGATTAACCGCAGTAAGGCATTATCTCAATGCTTCGTCTTTGACTCAGGGTGTGAGGGACCTTCTGCTGGAACTACTAGAGTTCACTCTAACACACAATTTTTTTGTGTTTAAAGGGGCCTTCTACCTACAGCTCCATGGGACCGCTATGGGGGCGGCCTTTGCGCCGGCCTATGCCGGTCTCTTTCTGGGGCTGTGGGAGAGGGACCTTTTCTTGTCAGATGAACAGGGGTTAATGGACCGTGTCCCCTTGTGGACACGGTACATTGACGATATCTTCTTCATCTGGCAAGGCACACCCGTCGACCTTGAACAACTTATCTGTACTCTTAATAGCAACGACCGTAATATTTATCTCACTTTTGAACATAGTGATGAATCATTGAATTTCTTGGATGTTACCATCAGAAGGGATTCTGATGGTATCCTTCAAACGGATATCTTCAGAAAAGAGACTGCCACAAATACACTTCTTCATGCCTCCTCCGGCCACCCATCTCACATGATTAGATCGGTACCTGTGGGGCAGTTCCTGCGTCTTCGCCGTGTCTGCTCTTCGGATGCTGATTTTGAGCGTAGGGCGGAGGAACTGAAATCACGGTTCCTGGCCCGCGGATATAGCCATCGCTCACTCAAGAGGGCTTACCACCGGGCCAAATATACATCTCGCCAAAGTTTATTATACGATACGACATCTAGATTTAAATTGGGTGATCAACAGACGATTAGATTTGTGACTACTTTTAGCTCTCAGTCCAATAGGGTTCGCTCTATTCTTCAGAAGGCATGGCCAATTAAAGGTTGATCCGGTTATTAACAGTTTCATTCCAGCTCAGCCCTCCATGTCTTTCAGACGGGCGAGGAATCTGAGGGACCATTTGGTCTCCAGCCATTATGTTGGGAGGGAGACTCATACGTTTTTGGACGAATTTCGATGCAGGGTTGGTTGCAGTCATTGTGGCAGATGTGTCGCCTGCCCCAATCTGGACCGATGTGATTCCTTTTCAAACTCAGATGGCACGAGGACATTTAAGATTAGACGACATATTACTTGTACAACGAGATATGTCGTATATTATGCCACATGCCCTTGTGGCCTTATTTATGTCGGGTTAACAACTCGCCAACTTAAGGTTCGCATTAGGGAACACGTCCTTGGGATACAGGCGGCACTTTGCCACGATGATGAAACCACCCTGAAAACTATCCCACGGCACTTCAGAGAATTCCATAACTGTGATGGCTCCCTTCTAAGAGTGCGTGGTATTGATGCCCTCAAAATCAATATTAGAGGGGGGGGTTTATCAAAGCGCCTGGGTAGGCTGGAGACCAAATGGATATGGCTCCTTAAAACGGTTCAGCCTTTTGGCCTCAATGAATGCCTGTCATTTGCTCCTTTCCTTTAGGTCTCGTTTTGCTGTGTATTCATCCATGCGTGCACCCTTTCCGATTATCTTTGTTTTTATATGTTTTTAATAATGATTCTCTTTGTATTTCAGTAATCTTGAATTGCCTTCATTGCCAGGATGAGTGACCATATTGGATGAAGTATATTTCTCTGTCTTGAAGTGATCTCCATATTACTACCACCTACATTTTTATGATATTATGATTGACATGTATATCTCTTTTTGTGGCTATATGTGGTGGTTTTTGCTATAATAAGAATGTGTTCCATGTTATTACATTATATATTATATATTATGTTATTTGTGCTATATGTGTTAATTATGTACATTTTTGTACTGGTGTTATTCTTCATGCGCATGCTATCATCTGTTTGTTGATTAATGGCATTTATTTATATTATTATGATTGCAATTGTGCTGTTATTTTTGTGATATATATTATGTATGCTGTTGTTCATTATGCCCTTGGTGTTATGTGCTGTGCAATGATGCTCTCCATTATGTACATGACTTTAATTGGCCAGTTTCACATATATGTACACTAACTCATGATTCTATACATGGCTCCTATATTTTTGTATTTTTGCCCACTAGTTGTATGGCCGCACTATAGATTTTTACATGTCTTGTTACCACTTCCGCCCTCTCCTCCACATCCGCCCACCTCTGACGTTTGATCACATGGGGCCCCATGTGGATGCTCGTCAGCGGTGAGGTTGCATTGTGGTGGGAGGAGCGATCTGGCTGGCGTTCGTATGGAATCACTTCCGGCTATGTAACTATTTATACTGCCTGGGTCTCTAACCTGGCGTGCCCCCTGAGGAAGGAACTTCCGAAACGGCGTTGGGGTGGGCGGGAGACGCTGTAGCACCCGGTATGTATTATGACGATTCTACTGTAGCGGTGGCATTAGATGCATTGTCATATGATCAGCACAGTGTACATCATGTTATGGGCAGACTAGATGTTGTGTTATATATTTGCACATGCTGTTAACACATTTATGCCTGTATTCATATATGCCTGCTATCTATATTACTTATTATTTTTCCGGATGTTGCCGCTATTCTCTGCTGCCTGGGCTTATGCGGATTATGTGTGTCACGTTTTAGCCCTCTTGTTATCCCTTTACCTTGTTCTATTTTGATATGTAATAATAAAGTATTTTTCTGCTTTATTCATGTTGACATTGCACTGATTTTTTCTGCGGTCTAATAGCTCAGAAGAGGAGGAGGATCCGCAGCAGGCATCGACATTGCAGCTGCGGTTATCTGGCAGGCCTGTAGCAGTCCAAAAACATGTTAAAAAAAACAAAAAGAGTTGCAGGACAGCTTGGCCAGACGGTCAAATTAGCACAGCGTGCAAGCCCTGAAAAGTTTTCCCATAGTAGGAAGAGTGCAGGGTGGCACTTTTTTGACTAAAATCCTATTGATGAGGCAAAGGTTATCTGTAAGAAGTGTGGATGGACCTTTAGCCAAGGGAAAAATCTCCAAAATTTGAATACCAGATGCATGCTTAGACATTTAAACACCATGCACTTGCAAGCGTGGACGGACTACAAAAGCACGTATGCACCTGCTCCGACTAAAGGTAGCAGCAATGCTACATTGCTTCCCCCACTGTAAGCCCACCGGTTAGCACACCACCAGTAAAAAATGTTGAGGTGTCGTTGCAAGGCCAAAGCAGTCAGGGAATCCCAATGTTTTTCCAACGAAAGACTGCATCTAGGCCATCACCACCAAGACCACCACCACCATCACCAACCCCTCTCAGTCCGCCATGTCCACCGCTAGTTCCACCATATGCAGCTCTCAAGTCCAGCTCACCCTAGCAGAGACTATGAGTAGGACAAGAAAGTACTTATCCTCTCATCTGCGTACACTGGCTTTGAACACCTACATTGCCAAACTGATCTCATTAGAGATGATGCCCTTCCATTTGGTTGAAAGCGCAGCGTTCCGAGAGCTCATGGCCTACGCTGTCCCACGCTATGACCTACCCAGTTGGCACTTCTTTGCTAGAAAAGCCATCCCTGCCCTCCACGTGCATATGAAAGACAGCATTGTCCGTGCACTCAATCAGTGAGTGGAAAGGTGCACCTCACAACAGATACATGGGCCAGAAGGCATGGCCAGGGCCGTTACGTGTCCATCACTGCACACTGGGTTAATGTGTTGGATGCAGGGTCCACAGGATACAGTGGCGGTGGGACAGTGCTGCCTAGCCCAGGGTATAGGCAACAGTTGGCTGTAGGCGTTCGACCCTCCTCCTCCTCCAGAAGCGAAAGCTCGTCGACAGAGCGCAGTCATACGAGCACTCCATCCGCAGCTGCCAGTGTTGCACACTAGGTGTCACAGTATCGAACAGCTAGTGGTAAGCGTCAGCAGGCTGTTTTAAAGATGATGTCTTTGGGCGACAACAGACACACCGCAGAGGTACTGGCCGACTAATTGCAGCAAGAAACTGAGTCATGGCTGGGCAGTCTACGTCTTGAGCCAGGCAAGTTAGTCAGTGATAATGGCCGTAATTTTGTGGCGGCCATAGCCCTGGCAAAACTCAGACACATACCTTGCCTGGCTCACACCTTGAACCTGGTGGTGCAGTGCTTCATAAATAATTATCCGGAGTTACCAGCCCTGCTCCATAAGGTGTGAAGACAGTGCTCGTACATCCATCGCTCACCCGTAGACTTCAGTCGTATGCAAAAGCTGCTGTGATCGCTCCACCTCCCCAAGCACCGCCTAATCATAGACGTTGCAACAAGGTGGAACTCCACCATGCACATGGTTGAGAGGCTATGTGAATAGAGGCAGGCTGTAATGCATTTGTGGGAAGATACACGGGCAGGTAGTTTGAGGGCAGACATGTAGTTGTTGGGTGTGCAGTGGTCAAAGCTGAAAGACCTCTGTAAAGTCCTTCAGTGTTTTGAGGAATGCACACGGCTGGTAAGCACAGACGACACCATCATAAGCATGAGCATCCCACTTTGTTTGCTCATGCAAACTTTGACGCACATTAAGGATCAGGAGTCTGCAGCGGAGGAGGAAGAGGAGGAGGAGGAGTGAAGCCTTGATGACAGTCAGCCATTCTCTGCTCAGGGAACTGTCCTGGACGAGGTGGAGGAAGAAGAGGAAGGGGAGGAGGAGGATGAGGGGGATAATTATTTTGGGGAGGAGGATGCTTCTCAAGGGGCAAGAGAAAATGTTGGCTTGGCAAGTTCAGGTACTGGATTTGTGGTGTGCGTGACTGGAGGGATGTGGATTTGGCAGAAAGTGCTCCTCCACCCACACTGGCAGTGCATCATTGACACCTGGAATATTGGCCCACATGTGTGATTATGTCTTGTGGATCCTAAAAAGGGACCCCCGCATTGCCAAAATTATGAAGGATGACAACTACTGGTTGGCCAGCATCCTCGATCCACGGTATAAAGGCAGAACATCATGCCACAGGAGAACCTAGAGCAAAAATTGGCCAACAAACAAGCAACTCTGGTAAACCGTTTGTTAGAGGCATTCCCAGCACACAGCAGCGGTGCAGGTTCTACCACGAGCCGTACTGGGCAACATGGAAGAGGTGTTCGTGGTGCACACAGCCAAAGTGGTGTTGGAGACAGGGGTTTTATGACCATGTTGTGGACTGATTTCTCAAGTACCGCTCACACGACTGGTAATACTGAATCGATTGCAACAGACAGGAGACAGCAGTTCTCAACTATGGTTCAAAATTACCTCTCCTCCCCTATCGATGTTCTCCCTCACAGTTCATTCCCCTTTGACTACTGGGCCTGTAAACTGGACACCTGGCCTGAATTGGCACAATATGCCTTACAGGAGCTCGCTTGCCCTGCTGGTAGTGTGCTATCAGAAAGAGTCTTCAGTGCTGCTGGATCAATCCTGACAGAAAGAAGGACCCGGCTGTCGACCCAAAATGTAGGTGATCTCACCTTCATTAAAATGAACCATGCCTGGGTTTCAAAGGATTTTGTACCACCTTCCCCTGATGACACATAGGTTGCCAGCAAAATGGCTCGCTTTGTACTCCTCTCCCTCCAACTTCTCCTATTCCTCCATTTGCAGCTGCTGAACGTCCAACCTACACCTCAACATATGCCAGTTTTTCCACCTCCCTAACTGGGCTGTACCCCTCCAGGGCCGGTGTCAGCACCTGTCACACCCGGGAAAGTGCCGGGGCCCTGAGCGGGTGGGGGGGCCCACTCGCCGTCAGAGACACCGGCCCAGCGTACTATGAGGGGCCCTGTGCCAGTGCCGGCGCCCACGAGTGTGCCCCAGCACTTGCTATACTTACCTCTCCCTGCTCCACCACTGTGACATCTTCCGCGTTTCCTGACAGTGACATTCAGGTCAGAGAGCGCGATGATGTCACGTCTGTGCGCCCTCTGCCTGAACAGTCACAGTGCAGAGAGCTGGAAGATGGCAACGCTGAGGAGTCCAGAGTAGAGCAGTGCCCAGCGAGGAGAGGTATTTCATTTTTTTAATGTTTAGAGCAATATATGGGGAGCATTATACACTGGAGCATTATATATGGGGCCCATCATACACTGGAGCATTATAAATGGGGCCCATCATACACTGGAACATCATATACGGGGCCCATTATACATTGGAGCATCTTATGGGGCCCATTATATATGGAGCATTATAAGGGCCCATCATACACTGGAGCATCATCCATGGGGCACATCATATACTGGAGCATCATATGGGGCCCATTATGTAAGGCACATCATATGGGGCCCATTATATATTGAGCATCACATGGAGCCCATTATATATGGAGCATTATATATGGGGACCATTATATTTGGAGCATTATATGGGGCTCATCATACACTGGAGCATCATATATGGGGCTCATCATATACTAGAGCATCATATGGGGTTCATTATTTATAGGGCATCATATAGGACCCTTTATATATGGAGCATCATATGGAGCACATATGGGGCCTATTCTGTATTGAGCATTATATGGAGTCCATTCTGTATGGCGCACTATGACATACCCATAATACTGTATGGAGGAATATATTGTCCATTTTTTGAGCTATTGTAGATTTTAACATAGATATCAGTCATGTCATGTAAGAAGTGAAGTATTTGGCATTGTACTATACCCATATTTCTCTGCCGTATCAGAGCATCATGAATTGTGGTATGTGTTAAAGGGGCTCACTGAGACTCTTTCGCTCGGGGCCCATGAAAACCTGGAGCCAGCCCTGCCCCCCCACAACTTTAGCCAAATAACCCCCAGTTTTCAATGCTTTACTATTATTATAAAGTAAATTAAGGTTGACAAGCTTAAGTAATAAGAATTGATGTCGTTGACATTGAAATGGGCAGTGTAGGTGTGTTTACTGTCCTCCACTCACTGCCGACTTTTCTTCCCCTTTGACTTGCATTGGAGTCGGGTCGAGTTTCAGTCGGACCTTTGACTTTTTCCGATAGTCGGCCAATTTCGTTTGACTCGACTTTTGGAAAAGTCGGGTGGTCTGAAACCCGACTCAACCCTCCCGGAAGCAAAGTCGCTCATCTCTATCTAATATGTGTATGTTTGATTTTATTTTTATTGTTTTATTTTGAATGAAGCGAAAGGGGGGTGATTTAAACTTTTATATTTTTTTTATTTTTTAATATTTTAAAAACATTTTTTTTTCACTTTTGGCATGCTTAAATAGTATCCATGGGAGACTAGAAGCTGCCACTACCTCATCGCCTCTGCTACATAGAGACGATGAGCAGATCACCTCTATGTAGCAGAATTACTCACTTGCTGTGACTGCCGACCACTGGGTGGCAGTCACAGGAAGGCGGCACTGACAACCATAGAGGTCTCCAGGAGATTTCAGGTTGTCATGCCGATGCACCGGTGACCCGTGATCACGTGACGCGGGCCACCGGCGAGCACATTTCCGTAAGTGCCATTTAAATGCCGCTGTCAGCGTTTGACAGTGGCATTTTAACAGGTGGCTCGCGATTCCATCCTTGGCTATTGCAGAATGGGTGTACGTTGCTTAAAAAATTTCATTTCTCACTTTGATACAACAAGGTTTGTCATTATGGACGTTGTATAGTATCAAAGGCTACCAGTACAATTTGCAGAAGATTGATATCCTTTTGGCTTTTGATCATGAGTAGTAATTTATTGTATTTACCTGTTCCTAGATGTTTTATAGCTTCACTTTCATTGAGATCAAAAACTTTAACCTCCTTCACATAGTCTTCCTTTAGCACAAGTTTTACAATCCATTCTCCAATAAAGCCACATCCACCCGTGATCAGGTACACCAGATCCTTCGCCATACTAAACAGAGTTTGCAAACTATGGAATATATTAAAATGGCAAATTTATACACTATGAAATTAAAGATCTAAAGATAATAAAACATAAAGATCTAAAGATAATAAAACATGAATAATCACCTTCCACTTCTGGCGTTTTTACACCAGCCTCAGCCAGGAGCTAAGGTGGGACAGGGTGTGACCAAGCATGAGTGAAAAATTCATAATAATTTATGCCATAAAAGTGGCTTAAAATACAACAGAAATGAATGCCAGACCCTGGTTGGAGTTCATTTTTGGCAGTGGCGCATGGAAGTTGAAAGGTTTGCCAAATTCTTTATAAGGCACACGCCAGTTCGGATGAATAACTCTTTGAGTTTTCTGCAGCATTTCTGCACCCATTAGTTAAATTTTTCCTATTACCCTTTTCAGTGTGTTTTTATATGCATTTATATTGTATTTTTGACTATTTTTAGTTTGTCATGTTTTAAATAGAGGTTGTTTTGTTTTTGATGCTAGCTAGTATTTCTCTTTTGCAAAATTCTATTGATAGTCAGATTAAATGCATTTCTAGTGCGTTTCTGCATCATAAAGGCATAATAAGGCATATTTACTATATGGTTGAGGATTTTCTCCATCTAATATGTACCTGCAAGAGAAATTGTCTTGTTCCAACATTCAAACATGCTCTGCAGGTCAGTTTATGCTGCAGAACTTAAACTTACTGATACTCCTTACAAGTCATTTTATTAATGACCCTAACAATCTGGCATAAAGTTTTGTCTGTAATTAGAGATGAACGAACTATCCAAGGTTCAGTGCGGTTCGGTTCGCTGAATGTCCCGATGTTCGCCGAACAGTTCAACGAACATACCTGAACTCCATTAAATTCAATGGGAGGCAAAACCAAATGTATACACAACACCTTAACGGGTGAAAAACAGCTTCCCAAATAGCTAAAATTAGAGGCAGGCACCAGGAAAAGTGGAATCAATTTACCCACAGTAGAAATTTGCTAATGGCACAGCAGCAGTCAGCCATGTGCCACCCATGAGGTATCAAGATCTGGCCCAGCAGATAGAGCTTTGAAATGAAGTTTCAATTAAGACCTGATGGTTAAGAGAGTAGTGTAAGCCTTTTTTTGCTGGGAGCCCTGATACCTCATGCAACAGCTCCAATTGTTTACTCCCAGCCACACTCAGATAGCAAAACATCAGTTTCAAAGAGTACTATTGGTAGAAAAATGTAAGGAAAGTAACAAAGGTACTCTGAAACTTCATAAGTAGCCTTTTAACGAGTAATAAAGGTAGTTGGCTGATCAATTGACTTACAAAAGAACATTTTATATTGGCACAGAAGCTGTCATCTATGGGCCATGCATGAGGTATCATGGTCTGGGCCAGCATTTACAGCTTTGAATTGAAGTTTCAATTAAGACCGGCTGGTTAAGAGAGCAGTGTAAGCCTTCTTTGCTGGGAGCCCTGATACCTCATGCAACAGCTCAATTTTTTTTTCTCAGCCACACTCAGATGGCACAAACATCAGTTTTATAGAGTACTATTGGTAGAAAAATATAAGGATAGTAACACAGGTTGTTGAGTGAAAGTGAGTGCAGGCCTGCCGGTCTGGGAGCCCTACTGCTACAGGCAACACACATGACGGAGACCCAACTTGGATTTTCCACATTTCAAAAAATTATTGTCACACAACACTAAAGTGGCATCAATTTCCACAGAGTAGAAACAGTATAATAGGCTTCTGACACACCTTCCACTACAGACAACCCACCAGATGCAGACCCAACTTGGAGACTCAATATTTCAAAAAATTATTGTCACACACCATTAAAGTGGCATCAATTTCCACAGAGTAGAAACAGTATAATGGACCTCTGGCACACCTTCTACTACAGGCAACCCCCTAGATGGAGACCCAACTTGGAGTCTCCACATTTCACAAAATTGTTTGTAACATTAGCAGCAGTAGCAACAGCAGGCACAGAAGCCACAACGAAGGTGTCACAGACTGCAATAACGCAAGATCAATACATGGCATTAAAAAAGACACCAGCACCTAGTCTGCCCAATCTGCGACTGGGTTGCAAGTCATTAGAAATCCTTGATGGATGCGCTTATCCGTCAGGACACCACCAGCTGCACTGAACACATTTTCTGAGAGAACACTGGCTGCTAGGCATCACAAAATCTCCAAGGCGTGACAGGTGAGCTCAGGCCACTCTTCCACTTTTGAAGACCATAATGTAAAAGAGTCCAAATTCCCCTGATGGCATTCATATTGAGCTCAAGATACTACTGCACCATCTTTTCAAGTCGCTCACAACGTGTCAAACTTGTACTCTGTTCTGCTGGTGCACAGGCTTGTCTAAAAAATGTGTGAAATGACTCACAGAAATTGCTTATACCACTTACTCTGCTGCTGCTGCTAATGTTTTGCCTTGAAGTACGCGGGTTGGAAGTCTAGAACTGCAATGCACACTGTGGCTTCACTGCTGTCTTGAGGAAAACCACAAGATTGTCTACAAACATGTTTCAATGCTCCAGCATGCACGCATCCCTTTCCGGGGGGAAGCATCTGGCAAAATTTACCCTTGTACCGTGCATCTAACTGAGTGGCAACCCAATAGTCAGCACTATTTCTAACCCTAAGAATACGGCATCATGATGAAGATAGTGCAGCAAGTAGGCGCTCATGTGTCAGGCACTTCCATGATTTACAAATCCATGGTGTGTTGGTGGCTGTGTAACATGCAAGGTTGCTTCCTCAGTCCCCTCCCGCCTACCACGGACAACAGAGGGGGGATCATTATCCTCTTCATTTCCTGATTGTTGCACATCTATCAACTCTTGCTCCTCATCCTCCTCAATTTGTTTCTCTGCTCCTGCACCTTCACTAACAGTTTTTCTGGTACCATGAGCGCCCTTCGATGGCTGTAATCCATCCTTCTATGACACCAGCCTGTGCAATGACAATCTGTAACTTACAGATATTGTTATCCCTTCCGTATCCTAAACTGCTTCTACCTCTTCCTCTGGGACCACCATCCCCTGACAGACTATTCAAAGTATGCTCCATCATGTAGATGACTGGAATAGTGATGCTGATGATGGCATCGTCACCGCTAACCATCTTAATAGCCATTTTGAAACTGTGCAGAAGGGTGCAGAGCAGAGGTACTTCATCTGTGCCCACCCCACAAGCGTGATTTGCACCACGTGTGAAGGGTTAAACTAAGATCAGAACCATTTTGTGCTTGTAATTCCCTCTTGTTGTTTATGAGATAAATTCTGTTACTAGGCTATAGTTCCTGGCCATCCTGTTATAAAGCAAAATTGTTTTTCTGTATTTTTACTAGAGTAAAGGTCATGGACTGTAATAAAAACCAGGCTGTTCCAGTTTGAACAAGATACGAGACCTTGAGGTGTAATCTGAAGAATTAAAATGCTATTGTGCTCCTCTCTATGTCATGTGGATTTGGACATATATGTAGTTTCCAATTTTCTTGCATTTTTATAGGTTAAATGTTGTAGGTGTGGTTTTATACTATTGGTTGAAGTACAAACTTACTAAATACTATAAAAGATGATGATGCAATACATGGCGTAAGAATCTGCCTCGATTCTCCCAGACAGAAACACGTCTCTGTCTGGTTATTTCTGTTGCTAGCAACCTCCTGTGAAGTAATTTGGAAATCACTTGGTCAACCGTGAAGGGTCACTTAGATCCTACCTCAACACACGTACTTACTGCATTGGCTCAGGCTATGCAAATGACATACTGCACCAGTGCTCATCGCTGCTGTCACAGTCACTGCAACATGTACAGAGTGGAATTCCACTGTGTCAGAACATCGCAAATCAAATGGTTAACCGGTAGGCTGAACAACCTCCATAGCAATGCAAGCACATAGCCACTGTGCTTTCTACAGCAGCGCATCCAGGTCGGGATATCGGAGGAGAAATTGCTGCACCACGAAGTTGAGGACGTTAGCCATGCAAGGCAAGTGTGAGGTTGCCAGGGCATATGAGCAATGGTTGTCTCCTCAGTGGAGACAGCCATTGCTCTAACTGGATAGCTGTCCACAACTTTTGAGCTGTGTGACTGCGATCTCCATGGCATATTAATTTTAACACTGCCTGATTGTGGTGAGCCCTGGTTGCCCAGTACAGAGGTTGGGGGATTATCATTAAGGGAGAGGTTGAGGGCACAAGTGGAGGCACTAGAGGAGGTGGAGAAGCCAGAAGCAGTGGAGGAAGTATTACATACAGAGGTTTGTACTTCATGTCTTGGGGATTCCAAGACTTATCAAGCAGCCCCTTCATTGCCTGCTGCCACAGCCACCAGAGTCACCCAGTGGCCAGTTAGCGAGATGTAACGCCCCTGCCCATGTTTGTTCATCCAGGTGTTAGTGGTGAAATGCACCCTGGCAGATATAGATTTTTCCAGGGAATAAGTGGTATTGTCTGCAACATGCTGGTCTAGTTTTCTTAGAGAAGTAATGGCGACTGGTCAACTGGTACTGGGGGACTGCGACAGCCA
The DNA here is from genome assembly GCA_033576555.1 of Oophaga sylvatica. Taxonomy (NCBI): domain Eukaryota; kingdom Metazoa; phylum Chordata; class Amphibia; order Anura; family Dendrobatidae; genus Oophaga; species Oophaga sylvatica. The sequence continues at coordinate 570,075,418 of JARQOD010000002.1, forward strand.
TCTACTTTCAGAAACCATTTCTATCCACGAAGCGGAAAGGTAACATTTCCATGGGCAGCATGTTGGAGATGGTGGACTTCAAGCTCTTAGCTTTGGCATGTGTAGGAGGAAACATTTTTTCAACTTACCACAACTATGGGACCAAGGGTTGGCTGGCGTGCTGAGAGAGGTAGGAGTAGGGTGAACAGGACAAACTGCTGGACTGTGAGTTAGGTGCAGGCGGAGATGTTATGATGGATTGAGAAAGATGTGGTGTGCTCGGTGAAACAAAAACAGCAGGCATGTTCACTTACGGAACAGCTGCTGGGCTCTGACTCATCCTGACTGTAGGGGGTAAACAAGTGGAGTTTCTGTGGCTGGAGAGCTGTGTGAGAACCCAGCACGGTGACAGAGGAGGAGGAAACAACAGATGTGGTTGATGGGAGAACCGGAGGTTGGTGAGGCACACTTGTCCAAATTTTAGCACAGTGAGATTCTCAGACTAAGGCATGTTGATCACGCATGTGTCACGTCATGCATGTAGTTATCAAACTACAAATTTGGCAGATAATATGAGTTGGGTCATTCTTTGATGTCTCAAAAAAGGCCCAGGCTAGGCAAACTTACCGCCCCTGTGAACTGCACACGCTCGACTGATACTGGCCACAGGCATAGTTGTGGCTGAGGATGCAGTGCTTATCGTGGTTGTATCACTCTGTGTTTGTGCTGCAATCTGGAACATAACCACCTCGTCTTCCTTCTCCTCCACCTCCTCTGCTGAACTACTTAGCTGCGTGCCTCTGAGCTTATACCAAGTGGGATCTACAACCTCAATGTCATCCTCTCTGTTCCCCAACTCCTTGCCCTGAGAGTCATCCTTCTCATGTTCCTGCCCTGACACCACAGTATAGTCTGCGAGTATATAAGTCTCATCGAGATCACCTACACCCCGGGGGTTAACGTCTTGGTTAAGGGTCTGGTTACTGCTCGGACCCAGATCCAACATGAAAAAATGTTGGGTATCAGTGAGATGCTTTCCTGTGAATCTTTGGAGCAGTCCTCTGATGCCCATGGAATAGAATTTGTGAACAGCTCTGCAGAATGGCCCATCTGTGGCTCCCCAAAGACAGTTGGGTGTTTTTTGGAATTGTGATGTGGGGGGAAACAAGGGTGATTGGGGTGCCACCGCTGAGGATTGTACTGTGTGTGATGTTAAGGTGGAGGAATAGGAGCAGAGGCCACTTGATGCAATGCTTGCCATCCACTGGATCACATGCTCTTTATGACCCTTATCTAAAAGGCATACCGCTGTGCGGCTGCCAAAGAAAGGGAGTCCAGTAGCCCATCCAGTAACAGATGTTGTCAGTGGGTTTTGGATAGAATGAGATGGTGTTTGTTCACATGAATCTTTATTAACATTAACACCTAACCCACGTACATGTCGTACACCAATCCTATTCCCCCTTCCAGCAAGATAACGGTTTTTTTCAACTCATGTTGTATGTATCTTTCCCTCTTTTAACCTGCTGTTTTACAACCTTGGGCCCACACCTGTCAGTCACTTTAGATAGTATGCCTGAACAACACTCTTAAGGTACTGCCACACTTAGCGATCTCGTTAGCGATCACAATAACGACGCAAGCTAACGAGATCGTTGGTGTGATCGCTTTTAGGTCGCTAGTAGCTGCCAAACAGGAGATCTCATAAACGACTCATCAGCGGTCAGCGATCTCTTTAACGACTTTGGCGGTCGTTAGGATGTCATTAGCATGTACTGAGCGCTTCTGATTCATAGGAATTTTCAGCATCGCTCCTGCTCTCTGCGTCCTGCTAGCCTGTTTTGCAACTTCTGCGATCCCTAATGATTTTGAGCAAATGGGGCCTACAGATTCCTCATTGCAACACAGTGTTATCCCAAAAAATTATTTGGATTAGCAAATAGGATCTTCTGGCTGAACCTCAATATTAGGCCTAATGATTTTGATGAGTAAATGGAGCCTCCTGATTCCTCACTGCAATACAGCTTTTGCCCAAAAGATTTAGATTAGCAAATGGGGCCTCCTGACTGCAACACAGTTTTAGGTGCTGGAAGATCAATTTCATACAGGATAGGATCCTATCTAACTAACTGACAAGCTCACTAGCAGGAGCTGCCTCTCTGCGCTGTTACACTGAGAAAATGGTGCCAGCAAAACAGGATGTCCGCTTTTTACGCTTTTTATATGGACAGGGACATGTGTATTTGACAGCCAATCACAGATAGACCTTGTGTCATGACATTGTGGATGGGTTCTGTGCTCTGATTGGCTGCCGAAATGTACACACATTAAGTTATTACAGAAAAAAATGACAAAAAAAAACTGCACTCAGTCGCTCTTCTGACCTAGACACACCCACTCCCCTCATCAAACATTTTTGGTTCATGTATGATACTGTTATTGTAAAGAATAGGAAATTCAACCAGGCTATTTAAAGGGTTATTCACCAAATAATCAAGTTATTTATGATCCATAGGACCCAACCACTGCCCTACCCCCCGAGATTCTGATATCAGGGGTCTGCAGTCTTGTCCTGAATGGAGCAGAGTTGTGCATGCTCAGCCTTTGCTCTCTTCATTATCTATAGAGCTGCTGAGCGCTGCGCTCGACTATTTCCATCAGTTCCATGGACAATGAATAGAGCAGAAGTCGAGCATGCGCCTTACAATCTATTCATGGCTGAGCTGCAGAGTCCTGTTCTCAGTATTGCTGGGGGTCCCAGCGGTCAGTCTGAACAAGCCCTAAATGTGTCCTCTGTGTCTGGTATCTGATTGTATACCATAAATAAAAGTATAGAAGAGGCTAGTAAATTGCACTACTGCACACAACATACTTGTTTTTACAATTTTGAAGGAAGCCACTGTATAGCAACCTAAGGAGGTAACTAATTAATGTATATCCGCATGTATGCATCTTTGTATAGGCGGTAAACAAAGGCTAAGGGATCATTCAAATTGACATATTTTTCAGTTAATGTGCTGTCGGTGTACGCAGCAGACAGTGCACAGATCCAATAGAAACCAGTGTCCTGAGTGAGATTTTTCACACGAAACGCAGCATGCACTAGTCTGGTCTGCATGTCAATAACAGGCAGGTCCTGCACCTGTCCACTATGTAGCTAAGCACACGGAGCCAGTCACATCTGCAATTTGTGGACATGACTGGCCAAGTTTTAGAATGGGCCAGGTTGATTATCCTACTCTTTACAATTATAGACACCTTTATGCTTTCACACATGCATATACACATCCTATATATACACATACATATACATACACATACATACACACTCATGCACATACATACACACTCAAACATATACAGTACAGATCAAAAGTTTGGACACACCTTCTCATTCAAAGATTTTTCTGTATTTTCATGGCTATGAAAATTGTAGAATAACACTGAAGGCATCAAAACTATGAAGTAACACATGTGGAATTATATATTACACTTTACAAAAAAGTGTGAAACAACTAAAAATATGTCTTATATTCTAGGTTCTTCAAAGTAGCCACCTTTTGCTTTGATTACTGCTTTGCACGCAGAAAAGGTGAACGGATGGACTCTACATGCCTGGTTCCCACCGTGAAGCATGGAGGAGGAGGTGTGATGGTGTGGGAGTGCTTTGCTGGTGACACTGTTGGGGATTTATTCTAAATTGAAGGCATAGTGAACCAGCATGGCTACCACAGCATCTTGCAGCGGCATGCTATTACATCGGGTTTGCGTTTAGTTAGACCATCATTTATTTTCAACAGGACAATGACCCCAAACACACCTCCAGGCTGTGTAAGGGCTATTTGACCAAGAAGGAGAGTGTTGGGGTGCTATGCCAGATGACCTGGCCTCCACAGTCACCAGACCTGAACCCAATCGAGATGGTTTGGGGTGAGCTGGACCGCTCACAGCTTCAATTTTGAATAAATCCCCAACAGTGTCACCAGCAAAGCACCCCACACCATCACACCACCTCCTCCATGCTTCACGGTGGGAACCAGGCAAGTAGAGTCCATCCGTTCACCTTTTCTGCGTGCAAAGCAGTAATCAAAGCAAAAGGTGGCTACTTTGAAGAACCTAGAATATAAGAAATATTTTCAGTTGTTTCACACTTTTTTGTAAAGTGTAATGTATAATTCCACATGTGTTAATTCATAGTTTTGATGCCTTCAGTGTGATTCTACAATTTTCATAGTCATGAAAATACAGAAAAATCCTTGAGTGAAGGTGTGTCCAAACTTTTGGTCTGTACTGTATTTGAACACTCATAAGGGCTGTTACAAGGTATTTTGGTGCCCTAGAAAAATGAAGCTGATGACGCCCCCTCCTCCTTCACATGAATCCTCAGCCCCCATGTAAAAGAATGGGTCAGAGACAAAAGTAACAGGCCCTCTAACGCAACCCCTCTGATGGGTCAGGTAACAAGCTCTAATGACCATGTCCACTAGAATTGTTACCTGTTTCACTGCTACCATTGTGGACAGAATAGTTTGTTTGCTCCTGAAAACTGGTAACAGGTGCTTGTGAAATCGTAATGTGACACGTCTCATATACAGACAGCACGTTACCGTACTTTCTAACCCTCCTAGATTGTCTGGAAGTTGCTGGAAAATGCAGAAACTATATAAGACATGCAAAGATCTTGCAAAGTTTGCAATGTGCAGCAATCAGGAGCTGATCACACTTCTGGAAACATCACTTACCGCTTGCTGATCTTTGCTATAAGACAGTGAGAAAGAGACGTGACTGGCTGCTTATTTAGCTTCTGCTGATAGTCTGTGGGCATGCTGGCGCAAGGAGGATTCCTTTTTTTTTATCTATTTGCACTTTAAACCACCTGGAGAAGTCTGTTAAAATGTAAACAGCACATGTTCATCTACTTAGTGTGCTCATCCTTCCTGAACACACTCTAAAGCCCCCGTCTCACACAGCGATCTCGCTAGCGAGATCGCTGCTAAGTCACTAGTTTTGTGACGCAGCAGCGATCTCCCCAGCGATATCGCTGTGTGTGACATTCAGCGACGATCAGCCCCCCTGCCGGGTATCGCTGATTGTCGCTGATTGTCCTGGACATTTTTTTGATCGCTGGTCTCCCGCTGACAGGCACGCATCGCTGCGTGTGACAGGCGGGACACCAGCGATCCGCTGGTAACCAAGGTACACAGTGGGTTTCCAGGCGCGGGACTGTGCCTAGAAACCCGCTGTGTACCTTGGATACCAGCGCCCTGATGCAGGGGAGCTGGTAACCAAGATACACAGCGGGTTTCCAGGCACCGCGCAGCGCCTGGAAACCTGATGTGTACCTTGGTTACCAGCTCCCTGCATCAGGGCGCTGGTATCCAAGGTACACTGCGGGTAACTAAGCGATGTTACCCGCAGTGTCGCTGTGCTGATCGCTGCCCTGAGCTGCCTGTTTGGCAGCTCAGCAGCGATCATGTAGCGATACACCAGCGATCCTGACAAGTGCATATCGTTGTCGGGATCGCTGGTGTATCGCTATGTGAGACCCAGGCCTAAGGCTGGGGTCACACTTGCGAGAACGTGCAGCTGCATAGAAATACATGCATCTGCACACAGCAGTGTCGGGTATTGAGGTGCGAGACTCGTGCGAGTTTCTCGCAAGTGTAACCCCGGCCTAAAGGCACTGTCACACTTAGCGACAACCTGGCGAAATCGCTAGTGCGATCGCTATGTAGTCGCTAGTTAGCTTCCAAACACAAAGATCTCATCAGAGATCAGCGATCTGTATAACGACCTCTCCGGTCATTGGGAAAACCTAGTCCCACCTGCGACGCTGGTAAAGTCGTTCATAAAGGGTGTCACACTCAGCGATTCAGGCTCACCAGCAGGACACCAGCGACCAAAAAACGGCTCAGAACGTTCATAAGCGATCAGCGACATCTCATTGCTGCTACATGTCACGCACAGCTGCTTCGCTAATCGGTGACTCTTTAGCGATCTCGTTAGCGATCTCGCTTAGTGTCACAGTACCTTAAGGCCGGAGTCACACTAAACATATAAAAAATCGGTCTGAGTTTCCCTGCCTAGAGTCGCACAAGTGTAATGCGAGTGTCATGCGAGTACAATCTGATTTTTCACATCTAGCATCCGATTTACATCCGAATGCAGTGCGATTGCTAACCGATTGCAAAGCAATTTTAACATGAACTTTTACATAGAGCAATTCTCTATGTCATTTACACATCGATTTCAAAGGAAATATTCGTCAAAGCACACACACTCACACACACACACTATATATATATATATATATATATATATATATATATAAAAATATATAGTATATTTACAGTATATAAATTATGGATAGATAGATTGATAGATAGACTAAAAGCCGGCAATTCATGTGCCGCGTACAGTAAAATCACAGAGTGACAGGTTAGAATAGAATAGATATACACATAGAATACATAGATATATAGATGTCAGTGAGACACATATATATATGTATAGATAGATAGATAGAAGAAAAGCCGGCAATTCATCTGCCGTGTACTGTAAAATCACAGCAGGAATGGACAGGATAGACGAGATGGATTACATACAGTAAGCACAAATAGAATAGGTAGATATAGAGATGTCTGTGACAAATTAGTGCATTGTGTGTGCAAATTACTGTACATGTATTTAATTAATAAAAGATTATTATTATGAAAAAAAATGTTGTGGGCTCCGGCATAATTTTCTAAACTAGCAAAGGGAAAGACGACAGCTGGGGGCCGATGTTTATAGCCTGAGAAGGGGGTAATCCTTATGGAGCTTCCCAGGCTATTATTATCAGCTTACAACTGTATATTTAGCCTTTACTGGCTATTAAAATGGGGGTCCCTAAAAAAATGACGTAGGGTCCCCCTATAATTAATAACCAGCAAAGGCTATGCAGAGAGCTGCGGACTGATATTAGTAGCCTAGGAAGGGGACATGGACACTTTCCCCACCAGGCTAAAACATCAGCTCTCAGCCACCCTAGAAAAGGTGCATCTCTAAGATGCGCCAATTCTGGCACTTAATCTAACTCTTCCCACTGTCAGATGACATCAAGCCCCGTGGTTAATAATGGAGAGGAATTAATAAGACGCCACCATTGCTAACCTCATATAGATAAACGAAAAAATTGGTTTGGTACCGTGTTAGCCTATAGAAAAAAAGATATAGAGTGCTTTCAGTGGGAGAAACAAAATAGGAATCTTGTGGGTATGATACCTTTTAATGGCTAGCAAAATATAGTGAATGATGTTACAAAGCAAGCTTTAGAGACTGCTTACGTCTCTTCATCAGGCTGGTATAACAAAATATTTGAAGAAACCCAATTATATACAGTAATGAGCACAGGCATGGTGTGATACATGGACATTTAAATAAACAAACACTGAGCTTAAAGAGAGAATCTTTAATTAGGTAAGATTAGATAAGTGGTGTGAAAGTTTTATGGACCCCATATGCATGTGAGATCAAAGGACTGGTGGTGCCTTCATTGTTTTTGGAAGAAATTGCTTAGATTTGGTAGTGGGCCATAAATCCTCCTGACAAATTGAGTCCTGTGTGAACAAAATCAAAGATGGTAATGAATTTGTATTCCCCAACCCTGGGATGTTTTTGTGATTGGAAATTGCCTTTCAAAATGACAACTTTTATATTGTCTATATTGTGTACTGGACCACTGAAATGTTTGGCCACAGGTAGATGTTTTTTTTTTGTCTGTATTTGTATGACGAGGAGACCTCATCCTTGCTCTCAGTCTATGTCCTGTTTCTCCAACATAGAGGCCACCCACAGAACATATATTGCATAGAATTAAATACACCGCATTGGAAGAGGAACATGTGAATGTCCCGGGGATCTTATAGTCTTGCTGTATGTTGGATTCCCGGGACATTCACAAGTTCCTCTTCCAATGTGGTGTATTACAGACAAAAAAAAACATCTGCCTGATGAAGAGACATAAGCAGTCTCGAAAGCGTGCTTTGTAACATCATTCACTATATTTTGTTAGCCATTAAAAGGCATCATACCCATAAGGTTCCTATTTTGTTTCTCCCACTGAGAGCACTCTATATCTTATTTAACCCCATATAGTCACATTGCATGAAAACACAGACACCCATACAAAAATCATTTAATTGAAAGAATGACATAAATTATTTTAATAAATCTTAATTAAACCATACTTACGACTTCGTGTTGGAATATGTTTGGTGCAACAACTCCATTCCTGTCTATGAGTGTTAAGTTGCTAGATTTATATGCTGTTCATAAAGCTACAATAAAAAAAAACTCCCAGAGGCTCACACAGGAAGAGCATGTGACTGTATTTCCTGTTTTTCCTGTGTTTGTGTATGAGAAGCAGCCTGCTGCATATGCTGCACAGATAGATTTATTCCTGATCTTTTAAGCTTATCATATATTGTTCCTGAATAAAGAAGCTCTGTTGTCACACGCTTGGAGAGTATCCTGAATAATCCGCTTGCCAACACTTCGCCCATTCCCTGATGCCCTTGTCATCTGCAAAAGAGTTAAAAAACAAACAATATTCCTCACCTTTCCGCAGAGATGCTGCTAATCCATTTGTGCCACGATGGGTCTGGTTCTGCTTCATCTAGATGGCAGGCTGCATGATTGTATGAAGTGACCATTCAGCCTGTCATCCAGCAGAGACACTGCTCCCTGTGAACTCCTATTCCCTGTCTGAGTGCACCGTGAGTGTGAGAAAGTTCTCCTGCTTTCGGTGCTGTCAGATAGGTCCTGTGAGTTCACAGCCAATTAACTCACTTCACCTTTCTAACGTCAGTGCAAGCGCCGTGGGAAATTTTCCACTGATTTATTTAGGTACAGCATAAACCAGGGAAGGATTTGCAACATTAGCATGGCTTTTCTGGCCTAACGGAAAATAAAACTAAACAAATAGCCCAGTTTGTGTTGCTGCAGAGCTTCGCCTGCTCAGGAAACAAAGGGGAAAAAAAGGTCCAACTTTCCTTCATCTTCATACCCCACTCTGGAGTTTACAACTCCAGACACACCCAACCACTAATGAGCCAGAATGCTGTGTATTTATCCTCTGGACTCCACCCTGGAGTGGAGATATGTTGAAAGGCCTCCCACCCACTCTACAGCTGTTCAGTCAACCTACCCAAAACATGGCCGATTTACCCCTCTCAGTACTTAGTGTGCTGGATCATTTTCTAGGCTCATATCACTGAAGCTAACAACCTGAGTTATACATATCGCCAGGGGGATTTGGCACCTTCAGTCAGCACACAGGGAAGTCTAGACAGAGAATCAGCATTGCTGTGCAGTCTCCCCGGCCTGGGCTCCACATGAAAGTTGAAGTTCTGTAGCCCTAGAAACTATCCAGTCACCTGGACATTCTTCTCCTTCCTTTCCCTCGTCCATCTCTGAGGCGCATGATCTGACACTAGCCTGAACTTCCGGCCTAACAAGTAGTAACTCAGAGTGTCAATTGGCCATTTAATGGCCCAGCATTCTTTTTCTGTAATGGTATAGTTTTTTTCTCATAGAAGGAGAGTTTCCTACTTAAATACATGACTGAATGTTCGTCCCCATTTACTTCTTGGGACAACAAAGCTCCTAACCCAACCTCTGAGGCTTCCATCTGGACCGTGAATTCCCTACTGAAGTCAGCTGCGATCAAGATTGGTTGCTTACCTAGCGAGCTTCAACTCTTGGAATGCCATCTCTGTTTCAGGAGACCAATTGACCATTGACGTCTTCATGCCCTTAAAAAGTTCGGTCAGGGGTGCAGCTATCATTCCCAGAAACTCCTGAACCTGTTTCTTGGAGACAGGTTGCTGCCAGTTTTGGACTTCCGGTCTCTGTGTTGATGCAGTTACCACAGCGCGAACCAGGGAACTTTGACTTCCACATTTGCTTACCCTGGACGCGTTCACACTAGGACACTTGGGAAGCCTCCCGCTGGGGAAACCGGAACTTACAGATGTTTGTGGGCGACACCTGCACACACGCAGAGTGCTGAATCCTTCCATCCTCTAAAGCCCCCATCACACACAGCGATCTCGATAGCGAGATCGCTACTGAGTCACTAGTTTTGTGATGCAATAGCGATCTGCCCAGCGATATCGCTGTGTGTGACATTCAGCGACGATCAGCCCCGCTGCGTGTGACAGGCAGGAGACCAGCGATCAGCTGGTAACCAAGGTACACAGCGGGTTTCCAGGCGTCGGGCGGTGCTTAGAAACCCGATGTGTAAGTTGGATACCAGCGCGCTGCTGCAGGGGAGCTGGTAACCAAGGTACACATTGGGTTTCCAGGCACCGCGCAGCGCCTGGAAACCCAATGTGTACCTTGGTTACCAGCAGGGGCGCACCTATCATGAGGCGAGTTGAGCACTCAGCCTCAGGCGGCACATCCCTGAAGAGTGGGGGGGCGGCAGATTCTTATCTCCTGGCTCCTGCATCAGCTGGTGCATACCTCCCAACCATCCTGACTTGAGTGGGACAGTCCCGATTCTATCCCTCCCACCCTCTGTCATGGTTGGGACACTATGTGTCCCGCAGTAAGAGAAGCCGCCATGACCTCCATGCACCCCTTCCTCACCTTCCCAGCTGTCCAGCTTCTCAGAGCCAGCATTTACCATTGCTGTGCTGTGCTCTGTAAATGTGCGAGTAGGACCTGTGATGAGGTCACAGGAGGGGAGGAGTTAGGTGTCACATGGTCAGGCTCCTCCGTGTGCAGGTCTCTGCTGTGCTGGTTGTATGAAAAAATAACCGTGTGCACAACCAAGAAGGTGCCAGAGTAGGTTCCCAAACCGTATCTAATAGAAAATGAACTCGGCACTCAACTTTAGTATAGTGAGAATAAAGATTTTTATTCACAGTAGTAACACGAAACGTTTCGGTCCTATATCATGGACCTTCATCAGTCACAGATACTACTGGGAAGGGGGTTGATCCACATAGGGAAGAAAGAAAGGGCTGGATATAGCCTGTGTTGGTGGGGTGAGATGAGGAAGAGGACAATGCCTCTATTGCACTAGTAACCTGTTGTGAAGGAGTCCGGTAGTGAGGATAGGTCTCTGCATTGGACGCGGTGTCCACCGCTAGTCTGAGTGCCACACTATGTGGATCAACCCCCTTCCCAGTAGTATCTGTGACTGATGAAGGTCCATGATATAGGACCGAAACGTTTCGTGTTACTACTGTGAATAAAAATCTTTATTCTCACTATACTAAAGTTGAGTGCCGAGTTCATTTTCTATCTGCTGTGCTGGTTGTCATGGTGCTGGATGAGCGGGTAAGTTTATATGTGAGGGGTCAGGAGGGGTTTACAGTGTGGATGTAGCAGAGCCGTGTGGTGTGTGCGAGGTATACGGAGCAGAGTCATGTAGTGTGTACGAGATGTACGGAGCAGAGCCGTGTGTGCAAGGTGTACGAAGCGGAGCCGTGTGTGTGCGAGGTGTACAGAGCTGAGCCGTGTGTGTACGAGGTGTACAGAGCGGAGCCGCATGTGTATGGGGTGTGCGGAGCGGAGCCAAGTGTGTGCAAGGTGTACGTAGCGGAGCAGTGTTTGTACGAGGTGTACGGAATGGAGCCCTGTGTGTATGAAGTGTACGGAGCCACGTGTATACGAGGTGTGCGGAGCGGAGCCACGTGTTTACGAGGTGTGCGGAGCGGAGCCGCGTGTGTATGAGGTGTGCGGAGCGGAGCCACATGTGTACGAGGCATACAAAGTGGAACTGTGTGTGTATAAGGTGTGTGGAGCCGTGCATGTATGAGGTCAGTGTATGGCGGGGAGCATTCATACCTTCCAACCGTCCCAGATCCAGCGAGACTGTCCCGATTTTGAGAGTGCCCCGGCCAGGAGCTTACTTTTCTCATGGACACAGGAGTACACGGCGGAGCCCCGAGGAGCACTTTAAAACTCACACGTGACGTTCCACTGGAAGTGATGTGCTGGAAGCTGACCGGAAATGAGGTAATTTCGGTAGGAGATTGTGATAGAACCATGGAGGCACTTCAGGGAATGCTTCAGATCTATCACCATGTCCTCCTCCGACAGCGCAGACAGCGGGATCGCCTTGGAATCTGGGATGTTGGCCATGTGAGCGGATGCTGATATGTCCTGCATCGGGAGGCACAGGTGGGCATGACAATGTTAGCCGGGCTGCTGTAGTATCTTTATAGAATCTTTCTTTCTCTCTGTTTCTTTCTCTCTCTCTGTTCTTTCTTTCTTTCCTCTCTTTCTTTCTCTCTTTGTTCTTTCTTTCCCCCTTTCTTTCTCTCTCTCTGTTCTTTCTTTCTTTCTATGTTCTTTATTTCCCCTTTCTTTCTCTCTTTTCTTTCTTTCTTTCTTTCTTTCTTTCATACTTTCTTTTTCTCTCTCTGTTCTTTCTTTTGCTCTCTGTTCATCTTCTTTCCCCTCTTTCTTTCTCTCTGTTCTTCCTTTCTCGCTCTGTTCTTTCTCTTTCTTTCTTTCTGTCTCTTCTTTCTTTCCCCTCTTTCTTTCTCTGTTCTTTCTCTCTCTGTTCTTCTTTCGCTCTCCGTTTTCTTTTTTCTCTCTGTTCTTTCTCTCTGTTCTTTCTTTCTCTCTCCTTTCTTTTTTCTCTCTCTCTGTTCTTTCTTTCTTCTTTCTATCTCTTTTTGTTCTTTCTTTCCCCTTTCTTTCTTTCTATGTTCTTTATTTCCCTTTTCTTTCTTTCTTTCTCTCTGCTCTTTCTTTCTTTCCCCTCTTTCTTTCTCTCTCTCTGTTCATCTTCTTTCCCCTTTCTTTCTTTCTTTCTTTCTTCTTTCTTTCTTTCTTTCTTTCTTTCTTTCTTTCTTTCTTTTCTCTTTCTCTGTTCTTTCTCTGTTCTTTCTTTCTTTCCCCTCTTTCTTTCTCTCTCTGTTCTTTCTTTCTTTTCTTTCTGTTCTTTCTTTCCCCTCTTTCTTTCTCTCTCTGTTCTTTCTTTCTTTTTCTCAGTACCAGTCAGTGTGCCCATAGTACCAGCCACTGACACTATATACAGAGCTCCTGTGTATAATGTCACTGGTGATCACTGTATTACCTGTACACTGACACTATATACAGAGCTCCTGTGTATAATGTCACCAGTGATCACTGTATTACCTGTACACTGACACTACATACAGAGCTCCTGTGTATAATGTCACCGTCTCCACCTTTTATCGGCGCCATCTTGTGATAGCAACTTCTGTCTGCGGGAAGTCAGAAGTAGCAGAAACCCTCTATCAGGCCACGTTCACGCGTTCAGTATTTTACCTCAGTATTTGTAGGCCAAAACCAGGAGTGGAACAATCAGAGGAAAAGTATAATAGAAACACGTCACCACTTATGGATTTCTCACCCACTCCCAATTTGGCTTACAAATACTGAGGTAAAATACTGACCAAATACTGAACGTGTGAATGTGGCTTTTGGTTGGTTTCACACATCCTGATATTTCTGGTACCGGAAAAACCGTTGGTGGAGATATCCGTGTCCGTGTGTGTAATACGTGTGGCAACTGTGTGCCGCATCAGTACCCCACAGACGGTCGCCGGGGAAGAAGCGCTACAGTAAGCAATGTTCCCCGGCCAGAGGCGCACCTACAATGAAACAGGTTGATCACTTCACCTCAGGAGTCACTGAAGAAGTGTAAAGATCGATGTTTCAAATATATTCCTATTTAAAAGTGTATGTATTTTACATGTGCGTCAGGTTAGGCTAGTAAAGAGTAAACCAGATTTATTTGTACTGATTTTACTACGGGGGGGCGCCATTTTGCAGTTCGCCTCAGGCAACAGAGAGGCTATGTTCACCCCTGGTTACCAGCTCCCTGCATCAGCGGGCTGGTATCCAACGTACACTGTGGGTAACTAAGCAACGTTACCCGCAGTGTCGCTGTCCTGATCGCTGCCTGTTTGGCAGCTCACCAGCGATCATGTAGCGACACACCAGCGATCCTGACAAGTGCATATCGTTGTCGGGATCGCTGGTGCTTCGCTATGTGAGACGGGGCCCTAACCTGTTGCCTCCAAACTAGTATCTATACTTAACTAATCCTCATTATCTCTAGGATATACAGTACATACATGCACTATTCATTGTTTAATTATGCTTTTCACTGTGGAAGACACATTTGTGTAGATACATGTGAGTTTTTTCTCCCCTTCTTTTACCAGATCGGGTACTTTGGGGCTATATATTATGGGGTGATAAGTATATATGCTGCCTCTTGTTTAGGGATATTGTATTAATTATACTCTACTGCTGAGTCTGTGTGAGTTGTGGCCTTGCCTAAAAAAATAACTATACTCTATCGCTGTGTCTGTACAAATTGTAGTCAGGACTAAAATATAATTATACTCTACTGTTGTGTCTGTACGAGTTGTAACCGAACATAAAAAATAATTACACTCTACCGCTGTGACTGTACTAGTTGCGGCCACACATAAAAAAATATTCAACTCTATCACTGTGGTATGAGTTATGGCTGTGCCTAAAGCAATAATTATACTCTATCGCTGTGTCTGTACAAGTTGTGGCAGTGCCTACAAAAATAATTCTACTCTATCCCTGTGTCTGTATGAGTTATGGCTGGGCCTAAAAATAATTCTACTCTACCGCTGTGTCTGTATGACTTGGGGCCATGCCTAAAACATAATTTTACTCCATTGCTTTGTTTGTACAAGTTGTGGCTGTGCCTAAAAAATACTAAAGTATTTGAATTTACTGAGATAATGACTTTTGGGTTTTCATTGGCTGTAAGCCATAATCATCAACATTAACAGAAATAAACACTTGAAATAGATCACTCTGTTTGTAATGTCTCTATGTAATATATGAGTTTTACTTTTTGTACTGAAGATGCAGAGCACCGTGTGACCCAGAGAGTCTGTAAGGCGGTGATGTTATGCAGAAGAACTTTTTAAATATACAAGATTCCGTTTCAAGAATAAAGAAATTGGCACTTCAAAATAGTATACGAGAAACAATGGAAATTGAAACATTCCGATCAAAATTAAAGGGTCCAATTCCAAGAAGAGATCCAATATAAAGGGGACGCTGTGGCAGTCATATTGTGGAAACCCCGGACTTACTGCACAAGGTACTTTGGCATGTTGGTGGTTTTTGGATAATACGAACTATACTGTTTATTTTTGTTACCACTTACCACTTACTGGTTAGTTCACCATTGGCAGATCTAGTTCCTCACTAAATAGGTGAATAAATCAAACACCCTTCATATGCGGTTGTCAGTAAATTGATATCCCAGTTGCACATAAGCACTTTATAAAATACTCAAATCTGACATATAAGTTACTGCACTTTACTTATTCCCCTTTTTTATTTCTGTCCTTGTGTCTTCGCCTTGGTTGTTAATGGTTAATATATATGAATGGTAAACATATACTGTAAATACCATACATAATTTTTGCCGTGTACTGTATAAAATTGATCCATGTGAGATTTTTCATTTATTTTTAGTGATACAATCACAAATGGAAATGGAGAGCTATACTGGCAATTTAGTCGTCTTCCTTTACAGAAAAATATTACATATGTAGTTTTTCGGATTGTGCATTAGTTTCCACAGCGTCCCCTAACATAACATTTCTTGCTTAATTTTAATCAGCTGTTTATTTTATCTTACTTGAATTTCATATTGGATCTCTTCTTGAAATAGGACCCTTTAATTTTGATATGAAGGTTTGCGTTTACATTGTTTCTCGTTACTCAGAAGAAGCCCGGCACGGTGCTGCACACTGAAGAAGACGGCGAAAGGTGACTATATTAACACACTGACCCTACATACACATATAAACAGGTTTTACATTATAATGATTTCCTTTTTCTTGAACTATATTTATGAGCTTATAAAAAAAAAACAACAAATGGACAAATGGTAATTTACAGTACATTTATTTTTCAGTGCATTATGAAAAAACAGGTCCATCATATGTGTGGATCGAAACTTAGGTGTCAAACCAAACTCACAAAAAACACAAATGAAACACACCTCATTGTTTATATATGAACATTACTGAATTTCAAGCAATTGGAGCAAATGAGATACAATGTTTAAGTAAAAAGATAATGAAGGCTACATTTACTCTGCACACCGGCTTTCTTAAGAAGACAGCTCTTAGGCTGGCAGTATAAAATGTTCATGAAGCAAAATTTAACAGCGATGACTATGCTCTAAAAATTACCCTAGGACCCCATTGTGGGAAATTAACACGTAGGATAAAATGTTATTGTTTCATGAGACATATACTAGCAAAATTACCATAATAACATTCAACAGCTTGCCTGTTAACAAAAACCAAGCTCAAAACCAATGACATAAGCAATTGACCTATATTAAGATTTGGTGCTGAGCGTGGACTACTCCTTCACCCTGTGCTGGGGGATTTAACTGAGTAGAACAAATATAAAAAAAATAGCATTGCAAACTAAAAAATATAGAAACCCTATGGTACCGGGTGATCGCAAAGAATCATATATTGTGCCAGAAACCCCCCAAAAAAATATAAATACAGCGAATGCTAATGAAATGAGTTTTCCATTAACATTTATAGCACCAGAATGTAGTATTTTCACAGAAAAGCAATTATAAAAAAAACTAGTACAAAAAATACCATAATCGTTACATATAATTTGCCCAGATATCTTATATAGCCTACATATCACAACATAGTTGCATGATGTTCAGTGATAAGGTTTAAGGGAGTTGTCTGGGTTAGGAAACCTATTTAAGGCTTTTTGAGGTATAAGAGTTTAGGGAACAGTTCAGGAACCCCATGTAATAGCTAAAATAAAACAAAAAAGAAACAATACCTCATTTTTCCCCTGTAGATACAATGCTGATGTTTTGGTTGTCCTGTTTGCTTTTATTTCTACAAGTTGCATTTTTTTCAATATTTGCAGCAGTGCTTTACTTTCTTTATTTTTAAGGAGTTATCCACTACTAGGATAACCTCTTCTCAGTCTGAATGTTTGCCCCCTTTAAAATAAAAACACCTATACTCACCTGTTGGCACTCACTCTCCCGGGGTTGTTATGTCACGTGAGCCCTGTGCTCAATCAGTGCTGACTTCACTGTCCCCGACCTCAGACGAATAAGTAATCAAGAGGAAGTCAGGGCAGTGGCTGCTCTCTCACTCGCGGGGACAGTGATGCCGGCGTTGATTGGGCACAGGGCTCACATGACATAACAACCTCACGTGAGCCCCGGGAGAGCAAGTGCCAATACTGCTGAAATGGCGTCGACACAGGAGGTGAGTATAAGTGTTTTTATTTTAACTGCTGCAAACGCACAGATTGAGAAAGGGTTGTCCTAGTTTTTTTGCCTCAGCCCCATTACCTGAGTTAGGACTGAGCTAGAATACCAAACACAGCCCATGGCAAAAAGCGTAGTTGTTTAAAAAAGAAAAAAGCAAACTAAGTTAGACCTTTTTTCCAATTTGGCTCAACCCTTTTAAATTAATATTTCACTCAAGGTTGGACACATATCAAAATCAAAATACCATCCTCTTGGTAAGCATGCTCACAATGGTTTTGGCAAGCATAGACTTAAAGATAATCCATCTGCAGGTTTTTGCTATTGGGCTGAGACACTGATTTCAGCAATGTGTCACTCTTTAGGCTTTGTGCTGTTTTAATACAATGAATGTTTTATGAGCAGGAGATTATCACTACAGGACTAGCTCCCCAAGTGCCTCCCAGTCTGACCATGTCCCAATCACCGATTTTCAGCTTTCTGTCAATATACAAAGTACACAAAAAGCTACTAACCACTGTTTTGGGAGGGGTTAGCTTTCTGAGCTCTGCTACATGCTTCAACTAAAAATTTTGATTGCATCACAATTGCTGCATCCAGTAAACAAAGATATATTGCTGAAATCAGGATCTCTTCCACTACATTATGCTGTTCTGAGATGAAACAGCAAAAATCTGCTGACAGATTCACTTTCATTGCTATTCCAAAAAAGCCCCATTATACTGCATGTATTTCTATTGATGCATGCGCCACATTTTTATCCTTTTCTGCTTTTAGAAACATTTAAATGGATCTTTCAATGTGCACGATAAAACTATTCTACATCTACTCTGATTTAAAGGTATATGAAATTAGTAACTTTGTAATGTACTTTGCATTTTAACTGTCAATAAAAATTCTCTCCATCCTCAAGAATGGAATAATTTTTAATTTAATTGTTTATTTCTCATTGCCTATGGAACTGACTACAATTATTATCTAGCACACTGCATACATGCTCTTTTTCCCATAGCTTGAAAGCACTACCCTGGAGCAGGATAGGGAGCTAAGAGTTCACACCAACAAGCCTAGCCAGCTTCAGTACCACTGTGCTATTCTGATGCTGCAGAGGAAAAGGTGTCTCATATAGCAGCATCAGAAAGGCCACAGTTTGTGACGCTGGTCCGAACTGCCAATCAAGTAGGAGTTTCATCTCCTTTAAGCAAAAACCCGAAACGCCGTGGAGCAGTACCCTCTTGATTGAGAACATGGGACAACACCTTTAAAGACAATTTTATTTCCAAAGTAAGAAAACTGTAAACCCCACTCAAGTTATCAAGGAACATTATACAGCTTCATGTTTTGAGTATGAAGTCAACAAGATTATTGCACCTAGTTTATGAATACAAGACATAGCAATATATTTCAAATCATGTATACCTATCAATAACCTGACATGCAAAGCGCAATCTTCCTCGATTCAGGCACTAATACATGTAAGTGGCTCCATACTTAAGTCTTCGATTCCTGCCCAAGACCAGTGCTAAGCTATGTGTCCTGCCTCTCTTTGGAGCATCTCATAGGACAATATGAGACCCTTAGATGATTTATAGCCTGCAAAATAGTGGTGGCCTTCAAGGCCACTGTAATTGCACTCCATGAAGAAGCACACATTTGGTTCACATGGAATAACCACTTAAAAACTATTTTGAATTTTACATTAAACATCCCACATGTAATATGTCAGGATTAGTTTTAGTCTTATTTGTACATTACCAGTACACCTGATCTTGTGTTTTTGTTCATAGCAAAAAAGATAAATTTAGAAGAAGCGGAGATAATGTATTTACATTTGTTAAAATTTGTAAGAACCATTTCAAAACGTTATGCCCCTCAGGTTTCTTATGCTATCAAGGGCACAATTTTGGGGTATTTTCTTTCTTAAAATGTATTTATAATTATTATTTTAAAACAAGATAACAGTTTAGACCCGTAGAAGTTACAGCATAAAATGGCCGTTGTCTGCTCGCTCCCCGCAAATCCCATAGCAATGTCTTTTTAGCTGTGTTTTTTAACATTTTTTTTTATGGATGTTGAGTCCCTCTGATCCATCCGTTTGATTTTTTATACTTTATACTTACAAGTGGATCACCACTGGATCCAATAGCCAGAGGGTGAGTCCAACATCCATAACATCTTGTAGTTTTTGACAGGTCTATCCCTTTGACTAAGTAGTTATTAAAGTAATACAAAAAGAAGTGTTAAGCTATAAAAATAGCGTAAGAATCAAGAATTATCTAAAATGAAAGTTTTAGGTTTTATCAGGATGTACTAGTACATAACTATTTGTAATGTTTTTGCAAAAATTTAATAATGGATATAATTTTGAAATATATTATATTATAGTTGTGTTTAATATGTTTACATCCGGCCACTACTGGAGATTATGTCAGCTGATTGTTGGGGTAATGGGTGTCAGACCCTCGCCAATCTAATTTTGATGATTAAGAAATAAGGACATGATTTTGTAATGAGAGCTAGGTGGATGAATCTACTTATGTAGCATTGTTTTTTGTGCTTGGAGATAGATTTTTTGGGGGGCTTGCTAGTAAATACAGCTAAAGGCCTAAGGCCGAATTCAGACATCTGTGTAACATGGTCTGTGTATGGACCATCAAGCACAGATTGGCCGCAGGTCTCCTACCTGAAATTGACAGCTCTTTTATTCTATGCAGCTGTCAAGTTCAAGTCAGAAGGATACACAGATGTTAATAGCTAGAGATAAGGGCTTAAAAGTGTATTCCCTGTCTAATCTCATCTATAGGCACCCATACTGTAGTGTGTATTCAGAATAGATCAAGAAACATTGTACTAATGTTCAAAGACAAAAACTTAGATGTTTTTATCAGTACTGAAACACTACTTAAAATGGTATTCTGACGTTTTTAAATTGCTAGTTAATTAGACAGCAAGAAATAAGCAAGTTTGCAATCAATTGACCTGCTTATTCTATATGCTGTCATTCTGTTGCAATGGACTGATTAAAGTTCACCGCACACTCTTATGGATTAGCTTTCAAATAGCTTATATTTTATTTTATGAACAATCATAAGGGAGCGTAACAGAATTATGCTGTGGAAGAGATAAACAACAGACGTTTTGGCTCCACTGGAGCCTTAATCACAAAATCGCTGTAAAATAAAAATGAATCCAATGCATATCATTAGTTACATTCTATAAGCGCCTCAGGCAGCATACCTTTGCACCCCTCATGTATGTCATTATTCATTGTCCACAGATTTCCATCACGTTTTGTGGTGAGTTCAGCACCCTCACAGGACAAATTTTACAACTAGGTACCATATGGCTCTTCTTTACTTCCATTCCCTATATATAGTACTAATTATGTTACTGTTCATGCAGCCTCTGTTTGGCACTACTGGACTCTATCCTTCACGCTGCATCCTTTCTTTGTCTGGCATTAGATTTAAGTAATTGCATCTTATGTATACCTATGAGTGGCCCATTGGATACCAGATCACATGGTGATATTTTCTATGTGAATATGAGAGTTTATTATTAATGTATATATAGCTACTTAATTGAATAATCTTCATGTATTATTTGGGATAACTTTTGTTCTTGCATTTGTTTGTTCTTGCATTTTAATTTTGTCTGCTATACACTGGTGATATTAGTTATTTATGTACTTCTTTTTTTTTTATTTTACAGCAATTTTGTCATTAAGGCTCCGATGGAGCCAAAACGTCTGTTATCGCTTACACTGCATAATTCTGTTACACTCCTTATGATTGTTCATAAAATAAATATAAGTTATTTTGAAAGATAATCCACAAGAGTGTGCGGTGAACTTTAAGCAGTCTATACTAAGACCACTTGGTCCGTTACACCAGCACATCATAGTGATAAGATGAGTGCACGCTAAAAACCTATTTCTATGATTCTTTGCAATGCACACTTTTATCTAACATAGTGCACAGCTTGTTTAGATGGAGCTTGAACAACAGAATATTGTGACACCCTGGAAGAATGTGGCAAGAGTATATTCCAAGAGAGAATTAACTACAACTCCCAGCCCAATCTCTCCAGTCCATTGATCTTTAACAGCTGTTTGCTTTTTACTTCCCTCACTTTCTCTCACAGGTCCTGACTAGTTGCTTTTATCAGTCCAATGTAATCACAAGTCCCCAGCACCATCATCATGGCTCTCACTGTCCCGAGCTGTGTCGTTGTTCAAATACATGTTATATCTATATGAAAATATATGATAACAATGTAAACTGCAGAACAAACCACTGATAGCTGAATGTATTACAGCAGACATTGTGCTGAGCTTTACAGTACTATTAATATACAGCTCTGCTTCCACCAGAACTGTAGCTCAAGGAGGAAAGCCCACCTGCCAGAAACCATGAACTAAGGAGATTGCAGAGTTGTGAGCTGCTCAAGACAAATTGAGAATTACCCTTCATCTCTAATTATTAATTTTATGTAGTGAAAGTAAAAAAAATATTTCCTTGCCTACCTCCTGCTGTTCCAGTTCTAATGAATCCAGGTCCCTTGCCAGTGCCTGTATTTCTGCTCCGCTGAATGTGCGAAACTGAACAGCAGCTAAATATGTGCAGTAGAAGTTTTCAATCACTGGATGGCTGCAGCTGCAGCAATCATGTAGTTAGATGGAACTTGATAGACTTTGAGGAAATACAGAAACTTCCCCTGGATGTAGCTGCATGACTGCCACAGAGACCAGTCATTTCCTTCAGCAGCCACATGGCTAAATAACAGATGATCAGTTGGAGAGAAGTAGAGACTAGTATGGTACACTCAGCAAAGGAGAGGGAAGAGTAAGTCAGCAAGATAGTATTACTAATTTTCTTATTTTATGTTATTCAAAGTTATTTTCAGATTTTATTTTGACTGACAAACTCTTGAAATCTGCTATTACAATTAAAGTCTCATCGGAAACAAAGCTGTACAGGGGCCCAGAGGAAATGGGTCCTTGCACAAATACAAATTTACATAAATTACAACTCACCTTGGAGCTGAGATCATAGGCTTAAGCCCCGTCACACACAGCGATCTCCCAGCGATATCGCTGTGTGTGACATTCAGCGACGATCAGCCCCCTGCTGGGTATCGCTGATCGTCGCTGAATGTCCTGGACATTTTTTTGATCGTTGGTCTCCTGCTGGCCGGCACGCATTGCTGCATGTGACAGGCGGGAGACCAGCGATCGCTGGTAACCAAGGTACACATCGGGTTTCTAGGCGCGGGTGGTGCCTGGAAACCCGATGTGTACGTTGGATACAGTGTGCTGCAAACAGGGAGCTGGTAACCAAGGTACACATCGGGTTTCCAGGTGCCGCACAGAGCCTGGAAACCCGATGTGTACCTTGGTTACCAGCTCCCTGCACCAGCGGGCTGGTATCCAACGTACACTGCGGGTAACTAAGCGATGTTACCCGCAGTGTCGCTGTCCTGATCGCTGCCTGAGCTGCCTGTTTGGCAGCTAAGCAGCGATCATGTAGCGATACACCAGCGATCCTGACAAGTGCATATTGTTGTCGGGATCGCTGGTGTGTCACTATGTGTGATGGGCCCTTTGTAGCCTATTGCTATGGGAAATTTGCTATTTGTTTTGCTTAGAGTTGTAAGTGAAAGGAGCTTACAAATAAGGGGGTGGAGTTTTGCATCTCCATGATTAAACAGGTTGCAGATTAGAACTAGATGTTGTTAGTGTGACATGAGTACAGTGCTTGTGTGACTTACTGTGTGCTGTCCTTGCATGTCAAGCTCACTGTGCTTGTGAGACATTTGTACTGTGACTTTCTCATGTTTTGTTGTATGATGCATTACTTAAAGGGTTGTCCAGTAGAAGAAGGAAAGTCTGCAGTCACCCTATGGTCCCTTTGCTCTTAAGCCCCCGTCTCACATAGCAAGATCGCTGCTGAGTCACAAGTTTTGTGACGCAGCAGCGATCTCCCCAGTGATATCGCTGTGTGTGACACGCAGCGACGATCAGCCCCCTGCTGGGTATCGCTGATCGTCGCTGAATGTCCTGGACATTTTTTTGATTGTTGGTCTCTCGCTGGCCAGCACGCATCGCTGCATGTGGCAGGCAGGAGACCAGCGATCAGTGAGCTGGAGCTGGTAACCAAGGTAGAAAACCCGATGTGTACCTTGGTTACCAGCTCCTTGCACCAGTGCGCTGGTATCTAAAGTACACTGTTGGTAAACTAAGCGACGTGCATCGCTTGTTACCCGCATAGTCGCTGTCCTGATCGCTGCTGAGATCTGCCTGTTTGGCAGCTCACTAGCGATCATGTAGCGACACACCAGCGATCCTGACAAGTTCATATCGTTGTCGGGATCGTTGGTGTGTCGCTGTGTGTGATGGGGCCCTTATTGTCCTGACTAGATGCTCTTATTAGATTATGTAATCACAATCTCCCAGCACCCTTCATCATGGCTCTCTGCTTTCCTGAGCTCTGTGCTTGTTCAAATGTGCTGTTATCTCTATATGCAAATATAGTGATAACAGTGTGCACTCTAGAGCAAATCACTGATGGCTGAATGTGTTACAGCAGAACTTGTGCTAAGCTTTATAGTTCTATTAATACTACAGCTCTTCTGCTCAGCAGAATTTTCACTTAAGGAGAAGTCTTCACCCTGTCAGAAAGGAGATTGCAGAGTTGTGAGGTGCTCGAGACAAATTGAGAATAACCCTTCAATCCCTCATTAAATTTTTGCTACATCAATAACTTTATAATTTATTGGTATCAGTACAATGGCATGTAAAAGTTTGGGCACATCTAGTCAAAATTAGTGTTATTGGTAATGGTTAAGCAATGATGAAATGATTACTAAAAGGCCTAAAGTTAAAGATGACACATTTCCTTTGTATTTTAGGCAAAACATATATACTGTATTTTTTTTATTAAAAAATGGCAAAAAGGAAAACGGGCCAATGCAAAAGTTTGGGCACCTTGCATGGTTAGTACCCCCTTTTGAAAGCATCACAGCTTGAAAACACTTTTATAGTCAGACAAGAGTCTTTGAATTCTTGTTTGAGGGATTTTCATGCATCCCTCCTTGGAAAATTCTTCCAGTTCTGTGAAATTCCTGGATCGTCTGCCATTTTGAGGTCTAGCCACAGGTTTTCAATGATGTTCAGATTAGAGGACTTGCAAAACCTATAGCTTGCGTCTTTTTACATAGTCTATTGTGGATTTTGCCATGTATTTATGATTATTATTAATGTGTAGAAGCCATCCTGTTTTGAACTTCAGCTTTTTTACAGATGTGATTATATTTGAATTAGGATTTTATTGAAATTTCATTGAATCCATTCTTCCCTGTACCTGTAAAATGTTCCCTGTGTCATTGGCTGCAACACAACCCAAAGCATTAATGATCCACTCCCATGCTTAATTGTTGGGGAAATGTTCTTTTCCTGAAATTATGTGCCCTTTTTTCTCCACACATACCTTTCATCATTGTGGCCAAGAGTTCTATTTTAACCTCATCAGTCCACAGGATTTGTTTTAAAAATGCATCAGCCTTGTTTAGATGTTCATTTGCAGATTTCTGACTCTTAATTTTATATTGAGGATGTAGGAGAGGTTTCCTTCTGATGACCCTTCCATGAAGGCCATATTTGTGCAGGTGTCTCTGAACAATAGAACAAAGTACCACAACTCAAGAGTCTGCTAAATCTTTCTGAAGGTCTTTTTCAGTCAATCAGGGGTTATTATTTGCCTCTCTAGCAATCCTACAAGCAGCTCTTACTCAAATTTTGCTTGGTCTTGACCTCCACTGCTCCTGTTAATTGCCATTTCTTAATTACATTTCTAACTTCGGAAAGGGCAACTTGAAAACACTTTACTATCTTCTTATAGCCTTCTCCTGCTTTGTGGGCCTCCATAATTTTCATTTTCAGAGTGCTAGGCAGCTGCTTAGAAGAACCCATGGCTGCTGTTTTTTAGCACAAGGTTAGAGGAGGCTGGGTTTTTATAAAAGTGGGAACTTTGCATCATCTGGCCTTTCGTAAAAATGATAGTGAACAACCCATAATCCTAACAAGCTAATTAAAGTTTGAAACCTTGCCTTAGTCAAAGTTATCTGAGCACATAAATCCCCAAGGGTGTCCAAACTTTTGCATTGGTCCATTTTCCTTTTTGAAATTTTTAAAATGTAAAAAATGACTATATAGTTTTTTGTGCCAAAAATAGAAAGGAATCTTAAACTTTGGACCTTTTAGAGATCATTTTATCTTCAACTTGCTTAACTGTTTACAATCACAGTAATATTAAACAGGGGTGCCCAACTTTTACATGCCACTGTATATTACTTATTCAACTTTGGGAGCAACTTAAACCCGGGACTTGTGTGTGCCCAGTGAAATATTGATTATAAATAGAAGAAGCTTTGTAAAAATGTGTTCCTGATCAAGTAATTAAATTAAATGGTTGATATTTTGAATCAAGCAAATGTACCTATGAAAGAACCACTAATGATTGGTGAGTATGCAATGGAGTCTATATTTTCAAGGTAATATTGTCATATGTTAATATAATAAATGATAACTATATCAGTGAACTGTTGAATACTATGACCTCGATTCACCAAAGCAACTTGCCAGCTGAGCTGGGTAAAAAAGGGGTGGGACAGAGTTTGACAATGTAGCATACCAGTACCAGACTGGAGTAGGATTTGTGGCAAGGTGCATGCCTGTTTTAAGATGCATTAAGGGACCTCTTCCTCTTAAAGAAAGTGAACTTGTCACCTGAACCTGTTGCAAACCTGCACGGTGATGGCACTTAGATCTACTCTGCCAAGAGAAAATTACCTTTATTCACCATGGCAGCATTCCGGTTTAAGTGAACATCTAAGTGCGAGTTTCGGGCAGGTTCACAACGCTATTAGCCTTCAGATTAACAGGTTAATAGTGTTATTTTCAGCTGACAGATTTAATCAATCATCTCAATCCAACATAGCGCCTTATCAAGACCGGCTTGAACAACAAAGATCTTTATGAATCGGGGTCATTGTATCTGGGCCCATACTGTTTTTATTGTGATGATACACCTAATACATAAAAATTAATATGTCTGATTTATAGGAGAAGCTGCCATGTAACTTGGAGCATTGGGCATATTACAAGAAAAGTATTCTATTTGTTATAAAGAAAACAGTGCATGGATGCTGCTGATACATTTGTGTAATTTACCAATTATCAGTCAAAGAAATATTATCAACACAAAAGATTTGGAATTGGAACATGGATTCATATTGTGATTAAGACTTGCAGTAACTGAAAGTATCTGCTTCCCATTATGATTTCTTGTAGTGACATTGCATAACATTTGCAAAGCTCTCTCCATTCATCTTTTCTTGGAAAGCACTGCAGGCTGGAGATTTCTGATTTCGAAAGATAAACATGTCCATGTTATTATCAGTTCTGACTTGATTCACTGTCGTCCAGCAGTGATGAAAAGATATCAAGTGTCTGATATTTCTGTTGTTGTTCACTTTTCTGTTTTAGATTTTTGGAAGTAATAGAACCCAAAATGTCCTGACCAGAGCCTGGCTCCACAAATGACAGTGTATCTGAGGAAAGAAGAGAATGTACCGATAAAAATATGTTTTGAAACCTTTAAAGGAGACTCTTTACTAGGTCAAAAGTAGCTAATTTTTGCTCCTATCTTATTCTTGCTGCTCTCTTGGATATTCTGCTTTTTTTTTTTTACAAAATCCTCTACATGGGTCCACAGATATGGACCTTTTGATTTAGTGCAAATTTTTATGGTCTTTCACAAAAGGGCAGTGCTTACAGGAAAGGGTGGTGCTTACAGGAAAGGCGGTGCTTACAGGATTCTCTGCGGCCGTGTCTTTATGTTGCTCTTAATTATTACCCTGTGAGCAGCGTCCCTCATAGTATTGACCATAAAAATTAAAACTAAATATCTCTGGAACCCTGAGACGCATTAAAGAAGAAAAAAAGCTGAATACTCAGCGAAACAAGAATAAAATAACACCAAAAACTGGACACTTTTGACCTGGTTACTGGTCCACTTTGAATAAATTAATAATAAAACAATTTTTTGCAGGAATATGACATCAATAAAGCTCTTTTCACCCTTTTTTATTGAATTATTTTTGAGGCTACAGTATATCTAAATTCCAAACAAGAATAACACGGTAAGGAATTTAACATTTGGTCATGATTAGAGATGGGTGAACTTAATTGAGTGGAATAGAATGCTACTTAAATTTTACAAAAATCCATATACTCCAGAATACAGATTTTTTTGTAATTCGCTCCTCACAAATTCAGCAAAATGACATTGGTTTCTTCACTGTATAACAAGACTGACTAGGTCTCAACAGTCTTGGCACATTGTAACTGTGTGACGCCATGATGCACTGTGACTTCTGAGGCCTGGTCATGGCTGGAAGTCCTTTTCAAGAGTAAAGATATCAGGTATTGGAGGTCACAGCATGTCGTAACGGTGTGACATCATAACCTCTGAGGCCTGGTCTTAGCCGGAAGTCCTGTTCTAGAGTAAAGACACCAGGCATTAGAGGCCATAGCACTTCGTGACATGTTGATGCACCCTGACCTTTGAAGTCTGTTCATTTCCGGAAGCCCTTATGCAGAAAAAAAAGCTTTGAAGCCCGGACAGGCTGGCAGTGGGCACCGGAGGCAGAAGGAAAGCAGGGACAGGTGAGTGTTAACGTGAGTAGTTTTATTTTTTAAATATTATGTTTGTTATTTTCTAGGTCTGAAGAGACCCCAGAACAAAATAAGGAACATTCAATTCTTGGAGAATAACTTTTCTGCTAAATTAGTGTGATCGCTGAACCAGCATTTTTTCTTAGAGCTAGCATTTTTCTAAAGTTCAGAGGCTTTGTTTTCTTTTAACCGACAGGTTGACGTGTACCAGGAGACAAGATAAGATGTTCCTCATTTTAGTCAATACAATACACACACCCCCCGCCTGAGAAGAGACGCTCTGTGCCAGGAGCTAAACAGGGCCAAAAGCCAAGAATGGAGTTTTTAAAGTGAAACTAGCATTTTATGTTTATGTTGTATTAACTGCCATATATGGTAATTCCGCTTCCTGCTTCAAGGATGTATATAAATCCCTTTGTTAGCAATAAACCGCAGAGCTTATTGACGCATCCTTTGGTCTGTGTCTTATTCTCTCTGGTACCACATTCCGAGGAGGAAAGGGTTAACGAGATAACAGCGACGACATCTGGCGCCCGACCAGGGGCCTGAGTTATTTTATTCTGAGGAAGCCTGACCGGTCCGGAAGACGTGGGATGAGCGGAGGTCTCTGTTGGTGATATACACAGCGCTGGGGTAAGAATACTTATTATATTCGACCTAAAATCTATATCACTGTATAGTGGACTCCCTCTTCCCGAGCGGTCAGCTTTCCAGGTAAATCACAGGTATTCCTGGCTCAGGTCCCTTTGAACCAGTAGACCTTCAGATTAATTGTCAGTCCTGCCTTTCCTCCTTTGAAAAATGACAGTATGGATCCAATGATTGTGGTGTGGTTTTGTCTTGGTGTTGGTGTGATTGGATTGTTTATTTGGTTGGCGTACAAATCTTGGAAAGCGAGCAGTGGAATGGTTCAGAAACCTTTGTGGCCCATTGTCTTGGTACAGAGTCTTGGTGACAAACTTGTCTTGGTGACAAGAGAATCTCTTCTAGGTGAGGAGATACAAAAATGGGGAACCAAAACACCAAGGAAGGTGTTACTGCTAAAGATTTAGTTGTGTGCAGAGATTATGTAAAGCAGGCATGAATGAAAACGGAGAATTGAACAGTGAAAATGGAAAAGGTTCTTTAACTCACATCATGGATGGTTGTGAGACAAAGGTCTGTTGAAAACAGTGAACCTGTGGATGAGTGCGTGTGATTACTTAGAAGAAAAGACTGAAGAATTAGGAGACGGACATTATGGACTGACAAAAACAGGGATGACTGATTTACCCTCCCGTCTGCCTCCCCCCCCCGGACAGCAGAAATGTACAGACCATGGAGCCCTACAGAGCAGTTGGCTCTAATAAAGCAACTAGACAGGATTTACAAGCGCTTATAAGAAGGGAAATTGGCAGATGAAGCTAGATACGATAGACTGATAGATGAGACATACAAGTGTTATGTTGGTAGGAACGGACCTGATAATGCAGAAGTCAATGACGCAGAAGCAGGGGGTATGTTTACAGAAGTGTTGAAAAAAGCATGTAAAGATAGACAGGCAGAGAAGAAAGTTACACTAGTTCAGGGAAAGGAAGAAGAGCCAAAAGATTATTTCTGGGCTCTAAGAAAAACTTGGGTAGAAATAGGTTTTGTCCCAGAAAACAAGACTAGTGAGAGGGTTCTGGCAAGTGCATACATGAATGGGTTAAAAAAGGAAGTGACGGACAAGGTGAAAGTAAGTAGACCGGATTGGAGATCAATAAAAGAGAGGATCTAGCCAGAATAGCACAAGGGGCACAACATAATTTAGCGCAGGCAAAGAGAGGAGCAAGGGTACATGCTGTAGGTACTCGTCCTGCAAACCACAGGGAGAGGAGACGTGTGCCAGGAGATGGGCAGAAGTTGTGCCACGAGTGCAGGAGACCAGGACATTTCAGGAGAGATTGCAGAAACTGGTAGCAAGGGGTGTTTTAGTTAAAACCTAGCCCCCACCTTCGGCATCTCTGCAGCTAAGGTTTCTTATCAGTGGCCTGGACAGTAAAACTTCAACTTCAGCTTCCCCCTTCAACTACGAGATTTAACTCTCTATGTATCGGCTGGTACAAGATATATATATACACTTTTGTTCCAGATATCTCAGGATGCTGCTTGGTTCACAGTTATTGATTTTGCCAAATGTTATTTTTATAATATGTTGATGACTTACTGATTTGTGCCCCTCCAGGAAACAGTGTCGCACTGCAACAAAATTACTCATGTTGTTTCTGTACCAAGCTGGTTGTAAAGTGTCAAAGGATAAACTGCAATTCTGTGAATCTTCAGTTATCTTTTTGGGACATTGCATTACACCGGGGGCGCGACATCTGACCAGCGATCGCAAAGAAGCTGTACAGAATTTTCCTATTCCTGTTAATGTTGCCGCTCTTAGGACATTTCTTGGACTGGTTTCCTACTGCAGGCTGCATCCTCTCTATGACTGTATCACCATTGTGCCTTTTAAACTAACTCCTGAAGGTATAGACTGTTTTTATTCCCTCAAAAACAGGATTGTGGCAGCTCCAGCGCTAGGAACCCCCAACTATGAACTACCATTCACCCTGTATCTCCATGAACAGCAGGGACACGCAGCAGGGGTATTGACTCAGTTACATGGTGACAATCAAAGGCCAGTAGCCTATTTCAGTGGAAGACTAGATGCAGTGGCTAGGGGTGCCCCGTCCTGTGTATGGGCGGTACATGCTGTAGGACTATTGCTCCACAAATCGTCAGACATCGTTCTTGATCATCCATTGACAGTGCTTACACCTCATGATGTATACACCATACTGAACCAGGTGCAACCGGCACACCTCTCAGCTGCACGTCATCTTCGATTGCAATGTGCACTTTTAATGCCTCCAAATGTTTCTTTGCAGAGATGTACCACACTTAATCCTGCACAATTGTTATCTCTCTCGGATCTAAAGGAGGGGTCAGGTACGGTATTGTACAAAGAAGATCCAAGAGAGGAGATTCCTCATGATTGTGTTCAGCTTATGGCACAGGAAACAGCAGGCCTACCCACAGTGTTTGAAACTGAAAGACTTAATGCTGATTTTGAATTTTTTTGTAGATGGATCTCGCCACCAAGATGACTCAGGTACCTTCCACACTGGGTATGCCATCGTCTCCCTGAATGCAGTAATCAAAGCAGAACCAATGCTCCCACATCAGTCAGCCCAGGAGGCTGAACTTAAGGCTCTGCCCGAGGCCTGTAAGATAGCTGAAGGTAGAATTGTTAACATCTACACAGATTCTAGATACGCATTCGGTATAGCTCATGATTTTGGTCCAATTTGGAAATCTAGAGGATTCCTGACGGCAGCAGGACATCCCATTAAAAATGCTGACCAGTCCAGCAGTTAATTGATGCATTACAATTACCAAAAGAAGTAGCTGTCATAAAAGTTAAAGCACATACCAGATGCACTGATCAGGTGAGTAAAGGAAACGCAATGGCCGATGCAGCAGCAAAAACAGCAGCCAGTAGACCACTCCAAGGGGTAACGATGCACCAGGTAAGCGCTCCCAAAAATCCCTTTGTGTCGGAGGATGCCTTATCCCAGATGCAGGCTCAGGTGCGCCAGGAGGAAGTAGAAAAGTGGGAAAAAGAAGGTGCATGTCTGAATGAAGCAAATGGGGTATGGGGAAGAGGGATGCGTCGATGCCTTCCAAGGGCGTTGTACCCTGCGGTTGCCAGATGTTACATGGGCCAACCCACCAGTCCAAACCTGCTGTAATGAGCGTCATGCAGAAGCATTGGGTGGCACCAGGCTTTTCCACCTGTATAGAAGGTTTGATCCAGGGATGCATGGTATGTGCTACACATAATCAGGGAAGGGTAGTCAAGACACCACCCAAACACACCCCTCGGCCCCTCTATCCTTTCCAGAGACTGCAGATTGATTATATTCAGCTAGCAAAATCAGGGTCATGGGAGTACGTGTTGGTGTGTTTTGATTTATTCTCAGGTTGGCCGGAGGCTTTCCCGATTGCCAAGGCTACGGCTGCGGCAACCGCAAAGAAGCTGCTTGCGGAGGTGGTGTGCAGGTATGGAGTACCAGAGGTGATCGAAAGTGACAGAGGTACACATTTCACAGGTGAAATAATGAATGAAGTCTTGACAGCTCTGGGAATTCAACAAGCTTTCCACACCCCATACACCACAAAGCAGTGGGAAAGTAGAAAGACTAAATGGGACATTGAAGTTAAAAATCCAAAAGGCCATGGCTGAAACAGGGAAATCTTGGCCTGAATGTTTACCATTAGCCCTATACTCAGTAAGGTACACTCCAAATAGAAAAACTGGACTTTCTCCGTATGAAGTACTATTTGGCAAAGTGCCTAGCTTAGGATGTTTCTTTCCCCAAGCACTGGAAATGAGTAACCATGTATTAAGCTCATATGTAAGGGATTTGCATAAAAGACTCAAGAAAGTACATGATAATGTCTTCAGTTCTCTTCCAGATCCGAACCAGGATCCTGGGAGTCACAGCCTGCAGCCCAGAGACTGGGTAGTCATTAAAAGACACGTGAGAAAGAGTCTGGATCCGAGATTTGATGGACCTTTTCAAGTTCTACTGACAACAAGTACCACAGTCAAGCTACAAGGCAAGGAAACTTGGATCCACGCATCGCATTGTAAGAAGATCCTTGGAGAGCCTCCAGAAGAGGAATGATGCTACTAATGACATTTGCTTGCATCCTTGCAGTAACGGATGCTTGGAACAGACTTAGCCGTGTAGATGGTGATGATAACAGGTTCATTAGACACCACTTAACTTTAGTGGATGGACTGAAAGAACAAAACCAAACTGTTGCAAACTGTTGGATTTGTACACATGCGCGGTGACATCCACCAGTCTACCATTTCTTGCAGTCCAGTCTCGTGGGAAGAAATTAACTCTTGGGGATACTGTTCCCCACTAGGACAAAAGCCCGGATGGTGCATGATGAGTAATATTTCAAAGTTTATAGATTTGGCACACCGATTAGTATTACAGCATTCAGCTATATGGAACCTTCCACCATCAATGTATTGGGTATGTGGGGACAAGGCATTTAAGTGGCTTCCAGTAGGAGTCACCGGGAAATGCACCCTAGCTAGATTGACACCAGCCACCTATCTCATCACTCCAGATAGATTAAATCCATTGTCTATTCCAAAACATACACTACATAAACGATCTGCAGACAATAGACCTCGCCCAAATGGGAGACCACACATAGTGGAGATGGGGATAGCAAATAAATTTTTCAGTGCATTATTCATCTACCCTATGATAACTCAGACATGGGATAAGTTGGTAGAATCCACAGACTACCTAGATGATCAAATATGGGATATTTTAGATATCATGAATGGGTCCCTTGCAGTACAGAACCAGTTAATTATTGTTACTAACCAACATACCCTCGTGTTAGATTACCTGACTGCAGCTCAAGGAGGGATGTGCCAGATTATTGGACCTGCATGTTGTCATTATATTGATAATTCTAGTGTTTTAACCCTTAAACATAAGCTAGAGGATGTCATAAAGTTAAGGAAACTATATGATGAGGCAAATCTGAAGAATCAAGATTCATGGTGGGCAAATACTTTCTCCTTTCTTAACCCCACAAATTGGTTCAAAGGTATAGGGGGATGGCTGACTGGGATAATACAAGCTGGCCTACAGGTTTTATTGATATGTCTTGCCATCTATTTAGTGTTTAAAATTTGTTTGATGTGTATTAAACGATGTACTAGGACACAGAGGAGGTATGAAGATGTGTATTGATCAAATGAAGGAACAAAAGGAGGGAAATGTGATCGCTGAACCAGCATTTTTTCTTAGAGCTAGCATTTTTCTAAAGTTCAGAGGCTTTGTTTTCTTTTTAACCGACAGGTTGACGTGTACCAGGAGACAAGATAAGATGTACCTCATTTTAGTCAATACAATACACACCCCCCTGCCTGAGAAGAGACGCTCTGTGCCAGGAGCTAAACAGGGCCAAAAGCCAAGAATGGAGTTTTTAAAGTGAAACTAGCATTTTATGTTTATGTTGTATTAACTGCCATATATGGTAATTCTGCTTCCTGCTTCAGGGATGTATATAAATCCCTTTGTTAGCAATAAACCGCAGAGCTTATTGACGCATCCTTTGGTCTGTGTCTTATTCTCTCTGGTACCACATTCCGAGGAGGAAAGGGTTAACGAGATAACAGCGACGACATTAGTTTCCACTCAGTTCTATAATCTGCACAATTTGGCAAATTCAAATTTTGCCAGATCTGTTCATCTCTAGTAATGATTTTTGTACTTTATACTTACCATGTATTCCTATCATGTGCTCCAAAATTAACACTCTTTCAGCTAAAATTTTCAGAGCTTCTCTAAGCTGCTGGACAGCTTCTCCCTATAAGAGAAATGCCTTTTGTTACTCTGGTATAAATAGAGAGAAAAATCAACCCAAACAATGAGTTCCATAGAGTCATGTTCTTAATGGGGCTGCCTGGTGAGTAAACATAACCTTCAAAATACTCAGAATGAGTTAAAAAAAATGAAAGTTTAATTTTAAAGCACCACTCCAGCATTTTATTTTCCATTTTACTGAAGGAGTTGTGTCACTAATCTGAGTTCCTTGCCCCTAGTCTTATACTTTCCAGCTGCCATCTTCCTCTGTTACCAGCACCGCTCCGATCGTCACATGCAGATCACTTCAGTGTTTGCTGGGTGAGCTGGAAGTCTCTTCTGAATGTAAGTCTATGAAAGCCAGAATGAGGCAAACATAGCCTTACACTGAGAGCTGGTGACCGTTACTCTGATTCAGTCAGGTAGAGTTGCGTTCACAGATGGCAGATTGGGACCGAAACAGCGCTGGACAGCTGAAGACGGCGTGTTGATATAATACTAGGTCAGGAACTTAGGTACTGCCACACTAAACAATCCGTAGCGATCTCGTTAGCGTTGCATACTATGAGATCGCTAGCGGATGTTTCTATACGCTAATGCGCCAATTTAGCGATAGTACGACGCTATCGCCGTTAGCGATCTCTTAACGCTTTAGCGTACAAAGTACGCTAATCGCTAAAAAGTGCACAGCGATTAGATACTTACCAGCGGAGCGCGACGATGAATAGGGTCCGAACGATTCAGCGACGAGCGAGATCACGCAGAACTGTCGTGAACTGCCGCACTGAACATACGCTACGGATCGCTAAATAGTGCGTTTTAGCGATCGTTAGCGATATGTTTGTGTGGCTACCTTAGATTAGTGGCCGGAGTGGTGCTTTAACCTCACCATTTCCCTGCTACTCACATTATGATGCTGCCTGACACAGAGAACTGAAAGGAATAGAAGGACATCAGGCAACATTGTAAAGGGAGTGGTGAGGCACTGCTAAGATGAATATTGGATTTTTTTAACCTATTTCTGAGCATTTTGAAAACAAAATGTATTTATCAGCCAAGCCCCTTTAATTAAAGCTTTTATCACATTTGTGCAACATAAATTTATTGAGAGTTCTAGGATTTTTTACATCAATAGTAACATGCTTCTTGCTGCCACAAATGTTATCAACCCCAATTAAAACAATCAAAATTAAAGAGGTATTCCTGGCACATGGATTATTAAAACATTTCAAAGCCTATCAGAATTTTAAAAAGTTATAATTTGCTTGTTATTAAAATTCTGCATTGATCTTGAGTAGAGATGAGCGAATGTTTCAATGTTTGTTTCGGCTCACGATCGCCGAATTTGCAATATTATATCATTGATTAAATCACCGAATATAGCCAAACATACACAGCACAAAAGCCGGTGTTTCCCACACCGTGTGACAGCATGGGAAACACCGGTGTAGCGCTTCTGATTGACAGTGAAATCATCCTTGCTGGTCAGAGAGCTGCGGTTCCCACGCTGTCAGAAGACAGCATGAGCACTCAGCTGTGATCAGAGGTATAAAGTTTACCTACAGTCACTGGTTTCAGCTGATGGGACTACAGCTCCCATCAGCTGACACCTGCTGCCGATAATAACAGTGAGAGCAAGAGCGGCGGATGGAAGTATTTATCAGCTGCTCCTGCGCTGTAAATAAATAATTTTAAAAAATGCCTTGGGTTCCCCTGTATTTTTGATAACCAGCCAGGCAAAACTCACAGCTGGGGGCTGCAACCCTCAGTTGTCAGCTTCAGCAAGGTTGGTTATCAAAAATAGAGGGGTCCCCACAGCATATTTTTATTTATTTAAATAAATCATTTAAAAAATGGCTTGAGGTTCCCCATTTTTGACAACCAGCCTTACTAAAGCAGACAGTTGGGGCTGGTATTCTCAAGCTGGTAATGGGCAATGCATATAGGCCCCCCAGCCTAAAAATAGCAGCCCGCAACTGACCAGAAAAGGCATATCTATTAGATGCGCCAATTCTGGCACTTTGACTGGCTCGTCCCACTTACCCTGTAGTGGTGGCAATTGGGGTTCATGTTTGTGTGGCTGATGTCACCTTTGAATTGTCAGGTGACATCAAGCCCACGGATTACTAATGGAGAGGTGTCTATAAGACAAATCCTATAGTTACATAGTAAATAAAGACACAGCCAGAATAAAATCCTTGATTAGAAATAAGACTAAACACAGTTTTCAATTTTATTTAAAAATAATAAACACAGTTATACTCATCTAACGCCTAATTCCACGGCCAATGAACTCATTTAATCTATGTGACGTCGACGCTCGCGTGGTGTGAAATTTTTCCCACGGCGCTCACATTGACGTCAGAAAGGTGAGTTCATTGGCCGTGAACTCGCAGGATCTGTCAGATGGCACTGCGAGCAGGAGAACTTTCTCACGCTCACGGTACCCTCAGATTGGGAATAGCAGTTCACAGGCAGACACTGAGCACACAGGTGGAACAAATGGATTAAAAGCATCTCTGTGGAAAGATGAGGAATATTGTTATTTGCTTTTTTAGCTCTTTTGCAGATGACGAAGGCATCGGGGAAATAGACGAGGTCATAAGTATGGTTTAATTAAGATTATTAAAGGAGTCTTTGTCTTTCTTTCAATTAAAGGACTTTTTCTGGGTGTCTGTGTTTTCTTAGAATGTGACTATGGGGTTAGTAATGGGGGTGTCTTATCGACGCCTCTTCATTACTAACCTCAGAGCTTGATGTCACCTGACAATACAAAGATGACATCAACCCCCCAACTATCACCCCACTTGCCACCACTACAGGGAAAGTGGGAAGAGCGAGGCTAAGTGCCAGAATTGGTGCAAACTTAGAGTTGCGCTTTTTCTGGGGCAGCTGAGAGCTAATGTTTTTAGCTTTGGGAAGCCAGTATCCATGGACCCTTCCTAGGCTATTAATATCAGCCCACAGCTGTCTGTATAGCCTTTGCTGGTTGTTAATTATAGGGGACCATACGTCATTTTTTTAGGGTCCCCCATTTTAATAGCCAGTAAAGGCTAAGTATACAGCTGTGAGCTGATATTAATAGCCTGGGAAACTCCATGGGTATTGCCCCCTTCCCAGGCCATAACATCAGTCCCCAGCCATTGGCTTTCCCTCTGCTAGGTATGAAAATTACGAGGAAGCCCATGCCATTTTTTTAAGAAAAATAATCTTTTATTAATTAATACATGTACAGTAAGCTGCCCCCACACTGTACTAATTGTATTTGTCACTGACATCTATATATCTATTTATTATTTGTGTATTTACTGTATGTAATCCATCTCTTTTAACCTGTCGGCTCCTGCAGTGATTTTACTCTACGCAACTGCTGAATTGCCGGCTTTTCTTCTATCTATCTATAATATATATATACATACATATATATGTGTGTGATTCACTGACATCTAAATATATATGTATTCTATGTGTATATATACATATATACAGTTAGGTCCATAAATATTTGGACAGAGACAACATTTATCTAATTTTGGTTCTAGACATTACCACAATGAATTTGAAACAAAACAAATCAGATGCAGTTGAAGTTCAGACTTTCAGCTTTCATTTGAGGGTATCCACATTAAAATTGGATGAACGGTTTAGGAGTTTCAGCTCCTTAACATGTGCCACCCTGTTTTTAAAGGGACCAAAAGTAATTGGACAATTGACTCCAAGGCTATTTCATGGACAGGTGTGGGCAATCCCTTCATTATATCATTCTCAATTAAGCAGATAAAAGGGCTGGTGTTGATTTGAGGTGTGGTGTTTGCATTTGGAAGGTTTAGCTGTGAAGGAAACATGCGGTCAAAGGAGCTCTCCATGCAGGTGAAACAAGCTATCCTTAAGCTGCAAAAAACAGAAAAAACCCATCCGAGAAATTGCTACAACTTTAGGAGTGGCAAAATCTACAGTTTGGTACATTCTGAGAAAGAAAGAAAGCACTGGTGAACTCATCAATGCAAAAAGACCTGGGCGCCCACGGAAGACAACAGTGGTGGATGATCGCAGAATACTCTCCATGGTGAAGAGAAACCCCTTCACAACAGCCAACCAAGTGAACAACACTCTCTAGGAGGTAGGCGTATCAATATCCAAATCTACCATAAAGAGAAGACTGCATGAAATTAAATACAGAGGGTTCACTGCACGGTGCAAGCCACTCATAAGCATCAAGAATAAAAAGGCTAGGCTGGACTTTGCTAAAAAACATCTAAAAAAGCCAGCACAGTTCTGGAAGAACATTCTTTGGACAGATGAAACCAAGATCAACCTCTACTAGAATGATGGAAAGAGAAAAGTATGGCGAAGGCGTGGTACAGTCATGATCCAAAGCATTTCCACATCATCTGTAAAACATGGCGGAAGCAGTGTGATGGCTTGGGCATGCATGGCTGCCAGTGGCACTGGGTCACTAGTGTTTATTGATGATGTGACACAGTACAGAAACAGCCGAATGAATTCTGAGGTATTCAGAGCCATACTGTGTGCTCAGATCCAGCCAAATGCAGCTAAACTGATTGGTCGTCGTTTCATACTACAGATGGACAATGACCCAAAACATAAAGCCAAAGCAACCCAGGAGTTTATTAAAGCAAAGAAGTGGAATATTCTTGAATGGCCAAGTCAGTCACCTGATCTCAACCCAATTGAACATGCATTTCACTTGTTAAAGACTAAACTTCAGATAGAAAGGCCCACAAACAAACAACAACTGAAAACCACCGCGGTGAAGGCCTGTCAGCATCAAAAAGAAGGAAACACAGTGTCTGGTGATGTCCATGAGTTCAAGACTTCAGGCAGTCATTGCTAACAAAGGGTTTTCAACCAAGTACTAGAAATGAACATTTTATTTACAATTATTTAATCTGTCCAATTACTTTTGGTCCCTTTAAAAACAGGGTGGCACATGTTAAGGAGCTGAAACTCCTAAACCCTTCATCCAATTTTAATGTGGATACCCTCAAATGAAAGCTGAAAGTCTGAACTTCAACTGCATCTGAATTGTTTTGTTTACAATTCATTGTGGTAATGTCTAGAACCAAAATTAGATAAATGTTGTCTCTGTCCAAATATATATGGACCTAACTGTGTATATATATATATATTATATATATATATATATATATATCCTATCTATTCTATTCTAACCTAACCTGTCATACTCTTACTGAACGCGGCACATGAATTGACGACTTCTATTCAGTCTTTTACCGAACGTTACTGGCTATTTCCAATTTTAAGAAAAATGCTTGTGTTATCAATCACGAATCCGAATGTACCATATTTGTGCCGAATTTATATTTGGTGATCGTTTTCAGAAAATATTCGCTCATCTCTATTCTTGAGCTGTCACATGTGGTGTTGTCAAGGGGGATGTTTCTGGGGTTTGCGGAGCGCAAGATTTTATTATATTATAATACATGAGCACATAATGAGCCTTGCTCCTCTGCAGTAAACTGATCCTGTGTGGT
Organism: Oophaga sylvatica; assembly: GCA_033576555.1. NCBI lineage: Eukaryota > Metazoa > Chordata > Amphibia > Anura > Dendrobatidae > Oophaga > Oophaga sylvatica. The sequence continues at coordinate 570,115,360 of JARQOD010000002.1, forward strand.
GCCAGTGTAACATTACTGACTGCAGAAGAGTTTCAGGACAGTGCATATAAGATGAAGTAACTGCCTCTGCAGTGATATAGCCATCTTCATACTGTATAGGATTTTGTTGGGATGGTGCTTTGTAGATGGAGTGGGTGGACAAGAGAGTGTGATCTGTGGGACACATACAGCTCTGCATCTTGGGGAATGTAGCCTATAGGCTCAGAGAGATGTAGCAGGAATATCAGGATGTAATCAATACCAAACCACAATGATGGCTGTCAGGGAGTGAAGTGAAGCTAAAAACAAAAATAAAAGGTAACATGGGTTTGGGGGTTCATTACAGGGGCAGCTATACAAATCGACCGCCATGTTCACCTTCTACCGCCATTTCTCCTTTCGGTCTGCAGCAGTTTGTCACCTGCCGGATCGCTACTGTGTTTGCTGGCCAAGCTGTAAGTCACAACTCATTGTAAGTCTATGAGAGCCTCGTGCTGGCTCTCATATACTTCCATTGAAATTGTGACAGTTACATCAGACTTTAGGCTGATAAAAGGTGAAGACGGTGGGCGGTAAGTATAATACTAGTATCAGAGACCTTAGATTAGCAGCACCACTCCAGCACTAAAAAAAAACAAAACGCTGGAGTGGTTCTTTTGTAAATTTGGCCCATCTTTTGGACTTTTCCAGATCCAGAAAATGTAATCTATGTAAGCTATCATTGGTGCACAGCAAGTGATAAATTTGCCCCTTTATCTACAGTATCAATAGAGCACAGGTAGATTGAAAGCTAGATGGTACAATGTAATTCTGGTATACAGTATGTAACATTGTAAAATAAAATGAAAATTATCGTAAAACCCATAACATAGTTATTAAGGTTGAAGGAAGACTTTAAGTCCATCTAGTTCAACCCATATCCTATCCTAACCTGCCCTAACATGTTGATCCAGAGGAAGGCAAAAAAAACCCATTAACATTAAACACAATCTGACAAACAGCCAAATTGGGTTTATCCATAATTAAAAAAAGATTTTCTGGCCAGCATCCTAAAAACTTGGCTAAAGTTTTTGTCCCAAGGTAGGTTGTGCATTGTTTACATTCAATCTACTAAAGTCTCTTTTGGCAAATACTTAACATGTAATAACCCCTATGATTAATACTGGGTACTTTCAATTATCTTTTAATAATGTTAAGTTTTCAGTTCAAAAGTGTAACCTTTTACTCAAAATGTCGTAAGATGCATAGAGTAATAAAATTTGGTATATTATGTTTTTATTTTTAAATTATGTCTTTAAAAGACAAAAGATTCACATGGTATTTCAAGGAGGAGGTGCATACTGTAGAAGCGTGTGCATGTAGCCTGAAAAGAAAATTAATGCATGATGTATCATGACACTATATGCTCGAATCACTCTGACACAAATTTTGGGGCACTTTATATTGGTATTGTGTGGTACTAATTTTCTTGTAACTGACATTATAAATGATTTTAATTTAAATGATCTTTCCTTTAAGATGATTTGTACCAAGTGTGGAAGTTTTCAATAGGAAATGGAAAACCTTCCTCATCGCTAGGAGTTTGACTACTGGGACCTACACCGTTTCTGAAAATGGTAATCTGCGGAGTCTCCTCTGAATAGAGAGGTCGCTCCTTGGATTCTCTTTGAGACTGTTGAAAAAGGATAGGTTGGAACTTCCATACTTGATACAAGTACTCTTAAATAATTATAGTTATTGTTGTTATGTTTTTAAAAAACTATGGTTTGGAAGATTTCCTCTTCTACATTTTTCTTAACTACTTTTTCATGATCCACCTCTAGTCTCAGTAATGTGTCCCAATCCCCTAATGCTTCAAATTAAGGGCTATATTTTTAGTCCAAGTGCAATCCAACAAAACATTGGATTGCACTCCACCAATGTAATTCTATGAAGCACATGTCCAATTTTTTCCTCCGACTGATTTTTTCCAAAGGAAAAATCGCAGCATGCTCAATGTGCATCCAATATTTGGATCGCACTTCACCATGCAAGTCAATGAATCCGTGGAAAGAAATTGGACCACACTCGGATGACATCTGAGTGCGGTCCCATTTTCATGGACTGACAGAATGGAGAAGATGGGGATTTTTTTTCCCATTTTCTCCTCATCCAAGAAAATCGAATCATCCTTTGATCACAGTCTGAGTGTGATTAGCATAAGTGAACCAAGGTTATCGGTTGAGTATAAATACAGTTGCGGGATCCTTGCCCAAGTAAAACATTTGGCAAGCACACTGAGAATTTGACATTTCTTTCACAAACATGCAGCACTTATAACCATCCTCTTACTCAATGTTCAACATATTCTTATTTTTTTTTGCAAACTAACTATACTGAAATACACAAAAATTGTATCCTACGTCATCTCCTTTATGTCCATCTTCTCCTTTCAATCCAGGCTCTCCCTAGTAATAGAAATAGTAATAATGTAAATAATTGTCAGTAACATTTCTGATCAGCAAAATCTGCAATTTAATCAGTTACTGAAAAACATACTGATCTATGCTAAATATTTTTATTAATAAAAGTCCAATATTTTACAAAATAGATTTAATTTTAGTTCAGTATGTGGCTATAATGGGGCCCTTTATGTTCTTCTGTCAAATATGAAACAGGTTCAGGTCCAAATGCTAAAACCTATACAATTTTAGGATGTAGACTTCATAGTCATATTATAATGTCTCATGCATGCGTGGTTCCCCGATTTATACTGAGCAAGCGCCCACTCAACACTGCGCAAGCGCAGTTCCAAGCGCCACACTGCGCAAGCGCGGGATTCCAGTGATATCAGTGCAACTAGGGAAATCAATCAAATTGAGTGGGCGGAGACACCTGTGACTGAACAGAAAATGAAGCACACCCCTATGACTAAGTATATAAAGTCCTTTTGGGACATGATTAGTGAAAAAAACATGTCAGTGATGAACATTGCATCACTATTAACACACTAGGGACAGTTTAGATGCTTGAAATGATGTGACAGATTCCCTTTAAGGCTACTTCATCACATATGTGTCTATTTTACATCCCTGCAAAAATGGACTATTTCCCTCAATTGCTATCTGTATTTATCTCTGTGTTGCATCCATTTTTTTATGTTTTTAAAACTGAAGGAGGTATAAATTGTCTGACCTTTTGTTTATCCATTCATTCTTAACAATGAAACAGTGTAAAACAGATGAAACATGGATGTAACACTGAAGTACAAAGGATGAGTTTCGTGTTTCATCCCTTTTATACAGATCAAAATAAACTTTAGTTGCCGAGTCTCATCTGCAATATGGATGACAGTAGGACGTGCTCTGAGTCTCACGGACCAAACACACGGAATGCTTCTTAAAAGGATGTGTGTATGGATCAATAGCCCTTATGCTGTCTGAGAAAAAAACGGACAGTACATAGACGTGTCACTCAGATATGCTAATGTAGCTTCAGACTGACAATACATATTTACCAAGCTTAATTAACCAAAATTCTGATATAAAAAATATCTTATACCATATTTATGATGTGTTGTAAACACTTATTTTGACTTGACTGACTAAGGGGCTTGGTCTTACTGAAAACGGAGCATGACAGCGAGATCTAAAATTACAATGTAACAATGCTCAAAAAAGCGCTAAACTTTTGGTACACGTTTCTTGTGGCACAAAGAAAGTACTCTGATAGATTGTGTAAATTTGGGCGAGCCAATCTTAAAATTAGAAATATTTATCAAACAACATGAATGACTATGATACATTTGTTGGATTTTAAAATTGTCCAGTCTAAGTTTGCACGGAGTAAGATTAGACTGCATAAATATTTCCTTGTGTCTTTTGTCCACATATGTCCTTAATAAATCAAGACAAAGGCCACATTCACACATTCAGTATTTGGAAAGTATTTTATAACAGTATTTGTAAGCCAAAATCAGGAGTGGGTGATAAATACAGAAGTAGTGACGTCTTTCTATTATACTTGTCCTCTGATTGTTCCACTCCTGATTGGAGAAGGGCAAATGTTTTCTCTATCTTCAAAATCGGAAAGAAGATGGAGCCAGTAAATTACAGGCCAGTGGGCCTTACTGTACTGCCACACTAAACAATCCCGCTAGCGATCACGATAACGACGCATACTAATGCGATCGCTAGGGGATTGTTTCTATATCGCTAGTAGCAGCCTATTTTAGCGATGTCGTTAAGGACGCTATCACGGTTAGCGATCTCCTTAACGACTTTAGCGGTACAAAAGTACCGCTAAATCGCTAACAAAAGGTGCTACACTCAGCGATATATACTTACCAGCGGGGCGCCGACGATAAAAATAGGGTCCGGAACGATGAGAACGACGAGCGAGATCACAGCAGGATCTCAGCAGGGGCCACGTCGCTGGTAGATGCCACACACAACAACATCGCTAACGGGATCGCTAAATAGTGACGTTTTTTAGCGATCCCGTTAGCGATGTTGTTTAGTGTGGCATACCCTTTACTTCTATTGCAGTAAAGATCTTTGAACAAATTATTAAACAGCATGTATGTAAGTACTTGGATAAGAATACATTAATTAACCAGAGCTAGCATGAGTTTGTAGCCAACAAGTCATGCCAGACTAATATAATTTCTTTCTGTGATGGAATCACTGACTGGGTGTCATGGGTGTATCGCCACGAAGATCGTCGCGATTGCACATTCTGACTTCTCGCAGCTGAGTTGCTGTTACTTTGTGTTTGGCAGTGAGGGAGTTAATTTTACCTAGCTCTGTGCTAAGACTAGGTCCAACCTCGCCCGGCTGCTGTTGTTTATGCACTAATTAGCTTCCTTTATATACCTGCCAGTCTGCTTGTGAGATGCCGGTGAAAGCATTCATGCAGACCAGCAGATTGGATCGGTTCTGAGAAGACTTAAGCTAAGAGCTCCTTTGTGGTTTTCCCTCCTTGCTTATAGTTTATCTCCTAGACCTTTTGTGTTCCCTCTGTGTTTGAGTGTTGTATGTAAGACAGTATTTACTTTATCCCTTGTCTTTCTCGTTTGTCTTTACTGTCTGTTAACCGTTACCTGCTCATTCCCTGTGGTGGTAATCAGGGTCCTTCTAAGGACTAGATTACAGTGGTCAGGGATTTATAGGAGACAGGGTTTACGCTGGCGGCCTGGACCTCTGTACCTTTAACAGTACCTCCAGGTAGAGGGACTAGTCAGGACCCTAGTTTAGGGTCAGCATAGACCCCGGTCCACCTCTAGCCGGAGACAGCGTGAAACGAATTCAGTATTGACCCACTGGATATTATGTCAGGTAATTCTATGTTATCAAATACTATATGTACATGTTAATATTACCTATGTATACGTTATATAGAATGTTGTCCCACTTGATATAGATTACTGACATTATATTTATATATACCTGCTATACAGCGTGACATTTTCACCGGCCATACTAAAGATTCTCCCCAGCTATCATGGATCCAGTAGCCCAGCTTTCCCTGCAGTTGCAGAGTTTGTCCATGGAGCTGACGGACATTAAGTCCAAGGTTTTGTCCCCCCCGGAGCAAACCAGATCTGAACCTAAGGTTGCTCTCCCGGACAGGTTCACTGGTGGGCAGGACAAATTTTTTACCTTCCGGGAGGCATGTAAATTGTACTTTCGGCTGCGGCCTCGGTCATCGGGGAGTGAAGAGCAGAGGGTGGGAATTGTCATCTCGCTCTTACAAGGGGACCCTCAATCCTGGGCGTTCTCTCTTCCTCCGGACTCCCGGCTCTCCAGTCAGTAGATCGATTTTTTACAGCCCTGGGTCTGGTATATGATGACCCGGATCGGGTCTCCCTTGCTGAAATGAAGTTACGTAGGATACAGCAGGGAGATCGTCCGGCGGAGGAATTTTCTTCTGAGTTCCGTAGATGGGCCACAGATTCTCAGTGGAATGACCCATCTCTTAGGAGCCAGTTTTGTCAAGGGTTATCTGAAAAATTAAAAGATGTTTTGGCTCTGTATGATTCTCCTCCGTCACTGGAGGCTGCTATGGCCCTTGCTATTCGCATTGATAGACGGCTTCGGGAGAGGTGCGAGGTAACTCCGCCCCCTGTGATGACTCCACCTTCTACTAAAGTCCCTTATATTGAGGTTCCCCTGGTCTGTTCTGAGGAACCTATGCAGTTGGGAGGGACATCATTTCGAGGGAGGGGATCGGCGGTGAGCCGCAAGATAAGAAAGTGTTTCTTCTGCGGGAGAGGGGACATTTTGTTGAGGGGTGTCCATCCCGTGCCTCTCTGAGCAAGAAGTCGCCGGAAAACTGTTAATCCCAGGTTGTGTGGTGGACGACAACCTGGGAGTACGTACTTCGTCCCCAGGTCCGTCTCAGTTTCTCGTACCAGCGGAGGTGGTGGTAGGTACGAGAGCTGAGAGGATTTCTGTTCTTCTTGATAGTGGGTCCGGGGCTAATCTGGTGGACGCTCGGTTTGCCCAGGTGCAAGGTATGCAACTGAGTGTATTGGCCAAACCGATCCCTATATTCTCTATCGACGCCAGGCCTCTCGGTCAAGGTAGCTTTGTACAAGCTGTTCATAACATAGACCTTCGAGTAGGGGCAATACATAAAGAACAATTGTCTTGTTATGTGTTGGAGGGTCTTCCTACTCCTATTGTGTTGGGACTTCCTTGGTTGGCTAAACATAACCCAGTAATTAATTGGCAATCCAGAGAGATAAGCCAGTGGGGTGAATTTTGCAAGAGTAACTGCATGAACACGGTCATCAGTGCGGTCGTGCCTAGAACTTTGCCTCCTTTTCTGGAGGACTTTGAAGATGTGTTCTCAGAGGAAGGGTGTCAAGAATTACCTCCTCATCGCGCGTATGACTGTTCAATAAAATTGCTTCCTGATGCTAAGTTACCTAAATCTAGGTTATATAACCTTTCTGGTCCTGAGAGGCAGGCTATGAAGGATTATATTTCGGAAAGTCTGGCCAAGGGGCATATTAGACCTTCATCTTCCCCAGTGGCCGCGGGGTTCTTCTTTGTGAAGAAAAAAGATGGAGGCCTACGCCCTTGCTTGGATTTCCGTGAGCTTAATCGGATTACGGTCCGAGATCCGTATCCGCTCCCACTTATTCCTGATCTCTTCAATCAGATTGTGGGCGCCAAATGGTTCTCTAAGTTGGATCTCAGGGGGGCGTATAATCTGATCAGGATAAAGGAGGGGGATGAGTGGAAGACGGCGTTTAACACTCCGGAGGGACATTATGAGAACCTTGTCATGCCTTTTGGTCTGACTACTGCCCCGGCGGTGTTTTCAACATTTTGTTAATGACATCTTTCGCCACCTTGTGGGGCAGTTTGTGGTCGTTTATTTAGATGACATCTTAATTTACTCGCCAGATCTTGTGTCTCATCAGGAACATGTGAGACAGGTGTTGCAGATCTTGCGAGACAATAAACTGTATGCCAAATGGGAAAAGTGTGTATTCGCCGTACAGGAACTTCAGTTTTTGGGTTTCCTGGTGTCAGCTTCCGGTTTCCGTATGGACCCTGGGAAGGTGAGAGCAGTGCTTGAATGGGATCGGCCAGAGGATCTTAAGGCACTGCAGCGTTTCTTGGGGTTTGCTAACTACTACCGGAAGTTTATTCGTAATTTCTCATCTGTTGTCAAACCTCTCACTGACATGACAAAAAAAGGGACGGATTTTTCTAGGTGGTCTGACAAAGCTTGTCAAGCATTTTCCTCCTTGAAAAAATGTTTTGCTTCAGCACCCATACTCATCCAACCTGATGCATCACAACCGTTCATTGTGGAGGTAGACGCATCTGACGTAGGGGTGGGAGCGGTATTATCCCAAGGTCCGTCCCTGGTAAATGGCATCCATGCGCTTTCTTCTCTAAAAAATTGTCGTCCGCCGAGAGGAATTATGATGTCGGCAATAGGGAACTTTTGGCCATTAAGTTGGCTTTTGAGGAATGGCGTCACTTTTTGGAGGGGGCAGTCCACCCGGTCACCGTCATTACTGATCACAAGAACCTGCTGTATTTAGAATCTGCAAAACGTCTGAATTCCAGACAAGCTAGATGGTCGTTGTTTTTTACCAGGTTTAATTTTGTCGTCACATATCGTCCTGGGTCAAAAAATGTTAAGGCTGATGCCTTGTCTCGTAGTTTCCCGGGGGCCGGGAAGACGGATGACCCGGTTCCTATTCTTCAGGAGGGAGTTGTGGTGTCGGCTGTATGCTCTGAGCTTGAGGAGGAGGTATTGGAGGCTCAGGGGACGCCCCTGTAGGACCTCCAGGGAAACTGTTTGTTCCAGATCAGTTAAGACAGAAAGTTATCGAGGCACATCATAATTCTGCTTTGGCAGGACACCCAGGGAGTAAAGCAACTGTTGATCTCCTTTCACGCCGGTTTTGGTGGCCTACCTTAAATAAAGAGGTAGTAACTTTTGTCGCGTCCTGTGGGTTTGTGCTCGCTCCAAGACCCCACATACCCGTCCGTCTGGGACCCTCTTACCTTTAAAAGTTCCGGAGCGTCCATGGACTCATCTGTCTATGGACTTCATTACGGACCTCCCTCCGTCGTCAGGGAAAACTGTCATACTAGTTGTTGTTGACAGGTTCAGTAAGATGGCACATTTCATTGCTCTTCCTGCTCTTCCTAATGCTAAAACTCTGGCGCAGGTGTTCATTGGGGAGATTGTGAGACTTCACGGGTTGCCTTCCGATGTGGTGTCAGATAGGGGTCTCAGTTTGTGTCCACGTTCTGGAGGGCATTTTGTTCACGTCGGGGGATGCAATTGTCATTTTCCTCGGCTTTTCATCCACAGACCAATGGTCAGACAGAGCGTCTGAATCAGAGCCTAGAGACATATCTTCGGTGTTTTGTCTCAGAGAACCAGGAGGACTGGTCTTCTTTCTTGCCTCTGGCAGAGTTCGCTCTTAACAATAGGCGGAGCGAGTCCACTGGTAAGTCCCCATTTTTTGGGGCATATGGTTTTCACCACCAGTTTTGTACTTTCAATGGGGGGGGGCCCTTCTGGGGTTCCTGAGGAGGAACGATTCTCATCGTCACTTGCTTCAGTCTGGAGAGGAGTGCTGAATAATCTGAGTGCTATGGGGAACCGTTACAAACGTATGGCTGATAGGAGGAGAGTGTCTGGTCCGGACCTTTGTGTGAACGATCTGGTATGGTTGTCTACCAAGAATATAAAACTCAAGGTTCCCTCCTGGAAACTGGGTCCCAGGTTCATCGGTCCGTACAGGATCAGTTCTATAATTAATCCTGTGGCATTTCGTCTGGACCTCCCTTCTACGTTTAAAATCCACAATGTGTTCCACAAATCGTTGCTTAAGAGGTACGTGGCGCCAGTTATACCGTCACCTCTACCTCCTTCTCCAGTGGTGGTCAATGGTAACTTAGAATTTCAAGTGTCGAAGATCATTGACTCACGTCTGAATCGCCGGTCCCTTCAGTACTTGGTTCATTGGAAGGGGTATGGTCCTGAGGAGAGGACGTGGGTCCCTGCGTCTGATATTAACGCAGATCGATTGATACGGACCTTCCACACAACTTACCCGGGCAGACCTGGCCCTGAGGGTCCGGAGGCCCCTCGTAGAAGGGGGGGTACTGTCATGGGTGTATCGCCACGAAGATCGTCGCGATTGCACATTCTGACTTCTCGCAGCTGAGTTGCTGTTACTTTGTGTTTGGCAGTGAGGGAGTTAGTTTTACCTAGCTCTGTGCTAAGACTAGGTCCAGCCTCGCCCGGCTGCTGTTGTTTATGCACTAATTAGCTTCCTTTATATACCTGCCAGTCTGCTTGTGAGATGCCGGTGAAAGCATTCATGCAGACCAGCAGATTGGATCGGTTCTGAGAAGACTTAAGCTAAGAGCTCCTTTGTGGTTTTCCCTCCTTGCTTATAGTTTATCTCCTAGACCTTTTGTGTTCCCTCTGTGTTTGAGTGTTGTATGTAAGACAGTATTTACTTTATCCCTTGTCTTTCTCGTTTGTCTTTACTGTCTGTTAACCGTTACCTGCTCATTCCCTGTGGTAGTAATCAGGGTCCTTCTAAGGACTAGATTACAGTGGTCAGGGATTTATAGGAGACAGGGTTTACGCTGGCGGCCTGGACCTCTGTACCTTTAACAGTACCTCCAGGTAGAGGGACTAGTCAGGACCCTAGTTTAGGGTCAGCATAGACCCCGGTCCACCTCTAGCCGGAGACAGCGTGAAACGGATTCAGTATTGACCCACTGGATATTATGTCAGGTAATTCTATGTTATCAAATACTATATGTACATGTTAATATTACCTATGTATACGTTATATAGAATGTTGTCCTACTTGATATAGATTACTGACATTATATTTATATATACCTGCTATACAGCGTAACACTGGGTGGATCAGGGAAATGTTGTAGATATAGTATATCTTGACTTCAGAAAAGCATTTGATACAGCATCACATACTTTCCTTATCGAAAAAATTACCAATTATGGAATTGACAAGGCTGCAGTTAGGTGGATTCATAACTTCCTCAGTGATCGTACTAAAAGAGTGGTGAGAAATGGTTGCACATCCCATTGGAAGAGTGTTTCAAGTGGGGTACAACAAGGCTCTGTCCTGGCCTCAGTATTCTTCAACATTTTTATAAATGATCTAGATAAGGGAACTGAAAGTAAACTAATCAAATTTGCAAACAATGCAAGGCTAGGAAGGATAGCTAAAGGTACTGTCACACTAAGCGAGATCGCTAGCTAGCGAGATTTTATGACGCAGCAGCGACATCATTAGCGATGTCGCTGTGTGACATGTAGCGGCGATGTGGCCTCTGCTGTGATGTCGTTGATCGCTTATGAACGTTCTGAGCCATTTTTTGGTCGTTGGTGTCCCGCTGGTGAGCCTGAATCGCTGAGTGTGACACCCTTTATGAACGACTTTACCATCGGCGCAGGCGGGACTAGGTTTTCCCAAACGACCGCAGAGGTCGTTATACAGATCACTGATCTCTGATGAGATCTTTGTGTTTGGAAGCTAACTAGAGACCATATAGCGATCGCACCAACGATCTCGCCAGGTCGTGTCATTGTCGTGATCGCTGGTGCGATCGCTTAGTGTGACAGTGCCTTAACACTAAAGACAGAGAAAGGATTCCAAAGGATCTAGATAAACTTGAACAATGGACAGCAACTAACAGGATAATATTTAACAGGGAGAAATGCAAGATTCAACATCTGGGCAAGATAAATGAAAATTACATCTGCGGACTGGGAGGAATAGAACTAAGCAACAGCACTAGTGAAAAAGACTTGGGTATGCAAATAGATTACAAGAGACTGTGTAGTGTCGGGTGCACCACAATTTAGAGCACTGAATAAACAAAATAAGGTGCTACATCAGGTAGAACAAGGATGAAATATGGCAAGGAAGAAAAGGCTACCTGAATATTAGTGCACACTTACAAAATTCATGATGTAAAAAAGAATGATTTTATTGGACATCTAGCACCAGACAAGATACATCTAAAAACAATTAAAAATACAACAAAAGGAAAAGGTTCCCCAGACCATAGTATCTAACAGTGCATATGTGTAGCCCTGGTACACAATACCAGGAGGATGAGTGGAGAGGTAACAGTTAAGGTCTCTTCATGACATCATGTACACTTCTGACACACCCAGCAGGGGTGTGGAAGGGATGATTTTAGTCAGTCAGTTTCCTGTCCTTGGACAGAGTAGACGTGTCCAGTTTGAGCCTGTCATCAGTTCAGGAAGTGGAGGCTGGTACAGGTGGTCTAATTCACCTTAGCCTAGTCAGAGCTGTGCCCCACTGGAAGAAAGACTGAACTATCTATTAAGAGTCGAGCAAATCGAAGGGCAAAGTGGAAGGAAGATAATTGGAAAAGTGCTTTTGACTTGGAAAAGTCCTGCACATTGCTACCGGTCACTGGGGACCGAAGGATCACTATTAGCTACAAGCATAGTGAAGAGAAAACCAGAGATTTACCGGACCTAGGTCGCGGCAAACAGCCCCATATAGTCAGCACGTAACTGGGGTCAGGGGGAGTGAAGACTTTGAGTCAGTGCACGACAAGATAAGAATTCAGCTCTCTCGCAGGAAGGCTTCACCACAAATCTGACTGGGCAGAACAGCTTTGGAAAGCTGGAATCATAGAGGGGACTGCGCTTCAGGCTGGTCGTACTCATCTTCATTGGACAGTAAAGGAGGCCCCTAACTTGCTTAGCTGTTGCCTCAAAGCTCATCCTCCATCAACCCCATCAGCCTCCCTGGGACCTGCCTTATCATCTTGCAAGTAAAGGTATGGAAAGACGCTGACGGTGTGAGACTGAGTTATTATTGCATGCCTGCACAATCCCTACCTAACTACCGACCTGAGGGAAGAGTCCCACCTGTAGGGGACCCGACATCTAGCTGCCTCACCATCCCCTCAGAGATCTACAGCAGCGCTGGTACAAATTACCAGAGACTACAGGTGGCGTCACGAACTGTATATAAATCTATCCCCTGTAAATATATCCCCAACATACGCCAGACCGCCAGGGCCACAGACCGAGCCACAGCTACCTGTGACAATCCCCATAGACTTCTACGGGCTCGGCTCTGAGTACCCCATTGCCCTGGTAACCCACAATTGTGGTGGCGGGTCGACACAAAACTTTGGCGTCACGAACAGGATACGAAACTTGCAGCATTGCGAGCCCTGTGTGCCTGTGGAGTGTTTTTGTGAAAAAGGACTGTTTGCACTTTTGGCGCCAAAATCGCCATTTTTGTCGCCATATTCGCGCCCTCAGGCGCTGGAGAAGAAGGTGGGCGTACCTGAAAGAGCGCGCAAAGTCTTGGACACGCCCCCGGCTCTGACTCATCGGCAGGTCCTGCAACAGGAAGTGAACGCTCTGACATCAGAGCGCCTGCGACGAAGGTCCTGTTCCCACTGCGGTGCCTGTGAAATAGCAGCGTCTGAAACCGGTAGGCTCCGTTTAACCAAGGGGGCGCTAAGATGTCACAACAACCGGCTGACAGTGCGGCCCCGGCCGGAGGCCCCAATCCCGCACCGTCTGGTATTGTAGCGCCAGATGGGGGCGCAGGCCCTGCACCCAGTCCGGTAGTCCCGATCATGCCACTAACGCTCCCATATATGCCTGGGGCGAAATGGCTTCCCCAGTACAGCGGTGGGCCAGGCACATTAGCAGGCTTCAAGCGGAAGTTATGCAGCATCCTAGAAATGTACTCCATGCCTGAGAGACAAAAAGCTGCTGTGCTAATAGGGCAGCTAACTGGCGCTGCTGAGAGGGAAGTGGAGACTTGGGATACCGTTGATCAGGAGTCGGTACCTGCGATCTTCCTGAAGCTGCATGCCATATTTGAAGACCGCACAGAAACGGATCTCCGGATGGCCTTCTATCACTGTTCACAACAGCCAGGTGACAGCATCCGGGACTATGCTTGCCGACTACAGGGAGCCCTGAGAGCCCTCAAGCAAATTAACAATTTAAATGCTATCGACGAGAATAGAATGCTGAAAGAACAATTTATACAGGGATTGAGATCCCCAGAGGAACGCAGAACTGTAAATTGGTGGTCCTTAGATCATCCGGATGCTACCTTTGATGCCCTAAAGGACATGGCCATAAAAGGGCTACGGCCCTGGGCAAACCTGAGGTGGCCACCCAACATCATCAGGGTGAAGTCACTCTGGAACCGGCAGTAACCCCCTGTTCCCCGTTAGTGGCTGAAGCCAAAGCGCAGGTGACACCTCCTAGTGAATTGGACTGTCTGCGCTCAGAGGTGCGCCAGCTGACTAAAAATCTGGCTGCTGTAATGAGTGCCTTGCAGCTGCGGAGAGAGGAGGAAGGAAAGATCTCGTTAGCCGACTGCCCAGAAGACGTTCCGTGGATGCACCGGAGAAGGAAGAAGACGTCGCCCCCCCGGAGGAGGACAACGCCACCCCCAGGAGCAACCTCTGATCAACACCCTTCTCGTCGAGAGATCATCTGTTATCGCTGCAACCGGAAAGGTCATCTGTCTACACAGTGTCCTTTAAACGGGCAGAACCTGGGTCCAAGGGCCAACACCCAGGAGAATACCCGTCAGGCCCCTAGACTGGAACCGCAGGTATGTGGGCGGGCGACCCTACCTGTCTATTATTCTAGATGGTATTGCTGTTCCAGCATTGTTAGACACTGGGTCCCAGGTGACCCTAATACCTGATGCCCTATATACCAAGTACTGGTCAATGGACAGTCTTAAACCTCCGAGCCTTGACTTTACCGTGTATGCTTCTAATGGTCTTCCTGTAGAAGTACTCGGAACAAAATGTGTAGATGTAAAGGTGGGCAGAGAGGAGTTGAAAGACCAGGGGCTTCTGGTAGTAAAGACTGTAAATGAGGAGAATGGTTTAAATATAATTTTGGGTACTAACATTATCGGTAATTGTTTGGGAGAAGTTGTGTTCTTGCTCCAACAGCTCGCTGAGATTGCCCGACCAAGGCAGAGAGGAGTAATCCAAAGAGAGATCCGGGCCCTGGTGTGTCAGCAGCAAGCGAAGCTTACAGACGGCGAAATTGGTAATGTACGGGTCACTGACTCGGATCCTATTGTGATACCCCCAATGAGTGAAATGATCATTTGGTGCAGGGCAGCCATAGGTCTGAGAGGACAGAATTACCAAGCTGTAGTAGAACCCCACCATTCAGAACATAGACCTACACTTATGACTGCTAGAGGAGTAGTAGAAGTGGTGAATGGAAGAGTACCGGTACGGCTTCTCAATTGGGGAGATGATGAGGTAAATTTACCCCGTTACGCAACTATTGCTAAACTACATGCTGTTGATAATAATTCTATTCTCCCGGCTGAGTCCTTAGACTCCTGTCAAATAGAGGAGGACAATGACCCAGCAACACAGGTGGCGGAATGGTGTCAGCAACTCCATGTTGGGACGGACACCACTCCCGCTCACCAGAAGCAAGGGGTATTACGGGTGGTGCAAGAGTACGCCCAAGTGTTTAGCAAAAATCCACTTGATTTTGGGACAATTAAGGGAGTACAACATCATATCCCTACTGGCAGTCATCCTCCCATCAAAGAGCGGTATAGGCCCATACCTCCAGCTCATTATCAGAAGGCTAAAGAAATGTTGAATGATATGAAGAAAGCTGGGGTGATAAGGGATAGTTGTAGCCCCTGGGCAGCCCCTCTAGTTCTGGTTAAAAAGAAAGATGGTAGTATGAGAATGTGTGTGGATTACAGGCAGGTGAACCGCGTAACACACAAGGATGCATACCCGTTACCACGTATAGAGGAATCATTAGCTGCTCTGAAAACGGCTAACTACTTTTCTACCCTTGATCTGACTAGTGGTTACTGGCAAGTGGCTGTGGCTGAGGAGGATCGTGAGAAAACGGCTTTCACCACCCCAATGGGGCTCTGTGAGTTCGACAGAATGCCGTTTGGGCTCAGTAGTGCCCCAGGAACATTTCAGAGAGTGATGGAAAACTGTCTGGGGCATCTCAATTTTGAAACCGTGCTGCTATACCTAGACGACGTTATCGTGTATTCCAAGACATATGAGGACCATCTGAAGCACCTGGCAGAAGTATTCGAGTCCCTGTCCAGGTACGGGATGAAATTAAAACCCTCAAAATGCCATCTACTCAAGCAGAAGGTACAATACTTGGGGCACATCGTCAGTTCGGAAGGAGTAGCGCCGGACCCAGAGAAAGTCACTGCCATCCAGAAGTGGCCGGAGCCGAAGAACCTTAAGGAAGTGCGACAGTTCCTGGGACTAACGGGTTACTACAGGAGATTCGTGAAAGATTACACGAAGAAGGCAGCTCCTTTACAGGACCTCCTGGTAGGACAATCTTTAAAGAGCAGAAACCCTCCCTTTAATTGGGGTAAAGAACAGGCTGAAGCATTCCAAAAGATGAAAGAGATCCTGACAGGTGATGAGATCTTAACCTATCCTGATTACAGCCAACCGTTCCTGTTGTACACCGACGCCAGTAATGAAGGGTTGGGAGCAGTTCTCAGTCAGAAGCAGAATGGCCAAGAAAAAGTCATCGCTTATGCTAGCAGAAAACTCAGGCCAACTGAAAGGAATCCGGAAAATTATAGCAGCTTCAAGCTGGAGTTTCTGGCGCTGGTCTGGGCCATTACTGAAAGATTTAAGCACTATCTGGCCTCCAATAAGTTCACGGCGTACACAGACAACAACCCATTAACGCACCTGGAAACTGCCAAGCTGGGTGCCATGGAGCAGCGATGGATGGCCCGGTTGTCCAATTACCAGTTTACTATCAAGTACCGGGCAGGTCGAAAGAATGCTAATGCTGATGCGTTGTCCCGAATGCCGCATGACTCTGACACGGAAGAAGAGTCGGACGACCTGGAAGAAATTGAGCTCCCTGCGTTTCATCGAAATGGGGTAGTCCATGAGCATCGAGTTCACAGAAAGCAGTATGGTGCAACATTAAATCCTTTACCCCATCACAGCTGGAAAGAGACTCAGGACAGTGATCCAGTGGTCAGCCGCATCAAGGAGTTGTTAAAACAGGAGGGTTCCTCCTTGGAAAAGGATGCACCTATGTCAGCCAAGCTCCTGTGGAACGAGAAAAGCAGGTTGTTCCTATACCGTGAGAAGTTGTGCAGAAGATACGTCAACCCCAGAACCCATGAAATGGTCTGGCAAATCGTGGTCCCCAAGGCAGACGTCCCAATGGTGTTGGAAGCGTACCACGATCAAGCAGGACACTTTGGCTGGAGAAAGCTGGAGACCCTGTTGAGATGCCGGTTCTACTGGGTAGGGATGCGCAGCTCCATCGAGAGGTGGTGTCGGAACTGTGGACCCTGTGGTCTCAGAAGAAAGGACTACGGAAGTCAGAAGGCCCCCCTGCAACCTATCCGGACGACTCGTCCCCTGGAGATTGTGGCCCTGGACCACGTCAAACTGTCGCCGAGTAGATCTGGATACTCATACGCCTTGACCATGGTGGACCATTACTCCAGATTTCTGGTGGTTGTTCCAGTGAAAGACCAGACCGCAGTGACGGCCGCGAAGACCTTTCAAGCAAGCTTTTGTAGACCGCATGGGTATCCGGAGCAAGTCTTAACCGATCAGGGACCTGCTTTTGAAGCCGATTTATTCAAGGAATTCTGTCATATGTACGGGTGCAAGAAAATTAGAACGACACCATACCACCCTCAAACCAACGGTCTTTGTGAAAAGATGAACCATATTGTCCTTGACTTGTTGAGATCCATACCGTTGGAAGACAGGAATCGATGGCCGGATTTACTACCTGATTTGGTTGATTTGTATAATCATATACCTGTAAGCTCAACTAACTGCACTCCAGCTTATCTTATGCGAGCAAGGCCCGGAAAACTACCAATGGATTTAGAACTTGGAGTGGTAGAACCGGAGGCAGACGATGCCGTGGAAAACTGGGACGTCAATCGGCAAGAGCAATACAGAAGAGTACAAATCTGTGTAGAGGAAAGTCTCAATAAGGCACGGGAGAAACAGGAAGATGTTTACAACCGAAATGCTCCTGCCAAGCCTCTGATGCCTGGAGAGGTAGTATTAAAAAGAAAAAGGAAGATGCACAAATTGGATAATCAGTGGGAGCAAGAACCCTACGTCATACAAGATTCTAAATATGACAACAGAAAAGTTTGTGTCGTCAGTAAAGACGGAGGAAGAACAACAATCACTGTGTCCAGAGATCATTTGAAGTTGTGTCCAGAACACTTAAAGCGTTGTGAAAAGAACCCTGTCCTCAATCAAGGAGAAAGAAAGGAAGAGGTCCTACACACAGATCTGGGAGATTTTCCCGCGGATTGGCCCCGACTGGGAGATGCTGTGATAATTCCAGTGTTGCAGTTTTATCAGCCACAAGAGGAAGTTCTACCTCCAGTTGTGCCTGTGGTGCCAGTTGAGCCCGCTCAGGAGTTACCCATCCCAGCAACACCTCAACCTGTGGAATCTCAAGATGGATCATCGGAAGCAGCGCCCCATACTATGGGATCTCCTGGTGAAGCTGACTCACACCGCCCAGCCATCAGTACGCTTGCCAGATCCATAGAAAGATTAAGGCAGTTCTATAGTTTGCCGTTACGCAGTGCAGACAGATCGCAACTTGATATACCTGAAACTACACCACGTAGATCAGAGAGAATCACAAAAGGGAAATTACCCATTAGATATCAGCAGTAGTTATAACGAATTTATGTGAACATTGTAAAAGTCTATATATATATAAATGTGTTTTCCCTATTATGTCTTCGTTTAACAATGGACTCAGAGGCTGAGGACTGAGCCAGCCC
Organism: Oophaga sylvatica; assembly: GCA_033576555.1. Taxonomy (NCBI): domain Eukaryota; kingdom Metazoa; phylum Chordata; class Amphibia; order Anura; family Dendrobatidae; genus Oophaga; species Oophaga sylvatica. The sequence continues at coordinate 570,133,691 of JARQOD010000002.1, forward strand.
AAAAACTGTATCCTGTAAATAGTTGCACTAAAGTGCCTTTTTAATGGTTTCACATGAAACCTTGACTTACCTCTGAACCAAAAACCCGTGTGGTGTGGCACTGAGTGAGGTCTGCATTTGGATGTCCTGCAGCCCACCCAGGACCCACGTTGAAGGTTTGGTGCGGGTCCTTCACAAGTATACCGTATATTTATTGAATGCTATTTAATACTTTTGTATTTCTATATATAATGTTATTGTTTGCAACGTTCAAGATATCCTCACCTCCCGGATGGGACGAATTAATGTTATTGTTAATGTTTTCATGCATAAACAAAAATGTCTCTTTATATTTTACAGCCCGGGAGTGCTGTCGTTTACCATGGGGGAATGTGTAGCCCTGGTACACAATACCAGGAGGATGAGTGGAGAGGTAACAGTTAAGGTCTCTTCATGACATCATGTACACTTCTGACACACCCAGCAGGGGTGTGGAAGGGAGTGATTTTAGTCAGTCAGTTTCCTGTCCTTGGACAGAGTAGACGTGTCCAGTTTGAGCCTGTCATCAGTTCAGGAAGTGGAGGCTGGTACAGGTGGTCTAATTCACCTTAGCCTAGTCAGAGCTGTGCCCCACTGGAAGAAAGACTGAACTATCTATTAAGAGTCGAGCAAATCGAAGGGCAAAGTGGAAGGAAGATAATTGGAAAAGTGCTTTTGACTTGGAAAAGTCCTGCACATTGCTACCGGTCACTGGGGACCGAAGGATCACTATTAGCTACAAGCATAGTGAAGAGAAAACCAGAGATTTACCGGACCCTAGGTCGCGGCAAACAGCCCCATATAGTCAGCACATAACTGGGGTCAGGGGGAGTGAAGACTTTGAGTCAGTGCACGACAAGATAAGAATTCAGCTCTCTCGCAGGAAGGCTTCACCACAAATCTGACTGGGCAGAACAGCTTTGGAAAGCTGGAATCATAGAGGGGACTGCGCTTCAGGCTGGTCGTACTCATCTTCATTGGACAGTAAAGGAGGCCCCTAACTTGCTTAGCTGTTGCCTCAAAGCTCATCCTCCATCAACCCCATCAGCCTTCCTGGGACCTGCCTTATCATCTTGCAAGTAAAGGTATGGAAAGACGCTGACGGTGTGAGACTGAGTTATTATTGCATGCCTGCACAATCCCTACCTAACTACCGACCTGAGGGAAGAGTCCCACCTGTAGGGGACCCGACATCTAGCTGCCTCACCATCCCCTCAGAGATCTACAGCAGCGCTGGTACAAATTACCAGAGACTACAGGTGGCGTCACGAACTGTATATAAATCTATCCCCTGTAAATATATCCCCAACATACGCCAGACCGCCAGGGCCACAGACCGAGCCACAGCTACCTGTGACAATCCCCATAGACTTCTACGGGCTCGGCTCTGAGTACCCCATTGCCCTGGTAACCCACAATTGTGGTGGCGGGTCGACACACATAGATGCGTATAATGCCAAAATATGTCAATATTGTGACATGCAAAGTAAATGTATATCACAATATAATAAAAAAATTATTATACCTCTGTAGACACCACCAATAGAAGCATATGTCCATATAATAGGTAACGATAGTTATTCTTGCAGCATGGATAATGTAAATAAGCCCATGTAAAGATTATATCTAGAAAAATAGAATAGAGGGAATGCTCCTGGTAAGGCAACTGTATCAAGAGGAGCAGTCAGAAAGGACTGCACCTAGGCACAATGCAATACAATATATGCTGGAACTGATAGCAGGATGGATATGGAACATATCAATGATCAACAGAGAAAATGCCAGAAGGGCATGAACCTTGAAATGTGCCCCGAAGGGCTAACTAAAATATACCTGCATCAGCATGGTGTGCGTAAGTGAAGCAAAGATATGCCAAAAGACTGCAAGAAAATGCTGAAGTGGGAAGCAGCGATGAAATCCACATCCACAGAGGGTCTGGGGATGAACCCCATGCGTATTGCTGCATCTAGCATAGCTTTGTCTGGGGAAAACCCCTGATGAGCATTTTCCTTTTGTTGCATTTTTAATAGATCACAGACTGCACATGAGTCAACAATGTGATGCAGCAGCAAAAAGGCAAACACAGTTCTAGGATGTATTAAAAGAAGCATAGAGTCCAGATCAAGTGAAGTAATTATTTCCCTCTACTCCTCCTTCGTCAGGTCTCATCTGGAATACTATGTCCAATTCTGGGCACCACATTTAAAAAAAAGACATTGAAAAACTGGAGCAAGTTCAGAGAAGAGCGACCAGAATGGTGAGTGGACTGCAAAGTATGTTCTACGAGGAACAGCTAAAGGATCTGGAAATGTTTAGAAGGGAGAAGATACAGATTAGATATCAGAAAAAACTTTTTGACAGTGAGGGTAATCAATGAGTGGAACAGGCTGCCAAGAGAGGTGGTGAGTTCTCCTTCAATGGAAGTCTTCAAACAGATGGTGGACAGACATCTGTCTGAGATGGTTTAGTGAATCCTGCATTGAGCACGGAGTTGGACATGATGAGCCTGGAGGTCCCTTCCAAGTCTAACATTCTATGGTATTACTGTAAAATACTGAACAAATGCTAAATGCGTGAATGTGGCCCTACTCCTTTGAAAGCTGCACGAGCTCATTTAATTGTAGAAGTGCAGACATACACTTCCTGCTAAGCAGGTAAATTCTTAATAGGCCAATGTGCAGGAAATTTAAGTCACCGTCCTGGACTTACAGGCAGTGAAAGAAAGGTTACCTGAGGATCAAAAAGACCAAAATGGATACATTTTTATGTAAAATACTGACTAAATACTGAACTTCTGAATGTAACCTAAAGGTAAGATTAACACCATACACTGTAGATTTGGTAAAATCTCATACAGAATGCAAATTTTATCAGGATCTGGAGAATTTGTGGATACCTCCCATGCTGCCGATTATTGTAGACGACAATCCAAAGAAATTTATTAGCTTGCGGTTTTTATTGAACGCGTTTCAACGTGACAGGCACTTCTTCTTCAGGAAACAACCAAAGAAAAATTAGAAATATACTATAATTTTCCAACCAGAAAATCCAGATGAGAAATCTTTATTAGATTTTCTAAATAAAAAGAACCCTATAATGACATATTTTTTTTAAAATGAAAGAAGTTACAGTATATTCTGCAGATTTACAGATCATCTGATACTTACAGGAGGACCCATAAGTCCTTGCTCTCCTGCCACGCCTTGTTCACCCTAAAAATGTGTGATATTGATGAATATAAAATATGAAAACAAGAAAACATTACAAATCCCATTTCTTAGGATAATCTCACTTTCAGAAACACTAATGTTCTGGATGTCACAATGTAGAAAAACAGTCAATTAGTGAGAATGATTGAAAATATATAAATTGAACCTTCTCCAATTTTATTTAGTATAACTACATTTCCATCCGAGTCAGCAAATTGTATACCAGGTTATGTATCTAGCCAGCTTAGGTGAAAAACTGGGAACGAAAACAATGCACTTACTTTTTGTCCTTGGTCACCTTTATGACCCTTTCCTCCAGGCTGACCATGATGTCCTGGTTTACCCTACAAAATAAATTGAGAACAAATATAAATTTCACAATAAACATATTATAATGGATTACAGTCAGATGTATGAGAACTGCCAAACTATTCACTAGAAAACTCATGTCCAATTATTCCACATTGAAAAGCCCACCTCACCAACAGTGTACCACCATTGTTTGGAGCAGCCTTGATGACTTTATTCAGAATTAAGTTAGGTAAAGCTATTCAAATAAAAAAATAACTAAACTTTTTTTCAATTATTGGTGACGCTTTGGAAAGTTATGAATTTTTGTAATGTACTCTACTACTTTGTCTGGCTTCATGTTTTCTCAAGCTCCATGCTGAAAGGAGCTGTTTCAACTGCCTTGTTCAGGCACTAAGGCCTCTTTCACACTTCAGTCGTGCGACGTCAGTTAAAATCCGCCAAAGTGTGAAAAAAGCGGATCCGCCATTTTTTTTTTGGCGGATCCACTTTTTTCCCATTGACTTGCATTAGTGGTGGATTTTGATGGATGGTCGTCCGTTAGGTCCGTTTTTTGACGGATCCGCCAAAAATTTGGCGTCCGCCGTTTTTGAAAAACATCCAATGCAACATTTTTTCTGTCTGCCAAAATGGCGGACTATGGCGGATGCGTCAAAAAACGGATCTAACGGACGACCATCCACTAGCGGATCCGTTGCTCCCATAGAAAATCCATTCAAAATGCCCAGAACACTGTCCGGGGTCTCTCTCTCTCTCTCTCTCTCTCTCTCTCTCTCTCTCCTCGGTCCGGACATGCGTACCTGCATTTACCGGGTTGAAAAGTTCATGGCGGATCCGTCAGAAAACGGATCTGTTTTCATCTGTTTCACACTTTGGCGGATTTTAACTGACGTCAAGCGACTGAAGTGTGAAAGAGGCCTAAGAGTGGCTACTTTGAACTGCAAGTAAAGCAAATGTCTTAACTGCTATGTGAGTTTCTCTGCTCCCCTGCCCAATGCTCTGACATTGTTCAAACACTCTCACTGCAACCGTGCAATTTAAATACCACCACTGGTGACAGCAGCATCATCTAAATAGTTATAATCAGCAATTGGAGATTGCTGGTAAAGGCAGAGATCAGGTATGTACCACAGCCAGCATCTGCCGGATATGATGCGGCCTTAGTTCCTGAGCCCGCCCCACAAACCCACAGCGATTAGCGGCGCAAATGTACATCACAGATCATTAATGGATTAAATCCGTGTAAAGTCCTATTGCTAAATGGTTTCAGTAAGGCTAAGTTCACTCTAGGCGTTTTTGCTGTGTTTTTTATGCATTTTTATGCTACTTTACAGCTGTGTTTTAAAGTACCAGCAAAGCCTATGCGTTTTCAGAAATCTCATGCACACGGTTTATTTGTCATCATTATTTTGTGCTTCGCATGATTTTTTGGACATAGAGCATGTCACTTCTTTCAGCGTTTTTTCACTGTTTTTCACTCATTAAAGCAATGGGTAATGAAAAAAAGTAAGTACAGCAGTATATGAAACCCATTTATTTTTGTGATTTTTCTAGGTTTACCATCTTGTCTTGGTCACCTGAGATTGCAGTTGGGATTAGTACAGTTTAATTAAATTAGCGATGTGAACAAATTAAACATTGGCGAACAAAGGTGTGAGAGTGATCAATGCCTGTGGCAGATCGAGGTGTGAGATTGCACAATGCATGAGCAACTCAATGGCTAACCAAAGTATGAAAGTTAAACAGTGTCCCACAAACTCAATGCACTGCCAGTGTCTTAGGTAAATTATTCCAGACCAATTCCCCAATTGTTACACTTGTATGTGTATTTTTTCATAAAAATATGTCTTGTATTGGTGACCTGTGTCTATGCTTCTGTGGTGGATTCAAAGTAGAACTTTGGAATCCTGAAAAACGCACCAAAAACCGCACCAAACATGCGGTTTTGATGCTGCTTCTTTTCTGCCAAGAGTGCAGGTTTTGCTGCAGAAGAAAACCCAGCAAATACGTCTAGTGTGAACTTAGCCTGAAGGTACTGCCACACTAAACAATCCCGCTAGCGATCTCGTTAGCGTTGCATACTAATGAGATCGCTAGCGGGATTGTTTCTATATCGCTAAATGCTGCCGCATTTAGCGATATAGTTAACGACGCTATCGCCGTTAGCGATCTTCTTAACGACTTTAGCGGTACAAAAGTACCGCTAAATCGCTAAGAAAAGGTGCCACACAGCGATAAGATACTTACCCAGCGGGAGCGCCGACGAGAAAATAGGGTCCGGAACGATTCCAGCGACGAGCGAGATCACAGCAGGAAGCTCGTCGCTGGAAGCTGCCGCACTGAACAATATCGCTAACGGGATCGCTAAATAGTGACGTTTTTTAGCGATCCCGTTAGCGATATTGTTTAGTGTGGCATACCCTTAAGAGTTGTTGTCTTCCTAGATCCAACTTACATGAAAAGCCAACTTCACATACCAGAGAGGGTTTTATTTTAGTTTCCTCACCTGTTGTCCTGGATTGCCTATTGGCCCAGCAAGTCCTCTTGGCCCTGAAAGTCCAAAATGGGACAAATTGCAAATTGTCATGTTTTGTATATGAATGTCTTCTGCCTTTAAAGTCAGTGTGAATCGAAATGCCTGATAAATGGCAGAAATTAAATAAGTTGACAGAGGTAATAAGAACAATGATTAATCAATTAATTTACCAGGGGGGCCAATAGGCCCTTGTGGGCCACGAGGTCCTGGAAGTCCAGACATTATTGTATCTGTTATAGTGGATATCAAATGTGGTTCCCCATCTATGAGAGAATTTGCATTAAAGCATGTAAGTCAAATATAAAGAACTATACATATGCATAAACCACTAATTAGTGAAGTTCATTATAAAATCTTTATAGTAAAAACACTCAAATACTCACTTTCTCTATCTGAATTAGGCTGTAAAGAGTAAAGAACACCCTCTGGTAAAGAGATAGGAGCCCCAGGTGGTCCCGGTGGCCCTGGTGGACCTCGCAGTCCTGGATTTCCAGTCTCTCCTTTTGGCCCTTGAGGTCCAATAGGTCCTGCCATAATGCAAAATAATATTGAAAATATAATTATTTGCTTATTTTTAAAGGGAATCTGTCAAGTGATTTTTGAAATAGGGCTTGTGCAGCCCTTTCAGGTTATGTAACTTTTATTTCTCTGCGTGGCCCTGTTGTGTTCCTGTAAGTCCCAGAAAAATGTATTGTCTTCAGCCATATAGTCATCATATGTAAAATGCTAATGAATATTCATCCTTTCCCCCACCCATAATCCCACCCACCCCTCTCAAGAGAGAAATTAGTCCTGCACTTACATCAACATAACGGGGCCACGTAGAGAAATAAATATTACATATCCTGAAAGGGCTGCCCAAGCACTATTTCAGGATACTATTAGGATACTACACAAAAATCACTGGACAAATTCCCTTTAACATGTTACATGGGCAGAACTAGAAATGTGAAGAGTGAATCTGATGGGAATATTCATTGCAATTTCAAATTACATATAAGTTTTTAAATTAATGTAAGTGCATTGTTATACTTTACCATGTTTGAAATAATAGTTGTAAAAACTATCCAGGCTGATCAAGAAACTTGAAATACCTTTGATATATGGTATTAATAATGGTAGTAAGATAAATAAACTGAATCTAAAGACATTCAGGGGTTTTCTGCCAAACAAAGTTGATTTAAATCAACCTTTTTAACAATAGATATTTGAATAATAACTTCCACAATTGGATGTGATGAAAAAAATCTTCCTGTGCTGAGATAATCTTATAAATGTGCCCCTGCTGTGTACTGTGTAATGGCTGTAACAAAAGGAGCTCAAAGACTAGGTACACAATAACGTATTAGTATATCGTATGGCCGTAATCAAATAATTACCCAAAGTGGTGTGCCATCACCGTCACATGTGTACCCATAGAAAATACAAGGGACAAATTGGTAAGAAGAACCGAAAAAACGAAGAAAACACCAAATATAACAGTCCAATGTTTAAGGTGAAATAAATATCTTTATTAATAAAAATTATATAACAGCAAGTGAGGTGAGGGTGGGGGTAGGGATACCCGAGAAAAGACGCACCACAAGGGACAAAAGATGATTGCAGGATATATCTATATAGCCAGTACAATTGGTATTGCACAAACTTTGTGAAAAAAATAAAAATAAGAAATAATAATTAAGTATGCTGGTGCTACACAGCCATTGATGGCTGAATATGTGGCTAATAAAAATGAGCAATCACAAAAAACAAATAATAAGTGTTTGCACAAGGTTGGTCAAAAATAAAAGTAAAAAATAATAATAAAGTGTCTTAGTGATACATAGCCATTATGGCTAAATATGCGGTTATTAGAAAAGGCAATAAAAAAACAATCAAAAAGAAAGCAATCAATATATACAGGTATCAAAACAGAAAGTGCATGTGCAGGAGGACTTTAGTAAAGACCAAAACTTTAAATTATAGTTAATAAATAGTGAAATACAAATAACAAATTGCGCTGTGGAGGTAAATGAAAGAACCTCAAGGAGTTACCTGATGCACGTGGTGTCTGTCCCTTGGATGTATCCACCCCGACGCGTGTTTCAGCATCCGCCTTCGTCTGTGTCTGACTGTTTTGGACATGGTCTGAATGTACAACAGCTTCTGGGCAGAGGAGGAAGCAAAAGAAAGGAGACAAACAGGACAGCACAGGAAAGCAATTATTCTTTCTTTAGGGTAAAACATTGCTTACAGGCAGTGAAATGTTTTACCTCAGAAAAAATCAGCTTTGATCCCATGATGTCCTGTCCATATACTCTTTTGTTCCTCCCCTTTCCAGGAGCTGTGGCATATCCGACCTGTTCCTGCGCGATCAGATGTTGCCATTACAAAGTACACAGCAAATGTACATTTATAAGATTATCTCCACATAAGAACACTTTTTTAACACATCCAAATGTGGAACTTATTTTTATTCCAGCATCTATTAATTAAAAGAAAAACCCCTTTAAATTTTTCAAACCTGGGATCAACAGACCATAAAATGTATATGGGGGCTTCCTGACTCTTCCACAACATTTGATGCCAGAGGAAATGAGGATCAGACATTTTGAATTACAACACCCATTCCTGAAAGTACCAGTCAAAAATTGACACACCTGTTCATGCAATGCAATGGTTTTGCTTTCTCCTATTCGAATGAGCACATTGTAGATTTAGTCTGAAGGCAATAAAACCACAAAGGAGCACATATGGAAACAAAGAGTAAAGAAACATGTGTAAAAAATCCAGAATATGATGAAACTGCTTGAAAGAATTCCAAGGGTGTGTAAAGCTGTTATCAGAGTAAAATGGGCATATTTTGAGGAATCTAAAGTTTAATACATATTCTAGTTTGTTTCATGTTTCTTTACTCCTTGTTTCCTTCTGTGTTCCTTTGTGGTTTTGCTGCCTTGAGTCTGAATATACAGTCATGGCCAAAAGTTTTGAGAATGACACAAATATTAATTTTTACAAAGTCTACTGCTTCACTTTTTCTAATGGCAATTTGCATATACTCCAGAATGTTATAAAGAGTGATCAGCTTAACAGCAATTACTTGCAAAGTCAATATTTGGCAAGAAAATGAACTTTATCCCCCAAAACACATTTCAACATCATTGCAGCCCTGCCTTAAAAGGACCAGCTAACCTCTTTTCAGTGATTGCTCCATTAACACAGGTGTGGGTTTGATGAGGACATGGCTGGAGATCAATCTGTCATGATTAAGTAAGAATGAGACCACTGGACACTTTAAAAGGAGGCTGCTGCTTGGCATCATTGTTTCTCTTCTGTTAACCATGGTTATCTCTAAAGAAACACATGCAGTCATCATTGCAATGCACAAAAATGACCTAACAGGTAAGACTATCACAGCTAGAAAGATTGCACCTCAGTCAACAATCTATCACATCATCAAGAACTTCAAGGAGAGAGGTTCCATTGTTGCCAAAAAGGCTCCAGGGCACCCAAGAAAGACCAGCAAGCGCCAGGACCGTCTCTTAAAAGTGTTTCAGCTGCAGGATCGGGCTACCAGCAGTGCAGAGCTTGCTCAGGAATGGCAGCAGGCAGGTGTGAGTGCATCTGCACGCACTGTGAGGCGGAGACTCTTGGAGCAAGGCCTGGTCTCAAGGAGGGCAGCAAAGAAGCCACTTCTCTCCAGAAAAAACATCATGGACAGACTGATATCTGCAAAAGGTACAGGCATTGGACTGCTGAGGACTGGGGTAAAGTTATTTTCTCTGATGAATCCCCTTTTCGATTGTTTTAGACATCAGGAAAACTCCTCATTCGGAGAAGACAAGGTGAGCACTACCACCAGTCTTGTCTCATGCCAACTGTTAAGCATCCTGAAACCATTCATGTGTGGGGTTGCTTCTTAGCCAAGGAAATCAGCTCTCTCACAGACTTGCCTAAAAACACAGCCATGAATAAAGAATGGTACCAGAATGTCCTCCAAGAGCAACTTCTCCCAACCCTCCAAGAGCAGTTTGGCGATCAACAATGCCTTTTCCAGCATGATGGAGCACATTGCCATAAAGCAAAGGTGATATAACTAAATGGCTCAAGGAACAAAACATAGAGATTTTGGGTCCATGGCCTGGAAACTCCCCAGATCTTAATCCCATTGAGAACTTGTGGTCAATCATCAAGAGACGGGTGGACAAACAAAAACCTAAAAATTCTGACAAAATGAAAGCATTGATTGTGCAAGAATGGACTGCTATCAGTCAGGATTTGGTCCAGAAGTTGATTGAGAGCATGCCAGGGAGAATTGCAGAGGTCCTGAAGAAGAAGGGTCAACACTGCAAATATTGACTTGCTGCATTAACTCATTCTAACTGTCAATATAAGCTTTTGTTACTCATATGTTTGCAATTATATTTCTGTCTGTGATAAAAACATCTGTCAAACACACACATAAAAACCAGAGGGCAGCAGATCATGTGAAAATATAATATTTGTGTCATTCTCAAAACTTTTGGCCATGACTGTACCTTGTGCACATACTAAGTAGAGCAAGCAAAAACCAATGCTTGAACAAGAGAGGAAGACGACAGTAACATCATCACTGGGCAGTGTGCTTGTAAGAGAGTGAGCTGTGCTCATGGCAAAATAGCGTTATATTGTATAGAAGTATATTATAGTTACATGTTTTATATATTAAAATGTGCATTTTATCTTTATGTCCTTTCTGTGTTTCGGTTTCCTGTAGGTTTTACCTCAAGTCCGTCCCTGTGGATTCAGGGTAATGTCCATGGGGGAGCCAGTGGAAGACCATAGGGATATATTAAGTTCATACGGGGTTAAGAAACAATTAAATGTTTGGGAATAGCCCACTTATGGGGAGGAGTTAGAACACATAAAAAACAGAAGCACTTCCTGATGAGGAGAGTAGAGTGAGGAGTGAGAGTCTCAAGCAGAGTTAATGGCAGGTTCAAGTTCAAGTACAACTGCCGAACAGCAGGAGGGCGCACAGAGAGCCTAGCGTAAATCCCTGGATGGTCCATGACCTGGGGCCCGGAAGAGGCATTGGAGTCCGTGTCTCATTCTTTCTTAAGGGGAAGAGGGCAGTCGGGGAAAAGCAAGAGGAAACGGCGGTGGGCCTCTTGGGTTGCCAGACAGGGAGTCCCTAGTGCCAATAGTTGCTGTTGAGTTGCGGACAGTTCCAGCAGACAAGAGGCAGGACCTTGAAGTGTACTGTTTCATGGCAACATCAATGGGAAGGGGCTCTGCCCCATACTGTATGCCACAGCTGAATGTACCTGAAATTTACAGTAAAATCAATCCTGTTGATCTGGACCCAAGGTCTCCTGGTATGTGTGTAGCTAATCCTGGTCCCAGAGACACAAATGCAGCAGAGTGCAGAGCGAGCACAACAGCACAACACACATGGGAAAAATATACATTTAGAAGAGGGGTTTCAGAATGTAGAGAAGTCAGAACTGACCCACAGCACCGGCTCTGAGCCCCTCTTTAAGTGGTACTGTGAGCAGTGTCAGACCCTTGCTACTGAAGAAAATGAAAACAGAGAACTTGCTACCTTAAAGGTGAACAAGATGGTGGAGAGCAGCATGAGTCCCAAGATGGTAACGGCTGGGGTCCAAAGTGGGAAGGTCTGACCAATTGTGGGAGTGGACAGTGACTGAAGTCATGAAGACGAAGTGCCCAGCCCACCAGAGTGATAACCTCAAGGAGGAGGTGTATGGGTTCCAAGGTCCAACCCAGAAAAGGTGGAGCGGCTGGAAAAAAGCATGATCCAGTAAGTGAGGCAGCTTACAGGGTAAGAGACAATGAGGAGAGAGGACATATCCAGAGGAGGTATCATGGGAGTGACAACAGAGGTGGCGTCGTTAGTGCAACCTCCTGAAGGGTGAAGCCAGTCGGGTAGGAAGTGCGCTGAAAGTGACTGGCAGGCCTTGTTTTGCTTAGAACAGAGGACCGTAACAGATGCAGAGATGTTACTCCACTGATGATTCACGTGTTCAACCAAAATACAGGAATAAAAGCAATGGATACCTCATCAAATGAAAAGGTGATCTACCGCAACCCAGGGGCCGCAAGAGGAGTAGAGCAGCCTGGGGGTGGAGCTGCAGAACAGAAGTCGACTCTGCCCAAGGCAGTACAATGTAGCTGCAGGCGGACCTGTACCAATGTGAGGTCCGACTACTCTACTGGATCTGGATACCTGCATAGAACCAGATGCTGGCTTTGGAGAACGCTCCCACACCAGGTCAGTCAGTTCCTGTTAGGCCAACTGCACTGCCCCTGGAAGAAAGTGAGGGCCTCATGATAGAAGTGGCTGAGAAAGAGAAGTAAGCTTCGCCACCTGCCCCCATTCCTCTGAAGGTGCGGTGTATGTGAATCGGGCCATGTTATAAAGACACACTCTGACATACCACTTACATAGCCTCTATGTAGGTGAGAAGGTCCATTTCTATAAAGGCTGGTATGCGTCCAGCAAAGACATGAAAAGTGGGAGGAGGCAGAATTTGAGAAACAGCACCGTTACCAGAACCGCAACCCGCCATGAGAACCCATGTTCCAAGAACATTAGAAAAGCTAGCAACAACACTGTAAGGAGCATGCTGGTACTCATACTCCTGTTCGGGCCAAAGAAGAGGTGGAGAAGAGACATCTTGGTGCCGAAGCACCCCAAGTGGCTGTTCCAGTATTAGTATCTGCCTGACGGGAAACGCCTCAGTCCAGATGTTTGTGCTAGGGACAGGACTGCTGCAGGATGACCAGACAGCAGTATCCTGATCAGCCGTGGAGGTGGGCCTGACCCCATCCCCAGATTCTGGGAAGCCTGGAAAAAGACAGCGTGTAGCAGGTGGACATCTCTAGGCTTTGTTTTTCGTCTTTAAAGGCCATGTTCTGAAGGCCTAATGCTGAAGTCGGGGTCAGACGGACCCAGGAGGCTCCAACTGCTAATGTAGTTCTTCCACAGTTGTTCCAATTTGCAGACGGTTGCTGCATTGAGCTATTTTCCCCAGTTAAAGAGACTTGAATACTCTTACGAGGATCCCAATCCAGTAAGACCGGGGTCAGGACAATCCGCAGACAACAGAAGAGGAAGACATCATACATGGGAGATGAACAGAGTGGTTTGGACTATTACCTTAAGTTTGAACTTTAATGCATGTAATGTTTAATTTTATTTTTCTACAGCTGTGATGGTCACTAACAGTACCAAGCTGCCAAACAGCAGGACGGTGCACCGAGAGTCTAGTTCAGATTCTTGGATGGTCCATGGTCTATGGCCTGGAAGAGGCATTGGAGTCCATGTCTCATTCTCTCCTAAGGGGAAGAGCAAGAAAAAACAGTGGTGGGCCTCGGGAAAGCTGGATTGCCGGACGGGGAGTCGCTAGTGCCAACAGGAGCTGTTGAGGTGGGGACAAGTTGGGCAGACCGGTGGCAGGACCTTGTGTACTGCTTTATGGGAACATTAACCGGAGGGGGCTCTGCCCCATACTGTATGCCGCAGCCGAATGTACCTGAATTTTACAGTAAAACCCAACCTGTTGAACCGGACCCAAGGTCTCCTGGTGTGCATTACTAATCCTGGTCCCAGAGACACAGATGTAGCAGAGGCATCCAGCCTGCAAGCAAGTGAAGAGCAAGCACACCAGCACAGCACACATTGGAAAAATATCCATTTAGAAGGGGTTTCTGGTGAGGAGAAGTCAGAACCGGGCCACAGCACTGGCTATGAGCCCCACTTCATGTTCACCACCTAGCTTGTCATTCTGTACTCTGTTTTGCTGCTAGGAGTATGCATAGCGCATCCTTGCGGTCACATGACCCAGCGCCGACAATGGAGAATCCTTACAGCGCACAATGTGCACAATGTGAGGATTCACAAGTCTGTAGTCACATAAAGTGAATACAGAATTGTTATTTATGACCTGACAACCCTTTAAAGCACCTTTACATAGATGCAATTAGTTTTGGTATAAAACAAGATGACAGATTCTCTTTAAAAAACATTTGTTATTAACCCATGCCCATCCTATTATCTTGGGATGATTATAGGTTAATAACTAATGTAGGAGTGTCAATATTTACCCCTTCATTACCCTTGACCTCTTGAGTCTTTCATATTAACCACTAAGCTACAATCTGTTTGCCCCTGTTCTCATTGCACCAATCTGCTGTTGTAAGTAAAAGAAAAATACAGTATGGAGAATATAAGTTACCTGGGGGACCAGCAGGGCCCACTTTTCCCACTTCTCCACGGTCTCCTTTTGATCCCGGTAAACCCACAGGCCCAATTGGTCCAGTTGGTCCTGGTATTCCAGGCAATCCTGTTTCAAATTAAGCAGAGGTTGTAAATTACATGATCAAAAAGTAAACAAAAATGTTATAAAATATGTTTTATAAAAAGTAAATTAAACTTTTTTGTTAAAGTTTAACTAAAGTTTTAAAATTAAATTCCCTGTACATAAGTGGGGGCTAGATGCTGAGATCCCCCACCAATCATTCACAACACTACTCAGAAGTGTGCATATTAGGAGGCAGAAAAATTCCTAACTGAGAGTGAGCACAGATTGGAGTATAATTTAATAGAAAGGAGCTGTGGACTTCTGCCTCCTGAGCTGCGCGCTTCTAAGCAATCTGTTGAGAGAGCGGTGTGGATTACAGGACCGGACCGCCACCAATCGACAGTAAATTTTTTAGACTACAAAAGCTAATGAGATTGCTGTCATAAAGTGAAAAACTTCTGAAGTAATAGCAAATTACAACTACATAGTGTGGACTGAAATATAATTTCTTTGTATATCTGCAAATTACTTGGCCAATTAATGAAAACTTTGTTTTGATACAAATATTTTTTAGTGTAAAAAAACCACAGTGATCAATATGTTACCTCGTGTCTTTTTTTCTTCATTAGTATCTCCTTTGACACCTGCACAAATCATAAGTGTACAATTAGTGCAAATGTGAAAATATAAGCAAAATTTCAATGTAAGTGCAGGTCCTTAAAGCGCAGTGATGTATGTAGTACATAGTGATTAAATTGTAATTGCTGTTCTCTGCTCTCTGATGTAAATCACAAACCATAGGAGAGAAGCAGGACGAAGGCACAGCTGTATGACTCGGATTAATGAAGCTGCACACACAACAGGGAATACGGGTGCCACTTCCAATCAAAAAGAATCTGTATATCCATAAAAAAGAAAGCAGAGAGGCACATGCCTCTCCATTATTTCTGGGAATTGTAGTCGTTGCCCTATAACGCGCCTGCACATTGCAATCTTGAATTGCGCACGCGCAGTATGCTTTGCCCGCAGATTGCAGTGCGCAGGCGCGTTATATGGAGGGCAACGACTACAATTCCCAGAAATAATGGAGACAGCGGCGAACAACATGTTAAGGCAAGTACCCAAAACACCGCCCATCTGACCTGACTGCCATCATTTAAATATCCCGCCAATTTAGGGTGACAGATTCCCTTTAAAAGCAATCATTGCCCCTTGTCACACCCACCAAACATCAGGTGAAAACATCTCAATTATGAACAAGTGAAAAGCAAATAAATACAAGAAAAACTGTTAAAAACAGATGAATAAACAAATCATCACAAAAAACAGCCATGTTGATTTTATCATTGAAACCTAATGGACCTTGAACCCAAGTCTGAATAATCCATCTAGCCTCCTTTCTTAGTAATAATTTATTTAGGTCACCTTCTTGTGCAGGCATTTTAACGATTTCAATCCCTGCAAACCGCAACACTTCAGGATTGCCTGCATGTTCTTTCCTTATATGTTCAATTAACCTAGGGACCCCTTTACCCGAGGTGATGGAGTTAAAATGCTCGCAGGAAACGTTTTGTGCAAATTACCAAATCATATTCAATACTGGTCAACCAACTTTAGATTCATCGTTCTCACATTGATTATGTAGAGATCTTGAATCATATGAGAAAAAGCTTTCCATTCTCAATATGTCGGCTATCAGCATAATACACTGATCTACTTAAGTCAGCGATCATAGGTCACATGTTCAAGTCCCCTTGTAGGACGCATAAATGATGTAAACAAATATTGTTTTAAATTATAAAAAAAACTAAAAATCCAAGCAAAAAATGCAATATTATTTTTTATAATAAAAAATACTGTTTATGGAAAAATATAACATTGGCTGCATTTGCTACTGTCCATGCTATAACATGATATTATTATTCAGGCAAAATTAATATCTTAAAATAATATTGCCAGAATTGGTGTTTTTGTACATTTGTGTGGAGGGAATTCACTGTGAGGGTATCATACTGTATATAGAAGAGGCATTTTTGGAGGGAATCATACTCTATGTTGACCATGAAAGGGGTATGGTAGTGGGTGAGAACACTAAGGTGCTTTAGTATTGGGCAAAATTACTATGTATGTGCCGCAATACATGTCTTTCTCCCTTTCTATAAAAGGTGCTGCCCTTCTGTGACTGCACATATGTGCCATAACTAGGGATGATCGGGCACTAAAATGCTCGGATGCTCATTTCGAATAACAAGTATAATGGGAGTCAATGGAAAATCCTAGCATTTTTTAGGCAGACCCTACAAGGAGATCTGGAAGGCAGTAAAAATGTTGAAATGGATGGAAAAAGTGATGAATGTATGGAGAACAACATGAAGAAGACCTCTGGAAGCACCTCTGTCTCCCAGATCACTGGTGAAAACTAACACTTTTACTCCACTTTAAGGACTGAAAATAAAACATTCAAAATCAAAGAGAAATTGGAGTCTACATGAAAAAACCATATTAAGAAACATTCTTTCCTATATAATGACTTGCATATAAGGTAACATTTAAAAATGATTTTAAAAATATTAATTTAAGTATACCAAAATTGAATTTTTTATTTAAAAATTGGAAATTTCAGTGTAATTTGTGAAGGAAGCACTAACTGCCAAAAATTAGATGGCAAAAGGACTCAGACACACCCTGTATTAGATATAAAAGAGGGCCTCATACACATTCTGTTAAAATTGTTATGTAGTGGTACTCCTAGACCAATAAAGGCTATGCACTAAGTGCAAAGTCTGCCAAAAATTGCAAGCAGGATCATCGATACACCCCTGAAGGCACCAACTGTAGTGCCTCATTCAAAAATTATGAACAAAGTATAGCTGTGGTACTCCTACACTCATAAAAGCTCTGCACACAGTGCAAAGCGTGCCAAAAATTACAAACAGGGTCATTCATACACTCTTTAAGGCACCATCTTGAGTGCCTCATTCAAATATTGTGAAAAAAGTTTAGTTGTGGTACTCCTACTTTCAAAAAAGTGGGCCTCATACACATTCTGTTAAAATTGTTATGTAGTGGTACTCCTAGACCAATAAAGGCTATGCACTAAGTGCAAAACCTGCCAAAAATTTCAAGCAGGGTCACCCATACACCCTTGAAGGCACCAACTGTAGTGCCTCCTTCACATATTAAGATAGTGTAGTTGTAGTACTCCTGCACTCATAAAGGCTCTGCACACAGTGCAAGGCCATGACAAAATTATAAGGAGGGTCATCCATACAGTCTCATTCAAATATTAAGATAGTGTAGTTGTAGTACTCCTACACTGATAAGGGATCTGCACACAGTGCAAAGCCAGAAAAATTATAAGTACGGTTATCCATACATCCTTGAAGGCACCAAATGGAGTGTCTCATAAAAATTAAGAATGTGTAGTTGTGGCACTTCTACACTCATAAAAGCTTTGCACACAATGCAAAGCCAGGAAAAAATATAAAGAGGGTCATCCAGTCATCCATTGACCTTCGAAGGCAACAACTTGTGGCATCAGTCAAATATTAAGAATGTGTAGTTAATGTACTCCTACACTCATAAAGGCTTTTTACAAAGTGCCAAGCCAGGAAAAAATTATGAGGAGGGTAATACAATAATCCATACACCCTTGAAGACAACAACTGGTGGCAGGTGGTTAGAACACTTTATGCGCTGCTGTGATCTGATGGTGTGGAAAAGTCAGGGCTAGTTCAGGCTTTGTTTATTTTTATCAGAGTGAGCCTGTCAGCATTTTCTGTTGACAAATCCCACAGAATTTGGCCTAAGGCATTAACACTTCAAAGGAATATAACCAGTATTCAAACACAGAAAAATCGAAGTGATGCCATAAAAGTGAAAAAACTTTATTTAAGCACATAGATTACATAAAAAATGTTAAAAAGAGAGATACATATCAAATAGCCACCCTAGTCACAATATTCAATAATTTTAGGTAAATAAATCCAAAAAGAATGCAAATTAATTAATATAGAAAGTATGGAATATGAAGGCATGCATGGCCTAAAGGCAGATTAAATGCAAGGAAATGACTCTGCTATAAAAATCAATCCATAATAGAAACAAAATCATTCCATACCAAAGATGGTTATTAATCTACAGCAGAAATTAAAGTAGTGTGCACCCAAAAATACAAGAGCTAAGTGCTAGGTGCGGTTGTTCTAGTAATATACCATAATAGGTGTTGTATTATTCATAAGATGCCCTCAAAAAACAGTATGGGTGATAGAATGTATACATCAATATATGGTGCAAGTGCACTGGTAAGAGTGTAAAGCCTAGTCAGTATACCACATTACCATTAACATAGGGCAAAGTAGGAACAGCCATAAATGAATAGATAAGACAGAACATATGACCTGAGTGGCGGTGTGCAGCTCCCCGACGCACGTTCTGCGTTAGCTTTTTCCAAGGGGTATTCTCTTAATGGTCATATCTACCTAGTACCCTTTTTATATTCCCATAAATCATTAGTGGTAGTGATGAATGATGGCGCTGTGTGCAGGAGATCAAGTTTGTGACATCAACAGAGGGAGGTCCTGTGCCCTTCACCCACGCCTCCTCTCATTCATTGATAGCGGTGATAGGTGATACCGCATATACAGGAGGTGTGGTATGTGACGTCACATGTTATTGGATAATTATTGGATATTATGACTAGGGTGGCTATTTGATATGTATCTCTCTTTTTAACTTTTTTTATGTAATCTATGTGCTTAAATAAAGTTTTTTCACTTTTATGGCATCACTTCGATTTTTCTGTGTTTGAATTTTCTGTTGACAGCTGAAAGGGCTTGTTTGTTATGACTCCCCCTGTAGCACTAAAAACAGACAGACAAGATGCTAGCGGCAGGGCAGCACAACACCTCAAAGGCATAAAGGGACAGGTCACGCCAGGGGTCCAGCTTTGAAGCCCAATAGTTGAAGGTCGCAGAGAAATTAGGGAGTATTCTGGTTTTGTATGCCAGGTATTGCTTGACCATCTTTAAAAACATTTCCTTCCTTGTCAAAAATACCCGTTCAACAGGGAATGGATGCTGGGAGGGTATCATGAAATTGGCTTCTTCCTGAGGTATATAGAGTCCATGGTCAGCTCACTGACTCCCAGAATAAAGAGGACAGTCATTATAATCCAAGGCCCATTGGCCAAAATAACAGTATGCCTAATTGTTCATTGGTACAGTCCATACGGTTCTACGTTAGTTCTTTAACCCCTTCACGACGCAGCTCATTTTCGTTTTTGCATTTGTCTTTTGCTCCCCTGCTTTCCATAGCCATAGTTTTTTCATTTTTCCATTAATATGGCTATGTGAGGGCTTGTTTTTTGCTTGACGAGTTGAGCTTTTGAATGACTCCATTGCTTTTATCATATCGTGTACTGGAAACGGGAAAAAAATTCCAAGTGCGGCGAATTTGCAAAAAAGTGCAATTCCATAACTGTTTCTTTTTTTTTTTTACCATGTTCACTAAATGCTAAAACTGACCTGCCATTATGATTCTCTAGGACATTACAAGTTCGTAGATAGCAAACATGTCTAGGTTATTTTTAGTTAAGTGATAAAAAAATTCCAAAGTTTGTTAAAGAAAAATAAAATTGCATCATTTTCCAAGACCCATAGCATCTCCATTTTTCTTGATCTGAGGCTAGGCGAGGGCTTATTTTTTGCATGCTGAGCTGACGTTTTTATTAACACCATTTTGGTGTAGATATGATCTTTTGATCGCCCATTATTGCATTTTAATGCAATGTTGTGGCCTTCAAAAAGTAATTTGGTGTTTTGACTTTTTTTGTCGCTACATCATTTACCGATCGGATTAATTCGTTTTATATCCTGATAAATTGGGCGATCCTGAACGTGGCGATAGCAAATATGTGTATTTTTTTTAATTATTTTATTTTGAAAGGGGCAAATAGGGGTTGATTTTAAATTTTATATTTTTGAAAATTTTTAAAATATTTTTAAAAACTTTTTTTACTTAACACTTTCTTTAATAGTCTCCATGGGAGACTAGATGCTGCGATCATCTGATCCTTTGTGCTACATAGAGCAGGACTTCAGCCCTGCTCTATGTAGCAGAAATACTTGCTATGCGCGCCGACCGCTGGGCGGTCAATGACAACCACATGGGTCTGCTGCAGACCCGAGTTGTCATGCCAATCCATCGGCGACCCGTTGTCATGAGACACGGGCCTCGATGGGCGAGATTAGTGACGCGCTTCAGGCGTGATCACAATAAATTCTGCTGTCAGCTCCATTTAACAGGTTAACAACCGATCCACCTGCAGCTGTTAGGTGCAGATATCAGCTAACATGTGTCGGGAAAGATATGGGCTCAGCGCTGGAGCCCACATCAAAGAGAGAGACACGACATGCACAGTACATGTACGGCGCATGTCGAGAAGGGGTGAAAACAGTGGTGTAATTAACACTGTCCATAGAGGGATACAGTCCATAGAGTCTTTACCTGTCCAGATCATCAAGTCATTAGTTCCCTTCCCTCCTCTTTTTCCTGGTAACAGTTTATTTTAATGGCACAGTCTTTAGGGACAGAAAGGGTCTTGTGCCATTTAA
The DNA here is from genome assembly GCA_033576555.1 of Oophaga sylvatica. Lineage (NCBI taxonomy): Eukaryota > Metazoa > Chordata > Amphibia > Anura > Dendrobatidae > Oophaga > Oophaga sylvatica. The sequence goes on from JARQOD010000002.1 coordinate 570,154,662, forward strand.
GAGTTCAGAGTCCATTATTCCAACAGGGGAATGCACAACCGTGAGCAAAAACATAAACTCTTCTGGCTGTCCTGACCAACACCAGGATTTCCGGTACACTTTAGGGCCTCCTACCCTCAAGAATGCAGAACAGTTCCTCAGTGGTTCCTTCCGGTGCAACAGACTCAACTGTTCCTTACAGAGCGAAATGTTCTTTAGCATACCTCCCAACTTTTGAAGACGGGAAAGAGGGACAAAGGTTGTGGCGCGTGCAGCGCGTCGCAGCAAATTTTAGGCCACGCCCAACCACACCCATTTCACAACTAGTCACACCCATGTCCATGCCCAAACCACACCCATTTAGCTCTGGTGATCACACTGACTGGTACTGAGGGCACAGTGACTGGTACTGTGGGCACACTGGTACTGAGTAAAAGAAAGAAAGAACAGAGAGAGAAAAAAGAAAACAGAGAGAAGGAAAGGAGAGAGAGAAAGAAAGAACAGAAAGAGAAAGAAAGAAAGAAAGAAAGAAGGGAAAGCAAGAAAGAACAGAGAGAGAGAGTAAAGAGAGAGAAATAAACAAAGAAAGGGGAAAGAAAGAACAGAGAGAGAGAGAAGAAAGAAAGAAAGAAAGAAAAAGAAAGAAAGAAGAAGAGAGAAAGAAAGAAAAGAGGGGAAAGAAAGAAAGAACAGAGGGAAAGAAGAAAGAAAGAATAGAGAGAGAGAAAAAGAAAGAAAGAGGGGAAGGAAAGAACAGAGAGTAAAAGAGGGGACATAAAAAAAGAACAGAGAGAGAAAAAAAGAAAGAAACAACAGAGAGAGAAAGAAGGGAAAGAAAGAACAAAGAGAGAAAGAAATAACAGAGAGATGGAGAGAAAGAAAGAAAGATGGGAAAGAAAGAACAGAAGAAAGAAAGAGAAAGAAAGAAAGAACAGAGAGAAAGATCAGAGAGAGAGAAAGAACAGAGAGAAAGAAAGAAAGAGGGGAAAGAAAGAACAGAGAGAAAGAAAGAAAAAGAACAGAGAGAGAAAGATGGGAAAGAAAGAAAGAACAGAGAGAGAGAAAGAGGGGAAAGAAAGAGAAAGAAAGAAAGAACAGAGAGAAAGAGAAAGAAAGAAAGAGGGGAAAGAAAGAACAGAGAGAAAAGAAAGAAAGAAAGAAAGAAAGAAAGAGGAAAGACAAGAAAACAGAGAGATAGAAAGAAAGAGGGGAAAGAAAGAACAGAGAGAAAGAAAGAAAAAGAACAGAGAGAAAGAAGATGGGAAAGAAAGAACAGAGAGAGAGAAAGAACGAACAGAGAGAAAGAAAGAAAGAAAGAAAGAAAGAAAAGAAAGAACAGATAGAAAGAAAGAACAGAGAGATAGAAAGAGGGGAAAGAAAGAACAGAGAGAAAGAAAGAAAAAGAACAGAGAGAAAGAAAGATGGGAAAGAAAGAACAAAGAGAAAGAAAGATAGAACAGAGAGAGAGAAAGAAACAGAGAGAGAAAAAATAAAGATTCTATAAAGATACTATAGCAGCCCGGCTCCCATTGTAGTGCCCACCTGAGCCTCCCGGTGCAGGACATATCATGATCCGCTCACATGGCCGACATCCTGATTCCAAGGCGATCCTGCTGTCCGAGGACACGGTGATGGATCTGAAGCATTCCCTGAAGTGCCTCCATGGTTCCGTCACAATCTCCTCCCGAAATTACCTAATTTCCTGTCATCTTCCAGCACGTCACTTCTGGTGGAACATCACGTGCGAGTTTTAAAGTGCTCCTCGGGGCTCCGGCATGTACTTCCGGCCGGGACAGTGGGGCAGATTCTCAAAATCTGAAGTGTCCCGCTGAATTCGGGATGGTTGGGAGGTATGAATGCTCCCCACCATACACCTTGTACAAGCACAGCTCTTCACACCTCATACACTCACGGTTCCGCTTTGATGCCTCGTACACACACGGCTCCGCTCTGTTCACCTCGCACACACAAGGCTCCACTCAGTATACACATGACTTCACTCCGTATACCTTGTACACATGCAGCCACGCTTTGTACACCTTGTACACACACGACTCCATTCCGTAAACCTTGTACACATGCGGTTTTGCAGCATACACCTAGTACATACGCGGTTCTGCTCCGTACACCTTGTACACATGTGGCTCTGCTACATACACACAAGGCTCCACTCTGTATACACACAGCTCAAGCACGGAGCCCTGTGTGTACGGAGCTCAGCGGCTCAGCTCCGTACACTTCGTACACACAGAGCTCCGTTTCGTACACACACAGCACTGCTACATCCACCTCGTACACACGCACGACTCGGCTCCGTGCACCTTGTACACTCGCAGCTCGGCTCCATGCACCTCGAACACGCGCGGCTCCACTCCATCCAACTCGTACACACACAGCTCAGCTACATCCAACTCGTACACACACGGCTCCGCTCCATACACCTCGTACACACTACAGCACTGCTACATCCACCTCGTACACACACGGCTGCGCTCCGTACAACTCGTACACACACGGCTCCGCTCAGTACACCTCGTACACACATGGCTCCGCTCCATACACCTCACACACACAGCTCCGCTCCGTACACCTCATACACACAGCACTGCTACATCCACACTGTAAACCCTCCTGACCCCATACATAAACTTACTCTCATCCAGCACCATGACAAACAGCACAGCAGAGTTCTGCACACATACCGAGGAGCCTGTTCATGTGACACCTAACTCCTTGTCACGCGGTCTTATGATATGTGTACGATGTCAGTAAACTATTCTTAAAAGAACAACACTCTATACAACATATAGATTAGCAACATCAGCATGTAAATATAGAATAGATTTACCTGACACGATATCCGTTGAACTCAGGGTTAATCTTGAGGACTTGATACACTGTCACAGGAAAGAGGAGGACCGGGGGTCTAACCTGACCCTAAACTGGGGTCCTAACTAATCCCTCACCTTGGAGGTACTGATAATGGTTCAGAGGTCCAAGTCTCCAGCCTAACCCTGTCTCCTATCAGTCCCTGAACCCTGTAATCAGTCCTAAGAAGGATTCTGATTACCACCAAAGGGATATGGGCTGATCTCTGCTAAATACACAGATTAGACATATAGGACAGACTGGAGAAAACACAGACTTGCATACACACTCAAACACAGAAGGAACATAAATGATCTGGGATATTAAACTCTAAGCAAGGTGAGCTTAAAACAACTAAGGAGCTCTTTAACTTAAGTCTATACAGATACAATCCTATCTGTGGTCTGCATGAAGAATTTCACTGGCAACTCCCAACACAGACAACCAGAGATTTAAAGGAAACCAATCAACAAATAATTAATTGCAGCCGGGAGAAAACTGCACCCAGTCCCAGAACTGAGCACAGACAGAATTAACTCCCTAACTGCCAAACACAAAGAAACAGCAACTCAGCTGTGAGAAGTCAGAATGTGCAACCGCGACGATCTTCGTGGCGATGCACACATGACAGTACCCCCCCTTCTACGAGGGGCCTCCGGACCCTCAGGGCCAGGTTTGCCCGGGTGAGTTCTGTGAAGGTCCGCACCAAACGATCTGCATTAATGTCAGACGCAGGAACCCACGTCCTCTCCTCTGGACCATACCCCTTCCAATGCACCAAGTACTGAAGGGACCGGCGATTCAGACGTGAGTCAATGATCTTTGACACTTGAAACTCCAAGTTACCATTGACCACCACTGGAGGAGGAGGTAGAGGTGATGGTATGACTGGTGCCACGTACCTCTTAAGTAATGACTTGTGGAAACATTATGAATTTTAAACGTAGGAGGGAGGTCCAGACGAAATGCCACAGGATTAATTATGGAACTGATCCTGTACGGCCCGATGAATCTGGGGCCCAGCTTCCAGGAGGGAACTTTAAGTTTTATATTCCTGGTAGACAACCATACCAGATCGTTCACATTAAGATCTGGACCAGAAACTCTCCTCCTATCAGCCATACGTTTATAACGGTTCCCCATAGCACTCAGATTATTCAATACACCTCTCCACACTGAAGCAAGTGACGACGAGAAACGCTCCTCCTCAGGAACCCCAGAAGGGCCCCCCCCATTGAATGTACAAAACTGGGGATGAAAACCATATGCCCCAAAAAACGGGGACTTACCAGTGGACTCGCTCCGCCTGTTGTTAAGAGCGAACTCTGCCAGAGGCAAGAAAGAAGACCAGTCCTCCTGGTTCTCTGAGACAAAACACCGAAGATAAGTCTCTAGGCTTTGATTCAGACGCTCTGTCTGACCATTGGTCTGCGGATGAAAAGCCGAGGAAAATGACAATTGCATCCCCCGACGTAAACAAAATGCCCTCCAAAACTTGGACACAAACTGAGACCCCCTATCTGACACCACATCAGAAGGCAACCCATGAAGTCTCACAATCTCCCCAATGAACACCTGCGCCAGAGTTTTAGCATTAGGGAGGGCAGGAAGAGCAATGAAATGTGCCATCTTACTGAACCTGTCAACAACCACCAGTATGACAGTCTTCCCTGACGACTGAGGAAGGTCCGTGATGAAGTCCATAGACAAATGAGTCCATGGACGCTCCGGAAGTTTCAAGGGTAAGAGGGTCCAGACGGACGGGTATGAGGGGTCTTAGAACGAGCACAAACCCCACAGGACGCGACAAAAGTTAAAACATCTTTATTAACGTTAGGCCACCAAAACCGGCGAGAAAGGAGATCTAAAGTAGCCTTACTCCCTGGATGTCCTGCTAAAGCAGAATTATGATGTGCCTCAATAACCTTTTGTCTCAACTGATTTGGGACAAACAGTCTCCCTGGAGGTCCTGCAGGGGCGTCCCCCTGAGCCTCTAACACCTCCTCCTCAAGCTCAGAACATACAGCCGACACTACCACCCCCTCCTGAAGGATAGGAATCGGGTCATCCATTTTCCCGGCCCCTGGGAAACTGCGAGACAAGGCATCCGCCTTAACATTCTTAGATCCAGGGCGATAAGTGACAACAAAATTAAACCTGGTAAAAAACAACGACCATCGAGCTTGTCTGGAATTCAGACGCTTAGCAGATTCCAAATACAGCAGGTTCTTGTGATCAGTAATGACGGTGACCGGGTGGACTGCCCCCTCCAAAAAGTGACGCCATTCTTCAAAAGCAAACTTAATGGCCAAAAGTTCCCTATTGCCGATATCATAATTCCTTTCGGCGGACGACAATTTTTTAGAAAAGAAAGCGCACGGATGCCATTTACCAGGGGACGGACCCTGGGACAATATTGCACCCACCCCTACGTCAGACGCGTCCACCTCCACAACGAACGGCTGTGATGCATCTGGTTGGATGAGAACGGGTGCCGAAGCAAAACATTTTTTCAAAGAGGAAAAAGCTTGGCAAGCTTTGTCCGACCATTTAGAAAAATCCGTCCCTTTTCTTGTCATGTCAGTGAGAGGTTTGACAACAGATGAGAAATTACAAATAAATTTCCGGTAGTAGTTAGCAAACCCCAGAAAACGCTGCAGAGCCTTAAGATCCTCTGGCTGATCCCATTCAAGCACTGCTCTCACTTTTCAGGGTCCATACGGAAACCGGAGGCTGACACCAAGAAACCCAAAAACTGAAGTTCCTGTACGGCGAATACACACTTTCAGTTTGGCGTATAGTTTATTGTCTCGCAAGATCTGCAACACCTGTCTCACATGCTCCTGGTGAGACACAAGATCTGGTGAGTAAATTAAAATGTCATCCAAATATACGACCACAAAACAGCCCCACCAAATGACGAAAAATGTCATTAACAAAATGTTGGAATACTGCTGGTGCAGTAGTCAGACCAAAAGGCATGACAAGGTTCTCATAATGTCCCTCCGGCGTGTTAAACGCCGTTTTCCACTCATCCCCCTCTTTTATCCTAATCAGATTATACGCCCCCCTGAGATCCAATTTAGAGAACCATTTGGCGCCAACAATTTGATTGAAGAGATCAGGAATCAGAGGGAGTGGATACGGATCTCGAACAGTAATCCGATTAAGTTCGCGGAAATCCAAGCAAGGGCGTAGGCCTCCATCTTTTTTCTTCACAAAGAAGAACCCCCGGCCACTGGGGAAGATGAAGGTCTAATATGCCTTTGGCCAGACTTTCCGAAATATAATCTTTCATAGCCTGCCTCTCAGGACCAGAAAGGTTATATAACCTAGCTTTAGGTAACTTAGCATCAGGAAGTAAATTAATAGAGCAGTCATACACGCGATGAGGAGGCAACTCCTGACACCCTCCTCAGAGAACACATCCCCAAAGTCCTCCAAAAAGGAGGCAAAGTACTAGGCACGACCGCACTGATGACTGTGTTCATGCAGTTACTTTTGCAAAACTCCCCCCATTGGCTTATATCTTGGACTGCCAATTAATCACAGGGTTATGTTTAACCAACCAAGGAAGTCCCAACACAATAGGAGTAGGTAGACCCCCCAACACATAACAAGATAATAGTTCCTATGTATTGCCCCTACCCGAAGGTCAATGTTATGAACCTCATGAACAAAGCTACCTTGGCCGAGAGGCCTGGCGTCAATGGAGAATATAGGGATCGGTTTGACCAATACACTCAGATGCATACCTTGAGCCTGAGCAAACTGAGCGTCAACCAGATTAGCCCCGGACCCACTATCAAGAAGAACAGAAAATCTCTCCACTCTCGTACCAACCACCACCTCCACTGGTACAAGGAATGAGAAGAACTAGCGGACGAAATACATACTCCCAGGTTGTCGTCCACCACACAACCTGGGATTAACAGTTTTCCGGCGACTTTTTGCTCAACAAGCACGGGATGGACATCCCCCAACAAAATGTCCCTCTTTCCCGCAGAAGAAACACCTTCTAGTCCTGCGGCGTACCGCCAATCCCCCTACGAAATGATGTCCCTCCCAACTGCATAGGCTCCTCCGAACAGACAAGGGGAACCTCAACATAAGGGACTTTAGTAGTAGGTGGAGTAACAACAGGGGGCGGATGTTACCTCGCACCTCTCCCGGAGCCGTCTATCAGTACGGATAGCTAGGGCCATAGCAGCCTCCAGTGATGGAGGAGAATCATACTGAGCCAAAACGTCCTTTAATTTGTCAGAAAGCCCATGACAAAACTGGCTCCTAAGAGCTGGGTCATTCCACTGAGTATCTGTGGCCCATCTACGGAACTCAGAAGCAAATTCCTCCGCCGGACGATCTCCCTGCTGTATCTTACGTAATTTTGTCTCAGCAAGAGAGACCCGATCTGGGTCATCATATACCAAACCCGGGCAGTAAAAAAATCGATCTACTGACAGTAGAGCCGGGGATCCCGGAGGAAGGGAGAAGGCCCAGGATTGAGGGTCCCCTTGTAGGAGCGAGATAACAATTCCCACTCTCTGCTCTTCACTCCCTGATGATCGAGGCCGAAGCCGAAAATACAATTTACATGCTTCCCTGAAGGTAAAAAATTTGTCTCGCCCACCAGTGAACCTGTCCGGGAGAGCTACTTTAGGTTCAAATCTGGTTTGCTCCGAGGGAGACAAAACTTTGGACTTAATGTCCCTCAGCTCCATGGATAATCCCTGCAACTGCAGAGCCAGCTGGGCTACTGGATCCATGGCATCTGGGAATAATTTTATGGGCCAGTGAAAATGTCACGCGGTCTTATGATATGTGTACGATGTCAGTAAACTATTCTTAAAAGAACAACACTCTATACAACATATAGATTAGCAACATCAGCATGTAAATATAGAATAGATTTACCTGACACGATATCCGTTGAACTCAGGGTTAATCTTGAGGACTTGATACACTGTCACAGGAAAGAGGAGGACCGGGGTCTAACCTGACCCTAAACTGGGGTCCTAAACTAATCCCTCACCCTTTGGGGGTACTGATAATGGTTCAGAGGTCCAAGTCTCCAGCCTAACCTGTCTCCTATCAGTCCCTGAACCCTGTAATCAGTCCTAAGAAGGATTCTGATTACCACCAAAGGGATATGGGCTGATCTCTGCTAAATACACAGATTAGACATATAGGACAGACTGGAGAAAACACAGACTTGCATACACACTCAAACACAGAAGGAACATAAATGATCTGGGATATTAAACTCTAAGCAAGGTGAGCTTAAAACAACTAAGGAGCTCTTTAACTTAAGTCTATACAGATACAATCCTATCTGTGGTCTGCATGAAGAATTTCACTGGCAACTCCCAACACAGACAACCAGAGATTTAAAGGAAACCAATCAACAAATAATTAATTGCAGGGCCGGGAGAAAACTGCACCCAGTCCAGAACTGAGCACAGACAGAATTAACTCCCTAACTGCCAAACACAAAGAAACAGCAATCAGCTGTGAGAAGTCAGAATGTGCAACCGCGACGATCTTCGTGGCGATGCACACATGACAGTACCCCCCTTCTACGAGGGGCCTCCGGACCCTCAGGGCCAGGTTTGCCCGGGTGAGTTCTGTGGAAGGTCCGCACCAAACGATCTGCATTAATGTCAGACGCAGGAACCCACGTCCTCTCCTCTGGACCATACCCCTTCCAATGCACCAAGTACTGAAGGGACCGGCGATTCAGACGTGAGTCAATGATCTTTGACACTTGAAACCCAAGTTACCATTGACCACCACTGGAGGAGGAGGTAGAGGTGATGGTATGACTGGTGCCACGTACCTCTTAAGTAATGACTTGTGGAACACATTATGAATTTTAAACGTAGGAGGGAGGTCCAGCGAAATGCCACAGGATTAATTATGGAACTGACCCTGTACGGCCCGATGAATCTGGGGCCCAGCTTCCAGGAGGGAACTTTAAGTTTTTTATTCCTGGTAGACAACCATACCAGATCGTTCACATTAAGATCTGGACCAGAAACTCTCCTCCTATCAGCCATACGTTTATAACGGTTCCCCATAGCACTCAGATTATTCAATACACCTCTCCACACTGAAGCAAGTGACGACGAGAAACGCTCCTCCTCAGGAACCCCAGAAGGGCCCCCCCCATTGAATGTACAAAACTGGGGATGAAAAACCATATCCCCCAAAAAACGGGGACTTCCCAGTGGACTCGCTCCGCCTGTTGTTAAGAGCGAACTCTGCCAGAGGCAAGAAAGAAGACCAGTCCTCTGGTTCTCTGAGACAAAACACCGAAGATAAGTCTCTAGGCTTTGATTCAGACGCTCTGTCTGACCATTGGTCTGCGGATGAAAAGCCGAGGAAAATGACAATTGCATCCCCCGACGTAAACAAAATGCCCTCCAAAACTTGGACACAAACTGAGACCCCCTATCTGACACCACATCAGAAGGCAACCCATGAAGTCTCACAATCTCCCCAATGAACACCTGCGCCAGAGTTTTAGCATTAGGGAGGGCAGGAAGAGCAATGAAATGTGCCATCTTACTGAACCTGTCAACAACCACCAGTATGACAGTCTTCCCTGACGACTGAGGAAGGTCCGTGATGAAGTCCATAGACAAATGAGTCCATGGACGCTCCGGAAGTTTCAAGGGTAAGAGGGTCCCAGACGGACGGGTATGAGGGGTCTTAGAACGAGCACAAACCCCACAGGACGCGACAAAAGTTAAAACATCTTTATTAACGTTAGGCCACCAAAACCGGCGAGAAAGGAGATCTAAAGTAGCCTTACTCCCTGGATGTCCTGCTAAAGCAGAATTATGATGTGCCTCAATAACCTTTTGTCTCAACTGATTTGGGACAAACAGTCTCCCTGGAGGTCCTGCAGGGGCGTCCCCCTGAGCCTCTAACACCTCCTCCTCAAGCTCAGAACATACAGCCGACACTACCACCCCCTCCTGAAGGATAGGAATCGGGTCATCCATTTTCCCGGCCCCTGGGAAACTGCGAGACAAGGCATCCGCCTTAACATTCTTAGATCCAGGGCGATAAGTGACAACAAAATTAAACCTGGTAAAAAACAACGACCATCGAGCTTGTCTGGAATTCAGACGCTTAGCAGATTCCAAATACAGCAGGTTCTTGTGATCAGTAATGACGGTGACCGGGTGGACTGCCCCCTCCAAAAAGTGACGCCATTCTTCAAAAGCAAACTTAATGGCCAAAAGTTCCCTATTGCCGATATCATAATTCCTTTCGGCGGACGACAATTTTTAGAAAAGAAAGCGCACGGATGCCATTTACCAGGGGACGGACCCTGGGACAATATTGCACCCACCCCTACGTCAGACGCGTCCACCTCCACAACGAACGGCTGTGATGCATCTGGTTGGATGAGAACGGGTGCCGAAGCAAAACATTTTTTCAAAGAGGAAAAAGCTTGGCAAGCTTTGTCCGACCATTTAGAAAAATCCGTCCCTTTTCTTGTCATGTCAGTGAGAGGTTTGACAACAGATGAGAAATTACAAATAAATTTCCGGTAGTAGTTAGCAAACCCCAGAAAACGCTGCAGAGCCTTAAGATCCTCTGGCTGATCCCATTCAAGCACTGCTCTCACCTTTTCAGGGTCCATACGGAAACCGGAGGCTGACACCAAGAAACCCAAAAACTGAAGTTCCTGTACGGCGAATACACACTTTTCCAGTTTGGCGTATAGTTTATTGTCTCGCAAGATCTGCAACACCTGTCTCACATGCTCCTGGTGAGACACAAGATCTGGTGAGTAAATTAAAATGTCATCCAAATATACGACCACAAACAGCCCCACCAAATGACGAAAAATGTCATTAACAAAATGTTGGAATACTGCTGGTGCAGTAGTCAGACCAAAAGGCATGACAAGGTTCTCATAATGTCCCTCCGGCGTGTTAAACGCCGTTTTCCACTCATCCCCCTCTTTTATCCTAATCAGATTATACGCCCCCCTGAGATCCAATTTAGAGAACCATTTGGCGCCAACAATTTGATTGAAGAGATCAGGAATCAGAGGGAGTGGATACGGATCTCGAACAGTAATCCGATTAAGTTCGCGGAAATCCAAGCAAGGGCGTAGGCCTCCATCTTTTTTCTTCACAAAGAAGAACCCCGCGGCCACTGGGGAAGATGAAGGTCTAATATGCCTTTGGCCAGACTTTCCGAAATATAATCTTTCATAGCCTGCCTCTCAGGACCAGAAAGGTTATATAACCTAGCTTTAGGTAACTTAGCATCAGGAAGTAAATTAATAGAGCAGTCATACACGCGATGAGGAGGCAACTCCTGACACCCCTCCTCAGAGAACACATCCCCAAAGTCCTCCAAAAAAGGAGGCAAAGTACTAGGCACGACCGCACTGATGACTGTGTTCATGCAGTTACTTTTGCAAAACTCCCCCCATTGGCTTATATCTCTGGACTGCCAATTAATCACAGGGTTATGTTTAACCAACCAAGGAAGTCCCAACACAATAGGAGTAGGTAGACCCTCCAACACATAACAAGATAATAGTTCCCTATGTATTGCCCCTACCCGAAGGTCAATGTTATGAACCTCATGAACAAAGCTACCTTGGCCGAGAGGCCTGGCGTCAATGGAGAATATAGGGATCGGTTTGACCAATACACTCAGATGCATACCTTGAGCCTGAGCAAACTGAGCGTCAACCAGATTAGCCCCGGACCCACTATCAAGAAGAACAGAAAATCTCTCCACTCTCGTACCAACCACCACCTCCACTGGTACAAGGAACTGAGAAGAACTAGCGGACGAAATACATACTCCCAGGTTGTCGTCCACCACACAACCTGGGATTAACAGTTTTCCGGCGACTTTTTGCTCAACAAGGCACGGGATGGACATCCCCCAACAAAATGTCCCTCTTTCCCGCAGAAGAAACACCTTCTAGTCCTGCGGCGTACCGCCAATCCCCTCCTACGAAATGATGTCCCTCCCAACTGCATAGGCTCCTCCGAACAGACAAGGGGAACCTCAACATAAGGGACTTTAGTAGTAGGTGGAGTAACAACAGGGGGCGGAGTTACCTCGCACCTCTCCCGGAGCCGTCTATCAGTACGGATAGCTAGGGCCATAGCAGCCTCCAGTGATGGAGGAGAATCATACTGAGCCAAAACGTCCTTTAATTTGTCAGAAAGCCCATGACAAAACTGGCTCCTAAGAGCTGGGTCATTCCACTGAGTATCTGTGGCCCATCTACGGAACTCAGAAGCAAATTCCTCCGCCGGACGATCTCCCTGCTGTATCTTACGTAATTTTGTCTCAGCAAGAGAGACCCGATCTGGGTCATCATATACCAAACCCAGGGCAGTAAAAAAATCGATCTACTGACAGTAGAGCCGGGGATCCCGGAGGAAGGAGAAGGCCCAGGATTGAGGGTCCCCTTGTAGGAGCGAGATAACAATTCCCACTCTCTGCTCTTCACTCCCTGATGATCGAGGCCGAAGCCGAAAATACAATTTACATGCTTCCCTGAAGGTAAAAATTTGTCTCGCCCACCAGTGAACCTGTCCGGAGAGCTACTTTAGGTTCAAATCTGGTTTGCTCCGAGGGAGAACAAAACTTTGGACTTAATGTCCATCAGCTCCATGGATAATCCCTGCAACTGCAGAGCCAGCTGGGCTACTGGATCCATGGCATCTGGGAATAATTTTATGGGCCAGTGAAAATGTCACGCGGTCTTATGATATGTGTACGATGTCAGTAAACTATTCTTAAAAGAACAACACTCTATACAACATATAGATTAGCAACATCAGCATGTAAATATAGAATAGATTTACCTGACACGATATCCGTTGAACTCAGGGTTAATCTTGAGGACTTGATACACTGTCACAGGAAAGAGGAGGACCGGGGGTCTAACCTGACCCTAAACTGGGGTCCTAACTAATCCCTCACCTTGGAGGTACTGATAATGGTTCAGAGGTCCAAGTCTCCAGCCTAACCCTGTCTCCTATCAGTCCCTGAACCCTGTAATCAGTCCTAAGAAGGATTCTGATTACCACCAAAGGGATATGGGCTGATCTCTGCTAAATACACAGATTAGACATATAGGACAGACTGGAGAAAACACAGACTTGCATACACACTCAAACACAGAAGGAACATAAATGATCTGGGATATTAAACTCTAAGCAAGGTGAGCTTAAAACAACTAAGGAGCTCTTTAACTTAAGTCTATACAGATACAATCCTATCTGTGGTCTGCATGAAGAATTTCACTGGCAACTCCCAACACAGACAACCAGAGATTTAAAGGAAACCAATCAACAAATAATTAATTGCAGCCGGGAGAAAACTGCACCCAGTCCCAGAACTGAGCACAGACAGAATTAACTCCCTAACTGCCAAACACAAAGAAACAGCAACTCAGCTGTGAGAAGTCAGAATGTGCAACCGCGACGATCTTCGTGGCGATGCACACATGACACTCCTCCCCTCCTGTGACCTCATCACAGGGCCTTTGCACACAGAGGAGGACAGCTCAGCTATGTCATTGCTGAATGTGAAACGGCTGAGGTGGAGAGACAGGGAGGGCGAGGATGGGGTGCACGGAGGGGCGTAGCGGCTACTCTCACTGCGGGAAACATAGCGTCCCGAGCAGGACAGCGGGTGGGAGGGTTAGAATCGGGACTGTCCCGCTCAATCCGGGACGGTTGGGAGGTATGCTTTAGGTATCTGCTTCTTCTTCTCCTTCCTTGGGAGGCTGGTGGGGACTGCTTCCACTTGCTTCCGTAAGCCTGATTCCCAGGTGCCAGGGCTGTAAGTGACCCATTTTGGATATTTTAGGAGCCCTCAACATGTTGAAATGGGCGACAGCCCCCTGTATCACCTGCACCATCACCTGCTCCCACATAAGAGTTAGAGAACCTCAAGTACAGTCCAATGTCTCAGGGTAGCAGCACTGTCTCGAGCCGCCTTCAGGAGCCTCTCCAAGACTTGTTCATTTTGTAAGAAAGGTTCCTTCTGCTCCCTTCCTTCTCATATCACACCCACCTCATAGAAGTAATGTTGCCCCTCCATTTTGAGGAACATGACCCTGGTTCCAGCCGTCAGCTCTAGCAGCCTTTGAGGCAAGTGTTCCATCTCTACTGCCCACTGGTTGAATAAGATGGGATGATGAGTCCCAAACTCTTCTATGGACCCCCATCTGCGCTGCGAGTCATATGTAACAACCTCCACATGGGATGCCAATCTCGGTACCTTGCTGCTAGCAGGCCTGCTAGCATATTTCCAGCCCTGGATCTGGCTCACCCCTTCTCTCTTCTAACCAGCTTAGGCCCCGCAGTATGCTCAGTAGTTACTGGATCCTGGCTCTCCGTCCACAGTCCGCAAGAACCCCAGCGCTGAAAGCCGCAGACTGGGTTCGGGCCTTGGTGATTCTGTGAAAATGACTGATGCCAGACAACTGGCTACTGCATCCGCTGCAGTCATGTCAGCTTGGTCTGGCTCCGATATTCCTCCTATTGCTCCCTCGGGAGCCATCTTTTTCGCCCACTAAGCATGTTACACTATATGGATTATTAATTCAATACAGAAATATTTTTTGAAAGGAGGTTAATACCACCGTAATATAACACTAAGCACCTTGCACTGTATGTTTTACTAATTCAATCCAGAAAAAAAAATTTAACTTGAGTAATACAACCATAATGTAACACAAACAATGTTACACTATAAGGATGACTAGTTAAATCCAGAAAAAAGTTTGAACTTTTTTGCAGTTTTATATAAAACCGTAATGTTACACTAACCATGTCAAATTCTGTGGATGACTAATTGAATCCAGAAAAAAAAAATTTAACTGTTTTTTGAAGGTTAATATCACCATAAATGTAACATAGCACGTTTCACTGTATGGATGACTAATTGGATCCAGAAATTTTTTTTTAATGCTTTTTGGAGGTTTATATACCACTGTAACACTAACCATGTTAAACTCTATGGATGACTAATTGAATCCAGAAAAAAAATGTTGAATGTTTTTTTAAGTGTCAATACTACTGTAATGTAAAATTAAGCATGTTACACTCTATTAATTACTGATTCAATCCAGAAAGATTTTTTTGAACATTTTTTTTAAGGTTAATACCACAATAATGTTACACTAAGCCCGTATGAATTAAAATATAGTAAATTTTTCCAGTAAAAAAAAAAAAGGGTCACGTGCAGCAGCTATATACTTAAGAACGGACTGCAAAGCCCTAAGTCCTGCCTAGAGGCTGTATTATGTCACTCTCCCTGCTACTGCAATTTTCCCTAGGCTAAATGAAGAATCTATCTGATGCAAACAGCAAAGCACTGGATTAGCCCTTGGAAGTACTGTGTTAGTACGATGGTTCAGCATCAGCACTGGTAGCACCACTAAAGGACTCTGATTTGTTAAACTATGCACACACAGACCTGTATAACTGCTTTGTCCCTCCAAACAGAACTGTCCCTGAGATGTGCAATGGCGTCAGTGAGCCGAACGGGGCGGGGCCTGTCCGTTTATAACTTCTAATGAAGTAATGCAGTAAGCCAATCACAGTAATGCCACTACCAAGATGGCTACAGCATTACAGTGACTATCAGTCAATCCCCGCATGCTTATTGGCTGTTTAACAGGCATCAAACATGCAGGTTGGGATTCAAGTGTTAAAATCCAAGCACCGCCTGAAGCTCGTCAAGTGCTGAGCACAGAGTATGTTCGCTCATCCCTAGCCATAACCCAACATACTTCTCCCATGTTTTTTGAGGTTAAGGACTCAGGACTTCTGTTATGAGGTCCCATGATTTTGATTTAGGCTTTTGTGCATCAAAAAATTGCTACCAATGAAACTACACTTAGCGCTACAAAAAAGAAGCCCATATACAGTCAAACAACAAAATTTAAATGTTATGGATTTTCATGTTTTTGTGTTTGTAAAAATTATAAAAACATGAAACAAATATAAAAAATTGGTATTGCCTTAATGGGGCGGACCTGCAAACAAAAGAGAAACAGGAGTTTTCTGGCGCAGCTCACTTCCATATTTTAGGGTGAGGGCTGCTGACGCCAGGACATGTGCACAATCGGCACGCATTGTGCACCTGTTCAATTTGTTACAATAGAACATGTGGAAAATAACTTCCTGGCAGACAATGCAGATGCAATGTCATCACAGCCGCTCATCTTTCAATACAGAATTGAGCTTTCGGACAACTCTGATGACATATCATTTATACAACATGGTGAACTGTTTATTAACAAATCCCACAAAACAATGGTATCATTATCACATTAAAGAAATGCAACTTGTTCTGCAAATATATCTGAAAAAAGGGCCAAAACAATCAATATATGGAAGGGGGTAACTCCCAAATAGTACACAAATCTGAAAAGAAGAGAAAGCATAAATACCCATACTTGTAATTACAAACAATCTTTATTCACAATTTTGACAAAGATAATTAAAAAAAATACTAAAAGGAATGTGGACAGAATAACCCCATGTCCCCAAGGATTGTAGGTCAGAAAAAGTGTAAAAAATGATAATAAAACAAATGCTAAGTTCACAAAACAAGCATGTCACTCATTAATTGATGTGGATCACAGTCCTACAAAGAGCTGAGCAATAAATAAGTATTGAATTCTTTTGGAAATATATGAATACCTCAAAAGTGGATATATGATGAAAGGTGATATGGTTAGTATAAAATGAGCTACAAAAACATAAATATATAAGTGCCTAGATCACATGACAGATAATATATATATATATATATATATATATATAAATATATATATAAAATAGCCAAATGGGCTCCTTGTACAAAATAGCATAAATTATAAAGGCATAGGTACAGTACAGACCAAAAGTTTGGACACACCTTCTCATTCAACGATTTTTCTGTATTTTCATGACTATGAAAATTGTAGATTCACACTGAAGGCATCAAAACTATGAATTAACACATGTGGAATTATACATTACACTTTACAAAAAAGTGTGAAACAACTGAAAATATGTCTCATATTCTAGGTTCTTCAAAGTAGCCACCTTTTGCTTTGATTACTGCTTGCACGCAGAAAAGGTGAACGGATGGACTCTACATGCCTGGTTCCC
>JARQOD010000002.1:570171773-570225339 GCA_033576555.1 Oophaga sylvatica
ATAAAAAATGTTAAAAAGAGAGATACATATCAAATAGCCACCCTAGTCACAATATCCAATAATTTTAGGTAAATAAATCCAAAAAGAATGCAAATTAATTAATATAGAAAGTATGGAATATGAAGGCATGCATGGCCTAAAGGCAGATTAAATGCAAGGAAATGACTCTGCTATAAAAATCAATCCATAATAGAAACAAAATCATTCCATACCAAAGATGGGTATTAATCTACAGCAGAAATTAAAGTAGTGTGCACCCAAAAATACAAGAGCTAAGTGCTAGGTGCGGTTGTTCTAGTAATTATACCATAATAGGTGTTGTATTATTCATAAGATGCCCTCAAAAAACAGTATGGGTGATAGAATGTATACATCAATATATGGTGCAAGTGCACTGGTAAGAGTGTAAAGCCTAGTCAGTATACCACATTACCATTAACATAGGGCAAAGTAGGAACAGCCATAAATGAATAGATAAGACAGAACATATGACCTGAGTGGCGGTGTGCAGCTCCCGACGCACGTTCTGCGTTAGCTTTTTCCAAGGGGTATTCTCTTAATGGTCATATCTACCTAGTACCCTTTTTATATTCCCATAAATCATTAGTGGTAGTGATGAATGATGGCGTGTGTGCAGGAGATCAAGTTTGTGACATCACACAGAGGGAGGTCCTGTGCCCTTCACCCACGCCTCCTCTCATTCATTGATAGCGGTGATAGGTGATACCGCATATACAGGAGGTGTGGTATGTGACGTCACATGTTATTGGATAATTATTGGATATTATGACTAGGGTGGCTATTTGATATGTATCTCTCTTTTTAACTTTTTTTATGTAATCTATGTGCTTAAATAAAGTTTTTTCACTTTTATGGCATCACTTCGATTTTTCTGTGTTTGAATTTTCTGTTGACAGCTGAAAGGGCTTGTTTGTTATGACTCCCCCTGTAGCACTAAAAACAGACAGACAAGATGCTAGCGGCAGGGCAGCACAACACCTCAAAGGCATAAAGGGACAGGTCACGCCAGGGGTCCAGCTTTGAAGCCCAATAGTTGAAGGTCGCAGAGAAATTAGGGAGTATTCTGGTTTTGTATGCCAGGTATTGCTTGACCATCTTTAAAAACATTTCCTTCCTTGTCAAAAATACCCGTTCAACAGGGAATGGATGCTGGGAGGGTATCATGAAATTGGCTTCTTCCTGAGGTATATAGAGTCCATGGTCAGCTCACTGACTCCCAGAATAAAGAGGACAGTCATTATAATCCAAGGCCCATTGGCCAAAATAACAGTATGCCTAATTGTTCATTGGTACAGTCCATACGGTTCTACGTTAGTTCTTTAACCCCTTCACGACGCAGCTCATTTTCGTTTTTGCATTTGTCTTTTGCTCCCCTGCTTTCCATAGCCATAGTTTTTTCATTTTTCCATTAATATGGCTATGTGAGGGCTTGTTTTTTGCTTGACGAGTTGAGCTTTTGAATGACTCCATTGCTTTTATCATATCGTGTACTGGAAACGGGAAAAAAATTCCAAGTGCGGCGAATTTGCAAAAAAGTGCAATTCCATAACTGTTTCTTTTTTTTTTTTACCATGTTCACTAAATGCTAAAACTGACCTGCCATTATGATTCTCTAGGACATTACAAGTTCGTAGATAGCAAACATGTCTAGGTTATTTTTAGTTAAGTGATAAAAAAATTCCAAAGTTTGTTAAAGAAAAATAAAATTGCATCATTTTCCAAGACCCATAGCATCTCCATTTTTCTTGATCTGAGGCTAGGCGAGGGCTTATTTTTTGCATGCTGAGCTGACGTTTTTATTAACACCATTTTGGTGTAGATATGATCTTTTGATCGCCCATTATTGCATTTTAATGCAATGTTGTGGCCTTCAAAAAAGTATTCTGGTGTTTTGACTTTTTTTGTCGCTACATCATTTACCGATCGGATTAATTCGTTTTATATCCTGATAAATTGGGCGATCCTGAACGTGGCGATAGCAAATATGTGTATTTTTTTTTAATTATTTTATTTTGAAAGGGGCAAATAGGGGTTGATTTTAAATTTTATATTTTTGAAAATTTTTTAAATATTTTTAAAAACTTTTTTTACTTAACACTTTCTTTAATAGTCTCCATGGGAGACTAGATGCTGCGATCATCTGATCCTTTGTGCTACATAGAGCAGGACTTCAGCCCTGCTCTATGTAGCAGAAATACTTGCTATGCGCGCCGACCGCTGGGCGGTCAATGACAACCACATGGGTCTGCTGCAGACCCCGAGTTGTCATGCCAATCCATCGGCGACCCGTTGTCATGAGACACGGGCCTCGATGGGCGAGATTAGTGACGCGCTTCAGGCGTGATCACAATAAATTCTGCTGTCAGCTCCATTTAACAGGTTAACAACCGATCCACCTGCAGCTGTTAGGTGCAGATATCAGCTAACATGTGTCGGGAAAGATATGGGCTCAGCGCTGGAGCCCACATCAAAGAGAGAGACACGACATGCACAGTACATGTACGGCGCATGTCGAGAAGGGGTGAAAACAGTGGTGTAATTAACACTGTCCATAGAGGGATACAGTCCATAGAGTCTTTACCTGTCCAGATCATCAAGTCATTAGTTCCCTTCCCTCCTCTTTTTCCTGGTAACAGTTTATTTTAATGGCACAGTCTTTAGGGACAGAAAGGGTCTTGTGCCATTTAAGAGTTCAGAGTCCATTATTCCAACAGGGGAATGCACAACCGTGAGCAAAAACATAAACTCTTCTGGCTGTCCTGACCAACACCAGGATTTCCGGTACACTTTAGGGCCTCCTACCCTCAAGAATGCAGAACAGTTCCTCAGTGGTTCCTTCCGGTGCAACAGACTCAACTGTTCCTTACAGAGCGAAATGTTCTTTAGCATACCTCCCAACTTTTGAAGACGGGAAAGAGGGACAAAGGTTGTGGCGCGTGCAGCGCGTCGCAGCAAATTTTAGGCCACGCCCAACCACACCCATTTCACAACTAGTCACACCCATGTCCATGCCCAAACCACACCCATTTAGCTCTGGTGATCACACTGACTGGTACTGAGGGCACAGTGACTGGTACTGTGGGCACACTGGTACTGAGTAAAAGAAAGAAAGAACAGAGAGAGAAAAAAGAAAACAGAGAGAAGGAAAGGAGAGAGAGAAAGAAAGAACAGAAAGAGAAAGAAAGAAAGAAAGAAAGAAAGAAAGAAAGAAGGGAAAGCAAGAAAGAACAGAGAGAGAGAGTAAAGAGAGAGAAATAAACAAAGAAAGGGAAAGAAAGAAAGAGAGAGAGAAGAAGAAAGAAAGAAAGAAAGAAAGAAAGAAAGAAAAAGAAAGAAAGAAAGAAGAAGAGAGAGAAAGAAAGAAAGAGGGGAAAGAAAGAAAGAACAGAGGGAAAGAAAGAAAGAATAGAGAGAGAGAAAAAGAAAGAAAGAGGGGAAGGAAAGAACAGAGAGTAAAAGAGGGGACATAAAAAAAGAACAGAGAGAGAAAAAAGAAAGAAACAACAGAGAGAGAAAGAAGGGAAAGAAAGAACAAAGAGAGAAAGAAAGAACAGAGAGATGGAGAGAAAGAAAGAAAGATGGGAAAGAAAGAACAGAGAGAAAGAAAGAGAAAGAAAGAAAGAACAGAGAGAAAGATCAGAGAGAGAGAAAGAACAGAGAGAAAGAAAGAAAGAGGGGAAAGAAAGAACAGAGAGAAAGAAAGAAAAAGAACAGAGAGAGAAAGATGGGAAAGAAAGAAAGAACAGAGAGAGAGAAAGAGGGGAAAGAAAGAGAAAGAAAGAAAGAACAGAGAGAAAGAGAAAGAAAGAAAGAAAGAGGGGAAAGAAAGAACAGAGAGAAGAAAGAAAGAAAGAAAGAAAGAAAGAAAGAAAGAAAAAAGAGGAAAGCAAGAAAACAGAGAGATAGAAAGAAAGAGGGGAAAGAAAGAACAGAGAGAAAGAAAGAAAAAGAACAGAGAGAAAGAAAGATGGGAAAGAAAGAACAGAGAGAGAGAAAGAACGAACAGAGAGAAAGAAAGAAAGAAAGAAAGAAAGAAAAGAAAGAACAGATAGAAAGAAAGAACAGAGAGATAGAAAGAGGGGAAAGAAAGAACAGAGAGAAAGAAAGAAAAAGAACAGAGAGAAAGAAAGATGGGAAAGAAAGAACAAAGAGAAAGAAAGATAGAACAGAGAGAGAGAAAGAAACAGAGAGAGAAAAAAATAAAGATTCTATAAAGATACTATAGCAGCCCGGCTCCATTGTAGTGCCCACCTGAGCCTCCCGGTGCAGGACATATCATGATCCGCTCACATGGCCGACATCCCTGATTCCAAGGCGATCCTGCTGTCCGAGGACACGGTGATGGATCTGAAGCATTCCCTGAAGTGCCTCCATGGTTCCGTCACAATCTCCTCCCGAAATTACCTAATTTCCTGTCATCTTCCAGCACGTCACTTCTGGTGGAACATCACGTGCGAGTTTTAAAGTGCTCCTCGGGGCTCCGGCATGTACTTCCGCCCGGGACAGTGGGGCAGATTCTCAAAATCTGAAGTGTCCCGCTGAATTCGGGATGGTTGGGAGGTATGAATGCTCCCCACCATACACCTTGTACAAGCACAGCTCTTCACACCTCATACACTCACGGTTCCGCTTTGAATGCCTCGTACACACACGGCTCCGCTCTGTTCACCTCGCACACACAAGGCTCCACTCAGTATACACATGACTTCACTCCGTATACCTTGTACACATGCAGCCACGCTTTGTACACCTTGTACACACACGACTCCATTCCGTAAACCTTGTACACATGCGGTTTTGCAGCATACACCTAGTACATACGCGGTTCTGCTCCGTACACCTTGTACACATGTGGCTCTGCTACATACACACAAGGCTCCACTCTGTATACACACAGCTCAAGCACGGAGCCCTGTGTGTACGGAGCTCAGCGGCTCAGCTCCGTACACTTCGTACACACAGGGCTCCGTTTCGTACACACACAGCACTGCTACATCCACCTTGTACACACGCACGACTCGGCTCCGTGCACCTTGTACACTCGCAGCTCGGCTCCATGCACCTCGAACACGCGCGGCTCCACTCCATCCAACTCGTACACACACAGCTCAGCTACATCCAACTCGTACACACACGACTCCGCTCCATACACCTCGTACACACTACAGCACTGCTACATCCACCTCGTACACACACAGCTGCGCTCCGTACAACTCGTACACACACGGCTCTGCTCAGTACACCTCGTACACACATGGCTCCGCTCCGTACACCTCGCACACACATGGCTCCGCTCCATACACCTCACACACACAGCTCCGCTCCGTACACCTCATACACACAGCACTGCTACATCCACACTGTAAACCCCTCCTGACCCATACATAAACTTACTCTCATCCAGCACCATGACAACCAGCACAGCAGAGTTCTGCACACATACCGAGGAGCCTGTTCATGTGACACCTAACTCCTCCCCTCCTGTGACCTCATCACAGGGCCTTTGCACACAGAGGAGGACAGCTCAGCTATGTCATTGCTGAATGTGAACGGCTGAGGTGGAGAGACAGGGAGGGCGAGGATGGGGTGCACGGAGGGGCGTAGCGGCTACTCTCACTGCGGGAAACATAGCGTCCCGAGCAGGACAGCGGGTGGGAGGGTTAGAATCGGGACTGTCCCGCTCAATCCGGGACGGTTGGGAGGTATGCTTTAGGTATCTGCTTCTTCTTCTCCTTCCTTGGGAGGCTGGTGGGGACTGCTTCCACTTGCTTCCGTAAGCCTGATTCCCAGGTGCCAGGGCTGTAAGTGACCCATTTTGGATATTTTAGGAGCCCTCAACATGTTGAAATGGGCGACAGCCCCCTGTATCACCTGCACCATCACCTGCTCCCACATAAGAGTTAGAGAACCTCAAGTACAGTCCAATGTCTCAGGGGTAGCAGCACTGTCTCGAGCCGCCTTCAGGAGCCTCTCCAAGACTTGTTCATTTTGTAAGAAAGGTTCCTTCTGCTCCCTTCCTTCTCATATCACACCCACCTCATAGAAGTAATGTTGCCCCTCCATTTTGAGGAACATGACCCTGGTTCCAGCCGTCAGCTCTAGCAGCCTTTGAGGCAAGTGTTCCATCTCTACTGCCCACTGGTTGAATAAGATGGGATGATGAGTCCCAAACTCTTCTATGGACCCCCATCTGCGCTGCGAGTCATATGTAACAACCTCCACATGGGATGCCAATCTCGGTACCTTGCTGCTAGCAGGCCTGCTAGCATATTTCCAGCCCTGGATCTGGCTCACCCCTTCTCTCTTCTAACCAGCTTAGGCCCCGCAGTATGCTCAGTAGTTACTGGATCCTGGCTCTCCCGTCCACAGTCCGCAAGAACCCCAGCGCTGAAAGCCGCAGACTGGGTTCGGGCCTTGGTGATTCTGTGAAAATGACTGATGCCAGACAACTGGCTACTGCATCCGCTGCAGTCATGTCAGCTTGGTCTGGCTCCGATATTCCTCCTATTGCTCCCTCGGGAGCCATCTTTTTCGCCCCTAAGCATGTTACACTATATGGATTATTAATTCAATACAGAAATATTTTTTGAAAGGAGGTTAATACCACCGTAATATAACACTAAGCACCTTGCACTGTATGTTTTACTAATTCAATCCAGAAAAAAAAATTTAACTTGAGTAATACAACCATAATGTAACACAAACAATGTTACACTATAAGGATGACTAGTTAAATCCAGAAAAAAGTTTGAACTTTTTTGCAGTTTTATAAAAACCGTAATGTTACACTAACCATGTCAAATTCTGTGGATGACTAATTGAATCCAGAAAAAAAAATTTAACTGTTTTTTGAAGGTTAATATCACCATAAATGTAACATAGCACGTTTCACTGTATGGATGACTAATTGGATCCAGAAATTTTTTTTTAATGCTTTTTGGAGGTTTATATACCACTGTAACACTAACCATGTTAAACTCTATGGATGACTAATTGAATCCAGAAAAAAAATGTTGAATGTTTTTTTAGATGTCAATACTACTGTAATGTAAAATTAAGCATGTTACACTCTATTAATTACTGATTCAATCCAGAAAGATTTTTTTGAACATTTTTTTTAAGGTTAATACCACAATAATGTTACACTAAGCCCGTATGAATTAAAATATAGTAAATTTTTCCAGTAAAAAAAAAAAGGGTCACGTGCAGCAGCTATATACTTAAGAACGGACTGCAAAGCCCTAAGTCCTGCCTAGAGGCTGTATTATGTCACTCTCCCTGCTACTGCAATTTTCCCTAGGCTAAATGAAGAATCTATCTGATGCAAACAGCAAAGCACTGGATTAGCCCTTGGAAGTACTGTGTTAGTACGATGGTTCAGCATCAGCACTGGTAGCACCACTAAAGGACTCTGATTTGTTAAACTATGCACACACAGACCTGTATAACTGCTTTGTCCCTCCAAACAGAACTGTCCCTGAGATGTGCAATGGCGTCAGTGAGCCGAACGGGGCGGGGCCTGTCGTTTATAACTTCTAATGAAGTAATGCAGTAAGCCAATCACAGTAATGCCACTACCAAGATGGCTACAGCATTACAGTGACTATCAGTCAATCCCCGCATGCTTATTGGCTGTTTAACAGGCATCAAACATGCAGGTTGGGGATTCAAGTGTTAAAATCCAAGCACCGCCTGAAGCTCGTCAAGTGCTGAGCACAGAGTATGTTCGCTCATCCCTAGCCATAACCCAACATACTTCTCCCATGTTTTTTGAGGTTAAGGACTCAGGACTTCTGTTATGAGGTCCCATGATTTTGATTTAGGCTTTTGTGCATCAAAAAATTGCTACCAATGAAACTACACTTAGCGCTACAAAAAAGAAGCCCATATACAGTCAAACAACAAAATTTAAATGTTATGGATTTTCATGTTTTTGTGTTTGTAAAAATTATAAAAACATGAAACAAATATAAAAAATTGGTATTGCCTTAATGGGGCGGACCTGCAAACAAAAGAGAAACAGGAGTTTTCTGGCGCAGCTCACTTCCATATTTTAGGGTGAGGGCTGCTGACGCCAGGACATGTGCACAATCGGCACGCATTGTGCACCTGTTCAATTTGTTACAATAGAACATGTGGAAAATAACTTCCTGGCAGACAATGCAGATGCAATGTCATCACAGCCGCTCATCTTTCAATACAGAATTGAGCTTTCGGACAACTCTGATGACATATCATTTATACAACATGGTGAACTGTTTATTAACAAATCCCACAAAACAATGGTATCATTATCACATTAAAGAAATGCAACTTGTTCTGCAAATATATCTGAAAAAAGGGCCAAAACAATCAATATATGGAAGGGGGTAACTCCCAAATAGTACACAAATCTGAAAAGAAGAGAAAGCATAAATACCCATACTTGTAATTACAAACAATCTTTATTCACAATTTTGACAAAGATAATTAAAAAAAATACTAAAAGGAATGTGGACAGAATAACCCCATGTCCCCAAGGATTGTAGGTCAGAAAAAGTGTAAAAAATGATAATAAAACAAATGCTAAGTTCACAAAACAAGCATGTCACTCATTAATTGATGTGGATCACAGTCCTACAAAGAGCTGAGCAATAAATAAGTATTGAATCTCTTTTGGAAATATATGAATACCTCAAAAGTGGATATATGATGAAAGGTGATATGGTTAGTATAAAATGAGCTACAAAAACATAAATATATAAGTGCCTAGATCACATGACAGATAATATATTATTATATAATATATATATAATATATATATATATATTATATATAATAAAATAGCCAAATGGGCTCCTTGTACAAAATAGCATAAATTATAAAGGCATAGGTACAGTACAGCCCAAAAAGTTTGGACACACCTTCTCATTCAACGATTTTTCTGTATTTTCATGACTATGAAAATTGTAGAATCACACTGAAGGCATCAAAACTATGAATTAACACATGTGGAATTATACATTACACTTTACAAAAAAGTGTGAAACAACTGAAAATATGTCTCATATTCTAGGTTCTTCAAAGTAGCCACCTTTTGCTTTGATTACTGCTTTGCACGCAGAAAAGGTGAACGGATGGACTCTACATGCCTGGTTCCCACCGTGAAGCATGGAGGAGGGTGTGATGGTGTGGGGGTGCTTTGCTGGTGACACTGTTGGGGATTTATTCAAAATTGAAGGCATACTGAAGCAGCATGGCTACCACAGCATCTTGCAGCAGCATGCTATTCCATCCGGTTTGCGTTTAGTTGGACCATCATTTATTTTTCAACAGGACAATGACCTCAAACACACCTCCAGACTGTGTAAGGGCTATCTGACCAAGAAGGAGAGTGTTGGGGTGCTATGCCAGATGACCTGGCCTCCACAGTCACCAGACCTGAACCCAATCGAGATGGTTTGGGGTGAGCTGGACAGCTCACCGCTTCAATTTTGAATAGATCCCCAACAGTGTCACCAGCAAAGCACCCCCACACCATCACACCTCCTCCTCCATGCTTCACGGTGGGAACCAGGCATGTAGAGTCCATCCGTTCACCTTTTCTGCGTGCAAAGCAGTAATCAAAGCAAAAGGTGGCTACTTTGAAGAACCTAGAATATAAGACATATTTTCAGTTGTTTCACACTTTTTTGTAAAGTGTAATGTATAATTCCACATGTGTTAATTCATAGTTTTGATGCCTTCAGTGTGATTCTACAATTTTCATAGTCATGAAAATACAGAAAAATCTTTGAATGAGAAGGTGTGTCCAAACTTTTGGTCTGTACTGTATGACAAATAGTATAAACATGTCTGAAAAGTTCAGAATCCTTGCATGGTAGCTAGGCAATGAGAGAGCTCAGAGCTGTGCAAACAAAAGCAAGCCATGTGCAAAATAAGAATAAACCCAGTAAAGTTGGTATACATACACATCCAGGGGGTAAGAGGTACAAGGACCCCATAGCGCATTTCGCATCAGCTTCTTCAGGGGGGAGGGTCCGCAAAAAACAAGTCCTCACTCAGTAACGTCAACAGAAAAATAAAAATGTGATAGGCCAATGATAAAAACAAAATGAAAACGAAGTGTCCTTAACGTCAAAACTGGCAACATTGTTAAGGGTTTTAAGAGGATTATTAGGTTCTATTGAAAATATTATGTGCTGTGTAAAACTACCTGAAATAATTGGAAGCCATATAGTATTAAATCTGAAGTCATCAAAGGTAACACGACCTTTAAGCATTTTTTGATATGTTACAACATCTATTCAGTAATGTGGGTCTCAGGACCCGGACACACACTGATCGCTTAAATCAATGGGCTGATGCACTCAGCTAAGGGAGAGCAGGAGAGTGTAGGAGCTTAAGCCCCCGTCTCACATAGCGATCTCGAAAGGCCAGGACATTTTTTTGATCGCTGGTCTCCCGCTGACAGGCACGCATCGCTGCGTGTGACAGGCGGGAGACCAGCTATCCGCTGGTAACCAAGGTACACAGCGGGTTTCCAGGCGCGGGGCTGTGCCTAGAAACCTGCTGTGTACCTTGGATACCAGCTCCCTGAAGCAGGGAGCTGGTAACCAAGGTACACAGCGGGTTTCCAGGCACCGCGCAGCACCTGGAAACCCGATGTGTACCTTGGTTACCAGCTCCCTGCATCAGGGCGCTGGTATCCAAGGTACACTGCGGGTAACTAAGCGATGTTTCCCGCAGTGTCGCTTGTACTGATCGCTGCCTGAGCTGCCTGTTTGGCAGCTCAGCAGCGATAATGTAGCGATACACCAGCGATCCTGATCATTGTCGGGATTGCTGGTGTATCGCTATGTGAGACCCAGCCATTAGTAGAAAGTCAATGTCCTCTGCAGAATTCTGCTAACAGATAAGATTAGTGCTTCTGTCCTGTGGTTTGAGTGCATTGATCTATACTACTAAAAAGGAACTACAACAAGTCAGAAATGTTTACACGTTTAAATACCATTCTGGTAATATGGAAGGCATTGGTTACTAAAAAAAATATTGCCTTTCCATTCTCCATTTTTAAACAGAAAAAGGACGGACTCCATATAGATTATTGGGACCCCTCTGCTTTCATTTGAAACAGAATAGCACATGATGCTGATTTCATTTATCTGTTCTGTTTGCTTCTCCTAAATAGGACAGGCAAACTGAAAACATAAAAAAGACATGTGAGCAGAGCCTCAAATAATGAGATTCTTGGAGGTAACAATTCTAAGTATTCCCAAATATAATCCTTGCTCCCACCTAATGTAGATTTGATTGATTTTCGGAATATGCTTCCAGGACTGATCAGAGGAATGGCATATGGCAAGAAGTCTTCGTTCCCCGCTGCCGTGGTTCTTGTGATGGGAAGATCATTTTCAGATGGCTTCTCTGCTACTTGCAGTGTAATAATCTTAAAGAATAAAAATGAAAGTTTGATTATATTCTATTAATGTTTTATAGCCATTATCCCGCTGTAGATAAAATATAACATGACTACTGACTTCTACTGCAACACTTAAAGAATGATTAGCAATTAGATTCATTAGGTGCATAATATTTGACATCAAAGATTATAAATTAGAATTTAGATATTGTTACCCGCGCTATTCACACCTATAGGACATCTAGGCAAAGGGATGCATATGCAAAGACATACTGTAATATATAAAAAAGCTGCACCAGACAAAAAAACACCCCTGGTGGTGTATTACTAATGAGATTAAAATTAAAATGAAAAAGCGTCTCTGCACTTGCATGGTGTATGATGTTTAACTATATGAGTTTGTTGTTTTGATCATATCCTTTTTTTATGGCAATTTGCTATGCGTGACTAACAATTCAATTAATCAAGCAGGCATTTGCACAATTGATGTGGATTAGTGTGGATGGAATCTTATAGGACTAATTACCGCACATGTTCACACTACAGTATATAGCGCAGAGACGTTTTTTCATTTTAAGACTATAAACTAAATACAAGGATGTCGAGGTGAACTACCACTTCAAAAGATCGCACGTATGCGATAAGGAAGAAAGGAGTATTTATGGCAAAAAAAATGAATTATTTATTGGGTAGAACATGTACATAGACAAACATATAAAGTATATAAGAATGACAAAGAATCAAAAGTTCTTGGGTGACCAATGGTATCACATAATGAAGAAAGAGCAATAGTGCAGATTCAAATTATACTTCAAACCTAAAGGTGGAAACAGGGAGAGACACCATGCTTAAAGGCAATCAAAAAAGTGCATTTAGTTATATCATCTTAGTTGCTACAATGGACACAGAGAAAACCTATTGGCTATAACAGCAACTAATAGTAGTCAGCTATGAAAAGACCAAGTAATTGTCACAATGGACATGAGAGGCACATAATGATCACTAAGACAGCTGACTAATAGCAAGTGATTGCTAGGCATGACAAGGGTGGTCACACTGAAAGTAAAATAGCCCCCAATGCGCGTTTTGTGTGTTATCTGTACTGGTTTCCTCACTTAAACACTTAAGGAGCCCTTCCATCAAAATGTTTGTCCTCTTAATATATTGAAATCATGATATTATATAACATTGTGTACTAATAATTGCTCATTTTGCCTTTCTACCCAGCTAATTCTTCTCTTTTCCATTTGGTCTATGACATCATGTGATTAAAAGCGGACTAGCTAAATCCTTCTAAGCTCTATGTAGAAACAGGAACTATCTATTCCCTGCACGAGTCATCATTAGAACTGCAATACTACATCACTGCAAAATCACTGACAGGGGGAAACAAGCGGAGCAGCTGGGTCAGGAGTTGAAGAGAGTGATGTCTCACGGAATGAAAAGAGACTATTCCTGTTTCTACATAGAGCTTAGAAGTATTCGGTTAGTCTGTTTTTAATCACATGATATCATAGACCTAATGGAAAATAGAAAAATTAACTGGGTAGAAAGGCAAAATGAGCAATTGTAAGTACACAGTGTTCTATAATATCATGACTGCAATTTATTAAGAGGATAAAAACTTTGATGGGAGGAGGAGGGCTTCTTTAAGTGCCACCTAGTTTAGGCTACAATTTTATATTTTTTTTTTACTCTTTACATAGGAGGAGACAGCTCTCACTTTATAAATTTATTACTAAGTATATCTGTTAGCTAATATGTTCTACACATTGTAACACACAGAGTTTCTTATTTAGAGTATTATTAATTTCTAAATAATCTGTATAGGTACCTTACACTCAAATAGTACATTACCGAAATGTTTCTTCACAAAAACTTTTTTGTGCATCGTTATGCAGGTTACTGCACATATTATAGCACTTGCTGCATGCTCTGCACTTGCATAGCAAACATTTAAATGTAGCTACCAGCAGCTTACTAGTTTCAACACTTTAAAAACTTTTTTGTGCATCGTTATGCAGGTTACTGCCACTGGCGCCGCTATAATGAGGCGAGTTGAGCTGTTATTTCAGGCGGCGGCAGCCAGGGGGCGGCAGAGCAGAACTCATAATGTGTGAGAGGAAGTGAGCAGGAACTGTCGGATCATGGAGAGGTGAGTCTGGCCGCTGTGCCTGTGAAGCTGGTGTGTGTGTGTGTGTTGTGTGTTGTGTGTGTGTGTGTGTGTGTGTGTGTGAAGCTGCTGTGTGTGTGTGTTGTGAAGCTGCTGTGTGTGTGTGTGTGTGAAGCTGCTGTGTGTGTGTGACGCTGTGTGTATGTGTGTGTGTGTGTGTGTGTGTGTGTGTGAGACGCTGTGTGTGTGATAGATGAGGAAGCGATATCAGCGTTGGAACGGGCAGAGGTGAGTAGTTTTTTTTATGCAAGGCCATTATTCAGTATGGAGCATCATGTGGAGCTATTATACTGTATGCAGCAGTATATAGGGCCATTATACAGTATGGAGCATCATGTGGGGCTATTATACTGTATGCAGCAGTATATGGGGCCATTATTCAGTATGGAGCATCATGTGGGGCTATTATACAGTATGCAGCAGTATATGGGGCCATTATACAGTATGCAGCAGTATATGGGGCCATTATTCAGTATTGAGCATCATGTGGTGCTATTATACTGTATGCAGCAGTATATGGGGCCATTATACAGTATGCAGCAGTATATGGGGCCATTATTCAGTATGGAGCATCATGTGGGGCTATTATACTGTATGCAGCAGTATATGGGGCCATTATTCAGTAGCTTTTTTCTTTCCCATCTTTCTTTCTCTCTCTGTTCTTTTTCTTTCTCTCTGTTCTTTCTTTCCCCTCTTTCTTTCTATCTCTGTTCTTTCTTTCTCTTTCTTTCTCTCTGTGTTCTTTCTTTCTTTCTGTTCTTTCTCTCTCTCTCTCTGTTCTTTCTATCTGTTTTCTTTATTTCTCTTTCTCTCTCTCTGTTCTTTGTTTCCCATCTTTCTTTCTCTCTATCTCTCTGTTCTTTCTTTCTCTCTTTGTTCTTTCTTTCCCCTATTTCTTTTTTTCTCTCTGTTCTTTTTTTCTGTCCCCTCTTTCTTTTTCTGTTCTTTCTTTCTCTCTGTTCTTTCTTTCCCGTCTTTTTTTCTTTCTCTCTCTGTTCTTTTCTCTCTCTGTTCTTTCTTTCTTTCTTTGTTTATTTATTTCTCTCTCTACTTTCTCTCTGTTCTTTCTTGCTTTCCCCTCTTTCTCTCTCTCCTTTCTCTGTTTTCTTGTTTCTCTCTCTGTTCTTTCTTTTACTCAGTACCAGTGTGCCCATAGTACCAGTCACTGTGCCCTCAGTACCAGTCAGTGTGATCACCAGTGCTAAATGGGTGTGGTCGGGGCGTGGACATGGGTGTGACTAGTTGTGAAATGGGTGTGGTCGGGGCATGGCCTAAAAATATGCGCGCCGCAACCTTCCTCACTCAAATTGGGAGGCGCCGTTTTGCAGTTCGCCTCAGGCAGCACAGAGGCTAGGTTCACCCCTGGTTACTGTGCATATTATAGCACTTGCTGCATGCTCTGCACTTGCATAGCAAACATTTAAATGCTAGCTCTATTGGTAGGAGGGCAATCTTTATGTCCGTTTTAACCCTATGCTAACAGATATGTTTTGGGGATATTTTACTTAAAAATCTATGCACTGTGGTATATGTGATAGACATTAAATATACATAACCTCTTGTTTGTCAATGTGGCTTTAAGCATGATATACGGATATATTCACTATTGAACACTACCAACTGTACCTGTACCTGTTTTCTGTAGGCTTTTTTTGCATAATGTTGTCCCCCATTTGGATATTTTTATCCGTATATGTATTTTAAAAATGTTCTAAATAAAATTTGTATTTTTATAGTGGAAAAAGCTTCCTATGATTTTTTGAAATTTGTTGATATTTGGAAGCACTATTTTGGATCTAGGCAATAAATTTACTGTGAT
Organism: Oophaga sylvatica; assembly: GCA_033576555.1. Classification (NCBI taxonomy): domain Eukaryota; kingdom Metazoa; phylum Chordata; class Amphibia; order Anura; family Dendrobatidae; genus Oophaga; species Oophaga sylvatica. The sequence continues at coordinate 570,187,188 of JARQOD010000002.1, forward strand.
TTCAATGAAAATAGAATCTTACATTTATACAGAATCCAGTATAAAGAAACAATGTAGCCTACTTCCTCATGTTCTTTATTGTTTACATATGAAACCTTGGAGACATCTTACAAATCCACAAGGACTCCTAAATCTGGGAAAACTGAACTCTTATTGCTAATAACTCATGAGTCAGCCTTTTATTATTCTCTGATTATCTTCTGGGTACGCTAATAATTTACGTTGAAGTGATCTGGATGCTCGAGGATCACCTGGAATCCATTTACTTTGGATTTCAAATGAATGACGTTCCAATCACTCTATTCTCAGATCAAGGCGAGAATAGGCAATGTACACTCCAGATATAAGAACAATGTGTACAACCCTGTTTGCATCAATATCAACTGAAAGGAGATGTGAAGAATGGTAATTAAAGACAATGGATAATCCCTTCTGAGTCAACGTTTTATCATTCTAACATAAATCTTAGTTATATTTAATTTTACTTTCATAGATTCCTCCCATCGCACCGCCATCTGCTTGTTAAACTCATCATGAAAATAACAGGGGGGTGGGTTGGTTTAATAAACATGGCAACTATAACAATGTTGGGTTGGCATGCTATCCGCCAGTCAGATATTAATGTAATCAGAATAATGGAAGCCAACTAGTGATTCATGGATGGCAGCATTCTACTATGTCTCTGTTTATACTCAGTGCAAGTTACCTGACAACAAACTTGGCATTTTTGCCTGTTGAGGTCAGGACCTACTCCCCTTTAACACTTGGCAGTCAATGGATAACACAGAAAAAGTCAGTTGTATCATTCTCTCCGTGCAATACACTAAAATAACCATGAAGAGAAATCCTGTCTAGAGTTGAGCGATACTTTCCGATATGCTAAAGTATCGGAATCGGAATGGTATCGCCGATATCACTAAAAAATCGGCGATACCCGATACCGATACCGGAAGTCCCATGTAAGTCTATGGGAACAAAATATCGCAACTAAAAAAACCCCATTCTTTCCTTGTAAACACTAAATATACACACATAGAATACATATATATATATACATGTCATTGTGACATATATATATACATATATGTATAGTTTATACACTTCTACATAGTAAAATATCCTTTGATTCAATTGCCGGGTAAAGCCGGCTTCAGTGAAAAGACAGAAGCACCCGACATGAAATGACACTTGGTGTATATAGGGTTAAACATTTCTTTTCATGTCCTTTGCTATCTAATTTGCACAAACAATTAAATCAGACTATGTGTGCAAAATTTCACACCTGTAGGGGTTAATTAAAGGTGTAAATTCGTTGTAAAAAAAAACGGACTTTTTTGCTACGAATTTACACCTTTAATTAACCCCTAGAGGTGTGAAATTTTGCACATATAGTCTGATTTAATTGTTTGTGCAAATTAGATAGCAAAGGACATGAAAAGACATGGTTAACTCTATGTACACCAAGTGTCATTTCATGTCGGGTCACCCGACATGAAATGACACTTGGTGTACATAGGGTTAAACATTTCTTTTCATGTCCTTTGCTATCTAATTTGCACAAACAATTAAATCAGACTATGTGTGCAAAATTTCACACCTGTAGGGGTTAATTAAAGGTGTAAATTCGTTGTAAAAAAAACGGACTTTTTTTGCTACGAATTTACACCTTTAATTAACCCCTACAGGTGTGAAATTTTGCACACATAGTCTGATTTAATTGTTTGTGCAAATTAGGCTGGAGTCACACACAACCACAAAAAATCGGTCCGTTTTAGACGGTCGACAATCGGATCAAAATAAAAACATCACACATCCTTCTGGCATCCGATTTTCCTTCAAAGATGCGATTTAATCGCATGTGTGTGTACCTTGTAACATCCGATTTTCATCCGACTTGCGAGATTTTCTCGCAGGCTTGCAAAACTGACATATAATGGATCCAAAAGAATAGTATTTAAATGCCAAAAGAAAGAATAGATATATACACATAGAGCACATATATTATATATATATATATATATATATATATATGTCATTGTGACATATATATATATACATATATTTATAGTTCTTACACTTCTACATACTGTTATAGCCGCTAATTCAATTGCCGGCTTCAGTGAAATCACAGAAGCCGACATGAAATGATACATTGTTTCCACACATTTAACCATGTAATTTCATGTATTTTTATATATGTTTGAAACATACAATTACATGAGTATATGTGTGCTAAATTTCAGACATGTAGGGGTTAATTAAAGGTGTAAATTCGTTAAAAAAAAATGCGTGGGCTCCCGCTGTATTTTCTCCACCAGACAGACAAAGCAAGCGAGTGGGGGCAGATAATAATAGCCTAGGGAGGGTACATTTTTTTTGTGCCCCCCTGGCTACTAACATCTGCCCCCAGACACCCCAGAAAGGGCAAATCTATAATTAGATTCGCCCTTTCTGGCACTTTGCCCGTCTATTCCCATTGCCCTGTAGCGGTGGCGAATGGGTTAATAAGGGGTTAAAATGACCTTGCAATTGAAAGGTCACTTTAAGCCAGGTTAATAATTGATAGCTGTCAATTAGGCAACTATCAATTATTAATCCTATTGTATGAAAGAAAAATCAAACACACACACTTTAATAAAAAATAAGTTTAATTAAATAATCACACAGTTTTTGACCATATTTTATTTTCCTGCTAAAACCATTTCCTGTAATAAAAATAAAATAAAAAAGCAAAATTATACTTACCAATCCGATGTACAGTCAGGTCCCACGGTGTAATCCATCAGAAAGGGTTAACAGGTTACAGGTCGCAGAGAGCTAATAATGCTGTCTCAGACCTGTATTCCCTGAATGAATAAGTTCCTCTCCCAGCGAAAGTAGAGGAATAGATTCATGAATGGAGCTTAATTGATTTATTGCCAATTTAACTGTAGTGACCTGACCTAAAGGGAAAGTGGACACAATCAATTAAGCTTCATTCATGAAACACATCCTCTCCTGTCACCAGGAGAGGAACTTATTCATTCATGAGCTTTGAGCTGAGCATGCAGGATTACTTGCACTGCTTGGCTCAAAGCTAGTTAACCCTTTGTGAAGGATTACAGCGTGGGACGTGACAGATCGGCGGAATAGGTAAGAATAATGTTGTTTTATTTCTTTTTCTTTATTTTAGGAGATCAATGGCTTCGCACGGATTTAGTGTAAAATAAAATATGGTAAAAAAAATGTGTTTTTATTTCATTAAAATTATTTATTCTTAAAGTGTGTGTGTTTTTTTATTTACTTCAATAGGATTAATAATTGATAGTTGTCTAATTGACAGCTATCAATCATTAACCTGCCTTAAGGTCACCTTTCAATTGCAAGGTGACAGTAAGGTGAGATTAACCCATTCGCCACCGCTACAGGGCAATGGGAATAGACGGGCAAAGTGCCAGAAAGGGCGAATCTAATTATAGATTTGCCCTTTCTGGGGTGTCTGGGGGCAGATGTTAGTAGCCAGGGGGGGCACAAAAAAATGCACCCTCCCTGGGCTATTATTATCTGCCCCCACTCGCTTTGCTTTGTCTGTCTGGTGGAGAAAATACAGCGGGAGCCCACGCATTTTTTTTCAACGAAATTACACCTTTAGTTAACCCCTACATGTCTGAAATTTTGCACAAATACACTCATGTAATTGTATGTTTCAAACATATATAAAAATACATGAAATTACATGGTTAAATGTGTGGAAACAATGTATCATTTCATGTCGGCTTCTGTGATTTCACAAAACCCGGCAATTGAATTAGCGGCTATTACAGTATGTAGAAGTCTAGGAACTATAAATATATGTATATATACATGTCACAATGACATGTATATATATATGTATGTGTTCTATGTGTATATATCTATTCTTTCTAGTCTTTATTAAAGCTGTCAGTGTGATTTTACAGTATAGGCGGGGATGAATTGCCGGCTTTTCTAAAGGACACCGATGCGATTTCATCGCAAGTCACACAGTGTGGTCCGTTTGTAATCAGATTTTTCATCGCTCCCATAGACTTGCATTGGCGATTGTCGACCGACAATCGGTGATAATCGCAGCATGCTGCGATTGTACACGGACGTTTAAAACGGACCACAAAAAATCTGATACTGGGAGCTGCTCCATAGATTAACATAGGTCCGACTGCAATGCGATATTTCATCGCATTGCAGTCGTCCGATTTTGTCGCCAGTGTGACTCCGGCCTTAGATAGCAAAGGACATGAAAAGACATGGTTAACCCTATGTACACCAAGTGTCATTTCATGTCACCCGACATGAAATGACACTTGGTGTACATAGGGTTAACCATGTCTTTTCATGTCCTTTGCTATCTAATTTGCACAAACAATTAAATCAGACTATGTGTGCAAAATTTCACACCTGTAGGGGTTAATTAAAGGTGTAAATTCGTTGTAAAAAAAACGGACTTTTTTGCTACGAATTTACACCTTTAATTAACCCCTACAGGTGTGAAATTTTGCACACATAGTCTGATTTAATTGTTTGTGCAAATTAGATAGCAAAGGACATGAAAATACATGGTTAACCCTATGTACACCAAGTGTCATTTCATGTCGGGTTCTGCATTTTCACAAAAGCCGGCAATTGAATTAGCGGCTATTATACTATGTAGAAGTGTATGAACTACAAATATAAATATATATATATATGTGTCACAAATTCAATGACATGTATATATATATATATGAGGTGTAAAATTGCTGAAAAAAAATGCGTGGGCTCCCGCCCTATTTTCGCAACCAGACAGACAAAGCCAGTGAGTGGGGGCAGATAATAATAGCCCAGAGAGGGACCATTATTTTTGCCCCCCCCCCGGCTACTAACATCTGCCCCCAGACACCCCAGGAAAGACAAATCTATAATTAGATTCGCCCTTTCTGGCACTTTGCCCGTCTATTCCATTGCCCTGTAGCGGTGGCGAATGGGTTAATATGGGGTTAAAGCCACCTTGCTATTGAAAGGTGACCTTAAGCCAGGTTAATAATTGAGAGCTGTCAATTAGACAACTATCAATTATTAATCCTATTGCATGAAATAAAAATAAAACACACACACTTTAATTAAAAATCATTTTAATGAAATAAAGACACATGTTTTTGACCATCTTTTATTTTACTGCAAAAACCATTTCCTGTAATAAAAATAAAATAAAAAAGCAAAATTATTCTTACCTATCCCATGCACAGTCAGGTCCCACGGTTGTAATCCTTCAGAAAGGGTTAATGTTTACTGCAGGGACCGCAGCTAATGCTGCAGCCTCACAGTAAACCCCAAATGAATGAGTTCCTCTCCTGCCTGACAGGAGAGTAAAGGCTGGGTGTCACATAACGATACACCAGCGATCCCGACAACGATATGCACTTGTCAGGATCGCTGGTGTATCGCTACATGATCGCTGCTGAGCTGCCAAACAGGCAGCTCAGGCAGCGATCTGGGACAGCGACACTGCGGGTAACATCGCTTAAGGGCCCGTCTCACATAGCGATATCGCTACCGAGATCGCTGCTGAGTCACTAGTTTTGTGACGCAGCAGCGAGCTCACCAGCGATATCGCTGTGTGTGACATTCAGCGACGATCAGCCCCCCTGCCGGGTATCGCTGATCGTCGCAGAAATGTCAGGACCTTTTTTTGATCGCTGGTTTCCCTCTGACAGGCACGCATCGCTGCGTGTGACAGGCGGGAGACCAGCGATCCGCTGGTAACCAAGGTACACAGCGGGTTTCCAGGCACCGCGCAGCGCTTGGAAACCCGCTGTGTACCTTGGATACCAGCTCCCTGCATCAGGGCGCTGGTATCCAAGGTACACAGCGGGTTTCTAGGCACAGCCCCGCGCCTGGAAACCCGCTGTGTACCTTGGTTACCAGCGGATCGCTGGTCTCCCGCCTGTCACACGCAGCGATGTGTGCCTGTCAGCGGGAAACCAGCGATCAAAGGTCCTGACATTTCAGCGACGATCAGCGATACCCGGCAGGGGGGCTGATCGTCGCTGAATGTCACACACAGCGATATCGCTGGTGAGCTTGCTGCTGCGTCACAAAACTAGTGACTCAGCAGCGATCTCGGTAGCGATATCGCTATGTGAGACGGGCCCTTAAGTGGAAAGCTTAATTGATTGCTTTCCACTTTCACTTCAGGTCAGCCAGGGACACAATCAGTGACGTCAGAGGGAACTGATTAACAAAAATAGGGGTTCCCTTCGAAAAAAAAATGGCGTGGGGTCCCCCCTATTTTTGTTAACCAGCCAGATGAAGCAGACCGCTGAGGCCTGGATTTTCAGGCTGTTAAGGAGCCAAGATCCATGGACCTTGCCAGCCTGATAATACCAGGCCACAGCAGTCTGTATATCTTGGCTGATTAACAAAAATAGGGGATCCCCTCGAAAAAAATTGGCGTGGGGTCCCCCCTATTTTTGTTAACCAGCCAGATGAAGAAAACCGCTGAGGCCTGGATTTTCAGGCTGTTAAGGAGCCAAGATCCATGGACCTTGCCAGCCTGATAATACCAGGCCACAGCAGTCTGTATATCTTGGCTGATTAACAAAAATAGGGGATCCCCTCGAAAAAAATTGGCGTGGGGTCCCCCTATTTTTGTTAACCAGCCAGATGAAGAAAACCGCTGAGGCCTGGATTTTCAGGCTGTTAAGGAGTCAAGATCCATGGACCTTGCCAGCCTGATAATACCAGGCCACAGCAGTCTGCATATCTTGGCTGATTAACAAAAATAGGGGATCCCCTCGAAAAAAATTGGCGTGGGGTCCCCCCTATTTTTGTTAACCAGCCAGATGAAGCAGACCGCTGAGGCCTGGATTTTCAGGCTGTTAAGGAGCCAAGATCCATGGACCTTGCCAGCCTGATAATACCAGGCCACAGCAGTCTGCATATCTTGGCTGATTAACAAAAATAGGGGATCCCCTCGAAAAAAATTGGCGTGGGGTCCCCCCTATTTTTGTTAACCAGCCAGATGAAGCAGACCGCTGAGGCCTGGTTTTTCAGGCTGGTAAGGATCCAATATCCATGGACCTTGCAAGCCTGATAATACCAGGCCACAGCAGTCTGCTTAGCTTGGCTGGTTAACAAAAATAGGGGATCCCCTCGAAAAAAAAACGGCGTGGGGATCCCCCCTATTTTTGTTAACCAGCCAAGTAAAATGCAGACTGCTGCGGCCTGGTATTAAAAGACTGTCAAGGCCCATGGATTTTGGCCCTCAACAGCCTGATAATACCAGGCTACAGCAGCCCCACATTTGGCGCATCAAAAGATGTGCCAATTGTGGCACTTTACCCGGCTCTTCCCACTTGCCCTGTAGCGGTGGCAAGCGGGGTAATAAGGGGTTAATGTCACCGTTGATTGCACGGTGACAATAAGCCCGGTTAATAATGGATAGGCGTCAATAAGACACCGATCCATTATTAATCCCAAAGTTATTAAATGTATAAAAAAAAGACACAGCAGAAAAAAGTATTTTAATGAAATAAAAGAGACAACACAGTTTTCATTTCTTTTATTATACACTCATTCCTGCGACGCCATCGATCTCCTGTAAAAAAAGAAAAAAAACAAACCAACAGTATACCACCTGTCCGACGCAGTCCATAACGATAGTCCCACGACGATCCAGCTCTGCTACATCGCAATGACAGGCAGAGCCTGTCATCGCGACGCAGCACAGCTGATTACCTAGTTCCCCGGCGGTGACGTCATCGGACTGACTGCTTTACGGCCGGGATTACCCAGCAGTCACTGCAGTTATCGCGAGAAACTGCATGTGACCGCCGGGGAAAGAAGATGGCGGCCATGAAGCAGTGCAGGACGTGACCGCCGGAGATCTTCTGCCAGGTAAGTGCCGCTGACTCCTGACAGACCCGACCGACGGACACTGACAGTGACAGTGACAATCCCGATTCCGGTATCCGATAAGACGAAAATATCGGAACTCGGAATCGGAATTCCGATACAGCTAATATCGGCCGATACCCGATATTTGCAGTATCGGAATGCTCAACACTAATCCTGTCTATAAGATGTCAAAAGGGATTACCTGCTAAAAACTAGTACTAAGGGTTGCTCTGCAGTGGCTCCTGTCTCCGTACATATGACCTGTTCATCCATTACACCGATGGTCATGGTTTTGTACATTTCCCCTGCTAAGATTACCAGGCTTTTTGGAAAAAGTAGAAACTAAACCTTCCAATAGTATATTGAAAAATTCTCGATCCTTCATTTTATTGTGGAATATTTATGATGTTCTCGTATGAGAAGAACAAACCATCATTTTAGAAAGGTGATCCCTGTAAAGTTTCAATTTAATCTCCATTTTTTTCCAATTATGAAAAGAAAAGGTTTTCAAGACAAAATATTTTTAATGCTTTTTTTTTACCTAATTTTTCAGACAGGACAAACTATGAACAACAAAATGACAATAGATGTAAAATTAAAGAAGACTTGCCATAAATATGTAATTTTTGCTGCTTAATCCAGTTTAAGCACGTCTTTTCTCTGTTATTGTTGTTTTATTTTTCCTGCACTTCTTTGTTCGTAAGACTTGGGTGACTTTTCCTGGCATGTAAATTTAGTCTTGTTGGTCAAGGGGGTGTGATTGCAAAGAACACACTCAGAAAATAAAATTGGGAATTATACCCACTTGGCTAACAGGACAAGAGTTTCATAAAAGGAAAATTGGGTCATATCTCATGAACAGAGCGGGACAGAAACAAAGGGAAAAAACAATACCAGATTGAAGAGAACGGCGGCAATTTAGACCAGGTAAAAAAATACATATTTATGGCAAATGACAGGTCTTCTTTTTCATCTGGTCTAAATGCTTCTGTTCTCCTGGGTCTGGCAGTTTTTTCCTTCGTTTCTGCGTCTCTCGTTCCTGAGATATGGTTGCCTCTTTCCTGTATGTAAATCTAGTCTTGTTAACTAAGGGGATGTGATCTAAAGAATACGAGTTGTTTTGCAGCCACTTTGCTAACAAGAAAAGAATTTCAAGTGCTTCTCACTAAATTAGAATATCAACAGAAAGTCAATTTATTTCAGTTCTTCAATACAAAAAGTGAAACTCATATAGAGTCATTAGTACACACAGTGATCTATTTCAAGTGTTTATTTCTGTTAATGTTGATGATTATGGCTTACAGCCAATGAAAACCCAAAAGTCATTATCTTAGTAAATTAGAATACTTTATAACACCAGCTTGAAAAAAATTATTTTAAAATCTGAAATGTTGGCCTACTGAAATGTATGTTTAGTAAATGCACTCAATACTTGGTCCGGGCTCCTTTTGCATCAATTACTGCATCAATGCGGCGTGGCATGGAGACGATCAGCCTATGGCACTGCTGAGGTGTTATGGAAGCCCAGGTTGCTTTGATGTACAGTTAGGTCCATATATATTTGGACAAAGACAACATTTATCTAATTTTGGTTCTAGACATTACCACAATGAATTTTAAACAAAACAATTCAGATGCAGTTGAAGTTCAGACTTTCAGCTTTCATTTGAGGATATGTACATTAAAATTGGATGAAGGGTTTAGGAGTTTCAGCTCCTTAACATGTGCCACCCTGTTTTTAAAGGGACCAAAAATAATTGGACAATTGACTCCAAGGCTATTTCATGGACAGGTGTGGGCAATCCCTTCGTTATGTCATTCTCAATTAAGCAGATAAAAGGGCTGGAGTTGATTTAAGGTGTGCTGTTTGCATTTGGAAGATTTTGCTGTGGAGGAAACATGCGGTCAAAGGAGCTCTCCATGCAGGTGAAACAAGCCATCCTTAAGCTGCAAAAAACAGAAAAAACCCATCCGAGAAATTGCTACAACATTAGGAGTGGCAAAATCTACAGTTTGGTACATCCTGAGAAAGAAAGAAAGCACTGGTGAACTCATCAATGCAAAAAGACCTGGCACCCACGGAAGACAACAGTGGTGGATGATCGCAGAATAATCGCCATGGTGAAGAGAAACCCCTTCACAACAGCCAACCAAGTGAACAAAACTCTCCAGGAGGTAGGCGTATCAATATCCAAATCTATCATAAAGAGAAGACTGCATGAAAGGAAATACAGAGGGTGCACTGCACGCTGCAAACCACTCATAAGCATCAAGAATAAAAAGGCTAGGCTGGACTTTGCTAAAAAACATCTAAAAAAGCCAGCACAGTTCTGGAAGAACATTCTTTGGACAGATGAAACCAAGATCAACCTCTACCAGAATGATGGAAAGAGAAAAGTATGGAGAAGGCGTGGTACAGCTCATGATCCAAAGCATACCACATCATCTGTAAAACATGGCGGAGGCAGTGTGATGGCTTGGGCATGCATGGCTGCCAGTGGCACGGGGTCACTAGTGTTTACTGATGATGTGACACAAGACAGAAGCAGCCGAATGAATTCTGAGGTATTCAGAGCCATACTGTGTGCTCAGATCCAGCCAAATGCAGCCAAACTGATTGGTCGTCGTTTCATACTACAGATGGACAATGACCCAAAACATAAAGCCAAAGCAACCCAGGAGTTTATTAAAGCAAAGAAGTGGAATATTCTTGAATGGTCAAGTCAGTCACCTGATCTCAACCAATTGAGCATGCATTTCACTTGTTAAAGACTAAACTTCAGACAGAAAGGCCCACAAACAAAGAGCAACTGAAAACCACCGCAGTGAAGGCCTGGCAGAGCATCAAAAAGGAGGAAACACAGTGTCTGGTGATGTCCATGAGTTCAAGACTTCAGGCAGTCATTGCCAACAAAGGGTTTTCAACCAAGTACTAGAAATGAACATTTTATTTGCAATTATTTAATCTGTCCAATTACTTCTGGTCCCTTTAAAAACAGGGTGGCACATGTTAAGGAGCTGAAACTCCTAAACCCTCCATCCAATTTTAATGTGGATACCCTCAAATGAAAGCTGAAAGTCTGAACTTCAACTGCATCTGAATTGTTTTGTTTAAAATTCATTGTGGTAATGTCTAGTACCAAAATTAGATAAATGTGTTCTCTGTCCAAATATATATGGACCTAACTGTAAGCCTTCAGCTCGTCTACATTGTTGGGTATGGTGTCTCATCTTCCTCTTGACAATACCCCGTAGATTCTCGATGGAGTTAAGGTCAGGCGAGTTTGCTGGCCAATCAAGCACAGTGATACTGTTGTTTGTAAACCAGGTATTGGTACTTTTGGCAGTGTGTACAGGTGCCAAGTCCTGCTGGAGAATGAAATTTCCATCTTCAAAAAGCTTGTTTACAGAGGGAAGCATGAAGTGCTCTAAAATTTCCTGGTGGACGGCTGCGCTGACTTTGGTCTTGATAAAACACAGTGGACCTACGCCAGCAGATGACATGGCTCCCAAACCAATGATTGGCCCAGGTAAGACACTTCTGGAGTTGTCTATTGGTCATGAGTGGCTTGCCACAAGGAATTCGACACTTGTAGCCCATGTCCTGGATACGTCTGTGTGTGGTGGTTCTTGAAGCAATGACTCCAGCAGCAGTCCACTTCTTGTGAATCTCCTCAAAATTTTTGACTGGCCTTTTCTTAACAATCCTTTCAAGCTGCGGTTAACCCGATTTCTTGTGCACCTTTTTCTACCACACGTTTTCCTTCCTTTCCTTTTTTTTATGCACCATGTTCAGCGTTTGGTAAAGCTGATCTGGCAATATGATTCTCCTAGTCAGTAGGAGTGCGCAGAAACCAAGCAGGTGTAGTTTATTCTTTATTTAAGTGGTGAAAAAAAATCTAGATCTGATTAATTTACTTTATATTTTCATAGATCAGATATTTCTGAATGCAGCATACCCAAATATGTGTATTATTTTATTACCGTATATACTCGAATATAAGCCGAGATTTTCAGCCCATTTTTTAGGGCTGAAAGTCCCCCTCTCGGCTTATATTTGAGTCATATACCAGGGGGTCGGCGGAGGAGGGGGAGCGCAGCTGTCCTGTATACTTACCCTTCCGCCGGTGCGGTCTCTGCAGCCCCCCTGCTCTTCTCCTACGGTCCCGGCGCCAGTATTCAGCCATCAATGGTACCGCTCATTAAAGTCATGAATATGCACATATTCATGACTTTAATGAGCGGTAACACGTGACCGCTGAACACAGGCGCCGGGACCGTGGGAGAAGAGCAGGGCAGAGATGCGCCGGCGGAAGGGTAAGTATAAGCGATACTTACCTGTCCCGTTCCGCTGTGTCCTCGGGTCCTCTTGCTGCGATGTTCAGGCAGAGGGCGCGATGACATAGTTACTGTGCGCAGCGCCCTCTGCCTGATCATTGACTGCTGGAGGACACGGAAGACAGCGGCGAGCAGCGGTTTACCTGGTGACAGGTAAATATCACAGGTGCTGGGGCCCTGAGCGAGCGGTGACACCGGCACCTGTCCCCCATAGCGCGCCGGTGTCCCCGCCTGCTCAGGACACCGGCACCTGGCCCTCAGCGACGAGAGGTGAGTATGTCTTTTTTTTTTTTCGGTTGCAGCAGCAATTGAGGCCTATACTATGGAGCATCTATGGGGGAATAATCTATGTGGGCTGTTATGATTTGGTAGCTGAGAAGAGCAGGCAAAAACGGCAATACACCAGAAAGGTTGGAATCTACTGGATTGCAGTACCCTGACTAACCACCACAACTAAAGGCAGCCGTGGAGCGTTCCTACGTTGGTCCTAGACGCCTCGTCACAGCCTGAGAGGTTAACTACACCTAAAGATAGAAAGAGGAAAGCTATCTGCCCCGGAGCAGATCCCCAAAGAACATAGGAAGCCCCCAAACATGTAATGGCGGTTAGACAAGAGGAAATACAGACATAGACAGAAAATAGTATGAGCAAATGTTGGGGCCCAATCTACCTGGACAGAAAAGGATAGGAAGGACACTTACTGCAATCCAAAAAAACCCTAAAAAATACCAACTCTACTAATTGCAAAAACACCTGAGATCACATGACCTCTACCACCTAAATTAGTTCTCTGGTGTCACAAAACTAAGCCGCAGCCACTGAAAAAACTGGAAAAGGCAAATGAACAAATAACAGTGGCTCAGATAAACCGAGAGGAGCACAAGCCCCCGGAGGGGACCTGGCTGACCTCCACAGAAGTGCAGGGAACAATGCAAAAAGCAAGCACAAAAATAAAAGCAGAAAATATCTTATCTGATAGCAGAAGATGCAGGCAAGACTCAGCAAGCTTCCAAGTGAACCAGGAACCACAGTTGAGACAAGAACAATTGATCAAAGGAAACCATGATGGGAGGGAACCTCCTTTATATAAGACCAGTCTGTAACTCCTGATTGCCAATCCTCATTGAATGGTTCAGTACTGTTTGTAACCACCAGAGGGAGCTTCTGCTCAGAATTCATTTCTAACACATTCACAATAGGAGGCATAATCTATGGGGGCACAATCTATGGGGGAATAATCTATGGGGGCATAATCTATGGAGCATCTATGGGGGCACTATCTTATGGAGCATCTATCGGTTCATAATCTATGGATCATATATGGGGGCACAATCTATGGAGCATCTATGGGTCATAATCTATGGATCATTTATGAGGGCACAATCTGTGGAGCATCTATGAGGGCATAATCTATGGATCATATATGGGGGCACAATCTATGGAGCATCTATGGGGGCATAATCTATGGATCATATATGGGGGCACAATCTATGGAGCTTCTATGGGGGCATAATCTATGGAGCATCTATGGGGGCACAGTCTATGGAGCATCTATGGGGGCATAATACATGGGCAGCATATAGGGTATAATCTCATTTTCCACCCTAGGCTTATACTCAGTCAGTAAGTTTTCCCAGTTTTTTGTGGCAAAATTAGGGGGGGTCGGCTTATACTCGGGTCGGCTTATACTCGAGTATATACGGTATATTATATATTATATTATTTTCAATGGGGGAAAGAGGGTGATTTGACCTTTTGTGGGTTTTTTTCATATTTTTGAAAACATTTCTTTTCACTTTTTACTTTATTTTATAGTCCCCTTAGGAGACTTGAAGTTGCAATTACCTGATCGCTTGTGCTCTAAATAGCAGTGATTTGGCTTTGTATAGCAGTAATCACGCTGTCCTATGAACCCCGGCCATGAGCTGGTGTTCAAATGATTATCTTATTGACAAACAGGGGGGTCTTCTGCAGACCCGACTGTCATGACAATCCATCAACGCCACGTAATCATGGGTAACAGGGACGCCAATGGGTGTCTGGAATGATTGTGCTTCCAGCCAGTGTGTGTTAAATCCTGCTGTCAGAGATTGACAGCAGGATTTACCTGGTTAACAGCCAAGGATGGATCTCTGATCCATCTGCGGCTGTTAGAGGCAAATGACAGCTGATTAAATTTGCCATCATGTGTAGGGAAAGATGTGTGCTCAGTGCTGGAGCTTGCATCAGGGACACAATATTTCGCATAAATATATGTCATGTCATGAAGGAGTTAAACTGGTTGTACTAACAAGGCACTGCAACATTTTTTGTCTTGTCACTAGAGATGAGAGGATCAATTCACGGGAATCTGGTCCAGCATTCTGGTCAGAGATACCTGTAGAGGCCTGCAAATCTCTTACCTTTCCGTGTCCTGATGCAGCCTTTGATTTGTCAGGGCTGCGGCAATGGTATCTGTGTTTCGAGACTGTCTGATCAAAAGCCAGACCGGGGACACTGGCACAATAGAGATTCACGGTCCTCTCAGCTAGCCGACAGGCAACAATCACCTGGGCACTGGACCGGAGTCCCACAAATTAATCCACCTATCTTTACTTGTTACTATTGCTACATTTCAAAAACATATAAGCATGTTTTAAAAAGACTCCAGGATAATCAGTTATTTTGCAATATTAATAAATTAGGATATTAAATTACCAACATACTGGTAGAGCATGCTAAGAAAGCCATCTTGAATTTCTCAGGGCTATCAAAAACCTGAGTAATTGTGCCACTCAGTATCTTGTATGATCGCTTTGTTAGCAATGAAATGATTGTGTCATCCTAAAGCTTTATCTCATGCATACAATGGTGGCCAAAAGTATTGGCACCCCTGCAATTCTGTCAGATAATACTCAGTTTCTTCCTGAAAATGATTGCAAACACAAATTCTTTGGTATTATTATCTTCATTTAATTTGTCTTCAATGAAAAAAACACAAAAAGAATTGACCTAAAGTCAAATTGTATATAATTCCACACCAAACCTAAAAAAGGGGGTGGACAAAAGTATTGGCACTGTTTGAAAAATCATTTGATGCTTCTCTAATTCGTGTAATCACCAGCACCTGTAACTTACCTGTGGCACCTAACAGGTGTTGGCAATAACTAAATCACACTTGCAGCCAGTTAACATGGATTAAAGTTGACTCAACCTCTGTCCTGTGTCCTTGTGTGTACCACATTGAGCATGGAGAAAAGAAAGAAGACCAAAGAACTGTCTGAGGACTTGAGAAACCAAATTGTGAGGAAGCATGAGCAATCTCAAGGCTACAAGTCCATCTCCAAAGACCTGAATGTTCCTGCGTCTTCCGTGCGCAGTGTCATCAAGAAGTTTAAAGCCCATGGCACTGTGGCTAACCTCCCTAGATGTGGAAGGAAAAGAAAAATTGACGAGAGATTTAAACGCAAGATTGTGCGGATGGTGGATAAAGAACCTCGACTAACATCCAAACAAGCTCAAGCTGCCCTGCAGTCCGAGGGTACAACAGTGTCAACCCGTACTATCCATCGGCGTCTGAATGAAAAGGGACTGTATGGTAGGATACCCAGGAAGACCCCACTTCTTTCCCCGAGACATAAAAAAGCCAGGCTGGAGTTTGCCAAAACTTACCTGAGAAAGCCTAAAACGTTTTGGAAGAATGTTCTCTGGTCAGATGAGACAAAAGTCGAGATTTTTGGGAAAAACCATCAACATAGAGTGTACAGGAAAAAAAGAGAGGCATTCAAAGAAAAGAACATGGTCCCTACAGTCAAACATGGCGAAGGTTCCCTGATGTTTTGGGGTTGCTTTGCTGCCTCTGGCACTGGACTGCTTGACCGTGTGCATGGCATTATGAAGTCTGAAGACTACCAACAAATTTTGCAGCATAATGTAGGGCCCAGTGTGAGAAAGCTGGGTCTACCTCAGAGGTCATGGGTTTTCCAGCTGGACAATGACCCAAAACACACTTCCAAAAGCACTATAAAATGGTTTGAGAGAAAGCACTGGAGACTTCTAAGGTGGCCAGCAATGAGTCCAGACCTGAATCCCATAGAACACCTGTGGAGAGAACTCACAATGGCAGTTTGGAGAAGGCACCCTTCAAATATCAGGGACCTGGAGCAGTTTGCCAAAGAAGAATGGTCTACAATTCCAGCAGAGCATTGTAAGAAACTCATTGATGGTTACCGGAAGCGGTTGTTCGCAGTTATTTTGGCTAAAGGTTGTGCAACCAAGTATTAGGCTGAGGGTGCCAATACTTTTGTCTGGGCCATTTTTTGGAGTTTTGTGTGAAATGATCAAGGATTGGATTTTTGCTTCATTCTCTTTTGTGTTTTTTCCTTGCAAGCAAATTTAATGAAGATAAAAATAGCAAATTATTTGTGATTGCAATCATTTTCAGGAAGAAACTGAGTATTATCTGACAGAATTGCAGGGGTGACAATACTTTTGACCACCACTGTATGTTGAAGATTGCACGATTTACCCACAGCATTGGCTCATAACTAGGAAACCTCTCTATGTTGGACAAAAGTCTTCCATAGTGTGATCAATCCTTGGAAATTGGGTTTTTGTCCAGATTTTTGCATGCTTAGACACTTTTATTGCATGCTTAGACACTTAGGAACTCAGGCACTATTTACTGCATCTACTCAAGAGAATTGATCATACTTATGAACATAGTTGAAAGAATTTCTTATTCCAAAACACTCATTATTTATAGCACATGGTATTCTCATATGCACATGTCCCAAAGTAAGGTCTTCATTATTTTTCAGCACTAAAGGAAACCTTGGGAATGTTCCGAAGAAAAAAAAAATACAATGAAAATACAAGATGTGTAATATGAATAATAATTTGTATTACAGCTCTATCTTCCTAAATACGCTATTGATTGTCCACTACATGTAGCTTCTGCAGTGGAGCAAGAGGAGGTCCATTTCTGTGTGCCAGTCAAAAAACTACTGGCAAAGGTTTGAAAAAACCAAAGCCATTTATTCATGGCATAGAGAACCTTTCAGCTGATTCATGCTGCCAGGGACAGAATTAATCAACGATCAGCTCCTATATTATTATTATTATTAATATTTATTTCTATAGCACCATTGATTCCATGGTGCTGTACATGAGAAGGGGTTACATACAAATTACAGGTATCACTTACAGTAAACAAACTAACAATGACAGACTGATACAGAGGGGAGAGGACCCTGCCCTTTCGGGCTTACATTCTACAGGATTGTGAGGCAGGAGACAGTAGGTCGGGGGGTTGCAGCAGTTCCGGTGTTGGTTGAGGCAATAACTCCGGTAGTGGTGAGGAGGCAGCAGGGTCATTGCAGGCTGTAGGCTTTCCTGAAGAGATGGGTTTTCAGGTTCCGTCTGAAGGATCTGAATGAGTTTGATAGTCGGATGTGTTGGGGCAAAGAATTCCAGAGGATGGGGATATTCGGGAGAAGTCTTGGAGGCGGTTGGGTGAGGAGCGAATAAGTGTGGAGGAGAGAAGGATGTCTTGGGAGGATCGGAGATTACGTGAGGGAAGATATCGGGAGATTAGTTCAGAGATATATGGAGGAGACAGATTATAGATGGCCTTGTAGGTCAGTATTAGTAATTTGAACTGGATACGCTGAGGGAATGGGAGCCAGTGAAGAGATTTGCAGAGGGGAGAAGCGGAGGAGTAGCGAGGAGAGAGGTGAATTAGTCGTGCAGCAGAGTTAAGGATGGACTGGAGAGGTGCGAGGGTGTTAGCAGGGAGGCCAGAGAAAAGGGTGTTGCAGTAGTCGAGGCGGGAGATGATGAGGGCGTGCACAATCATTTTAGTAGATTGAGGGTTGAGGAAAGGACGGATTCTTGAAATATTTTTGAGCTGAAGGCGACAGGAGGTAGAAAGAGCTTGGATGTGCGGTTTGAAGGACAGGGCAGAGTCAAGGGTTACTCCGAGGCAGCGGACTTCTGGTACGGGGGAAAGCGTGATGTCGTTAATTGTGGTAGATAGGTCAGGTAAGGAAGATCTGTGGGATGGGGGAAAGATTATGAGTTCAGATTTGTCCACATTGAGTTTGAGGAAGCGGGAGGAGAAGAAGGAGGATATGGCTGATAGACACTCCGGGATTCTGGATAGCAGAGAAGTGATGTCTGGGCCAGAGAGGTAGATCTGAGTGTCATCAGCGTAAAGGTGGTACTGGAATCCGTGGGACTTTATGAGTTGCCCCAGGCCAAGTGTATAGATTGAGAAGAGTAGGGGTCCTAGAACAGAGCCTTGGGGAACTCCAACAGAGAGAGGGTGGGACGAGGAGGTAGTGTGGGAGTGGGAGACGCTGAATGTGCGGTTGGAAAGGTATGAGGAGATCCAAGATAGGGCGAGGTCTTTGACGCCAAAGGAGGAAAGAATCTGTAGTAGAAGGCAGTGGTCAACTGTGTCAAAAGCAGAGGACAGGTCAAGAAGCAGGAGTATAGAGTATTGTCCGTTTGCTTTGGCTGTAAGTAGGTCATTAGTAATTTTGGTCAGGGCTGTCTCAGTGGAGTGATGGGGGCGGAAACCAGATTGTAGAGTGTCAAAGAGCAAGTTAGAAGAGAAGTGGTAGGAAAGCTCAGCGTGGACATGCAGCTCCAGGAGTTTGGAAGCGAATGGGAGCAGCGATATTGGGCGATAGCTGGACATAGCGGTTGGGTCGAGGGTTGGCTTTTTAAGGATAGGCGTGATTGTGGCATGCTTGAAAGCAGAAGGGAAGGTACCGGAAGTTAGTGATAGGTTGAAGAGGTGGGTTAGGGATGGAATAATAGTGGTGGTGAGGTTGGGGAGGAGGTGGGTTGGGATGGGGTCAAGTGCACAGGTTGTGAGGTGCGATTTGGAGAGAAGACAATTAAGCTCCCCTTCAGTTATATTGGAGAGGGAGGTTATGGGGTTAGGGCATTGGTCTGGTATACAAAGTGGTTGAGGTGGTTGAACAATGAAGACTTGCCTTGTTTGGTCGATCTTATTTTTGAAGTGTGTGGCAAAGTCCTCAGCAGAGATGAGGGAGGTAGGAGGGGGCAGTGGTGGGCGGAGGAGGGAGTTAAAAGTTTTGAATAACTGTTTGGGGTTGTAGGATAGGGAAGATACGAGGGTTGTGAAGTAGGCCTGTTTAGCAGAGGTGAGGGCAGATTTGAAAGAGAGTGTTGCTTGTTTGAATGCAGTGAAGTCGTCTTGCGAATTTGTTTTTTTCCAGCGCCGCTCTGTAATCCTGGACACTTGCCGGAGATTTTTAGTGGTGTTATTGTGCCAGGGTTGTCTGTTGGTACGTCGCACTCTGCCATGAACGAGAGGGGCGACCGTGTCAATAGCCAATGTGAGAGTGGCATTGTAGAAAGCAGTGGCACTGTCTGTATCGTGGAGTGAGGATATTGATGCCAGTGAAAGAATAGAGTCAGAGAGTGTGTGGATGTCTAGGTGTGCAAGGTGTCTGCGGGGGTGCACGTGTTGCTGGACATGGGTGACAGGAGAGGAGGACAGGGATGAGAAAGTGAGTAGATGGTGGTCGGATAGAGGGAGAGGGGAGGTGGTGAAGTTAGATAGAGAGCAGAGGCGGGTGAAGACCAAGTCTAATGTATGACCATCCGTGTGGGTGGCTGAGGAGGACCACTGAGTAAGTCCAAAGGATGAAGTAAGGGACAGAAGTTTGGAGGCTGCTGACTGAAGGGTATCAGTGGGGATGTTGAAGTCACCCATGATGATGGTGGGGATGTCAGTGGAGAGAAAGTGAAGAAGCCAGGTAGTGAATTGGTCGATGAAGGCAGTGGTCGGGCCTGGAGGTCGGTATATGACGGCCACTTGGAGGTTGGAGGGAGAGTAGATGCGGACAGAGTGGACTTCAAAGGAAGGGAGGATTAGGGAGGGAAGAGGTGGGATTGTGTTAAAGTTGCAGTTAGAGGAAAGGAGAACACCCACTCCTCCACCATGTCTGTTTCCAGGGCGAGGAGTGTGGGTGAATTGGAGGCCACCGTAACACAGCGCAGCAGGGGAGGCAGTGTCAGAGGGTGTCAGCCATGTTTCTGTGAGGGCGAGGAAAGCAAGATTGCGAGAGAGAAAGAGGTCATGAATCACATGAAGCTTATTGCAGATGGAGCGGGCATTCCAGAGTGCTCCAGAGAGAGGGAGCAGGGGGGTGGGTGTCAATGGCACAGGTTTTACGTTGGAAAGATTGCGGTAGTTCCTATTAGATAGGGAGCGGTAGGAAGGAGTACTAATGGTGGGTATGAACTGTGGAGGTCCAGGATTGGGAGATATGTCACCAGCAGTGAGGAGGAGCAGAGAAAGGGAGAGCAGGTGGGAGAAGGAGAGAGGGAAGCTTGTTTTGTGTTTTATTAGGACAGATTTGAGGTTGAGGAGCAGGTCAGCAGAGGAGGATAGGTGGGGAGGAAGGAGGTAAGGGGAGATGATTATTTGATTAGAGGGTGCTGGGGTTTGGGGATAGCGAAGGAGAGAGAGGATTAAAGGAGCAAACACTGTGAAGGCATATGTAAGCATGGTGAAAGAGTAAGATGGGTAATTAGAAAAGCCAGGTACAAGTAATTAGAAGTGCTTACTCAGCAGACATACCCAAAAGAGACATAGTGTGGGGTCCTGACTCCTGCCGTGACTAACTGCCGTTGAAATAACTACAGCTTCTCTGTACTTTTGCTGCAGTGGTACTTGAATAACTGCAGCTTCTCTGTACTTTTGCTGCAGTGGTACTTGAATAACTGCAGCTTCTCTGTACTTTTGCTGCAGTGGTACTTGAATAACTGCAGCTTCTCTGTACTTTTGCTGCAGTGGTACTTCTGCTGCAGTTGCGTGCCTGACCCCACACGCGTGCCCCCTTAGACTGCTACTGAATATATAGGACTGATTAGAGGATCAGGTGGGAGGAGTTATGGTAGCTGCTTTGGGATAAATTAGCAGCTGCCCAGCACACCAGGGGAGGATAGACAATCAAAGGCACAGGGCCTGGCTGCATCCATATGCTGGTAACACCTTGCACCTGATAGCATCTCTACTGGCCCCAGCATGGCTATACAGCAGTAAGTATTGAATACAATGCAACAAATTAATTTAGCAAACATTCAGCAGCCACTGTTATATACCATTTAAAGGAAAAGTTGAATAGTAGTCAGATCCCAGCAAGCAGAGGTTGTAGAGATTGTACCATTTAAAGGAAAAGTTGAATAGTAGTCAGATCCCAGCAAGCAGAGGTTGTAGAGATTGTACCATTTAAAGGAAAAGTTGAATAGTAGTCAGATCCCAGCAAGCAGAGGTTGTAGAGATTGTACCATTTAAAGGAAAAGTTGAATAGTAGTCAGATCCCAGCAAGCAGAGGTTGTAGAGATTGTACCATTTAAAGGAAAAGTTGAATAGTAGTCAGATCCCAGCAAGCAGAGGTTGTAGAGATTGTACCATTTAAAGGAAAAGTTGAATAGTAGTCAGATCCCAGCAAGCAGAGGTTGTAGAGATTGTACCATTTAAAGGAAAAGTTGAATAGTAGTCAGATCCCAGCAAGCAGAGGTTGTAGAGATTGTACCATTTAAAGGAAAAGTTGAATAGTAGTCAGATCCCAGCAAGCAGAGGTTGTAGAGATTGTACCATTTAAAGGAAAAGTTGAATAGTAGTCAGATCCCAGCAAGCAGAGGTTGTAGAGATTGTACCATTTAAAGGAAAAGTTGAATAGTAGTCAGATCCCAGCAAGCAGAGGTTGTAGAGATTGTACCATTTAAAGGAAAAGTTGAATAGTAGTCAGATCCCAGCAAGCAGAGGTTGTAGAGATTGTACCATTTAAAGGAAAAGTTGAATAGTAGTCAGATCCCAGCAAGCAGAGGTTGTAGAGATTGTACCATTTAAAGGAAAAGTTGAATAGTAGTCAGATCCCAGCAAGCAGAGGTTGTAGAGATTGTACCATTTAAAGGAAAAGTTGAATAGTAGTCAGATCCCAGAAAGCAGAGGTTGTAGAGATTGTACCATTTAAAGGAAAAGTTGAATAGTAGTCAGATCCCAGCAAGCAGAGGTTGTAGAGATTGTACCATTTAAAGGAAAAGTTGAATAGTAGTCAGATCCCAGCAAGCAGAGGTTGTAGAGATTGTACCATTTAAAGGAAAAGTTGAATAGTAGTCAGATCCCAGCAAGCAGAGGTTGTAGAGATTGTACCATTTAAAGGAAAAGTTGAATAGTAGTCAGATCCCAGCAAGCAGAGGTTGTAGAGATTGTACCATTTAAAGGAAAAGTTGAATAGTAGTCAGATCCCAGCAAGCAGAGGTTGTAGAGATTGTACCATTTAAAGGAAAAGTTGAATAGTAGTCAGATCCCAGCAAGCAGAGGTTGTAGAGATTGTACAATTTAAAGGAAAAGTTGAATAGTAGTCAGATCCCAGCAAGCAGAGGTTGTAGAGATTGTACCATTTAAAGGAAAAGTTGAATAGTAGTCAGATCCCAGCAAGCAGAGGTTGTAGAGATTGTACCATTTAAAGGAAAAGTTGAATAGTAGTCAGATCCCAGCAAGCAGAGGTTGTAGAGATTGTACCATTTAAAGGAAAAGTTGAATAGTAGTCAGATCCCAGCAAGCAGAGGTTGTAGAGATTGTACAATTTAAAGGAAAAGTTGAATAGTAGTCAGATCCCAGCAAGCAGAGGTTGTAGAGATTGTACCATTTAAAGGAAAAGTTGAATAGTAGTCAGATCCCAGCAAGCAGAGGTTGTAGAGATTGTACCATTTAAAGGAAAAGTTGAATAGTAGTCAGATCCCAGCAAGCAGAGGTTGTAGAGATTGTACCATTTAAAGGAAAATTTGAATAGTAGTCAGATCCCAGCAAGTAGAGGTTGTAGAGATTGAACCATTTAAAGGAAAAGTTGAATAGTAGTCAGATCCCAGCAAGCAGAGGTTGTAGAGATTGTACCATTTAAAGGAAAAGTTGAATAGTAGTCAGATCCCAGCAAGCAGAGGTTGTAGAGATTGTACTATATTCTAAACATGTACATTTTACTCTGAAATGCTAAGGTATTTCATAAAAAACATAGTAAAAAGAGCAATCAGAGATGAGATGACCAGTCCAAGAGACAGGTCTGATTGCTTCTCCACACAACTTGTCAGCTAGAATGACCAGTCTCTTCCTATGCATGGGCGGACATACCATTGTTGAAACCTGTGCACCTGTACAGGAGACCAATGGTTAAGGGGGCCCACTTACTGCCAAGGGCCCATATAAGCAATTCTGAGGGCCCACAGAAGCAATTCTGCACCGAGGTCATCTCCTGTTTATGTCCCTGTTCCTATGCATGTGCACACAGAGAGACCTGCATGTCTTGCTGAGTTGGCAGAAGACGTCAGTGAGGACCTACATCTTGGGTTAATCACCTCGTCCCTCATCACACGTTTAACTACCGTATATACTCGTGTATAAGCCGAGATTTTCAGCACCTTTTTTGTGGCTGAAAATGCCCCCTCGGCTTATACACGAGTCATTGGGCAGAAACCAGCGGGGGAGGGGGTGCCGCGCCAGGAGCCGGTGGCTGGGACATCATACTCACCCTCCCCGTGCCATCGCTGAACGTCCCGGCAATCCTGCGTTGTCCCCGGCTTCCTGCAGCTCTCCTGTGCTGAGCGGTGACGTTATACCGCTCATTAAGGTCATGTAATATGGACGCGACGCCACTCCCATAGGCGTGGCGTCCATATTCATGGCCTTAATGAGCGGTATTACGTCACCCCTCAGCACAGGGGAGCTGCAGGAAGCCGGGGACAACGCAGGATTGCCGGGACATTCAGCGATGGCACGGGGAGGGTGAGTATGATGGAGGAGGATGGGGGGAGCATGGAGGAGGACAAGGAGCATGGAGCAGGACGGGGGGAGGACGGATAGCACGGAGCAGGGGCAAGGGGGAGGATGGAAAGCACAGAGGAGAACGGAGCAGGACGGGGGGCACAGGAGGACGGAGCAGGAGGGGGGAGCACAGAGGAGGATGGAGCAGGAGGGGGGAGCACAGAGGAGGATGGAGCAGGAGGGGGGAGCACAGAGGAGGACGAGGAGGAGGGGGCCTCGGCTTACACTTGGGTCAGCTTATACTCGAGTATATATGGTATGTTTTTCTATGAGGCACCAGAGAGTAAAACACACAATAAATGTTTTGTCATGCAGTAGTTGATCTCCGATTCATGCTGCCCATAGTTCAGACAATAGGAATCAGATGATGATGCACACTCATCTCAATGATCCTTAAAAGGTTGCATTTTTTACTTTAATTGTGCAAAAAAATTAGACAAATTTTGTACTCCACTAACATACTACAATACAATTGCACAAAAAAAGTATGTAATTTCAAAAAGTATCATATGATTAATTAGCCAAAAACATCTCGCACAACATTGTTGAGCAAACAAAAAAATGAGAAGTATTTATTAAAGTAGCAAAAAATTTTTCAGCAATACAGTATTACATGTTCTTGAGTACATTTCGTTGGTATATAACCCTCAAAAAAACTTGTTCATAAATGTTATCATTATTATATTGATCACCTATAGAATATTACATCTTCCTGGGTACATTTAGTTGGAATATAAGCCTCAATAAACTTGTTCAAAATGATATTGTTGTTATATTGTTGTTATATTGATCACTCATAGACTATTCTGTGGTCAGGAGTACATTTCCTTGGTATATAACCCTCAAAAAACTTGTTCAAAAGTTGGGTAGATTTCAGTGGTATATAAACCTCATAAAACTTGTTTAAAAATTTATCGGCCTTATATTGCTCATTCATAGACTGTTACATATTGTTTTCATAACTTTATTAGTATTATATTGCTCACCTATAGACTATTCCATGGTCTGGCGTACATTTTCTTGGTATATAACCTTCAAAAAAACTTGTTCAAAATTTAATCAGTATTATATTGCTCATTCAAAGAGTATTACATCTTCTTGGGTACTGTTCGTTTCTCTATTAGCCTCAAAAATCTTTTTCAGTTATCTACGATATTATTTTGCTTATCCATAGGATATTACATATTCTTGACTAAATTTTGTAGCTATATAAGCCTCAAAAACTTGTTTAAAATTTTATAGGTATTATTTTGCTTCTCCATAAACTATTCCGTGGTCTGGAGCATATTTCATTGATATATAACCCTCAAAAACATTGTTAAAAATTTATTGAACTTCATCCTCAAATGCAATCACAAATAATGAACAGGGCCAAAAACGCACAAAATAATCTGCGCCTTTGGGATGCTGCGTTTTTCCTTGCTAAAATCAAACAAAATGGTGCAAAGAAAATTTTGACCTTTTCAATAGTGGTGCAACAATTCACCCTTATCCTTATTATATTGGCCACCCATAGACAATTACGTGGTCTGGAGTACATTTTGTTGGTACATAACCCTTAAAAACGTGTTAAAAAATGTATCGTTATTATATTGCTCACCCTTAGATTATTCCATGGTCTGGAGTACATTTCCTTGTTATATAACCCTCAAAAGTGCATAGCCTTTATGAGTCTAGGAGTATCAATACATGACAATTTGAACAAAATGTCAATGAGGCCCTCTATGTCTAATACAGGAGTATCTGAGTCCCTTATTTTTGGCAGTTCTTACTTCATAAATTACACTGAAATTTCCTATTTTTTAATAATAAAAAAGTCAAATTAGGTTTACTTAAATTATATATATTTTTTAATCCTTTTAAAATTGCCTTATATACAAATCATTATACAGGAAAACATGTTTCTTAACAATGCAATTTCTCATCAGTTTGGAATATTTTATTGTCACTTCTTAAAGGAATCTGTCACCTCATTTTTGCCCTATAAGCTGCAGCCACCGCCATGAAGGGCTTAGATAAGCCCCCGATGTCACCTGAAAGTGAAGAAAAACGAGTTATAAAATACTCACCCAGGGGCGTTCCGCTGTCCGGTCCCGTCCAGAAGGAGTCGTGGTCCGGTTCGGCACCTCCCATCTTGTAGCGAAGCCGGCCTCTTCTTTCCGTCCCGTCACGGCTCCTGCGCAGGCAGAGCAAAGTACTGCAGTGTGCAGGCGCCGGGAAAGGTCAGAGAGGTCCGGCTTGTTCAAGTCTAATGCAAACATGACACCATCAGAAAAAAAGCCAAGTTGAAAAGAGGATGGCTTCTACAAATGGATAATGATCCTAAACAAACGTCAAAATCTACAATAGACTACCTCAAATGGCGCAAGCTGAAGGTTTTACACTGGCCCTCACAGTCAGCTGATCTGAACATCATTGAAAATCTGTGGATATACCTCAAAATAGCAGTGCATGCAAGACAACCCAGGAATCTCACAAAACTAGAAGAATTTTCCAATTAGGAATGGATGAAAACCACTCAAACAAAAATTGAAAGACAATTGGCTGGCTACAAAAAGCTTTTACAAGCTGTGATACTTGCAAAACGGGTGCTAAAAGGTACAAACAATGCAGGGTGGCCAAACTTTTGCATCAGCCAATTTTCCTTTTTTGTAATTTTTAAAATGCAAAAAATAACAATAATTTTTTTTTTCCTAAAATACAAAGTAAATGTGTCATCTTTGACTTTGGCCCTTTTAGAGATCATTTCATCTTCAACTTGCTTAACTGTCCGCAACAACAGTAAATTTGACCAGGGGTGCTCAAATTATTGCATGCCACTGTATAGAAAATTACTGATAATTTTGTTTATCTGAATTATTCACCCCCTCATTTAACTTGTATTTAGGTTAATTTGAAGTTATTTCCATGATGCTAGACAAAGTATATTAAAAATGCAATATGATAGTTATAAGTAAAGAAGAATTCGCCCACCATAGATTAACATGTGCTGGTGTGTCGCTACGTAAACTGAGTGTTGTAAGGTTTTCCACTGATATCATTCAACAGAGTTTGGCTGTTATCTGGCAATTGATAGGGTGTGTATTTTACAATTTTTGGCAATGCGATGTAATAAAAATGCACAGATGGATAAAATTAGGAGCAATGCTGATGGTCATGTGAAATTGTTCATTGAACCTGCATCAACCCAAATCTGTTTTTTTTAATGACCCTCATAGTATGCAAGCAATTTGTTGTAGTATCCAAAATGCAGCTATTTTAAATTTCTATTAATACACTCAAGCAATGGCATTATAGATCTATTCTTAACACCTTCACCCCTGAGCCTGTTTTCACCTTCATAACCAGGCACAATTGTACAATTCTGACCACTGTCAGTTTATGTGGTAATAACTCTAGAACCCTTCAATGGATCCCACTGATTCTGAGACTGTTTTTTTTTCATGGTACGTTGTACTTCATGCTAGTGGTAAAATTTCTTCAATATGACTTGCATTTATTTGTGAAAAAAAAAATCTTACTTGTGTGAAACAAATCTCCTCAAATCAGAGAGTTATGTAACACAAATAGATAATGAATAACGTATCCCACATGTCTTCTTTATATCAGCACAATTTTTAAAACATTATTTTTTTGTTAGGAAGTTAGAAGGGTTAAAAGTTGACAATTTTTATAACAACATTTACAAACCATTTTTTAAGGGAACACATCACATTTGAAGTGACTTTGAGGAGTCTATATGACAGAAAATACCCAAAAGTGACACCCTTATAAAAAACTGCACCCCTCAAGAAGTTTATTAACTCTTCAGGTGCTTCACAGGAACTGAAGAAATGTAGAAGGAAAAAATGAACATTTAACTTTTTTCACAACAATTTTACTTTAGACTATTTTTTTTATATTTTCATAAAGTAACAGGAGAAAAAGGACCAAAAATTTGTTGTGCAATATCTACTTGCATGCCGATACCCAATGTGTGGGGGAAAACTCCTGTTTAAGTGCAGAGCCGGCTTGGAAGGGTAGGAGCTCCATTTGACTTTTTGAATGCAAAATTTCCTGGAATCACTAGCAGTTGCCATGTTGCATTTGCAGAACATCTGATGTGCCTAAAAAGTGGAACCCCCCCAAAAAGTGACCTGATTTGAGAAACTAGAACCCTCAGGAAACTTATCTAGATGTGTGGTGAGCATCTTGAACCCCTATGTGCTTTACAGAAGTTTATAGCGTAGGAACATGAAAAATAAAAATAAAAAATCACATTTTTCCCACGAAAATGTTCTTTTAGCTTCCAATTAGTGCATTTTCACTAAGGTAACAAGAAAAAATGCACAATAATCTTTGTTGTGTAGTTTCTCTTGAGTACACTGATACCCCATATGTTAGGGCAAATGACAGGGCTCAGAAGGGAAGGATTGCGTTTGAGTTTTTGAATACAAAATTTGTTGGAATCATTAGTGGATGCAATGCTGCGTTTGGAGAGCCCCTGATGTGCCTAAAGAGAGGAAAGCCCCTCCCACAAGTGACCACATTTTGGAAACTAGATGGCTCAGGGAACATATCTATATGTGTGGTGAGCACCTGCAACCTCCAGATGCTTCACGGAAGTTTATAATGTTGAGCCGTTAAAATAAAAAAATCAAATTTTTCCCACAAAAATGTTCTTTTAGCCCCAATTTTTTAAATTCACAAGCTAACAGGAGGAAATGCACCACACTCTTGTGTTGTGCAGTTTCTCCTGAGTACTCAAATACCCCATATTTGGGGGGAAACTAATGTTTATGGCTCACAGCAGAGCTCAGAAAGGATAGAATGATGTTGATGAAATGTTCTACAGGTGTTATGTCGAGTTTGGAAAGCCCCTGATTTGCCTAAAGAGTGGAAATCCAGCACAAATCACCCTATTTTGGAAACTAGATGCCTCAAGGAATTTATCTATATGTGTGGTGAGCTTCACAGAATTTTACATTAAAAAAAAATTTAACTTGGTTTAACCCCTTCATGACGCAGCCTATTTTGACCTTAAAGAACATGCCATTTTTTGCAATTCTGACCAGTGTCCCTTTATGAGGTAATAACTCAGGAACCCTTCAACGGATCCTAGAGATTGTTTTTTCGTGACATATTGGGCTTCATGTTAGTGGTAAATTTAGGTCAATAATATTTGCGTTTATTTGGGAAAAAAATGGAAATTTGGCGAAAATTTTGAAAATTTAGCAATTTTCAAATTTTGAATTTGTATTCTGTTAAACCAGACAGTTATGTGACACAAAATAGTTAATAAATAACAGTTCCCACATGTCTACTTTACATCAGCACAATTTTGGTAACAAATTTTTTTTTTGTTAGGAAGTTATAAGGGTTAAAAGTTGACCAGCAATATCTCATTTTTACAGCAAAATTTACAAAACCATTTTTTTTAGGGACCACCTCACATTTGAAGTCACTTTGAGGGGTCTATATGGCAGAAAATACCCAAAAGTGACACCATTATAAAAACTGCACCCCTCAAGCTACTCAAAACTACATTCAAGAAGATTATTAACCTTTCAGGTGCTTCACAGGAACTAAAGCAACGTGGAAGAAAAAAATGGACATTTTAATTTTTCCAACAACAATTTTCTTTTAGCATCAATTTTTTCATTTTCACATGGGCAATAGGATAAAATGGATCCTAAAATGTGTTGGTCAATTTCTCCTGAGTACACCGATACCTCATATGTGGTCATAAACCACTGTTTGGGCGCACAGCAGGGCTCAGAAGGGAAGGAGCGCCATTTGACTTTTTGAATGGAAAATATGCTGGAATATTTAGCAGTTGCCATGTCGCATTTGGAGAATCCCTGTGTGCCTAAACATTGGAGCTCCCCCACAAGTGACCCCATTTTGGAAACTAGACCCCCAAGGAACTTATATAGATGCATAGTGAGCACTTTGAACCCCAGGTGCTTCACAAATTGATCCGTAAAAAAAAAGAAAGTACTTTTTTTTCACAAAAAAATTTTTTAGCCTCAGTTTTTTCATTTTCACATGGGCAACAGGATAAAATTGATCCTAAAATTTGTTGGGCAATTTTCCTGAGTACACAGATACCTCATATGTGGTCATAAACCACTGTTTGGGCGCACTGTAGGGCCCAGAAGGGAAGGAGCGCCATTTGACTTTTTGAATGGAAAATTAGCTCCAATTGTTAGCGGACACCATGACGCGTTTGGAGAGCCCCTGTGTGCCTAAACAGTGAAAAACCCCCACATGTAACACCATTTTGGAAACTAGACCCCTTATGGAACTTATCTAGATGTGTTGTGAGCACTCTGAACCCCCAAGTGCTTCACAGAAGTTTATAACGCAGAGCAGTGAAAATAAAAAAAATCATTTTTTTCCTCAAAAATCATTTTTTAGCCCGCTATTTTTTATTTTCACAAGGGTAACAGGAGAAATTTGACCACAAAAGTTGTTGTGCAATTTGTCCTGAGTACACCAATACCCCATATGTGGGGGGAACCACTGTTTTGGCGCATGGGAGAGCTCAGAAGGGAAGGAGCGCCATTTTGGAATGCAGACTTGATGGAATGTTCTGCGGTCGTCATGTTGCGTTTGCAGAGCCCCTGATGTGCCTAAACAGTAGAAACCCCCCACAATGACCCCATTTTGGAAACTAGACCCCCCAAGGAGCTTATCTAGATGTGTAGTGAGCACTTTGAACCCCCAAGTGCTTCACAGAAGTTTATAAACGAGTTTATAAACGCAGAGCAGTGAAAATAACAAAATCATTTTTGTTTCTCAAAAATCATTTTTTAGCCCGCTATTTTTTATTTTCCCAAGGGTAACAGGATAAATTGGACCCCAAAAGTTGTTGTCCAGTTTTTCCTGAGTAGGCTGGTGCCCCATATGTGGGGGGGACCACTGTTTGGGCGCACAGCAGGGCTCAGAACGGAAGGAGCGCCATTTGACTTTTTTAATGGAAAATTAGCTCCAATCGTTAGCGGACACCATGTCATGTTTGGAGAGCCCCTGTGTGCCTAAACTTTGAAGCTCCCCACAAATGAGCACTTTGAACCCCCAGGTGCTTCACAGAAGTTTATAACGGAGCCGTGAAAAAAAAAATCATTTTTTTCCTCAAAAATCATTTTTTAGCCCGCTATTTTTTATTTTCACAAGGGTAACAGGAGAAATTTGACCACAAAAGTTGTTGTGCAATTTGTCCTGAGTAGTGTTGAGCATTCCGATACCGCAAGTATCGGGTATCGGCCGATATTCGCGTTATCGGAATTCCGATACTTAATTCCGATACTTTTTCCATATCGTATACCGGAATCGGAAGTTCCCATAATTCTTTGAGAGGCAATGTGATTTTAGTCAGCCAATGAGGAATCCTACGAAGTGTGGGCACATCCTGTAATGCTGCGGTCATCTTAACTAATGGCATGGCTGTGATTGGCTGCTGAAATGATGTCAGAATGCACTATAAAAGGCGCCGCCGCCATTTTAGCGTCACTGTGCTGTGAACTCAGTAAGGGACAGAACGCTACTCTGCTCACTCTGAGGGACAGTTAGATATTGCGATTTTGTGTACTACTGTGCTTGAGGCAGGCTAGTTTACCAACCGCTGTGTAAAGCTTCATTTTGCCAGTGTTGTTTTAACAGCTCTGTGCAAGGTGTGTGTGTGACAGTGCAGGTGACGCTGCAGTTTGCTCTGCATCCACCGCTGTTTGTAGGCATCTGCACGTGTCACTGACTCTTTTTTTTTTTTTTTTTTTTTATTTTGTGGAATTGGTGCAGCTCCATTATATTAGAAAAAAAAATCAAATCTATTAGCGTGACGTGCTTCCATCCGTATACAATACATTGGTTGCAAACACTATAGAAGTACAGAAAGGAGCTTTTCACAGATTGTGGACAGTTGTGTTTCAGTGTTCACTTCAGTCTGTGTTTTTTACTTTTTTGAGTGCAGATCACGCTCCAGTTACATGTTCAAGCACTGCTGCTTGTACTCTGCTGAGCGTGTCTCAGTGGCTCATCCTTTTCATTTATCTCCAATTGGTTCTGCTACATTCCATTAAAATAAATCTAATCTATTAGTGTGACGCGCTTCCATCCGTATACAATACATTGGTTGCAAACACTATAGAAGTACAGAAAGGAGCTTTTCACAGATTGTGGACAGTTGTGTTTCAGTGTTCACTTCAGTCTGTGTTTTTTACTTTTTTGAGTGCAGATCACGCTCCAGTTACATGTTCAAGCACTGCTGCTTGTACTCTGCTGAGCGTGTCTCAGTGGCTCATCCTTTTCATTTATCTCCAATTGGTTCTGCTACATTCCATTTAAAATAAATCTAATCTATTAGTGTGACGCGCTTCCATCCGTATACAATACATTGGTTGCAACTTGCAAACACTATAGAAGTACAGAAAGGAGCTTTTCACAGATTGTGGACAGTTGTGTTTCAGTGTTCACTTCAGTCTGTGTTTTTTACTTTTTTGAGTGCAGATCACGCTCCAGTTACATGTTCAAGCACTGCTGCTTGTACTCTGCTGAGCGTGTCTCAGTGGCTCATCCTTTTCATTTATCTCCAATTGGTTCTGCTACATTCCATTTAAATAAATCTAATCTATTAGTGTGACGCGCTTCCATCCGTATTACAATACATTGTTTGCAAACACTATAGAAGTACAGAAAGGAGCTTTTACCAGATTGTGGACAGTTGTGTTTCAGTGTTCACTTCAGTCTGTGTTTTTTACTTTTTTGAGTGCAGATCACGCTCCAGTTACATGTTCAAGCACTGCTGCTTGTACTCTGCTGAGCGTGTCTCAGTGGCTCATCCTTTTCATTTATCTCCAATTGGTTCTGCTACATTCCATTTAAAATAAATCTAATCTATTAGTGTGACGCGCTTCCATCCGTATACAATACATTGTTTGCAAAACATATAGAAGTACAGAAAGGAGCTTTTACCAGATTGTGGACAGTTGTGTTTCAGTGTTCACTTCAGTCTGTGTTTTTTACTTTTTTGAGTGCAGATCACGCTCCAGTTACATGTTCAAGCACTGCTGCTTGTACTCTGCTGAGCGTGTCTCAGTGGCTCATCCTTTTCATTTATCTCCAATTGGTTCTGCTACATTCCATTTAAAATAAATTCTAATCTATTAGTGTGACGCGCTTCCATCCGTATACAATACATTGTTTGCAAACACTATAGAAGTACAGAAAGGAGCTTTTACCAGATTGTGGACAGTTGTGTTTCAGTGTTCACTTCAGTCTGTGTTTTTTACTTTTTTGAGTGCAGATCACGCTCCAGTTACATGTTCAAGCACTGCTGCTTGTACTCTGCTGAGCGTGTCTCAGTGGCTCATCCTTTTCATTTATCTCCAATTGGTTCTGCTACATTCCATTTAAAATAAATCTAATCTATTAGTGTGACGCGCTTCCATCCGTATACAATACATTGTTTGCAAACACTATAGAAGTACAGAAAGGAGCTTTTACCAGATTGTGGACAGTTGTGTTTCAGTGTTCACTTCAGTCTGTGTTTTTTACTTTTTTGAGTGCAGATCACGCTCCAGTTACATGTTCAAGCACTGCTGCTTGTACTCTGCTGAGCGTGTCTCAGTGGCTCATCCTTTTCATTTATCTCCAATTGGTTCTGCTACATTCCATTTAAATAAATCTAATCTATTAGTGTGACGCGCTTCCATCCGTATACAATACATTGTTTGCAAACACTATAGAAGTACAGAAAGGAGCTTTTACCAGATTGTGGACAGTTGTGTTTCAGTGTTCACTTCAGTCTGTGTTTTTTACTTTTTTGAGTG
Organism: Oophaga sylvatica; assembly: GCA_033576555.1. Taxonomy (NCBI): domain Eukaryota; kingdom Metazoa; phylum Chordata; class Amphibia; order Anura; family Dendrobatidae; genus Oophaga; species Oophaga sylvatica. The sequence continues at coordinate 570,221,070 of JARQOD010000002.1, forward strand.
CAGATCACGCTCCAGTTACATGTTCAAGCACTGCTGCTTGTACTCTGCTGAGCGTGTCTCAGTGGCTCATCCTTTTCATTTATCTCCAATTGGTTCTGCTACATTCCATTTAAAATAAATCTAATCTATTAGTGTGACGCGCTTCCATCCGTATACAATACATTGGTTGCAAACAATATAGAAGTACACAAACGGGCCTTTCACAGCTACTGAACATGGGTTTTTAATTTTTAACTAAAATATGTATTTTTTCAAATGACACAAATATAAGTAATGTTGAAGAGGAATAGTCCTACATCCATTGTTTGCACAATATTACAGGTGTACATCATGTCCCTTAATCAACAATGTATTATTATATTTACTTGTATGCTTTTATTTAAAAGCCAAGAACACAGAAGGATAACCTTCGCACTGCAGCTGTTGTCAAAGTTCAACCCACATTATGCACTTCCAACATTGCAGCATTTGAGGCATGATGTGAGTTGGATTGGTCAAAGTTATGGAGTGAGAAGGTTCACCATCAGTACCCTATAGCATAAGTATGCTTTTGTGTTAGCATTTGTGTTAGACATGTGGATATCTGCCAGAATATGTCACAATTATTTAGTTACAGATTTGTTACCAACACTAATCATTGAATGGTTTTAAATTTGACGTTTCACTTGTTTACAGCTTAGAAATAAGGGTGTAGCCTGATATCTATGTGTAGCACTAGCCACTTTAACATGTCATGTTTTTTTAAAATGTGTAGGTAGGTAGCAGTAATTTTGCCGGGACACACAGCAGGGGAACAGCAGGCGTTACTGAACCCCACTATCACTATAGCTTGTGTATTGGTCTGTGGACACGACACTTCTGAGCAGCAACTGCAGTGTTGTAGCCCAGGGAGTATAGCTCAGGTGGTAGAAAGATGAACATAACAGGAGACATGGAAAACGTTGTCAACCAGTTAGTTAATCTGAAACCGGACAGGCAAATTCAGGCGAGATCCATGCCTAGTTCATTTCAGAAAAGTAAGCCGTTCTACATTATCGTAGGATAGTCGCATGCAACGGTCTGTTAGTACACCACCTGCAGCAGTAAGACGCGCTCCGATAATACACTGCCAGCAGATCAAGCCAGCACCTCCAATGCATACTGGCTAAGCTCTGGCCATGTTCCAGCTTAGAGACACAAAACTTGAATGGGGAAGAGCATCTGGGAGTACACTGAGAGGGCAAGACATGTAGTCTGTCACCATCTTACGGAAATGTTGCCTCCTGCTGACTGGAGCCGTCTCGGATGGTGTAGACATTGGTGGCGCTGCCACAAACTTCGACACATTTGGAACATACTGTTCTTGCCCTGTGCAGAGGCGCTGCTTGTGCTCCCTCTTGTTGCGAGCTGTCTCCACTGCCTCGACGCACAGAGCTGCTTTGTAAATCAGTTAGCAGCAGCAGTGCTCTCGGCTGGAATGGAGAACATTATGGATTGCACCAGTGTGTCTTGGTACTTCCGCATTTTACGCTCCCGGTTCAACGGTGTGGAGGCTTTGTAAGTTGTCCCGGTGAGCGAGGGTTAGGAGGGTGTACACCCAATAATCAGACGTGGTGTGAATGTGTTCGATGCGGCGGTCGTTTCTCAGCCACTTGCAGCATGAAATCAACCATGTGCTGCAGAATCCCAAACTGGCCAAGAAACTTGTCCTGCAAGAGGCGTCATCTCCGCCTGCTGTGCATCACCCCCCCCTTTTGGTCTACATACTGACTAGAGCATTGGTCTACCTCCCTCTGGAGCGATGTCTTCCTCCTCCATTGACTCCCTCTCATCCTCCTCAAAGTCCTTCAAATTACAATAAATTTACAAAATTTAAAACTCAAAATTTAAAAATTTGTATCATAATTTGTAACATAGTTTATGGAAACACAAGCATTACAAAAGGATAGACAAAAAAGTACATTATGTGCTTTGTAATACATTAAAAGTTTGTAATGGTTTATGAAAATATAGACAGCGACTCTGGAGGTTCAATTGTTGATACAGCATGGTACTTTGAAAGTCCTCCAGCCCTTTGTGAGGAACCACGTTGCGCTGACTGTCCAGAAGGTGATGGAATTTGTGACTTCATCCTCCTCACAAAGTCCTTCAAATACATATAAATTTACAAAATTTTAAAACTCAAAATTTAAAAAATTTGTATCATAATTCTGTAACATCAGTTTATGGAAACACAATAGCATTACAAAAGGATAGACAAAAAATGTACATTATGTGCTTTGTAAATCATTAAAAGTTTGTAATGGTTAGAAAATATAGACAGCGACTCTGGAGGTTCAATTGTTGATACAGCATGGTACTTTGAAAGTCCTAGCCCTTTGTGAGGAACCACGTTGCGCTGACTGTCCAGAAGGTGATGGAATTTGTGACTCCTCATCCTCCACCTCTTCCAAAACCTCATGCCTTAGTGCTTGCAGTGTTTTTTGAAGCAGGCAGATAAGGGGGGACAGTCAGGCTGACTAGTGCTCATCTGCACTCGCCATCCGCGTTGACTCATCAAACGCACGCAAAAGGGCAGATATCCTTCATAGAGTTATTCGCCCTCATTACACTGGCGTGGCGCCCAATTCATTATAGGACCAATTCTAATTACTGGTTCTCACCAACATAGCTCTCCACAGCGCAGCACCCCCTACATCTCCTCCCTTATTTATATTTATCGGCCTAACGACTGCTGCACTCTGCAAACGACCTTCGACTAACCTCGCACTAATCGTACCTCCCACTCCCAACTCCAAGACTTCACCCGCGCTGCGCCATCCTCTGGAATGCTCTACCCCAAGAAATTAGGACTATCCGCAATTTGGATGGTTTCAGGCGCTCCCTCAAAAACACATTTGTTCAACAGTGGCCTATCACATTTCACTAATCAAAGTCATTCTATGTGTATTCTGTGTGTGTAGCCCATTCACTTCTCCATGCATCCCTCACTTCCTTAAAATGGCTGGACCATCATTGTAAAAACACCATTGTATATAAACACCTGTACTTGTATCTCCCACACCTCATTGTAGATTGTAAGCTTTCACCAGCAGGGCGGTGATTTGCTTTAATTATTGTATTGTTAACGTTGTTACTTATGACTCGTGTTTTGAAACTGTTAAAACTGTAAAGCATGGCGGAATATTATGGCGCTATATAAATAAATAATTTATTATTCTTATTATAGAGGCCCACTCAGTAGTGGTTGAAGTGTGAAACGCCGCAAATTGGAGTTGACTGCGCCTGATGCAGCTGATACTCCATTACTGTTGGCTGCTGCTCACACAAAACCGCTCCAACATAGTAACGAGGAATTCCACCTCGGTGGGTACGTCACATATAATGCGATGTTCATGAAGGTGAAATCTGCGTTGCAGAGCTGCAATCAGCGATTGGCCATGCTGGAACGTCGCATGTGAGCGCACTCTTGGGGACCTTGTGCAGCAGTGCATCAAGATCCGGATAGTCCCTCAAAAAACTCTGCACGACCAAGTTGAGCACATATGACAGACATGGTATGTGAGTGAGTTGCCAAGGCCCAGAGCTGACACCAGATTTCGGCCATTGTCACACACTACCAAGCCTGCCTGTAGATTCTCTTCCAAAAACCACACGTCGCTCTCTGCTTTATGGCATTACAGAGCTCCTGCGCTGTGTGGCTAAGATTCCCATGGAAATTAATTTCAGGATGGCCTGTTGACATTTGGGACACGGCTGTGCTCATATCGGTCGCAACAGGTAAACGTTCACGGGTCCATGTGGAGGTAGACCGTGACGGCTCCTGCAGCGATGATTCTGAGGAATGGAATAGGAGGAATCAATGTGTACAGACTTGATTCTGCATCCTTGGAGTTGGCAGAACACGTACAGCGCACTCGCAAGATCAGTACCCGGCTGCACAACATTGACCCAATGGGCAGTGAGGGAAAGGTATTGTCCTGGCCATGGGTGTTAGAACCCTCTTGTTAGGTTTTGTTTCAGTTGCTGGTCACATGACCTTTTTCCCTATTTAGTTGGCTCCGCCCTTCTGGCTTTGCTGATTCATTGTATTATCTACTGTTAAGCTAGCCGGGTGCTTAGGTGCCTTAATACTGTGAGTTTTGCTTGATGTTTAGGATCACAAAGTATTTATTTTTCTGTTTAATTATCCATGCTACAATTTATGTTTGGAGGTGTCCACCTTTCTCCAGTCCCTAGATCTTGTAGGGATTACTCCCTCGCAACTATAGGTCTTCGTTCACACTAGATG
>JARQOD010000002.1:570225439-570274401 GCA_033576555.1 Oophaga sylvatica
CCGAAAAAAGTGGTATTCTAGTGGCTTTTTCACCGGGTCCCAACCCCACAAAGCAGACCACGGGGCATAGCAACAATTTATTGCGCATCGGCCCCCGCCAGCTACCCTTTATGCAACAGCTACAGGACCCTTCCAAAAAAGACATAGAACTTTACAAACACACGTACTACATGACCTTCCGGCGACCAATAGACCGCTGCACCCCGAACATGTCCCCCGATCTCGAAGAAGACTCACTCGGGATGCTCAGATGGAAAAACGCGGACTTTGTCTAAAGCGGCGTCCGCATGGCTAAAAAAGCAACCCAAAAGGGCACAAAATACTGCACAGAGGGAGGGCAAGAGCCGGGACGCCCCTGAGCAGGCTCCACTGCGGCCGAAGATGATGGGAGACCGCAGCGGGACGGTTTGAGCCCCCCCCTTGTCAGCAGCGGGAACTCAAACCCTAACCCCGCAACCTTCGATCCCTCAAGATCTCCCTCTCTACTCTTCCTTATCCTTTTCCCACAACCGCATAAAAGACTTCTCCGCCTCCCCATACTTGGAATTCCTACCCCAACACTCAGCCCTTTTCCCAATGGAAACCTTAAAAAAGAACCGAAACCCCCCTTTTCCGACAACCACAACTACAGGACCCCCATCACTAAAACCCCCGCATCCCATTTACCCCTCCTATGTATCTCCCCTCCCCTTAATAGGGGCAGGTCCCCTCCTTCTGTACTTAGGGGGCCCGATTCCCCATTTTTTATTGTACTTGTCTATATTTGCCCCTTCTCACATGTAATGCGCCATGAAATAAATGGCGCTATAAAAATGAATAATAATAATAATAATTTTGTCTGTCCATTTTGGGAGTTTTGTGTGAAATTATGTCCCATTTGCCTTTTGTTGTCTGTTTTTTTTGTTGTTCCAATACACACATACACATATATACATATACACTCATATACATGCACACACACACACACACACACACACACACACACACACACAATACACACATATACACATACACACATGCTAGATGTGACTGCCATTTTGTGGCTGTCTACAAGAATATATCTACTATGATACTGCTCCTATGTGCAAGAATATAACTTCTATAATACTGCCCCTATGTATGTGTAAGATCTACTATAATGCTGACCCTATATACAAGAATATAAATACTATAATATTGCCCCTATATACAAGAATATATCTAATACTTCCCCTATACTTCCCCTATGTACAATAATTTAACTGTTCCTTATTCCTATTGCTTATTACTATTGCTCTCATACCTCATGCCAGCAAAATACTACTGCACATCCTACAAGGATGGCTACAGCCTACTTTGATAAACAGCTCCCAAAAGGGAACAAGCAGGATTCAGAAAAGGCAGAATACCAAGAGATGTAATTGTTTACATTAGATGGATAGTGGAAAAGGCCAAATAATATATCAAGTCTTCAACTGTGTTGATCACCAGAAACTCTGGAATACCATGATGGATATGTGCCGAACCATCTGATTAGTCTTATTAGGAACTTTTACATCGACTAAGAAGCAACAGTCCGAACAGAATACGGTATGGTGAGACGGCATGGTTCAAAGTAGAGTTAGTCATCAGACAAGGCTGCATCCTGTCACCATTTCTGTTCAATTTATATGCAAAGGCTATTTTTCAGGTAGCTGGCTTTGGCAAAAAAGAAGAAGGAATCAAAATTGCTGGACGAATCTTCAACAATCTTAAATACGTAGAAGATACAACATTGATAGCAACAAGCATAGTTGGAATGAAAGATTTATTATGGAGTGACAAGATAGAAAGCTTGAATATATGGGTCTCCTACTCAATACAAAGAAGACAAAGATATTGATTACTGCCAGGTATGACCAGGACACATTTGAGATGGATGACGACGAACTGGAAGTTGTAAAGGACTTCAACGTACTCGGATCAATGATCACTTAAGATGTAGCAATGACACCGAAAGTCAACAAGCGTCTAGCTGTGGGTAAATCAACAACAAAGTCAATGGATAAGGTCTTTCACTAGTGATAAACACAGGGCTCATACATACGCTGGTCTTTTTGTGTAGTAATATATGGATGTAAAATCTGGATGATAAAGAGACAAGACAGAGAAAGAGTCAATGCCTTCGAAATGTGGTGCTAGAGAATAAGGATGTTATCAATACTATGGATGGCAAGAAGAACAAAGAAATCAATTTTGGAACAAATCAAGCCAGACATGTCACTTGGAGCAAGTATCACCAAGGTACAAGTTGCCTACTGTCATGCTCGGACATGGGTAAATCTGGCGTACGACACATCATATAAATTTGACGGGATGGAAAAGGAAGAGGAAGACCCTAAACGTAGCGAGTGAAGTTTGGCAAACCTCCTGACAGCAGCCTATGCATTTCCCTAAGCTCCCCTAATACCCTATGCGGGTCCTCCCCCTCGCCATCACGTGCTTAGTCGCTGATTGTCACATCAATGTACCATGGCTAGTGGACTGGCCAGCAAGGATGCTAGCCTCACCACTTCAGATGGTAACACACAGGGGAAGAGACAAACATGGAACAGACAAAAAAAGGAAGAAATACCCAGCTCAGGCTTTGCTGCTAAGCTCCCAGGCAGAAGAGAAAACGGCACCAGGAATATGAAGACCCACAGCAGCAACACCACCATCATAGGAAAGCTCCATACTCCTAGCTGGTATGCATAGAAGAACTCTATAACCGACGATCACCTGATGGGTCATGTGACTACTTAAAGGAAGGTGGGAGTGGTTACCAACCAACATCAGCTGACCAGCCTAAAAGAATTGCCAGCAAGAGACAGACATTATCTCTTGCAGGAGCAAAAGGAAAAACATTTAAATTTCAGCAGACCCAGAGCTGCCATGAATCCATTAATGATTCATGACAACTACTTTGGACACATCATATGAAAAGCGCAATCACTGGAGAAGGATATCATGGTCAGAAGAATAGAAGGAACAAGGCGAAGATGAAGACCAGCAACCCGATGGCTTGATACAATGAAGATAACAGCGGAAAATACCTATCTAGGCCTGCACAAGATCGATCTTACTACAGAACGTTCATCCATCAAGTCGGCATGATTCCAGATCGAGTTGAAGGCCATTAAATAAAAATAAATAATAATAAATAAAAGTAGAATATAAGAACATACAAAGTAAACCAAAAGTCATTTTAAAAAAGGACAAATAAAAATTTAAATCACTGACCTTTTACCCAGTTAAAAATTAAGATATTAAAAATAATAAGTATATTTGGTATCATCAAATCCATAAGTCTTGTCTATAAAAATATAAAATTAATTAACCCTATTGGTAACACCAAAAAGAGAAAAAAAAATTAAACTCTAGAATAGTGTTGTAACGCTGGTATTGTCTGTACTTTGTTTTCCAGCGTTACTCAGCATGTCTCTGCTTTAACCCTTTTGCTCCTTTCCCCTAACCAGCTGGGATACTGTTGTCTGTTACCTGTATGGATGCTGCTCAGTTCCCAGCTCTGCTGCGTAGCCGTACTTGCGTGAGTGTCTCCGCTGTGTTGCATGACCACCCGCATGTGCGGTCCCTGACCTGCTGTAAAAGCCATCCGTAGCTTGCAAAGTCCTCTGCAGTGCTGCATGACTTACTACGTGTGTGGCAGCAGCTACTGTCAGGTGCCTGGTCTGCTGTAGAGACCATCCGTAGGTGGCAAAGTCCTCTGTACTGGTGCATGACTTACTACGTGTGTGGCAGCAGCCACTGTCGGGTTCCCTCTGTGTTGAGCTGTCTGGCTCTGCATAGGGGGCGCGGCCCACACCTGTCCTGCTTTTATGAGGATTGGGTGTGTACTAGAATTACTGCTCCAGCCTATCGCTGTGAAGCAGTTCATATATAAAGTTCCCCAGCCCTGTGGGGCGTTGCCAGAGCTTTGCACTGACTTTGCATTGAGTTCCTGAACCTAGCCGTGTGTGGTTTTGTGTTCAGCTCCTGCTCTGAGTTTGATCAGCTCTGGAGAGCTGATTCCCCTTGTCCTGTCTTGTGTTTCTGCCTGGGGCTGAGTACCCAGATCGCCGTTCCTGGAGGTTGCATATCCAGGCCTGTTCCTGTTGTATCTTGTTTCCTGAATCCCTGATCCTGGATCTATCCGGTACCTGAATGTCTGAACTGTGTCTTGCGTTTCCGCCTATGCTGGGGGCTGACTACCCAGATCGCCTTTCCTGGAGGCTGTATATCCAGGCCTGTTCCTGTTGTATCTTGTTCCCTGAATCCCTGACCCTGGATCTATCCTGGGACTTGAATGTCTGAACTGTGTCTTGTGTTTTCGCCTATGCTGGGGGCTGACTACCCAGAATGCCCTTCCTGGAGCCTGCATATCCAGGCCTGTTCCTGCTGTGTCTTATTACCCGAATCCCTGATCCTGGATCTGACCCTGTACCTGACTGTCTGAACTGTGTCCTCTGTGTTATGTTCCTGAAGTCCTTCTGTGTCCTGAACCCTGTACCAGTGACTGTGATTCCTTGCTATATAACCTGAGTTCATCGTGGAAGGAGGAGTCCGGTGTGTGTGCTGAGTTTCTGTTACTCTGTGCTCAGCTTCTGTGCAATCCCCGGCCAGCTCCCGTTGAGCCTGGCGGGGCTTGCACCAGACCGCTGGGGTTCCTTTTCAGATCGATACTAGATGTCCGGAGTCCGAGGACTGTGTCCTCCCTGATGACCACTGCCTGATATCCGATGTCCGATGACCACTTCCAGATGTCCGGATCCAATCCGTGTTCCTGATGTTCCAGTCCGTGTTCCTGACTCCCTGAGATCCAATCCGTGTTCCTGATGTCCTGTCCATGTTCCTGTGTCCCTGAGATCCAATCCGTGTTCCTGACTCCCTGAGATCCAATCCGTGTTCCTGACTCCCTGAGATCCAATCCGTGTTCCTGATGTCCTGTCCGTGTTCCTGTGTCCCTGAGATCCAATCCGTGTTCCTGATATCCTGTCTGTGTTCCTGAGATCCAGTCCGTTTTCCTGATGTCCCGATGTCCTGCCAGTTCCTCCTTGGTCTATCCTGTGATGACCCCGCCATCGTCTGACGTTCTCCTGGGCCGGTGTCTGATGTTCTCCTGCTGAGCCTGTGCTACGCCTGAGGCCTGAGACTGAGGCCATACTAGTATGCCCGTGCCAGATGATCCTGGACTGCATCTACCCATGATGAACCCGCCATCGTCTGAAGCCTGTCTGAGGTCGGTGTCTGATGTTCTCCTGCTGAGCCTGTGCTACGCCTGAGGCCTGAGAGAGAGGCCGTCCAAGTATGCCCGTGCCAGATAACCCTGGACTGCATCTACCCGTGATGTCCTCCTGCACTTGTCTGTGATCCTGAGTCGTGTACCTTCTCTGATGTGCGGAATCGGGAGCTCGGTCTTATGTTCTGTTATGTACTGTGTGTTTCTTTAAGTAAACTTTATGTTTCTTCATACCTGAAGTTGTGCGGTGTTGTCTAGTCCTGCAGGTCGCCATCTTGCCCACATGCTCAGCTGCCACGGATCCCGGTCGCTGCCCTTCCCTAGTCCGGGCAGGCCCGGGTCTCCCTCCGTGGTCCAGTGGGTCCACATTCTCTTACCATCTGGGACGTATGCCTCACGTCGTCGTGGACTGGCGGCGTGGGAGCATTGGCTAGTTAGGCAAGCTATGCCATGTCCCAACGCCCGCAGCCGTGGGTAAGCGTTACAAGTGTTATTTTTAATTACTGCAACTTCTAAAAATGACATACAAAGTCATCCACAACCTGTGTCCTCCGTACATATGTGACCTCGTCTCCCGGTACTTACCTGCACGCAACCTCCGGTCCTCACAAGATCTCCTTCTCTACTCCCCTCTTATCGCCTCTTCCCACAATCGCATACAAGATTTCTCCCTCGCATCCCCCCTACTCTGGAACTCTCTACCACAACATATCAGACTCTCGCCTACCATGGAAACCTTCAAAAGAACTTGAAGACCTACCTCTTCCGACAAGCCTACAACTTGCAGTATCTACCCATCCACCAAACCGCTGCACGACCAGCTTTACCCTCACCTACTGTATCCTCACCCATCCCTTGTAGATTGTGAGCCCTCGTGGTCAGGGTCCTCTCTCCTCCTGTTCCAGTTGTGACTTGTATTGTTTAAGAATACTGTACTTGTATTTATTATGTATACCCCACCTCACATGTAAAGCGCCATGGAATAAATGGCGCTATAATAAATAATAATATTAATAATAACTCCACGAAAAAATGGAATAAGAAGATCAAAACGTTATATCTACCCCAAAATGGAATCAATATAAATGTGAGTTTGTCTCGCAAAACAAAAACCCTTACACAACTCCATCAATGGAAAAATAAAAAAGTAGCAGATCTCTGAAAATGAAGGCGTAAGCACAATGAACGCTGTAAAGTTTAAACCCCCTAAAAAATGTTAGTTTTTACTTGCAATTTCACTCCACTCAGAGTTTTTTCATTTTTACTAGGTGAAATTAATAGGTCAAGTATTATAAGTGTTAATACATATAATGTCACAAGTGTCACAAGTGCCTAACAGTCTTTATTTCTAATTTCTACAATAAAACACATAGTAAGTTTAGTAACTGTCTCTAAATCCATTTACCATTTCAGCTTGCTACAGTAAACTTATTAAAAGTGCAAAACTTAGTTTATATTTGTCACGCTGTATAGCAGATATATATATGTGATGTCAGTAATCTATATCAAAAGGGCAACATACTATATAACATGCGCATAGATATATGATAACATACATTTTACCTGACAGAATGTCCAGAGGGTCAAAACGGAATCCGTTATACGCTGTCTCCGGCTAGAGGGTGACCGGGGTCTAAGCTGACCCTAAACTGGGGTCCTAACTAATCCCTCAACCTGGAGGTACTGTTAAAGGTACAGAGGTCCAGGCCACCAGCGTAAACCCTGTCTCCTATCAATCCCTGCCAACTGTATTCTAGTCCTAAGAAGGACCCTGAATACCACCAAAGGGAATGACCAGGTAACGGTTAATGAACAGAAAGACATACAAGAAAGATAAGAAATAAAGTAAATAAAGTCTTACATACAACACTCACACACAGTAGGAACACCTTAGGTCTCAGAGATAAACTATAAGCTGTAAGAGTAAAACAACTAAGGAGCTCTTAGCTTAAGTATTCCCAGAACCGATCCAGTCTGCTAAACTATATGAATGCTTTCACCGGCATCCAACACCCAGACTGGCAGGAATATAAAGGAAACTAATTAGAACATAATCCAAAGCAGCCGGGCGAGGCTGGACCTAGTCTTAGCAAAGAGCTAGGTAAAATTAACTCTCTCATAACCAAACACAAAGAAACAGCAGCTCAGCTGTGAGAAGTCAGAATGTGCAATCGCGACGATCTTCGTGGCGATGCACCCATGACAATATTATAACCAAACTTTGTTGCCCTAAAAATATGGAGCTTTATTTTTCTCATAGCTAATGTAAATACATGAACTGGTTTGTATTCATCCGTTCTTGTTTATTATAATTAGTGGTTTTTATTCATGCAAAAAGCCCAGATACAAATTTGCAAAGTATTTTGTCTGGCATACTGTTCGTTTAGTTGGCAGATTGTGATAAACATTACTATTAGTAACATTTTCTATATATGGAACATTCACTTACACAGCCAAAGATATATATATAACAGGGACAATAGGTTTCGCTCTACTAGATTATTGCATGGGCTGCAGTAGAAACTGAAACATTAAATAACTGTAATATATGTAGATACGAGTTTGTTCTAACTAAAGCCCTATCCAGCTATGAAAGGCAATCCTTACTTGTCTTACCTTTGACCTAAGGGGGTGGAGGCTGCCAAATAGGTGCCCACTTAGAAGGAGAGGTATATTCACTGGTACCTAAGGGGCGTGTAGTGTTCAGGTGATGTTTTATGTAGTGAGAAATTCAAAATCTCCCCTATCCATGGTACTGGCAGAAATAGTGAAGAGCTGTGCTCAGCTTTAATCAGCAGTCCCATAGAATGTTGTTTTATCTCTCTTTGGCCTGCAACAGTGATTTTGCTGCAGATATGATTAACTATTTGGGCCAGCCCATGGTGGGAAAGGTTAAGTGGGCATAGGAAATAAAGTTTTCTGTTTGTGAGGCAGATAGGATAAATGATTGAAAAGGAAAGGACCTATGGTCCTGTTGTTCACAGATCTGTATTAAAAGGGGTTGTGTGTGGTAAGAAGGGAGACGATAATCGGGTAGTACATTCTCAAGTAAGCAAAGTATCAGGCGGCAGTAGGAATTCTTAACTCAGGATAGTGGGGGACCGACAACAAGCATTATCTATACCAGATAAAAAGTGAAAGTGTAGTCAGACCTGAGGGTCATAGAGGAGAAGATGGCCAGGCTGGGATACATGTTCTCCTAGGAAGAATAACTGTCCAGTAGCACACCAAGTAGCGTATGGCTCACATCAACTGGAAAATTAAAATGGTTGGATGGGGTCGTATCCATGCACCTCAAGGTGTGTGACCTACTCAAGGGAAGATGAAGTCTCCCATTGCTTGTTGACTGTAACATGTAATGGAAGAAATGTACAGCCATGGGTAACCATGATGTTCCTGTCTCTGGATTGTGTAGTGGATGTCTTCTTGAAATGTTATGCCTGCTATCTGGTGTATATACAGTACAGACCAAAAGTTTGGACACACCTTCTCATTTAAAGATTTTTCTGTATTTTCCTGACTATGAAAATTGTACATTCACACTGAAGGCATCAAAACTATGAATTAACACATGTGGAATTATATACTTAACAAAAAAGTGTGTAACAACTGAAATTATGTCTTATATTCTAGGTTCTTCAAAGTAGCCACCTTTTGCTTTGATGACTGCTTTGCACACTCTTGGCATTCTCTTGATGAGCTTCAAGAGGTAGTCACTGGGAATGGTTCTCACTTCACAGGTGTGCCCTGTCAGGTTTAATAAGTAGGATTTCTGGCCTTATAAATGGGGTTGGGACCATCAGTTGTGTTGTGCAGAAGTCTGGTGGATACACAGCTGATAGTCCTACTGAATAGACTTAGAATTTGTATTATGGCAAGAAAAATGCAGCTTAGGCTACTTTCACACTTGCGTTTTTTGGCGCAGCGCATCTTGCGCTATCGGACGCATGCGCAATGTTCCCCTATCTTTAACATGGTGGGCGCAGGGTCTAGCGCTTGCACGCGTTCATGTGCGTTTGTCGTGCGCTGCGCATTTTCCCGGTGTGCGCCCATACGCGCTAGACGCTACATGTTGCATTTTTTTTTCGGCCAACCGCTTTAAAAAAACGCGTGCGCATGTGTGCGCATGCTATGCGCAAAAAATAACATTGCAGTCTATGGGGGCGCTGGCGTGCTCATGGCTTTGCGCTCGTCAGCGTTTTTGCACGCACACGATTTTTCTGTAAATAATGGAGCCAGAGATGATGGAGACAGAGATGATGGAGACAGAGATGATGGAGCCAGATAATGGAGACAGAGATGATGGAGACAGAGATGATGGAGCAGAGATATGGAGACAGAGATTATGGAGACAGAGATGATGGAGACAGATGATGGAGACAGAGATGATGGAGACAGAGATGATGGAGCCAGGGATGATGGAGCCAGAGATGATGGAGCCAGAGATGATGGAGCCAGATGATGGAGCCAGAGATGATGGAGACAGAGATGATGGAGCCAGAGATGATGGAGCCAGAGATGATGGAGCCAGAGATGATGGAGACAGATGATAGAGACAGATGATAGAAATATGACACATAGACAACGCATGCGCCAAAAAAAGAAACGCATGCAAAAACGCATGAAATCGCAGACAAACGCTGCGTTTTTTGTCGAAATGCGCATGCTGATGCGACTAAATATCGCAACGTTTACAAGCGTTTGCATGCGTTTTTTTTAATGCGCTTCATGTGCGCTCGAAACGCAGCGCAAAAAAACGCAAGTGTGAAAGTAGCCTAAGTAAAGAAAAATGAGTGGCCATCATTACTTTAAGAAATGAAGGTCAGTCAGTCCGAAAAATTGGGAAAACTTTGAAAGTGTCCCCAAGTGCAGTTGCAAAAACCATCAAGCGCTACAAAGAAACTGGCTCACATGAGGACCGCCCCAGGAAAGGAAGACCAAGAGTCACCTCTGCTTCTGAGGATAAGTTTATCCGAGTCACCAGCCTCAGAAATTGCAGGTTTACAGCAGCTCAGATTAGAGACCAGGTCAATGCCACACAGAGTTCTAGCAGCAGACACATCTCTACAACTGTTAAGAGGAGACTTTGTGCAGCAGGCCTTCATGGTAAAATAGCTGCCAGGAAACCACTGCTATGGACAGGCAACAAGCAGAAGAGACTTGTTTGGGCTAAAGAACGCAAGGAATGGACATTAGACCAGTGGAAATCTGTGCTTTGGTCTGATGAGTCCAAATTTGAGATCTTTAGTTCCAACCACCGTGTCTTTGTGCGACGCAGAAAAGGTGAACGGATGGACTCTACATGCTTGGTTCCTACCGTGAAGCATGGAGGAGAGGTGAGGTGTGATGGTGTGGGGGTGTTCCTGGTGACACTGTTGGGGATTTATTCAAAATTGAAGGCATACTGCACCAGCATGGCTACCACAGCATCTTGCAGCGGCATGCTATTCCATCCGTTTGCGTTTAGTTGGACCATCATTTATTTTTCAACAGGACAATGACCCCAAACACACCTCCAGGCTGTGTAAGGGCTATTTGACCAAGAAGGAGAGTGATGGGTTGCTACGCCAGATGACCTGGCCTCTACAGTCACCAGACCTGAACCCAATCGAGATGGTTTGGGGTGAGCTGGACCGCAGAGTGAAGGCAAAAGGGCCAACAAGTGCTAAGCATCTCTGGGAACTCCTTCAAGATTGTTGGAAGACCATTTCCGGTTACTACCTCTTGAAACTCATCAAGAGAATGTCAAGAGTGTGCAAAGCAGTCATCAAAGCAAAAGGTGGCTACTTTGAAGAATCTAGAATATAAGGCGTATTTTCAGTTGTTTCACACTTTTTTGTTAAGTATATAATTCCACATGTGTTAATTCATAGTTTTGATGCCTTCAGTGTGAATATACAATTTTCATAGTCATGAAAATACAGAAAAATCTTTAAATGAGAAGGTGTGTCCAAACTTTTGTTCTGTACTGTATGTTTCACCAGTTTACTTAGTAAAGGAAAGTATATGCTGAATGCTGGTCTCTCTCATTCATCTCTACTTCACCGGGTACTGGCCTGCCACGTCAAGTGGCACCATGAGGTCTGCAGTGGCGTACCTGTTGTGAATGTGCTAGAAATGAATTCTGAGCAGAAGCTCCCTCTGGTGGTTACAAACAGTACTGAACTATCCAATGAAGATTGTGAAGATTGGCGATCAGGTGTTACTGACTGGTCTTATATAAGGGAGGTTCCCTCCCATTAGGGTTGCTGGAGATCAATTGTTCTGGTCTCATCTTTGATTCCTGTTCACTTTGTAGCTTGCTGTTTCGTGCCTGCATCTTCTGCTAACAGATAAGACATTTTCTTCTTTTAGTTTTTTGTGCTTGCTTTTTGCATTTTGTCCTGCACTTCTGTGGGGGTCTGCCGGGTCCCCTCCGGGGGCTTGTGCTCCTCTCAGTTTAGTTCAGCCACTGTTGTTTGTTCATTTGCCTTTTCCAGTTTTTTCAGTGGCTGCTGTTTAGTTTTTGTTACACCAGAGAACTAATTTAGGTGGTAGAGCTCGTGTGATCTCAGGTGTTTTTGTAATTAGTAGAGTTGGTACTTTTCAGGGTTTTTTGGGATTGCAGTAAGTGTCCTTCCTATCGTTTTCTATTTAGGAAGTTTGGGCCCCAACGTTTGCTCATACTATTTTCTGTCTGTGTCTGTATTTCCTCTTGTCTAACCGCCATTACATGTTTGGGGGCTTTCTATGTTCTTTGGGGATCTGCTCCAGGGCAGATAGTTTTCCTCTTTCTGTCTTTAGGTGTAGTTAGCTTCTCAGGCTGTGACGAGGCGTCTAGGACCAACGTAGGTACGCTCCACGGCTGCCTTTAGTTGTGGTGATTAGTCAGGGTACTGCAATCCCATAGATTCCAACCTCTCTGGTGTATTTCCTTTTTTGCTTGCTCTCCTCAGCTACCAAATCATAACAGTATCACCGGCCCAAAAACTGATATTTGTATGGTACTCACAGAAGGGAAAAATAGTGTTAAAGAAAGAAGATTGTCAGAGTTGTCAGAGATTTTTTTTTTTTTCCCTCTGTATCTCTGGGTGCTGAGGAGGATTTTTTTTTCTCTCAATGGAGTTTGCACAGTTGTCTGGCCGTGTGGATCAGCTTGCCACTGAAGTTCGGAGTATTGCTACCTATCTTGCGAGGTTGCCTGTTGTGGAACCTAGGATTCCCATGCCAGATTTGTTTTTAGGGGATCGAGCTAAATTTCTGAATTTCAAAAATAACTGTAAGTTGTTTTTTGCCTTGAAATCTAAGTCCTCAGGGAACGCAGCACAGCAGGTTCAAATTGTCATCTCTCTCCTGCGCGGCGATCCTCAGGATTGGGCTTTTTCCCTGACACCTGGGGATCCTGTTTTGAGTAATGTTGATGCATTTTTTCAGGCTCTGGGGTTATTGTACGATGAGCCTAATGTCACTGATCAAGCTGAAAAAGCCTTGTTGGCATTAAATCAGGGGCTTGAGGACGCTGAGTTATACTGTCAGAGATTCCGAAGGTGGGCAGTCCTGACCAAATGGAAATGACGATGCTTTGGCAGCCCTTTTTCGGAAGGGTCTGTCAAAGAATGTAAAGGATGTTATGGTGGGATTCCCTGTCCCCTCTGGTCTCAATGATTCTATGTCATTAGCGATTCAAATTGACAGACGTTTGCATGAGCGTAGAGGTATGCGTGGAATAGTGTTGCCTTGTGAACCAGCTTCTGAACCCATGCAGTGTGATAGAGTGGCTTCTGGGGCACAGCGTCATGAGTTTCGAAAACGCAATGGGTTATGTTTCTACTGTGGTGATGCCTCTCATGCTATTTCAGTCTGCCCTAAGCGGGGAAGACGTTTTGCACGCTCAGTTGTCTTGGGTAGTGTTCAGACTAAATTTTTGTTGACTGTTACCCTGATTTGCTCCCTGTCCACATTTTCTGCTCAGGCTTTCGTTGATTCGGGAGCAGCTATTAACCAGATGGATTTTGATTTTGCTAAACGTTGTGGGTTTCCCTTGATACCCCTACGGAAGTCTATTCCCCTACTGGGGATCGATTCTACCCCTTTGGCTGAGAATAAACCTCAGTTCTCTACTCAGGTGATAATGAGGGTTGAACCTGATCATCAGGAGAGTTGCAAATTTTTGGTGCTGTATAATCTGCATGACATTATCGTACTGGGTTTCCCTTGGTTACAGTCTCATAATCCTGTTTTGGATTGGAAATCTGTGTCTGTAACCAGTTGGGGCTGCCAATGTGTTAATACCAACACTCCTGTTTTTTCTGCCTCCCCCCAGGCTCAGGATGTTCCTGACTTTTTGACTAATTTTTCTGATGTGTTTAGCGAAAGTAAATTTGCATCCTTGCCCCTCCTTAGTGCCTGGTAGTAAATTCCCTAAAGGTCGTCTTTTTAACTTGTTTGTACCTGAACATGACGCTATGCGGTCTTATATCAAGGAGTCATTGGAGAAGGGTCATATCAGACCATCCTCTTCACCCTTGGGTGCCGGTTTTTTCTTTGTGGCCAAAAAGGATGGTTCATTAAGGCCGTGTATTGATTATCGTCTCTTGAACAATATCACTGTGAAATATCAATATCCGTTACCCTTGATTTCTGACCTGTTTTCCAGGGTGAAAAGTGCTACTTGGTTTACCAAGCTTGACCTCAGGGGGGCATATAACCTTATTCGCATTAAGCACGGGGATGAATGGAAGACGGCATTTAATACCCCAGAGGGGCATTTTGAGTACCTAGTGATGCCCTTTGGGCTCACTAATGCTCCTTCTGTCTTCCAGTCCTTCATGAATGACATTTTCAGGGATTTTGTGGATAAATTTCTGATTGTTTATTTGGATGATATCTTGATTTTTTCCAATGACTGGGACTCTCATGTGAAACATGTTCGGACTGTGTTCCAGATTTTGAGAGAGAATGCTCTGTATGTGAAGGGATCAAAGTGTCTTTTTGGCGTACAGAGGATCTCATTTCTGGGATTCATTTTGTCCCCATCTGTTATTGAAATGGACCCGGTCAAGGTTCAGGCCATCTGTGATTGGGTCCAACCTACTTCATTAAAGGCTCTTCAAAGATTCTTGGGTTTTGCCAATTTTTATCGTAAATTTATTGGTAATTTCTCTGTTATTGTTAAACCATTGACTGATTTGACCAAAAAGGGTTCTGATGTGGTGAATTGGCCTCCTGAGGCAGTCTCTGCGTTTCAGGAACTTAAGCAGAGATTCACTTCTGCTCCTGTTCTATGGCAGCCTGATGTTTCTCTGCCATTTCAGGTGGAGGTTGATGCCTCTGAAATTGGGGCAGGTGCCGTTTTGTCCCAAAGAGATCCAGAGACCTCTAAAAGTAACCCTTGTGCCTTTTTCTCTCGAAAATTTTCTCCAACTGAACGTAATTATGACGTGGTAATCGGGAGTTATTGGCCATGAAGTGGGCTTTTGAAGAGTGGAGACATTGGCTGGAGGGAGCCAAACATCAGGTGGTGGTCCTCACGGACCATAAGAATCTGGTTTATCTGAAATCAGCCAAGCGACTTAATCCTAGACAGGCCAGGTGGGCCTTGTTTTTCACACGTTTTATTTTTGTGGTTTCCTTTCTTCCTGGCACTAAGAATGTTAAGGCGGATGCCCTCTCGAGGAGTTTCCTTGCGGACTCTCCTGAGTTATCTGATCCTGCTGTTATTTTGAAAGAGAGTGTAGTTCTTTCCGCCATCTCGCCCAATTTGAGACTGGCTCTAGAAGGGTGTCAGGAGGATAAACCCGAGCGCTGCCCTATTGGGAAATTGTTTGTCCCAGACCGATGGAAAAAGAGTGTGATGTCTGAGATTCATTGTTACGCGTTGGCCGGTCATCCCAGAATTTTTGGTACCAGAGACTTGGTTAGTCGGTCCTTTTGGTGGCCTACTTTGTCTCGTGACGTCAGGGAATTTGTGCAGTCCTGCGGGACTTGCTCTCGCTCCAAGCCTTGCTCTCGCTCTAGTGGTTTGTTGATGCCATTGCCTGTGCCCAAGAGACCATGGACCCATATCTCTATGGATTTCATTTCCGACCTCCCTGTTTCTCAGAGAATGACCGTTATCTGGGTGATTTGTGATTTCCAAAATGATACATCTTGTGCCATTACCTAAGTTGCCTTCCTCCTCTGAATTGGTGCCTTTGTTCCTTCAGCACGTGGTTCGGTTACACGGCATTCCTGAGAACATTGTGTCTGACAGAGGAGTCCAGTTTGTTTCCAGATTTTGGAGGACTTTTTGTTCTAAACTTGGTGTTCAATTGTCTTTCTCCTCGGCTTTTCATCCTCAGACCAATGGACAATATTGAATTCTCGTTTTTCTAGACGGAAACTCCAGTATTTGGTTAAGTGGAGAGGTTATGGTCAGGAGGACAATTCTTGGGTGTTTGCTTCGGACATCCATGCTAGGAGCTCATCCGTGCGTATCACAGAGCTCATCCTGACCGACCTGGTTGCTCAAATGAGGGTTCGGTGACCCCTCCTCAAGGGGGGGGTACTGTTGTGAATGTGTTAGAAATGAATTTGAGCAGAAGCTCCCTCTGGTGGTTACAAACAGTACTGAACTATTCAATGAAGATTGTGAAGATTGGCGATCAGGTGTTACTGACTGGTCTTATATAAGGGAGTTTCCCTCCCATCAGTGTTGCCGGTGATCAATTGTTCTGGTCTCATCTTTGATTCCTGTTCACTTTGTAGCTTGCTGTTTCGTGCCTGCATCTTCTGCTAACAGATAAGACATTTTCTTCTTTTAGTTTTTTGTGCTTGCTTTTTGCATTTTGTCCTGCACTTCTGTGGGGGTCTGCCGGGTCCCCTCCGGGGGCTTGTGCTCCTCTCAGTTTAGTTCAGCCACTGTTGTTTGTTCATTTGCCTTTTCCAGTTTTTTCAGTGGCTGCTGTTTAGTTTTTGTTACACCAGAGAACTAATTTAGGTGGTAGAGCTCGTGTGATCTCAGGTGTTTTTGTAATTAGTAGAGTTGGTACTTTTCAGGGTTTTTTGGGATTGCAGTAAGTGTCCTTCCTATCTTTTCTATTTAGGAAGTTTGGGCCCCAACGTTTGCTCATACTATTTTCTGTCTGTGTCTGTATTTCCTCTTGTCTAACCGCCATTACATGTTTGGGGGCTTTCTATGTTCTTTGGGGATCTGCTCCGGGGCAGATAGTTTTCCTCTTTCTGTCTTTAGGTGTAGTTAGCTTCTCAGGCTGTGACGAGGCGTCTAGGACCAACGTAGGTACGCTCCACGGCTGCCTTTAGTTGTGGTGGTTAGTCAGGGTACTGCAATCCCATAGATTCCAACCTCTCTGGTGTATTTCCTTTTTTGCTTGCTCTCCTCAGCTACCAAATCATAACACGTACCCCTAAGGTAATAGCACACACACACAGCCAGGATCCCAATTTTCTGTAGTGTGGTGGGGTGCGGATGGGACCCCCAGCCACAGACATCCCACTAGTTACATATTTACCATAAAATCTAAAGTCAAACTTGCAAGACCAAAGTCAGCTCTGATCTTGGCCGTTACAGCAGGAGGTCAAAAGACACAGCTTTTGTTTTCACTTTTACATTAATAGTCCCTGTTTTAGTTTTTTTATTGCATTGTATTTCTTTAAGTTTCTTTACTGTAAAGAAATGATATTAAAGGTTAGCTTGTCCTTCACATTTTTCTTGAAATCAATACAGAAACTTTTTAAACATGCATTAACTGAGTATTGATGCCCACTCTTAAAACACTGAGGTAGCTTTGTCTGGCCAGGCAGATTAATGTGTATATTGTGTATTTTTATATGCATATATGGCATGGATTGTGTTTCGCTGGTACACATAAGCTGTGCTTTTGCTGGCTTCTATGGAAGCGAAGTGTTTAATTTTCACCTCTCGTATTTATTAGATTTCTACTGCTGATCCAACTTGTGCTACAACTTTTCATAATGGAAAAAGGGAATTTGTGGTCAATGCATTTATGTGTGAATTATTAGTTGGCAATTGGCAATGTCATGTCTAGTGCCAGCTCTATGAAGGCATTTCTCTAGTGGTTTAAAAATAACAGATAAGTTGTCAGCTAATCATGTGTAGGAAATAAACTTGTAGTAGTGACTCATGAATCATCTCCACCACATCCCGAGTTGACATTAGTGTTACCAATCTACGATGCAACTGACACTGAGATGGAGATAGCTGGGCTGTGTGAGGTTTGGCTCCATGTCTACACAGGATCCATGATTCCCTGATGTTAATTTGACAGCTTTAACCCATTTATCCCATTACAAAATGCACAAGCAATGCAATTATGCAAAACATATCAGAGCTTGAGCTTTTCATTTTTTTTTTCTTTTTTGGTGAAGTGGTGCCATATGGATGAAAAACTGAAAGACTCAATGCGTCAAACTAGTTTTAATACAGCTGTTCTTTATCATCTCAAGTTGTGCAGCTCCTACAAAGAGAAACATGAGTCTTCTGTGAAATTCAAAGCCTTGACAAACTGAGAATTGATAGAATGTAGGTGACAATGACATATTAGATTAGCATATGGTCTTCGCATTATCTTTTATTTTAGCTGTCGATAAACTATGCAAGAACTTGTACATCAGACAAGAGTATCTCAACAGCAGTAGCTTTCAAAGACTAAAGGCACTGTCACACTTAGCGATCGCACTAGCGATCACGACAACGACACGACCTGGCGAGATCGTTGGTGCGATCGCTATGTGGTCGCTAGTTAGCTTCCAAACACAAAGATCTCATCAGAGATCAGCGATCTGTATAACGACCTCTGCGGTCGTTGGGAAAACCTAGTCCCACCTGCGACGCTGGTGAAGTCGTTCATAAAGGGTGTCACACTCAGCGATTCAGGCTCACCAGCGGGACACCAACGACCAAAAAACGGCTCAGAACGTTCATAAGCGATCAACGACATCTCAGCAGGGGCCACATCGCTGCTACATGTCACACACAGCTAAGTCGCTAACGAGATCGCTGCTGCATCATAAAATCGGTGACTCTTTAGCGATCTCGCTTAGTGTGACAGTACCTTAAGGCTACGTTCACACATCCATGTGACACGTACTACTGCTGTAAGTTTTTTCTCAGACAGCACACTGACACACAGAGTTTTAATGATCCATATATACATCAGTAGTAAAAATAGATCCATGTCTCCAGGCCGTGAGACTCAGAACACGTCCTAGCCTCAGCAGATCAGCCTCGGCCATTAGAAATCCGTGTACAATATATGAAAGACAGAAGACAGACTTTGTACTTCCACGTTTTATCCTAATTTCATCTGTTTTTCACTGATTCATTGTTAAGACTGAGTCAATGGATAAATAGAAGTTAAGACAGTTTATAGCTCCTTCAGTTTTTAAAAACGAACGAGAAAAAAACAGTTACAACAATATGTCAGTTTGGTGACATGTGAGAGAAGAATGGTCTGTTTCTCATGGATGTAAAAATTGACACAAGTGTGAATTTAGCCTAATTCTATCCTGAAGTCTTAAACTAATAAAATCTATTAATAACTTTGGATACAAATATGTGCAAGACTTTCTACATATTCATAAAGTAGACACTGTGGCCTGCTACTGTTCAGAAGGAAGTAATAAAAGGCAAGACAAAGAGGAGAAGCTTTGCTCGGAGGTGGGAGTTGCTGAGTTGGTACTAGGAGAAGACATATCATTGGTGCAACATTTGCAGGGGCCTAACTGGTCAGGGGGTCAACATTAATCTTAACATCAGTGTTCTACAGTACTCAATTATATTGCATGTAAGGACATGATAGCTGACCTGATAGCTCAAATTTGGATGGATTGTTAGAGAGAAATTTCATAATAGGGGACCCTCATACAGTTCTTGCCCAAGAGCCCTCTGCTAACTGTGTCCACCCCTGGTTGGTACACGCTTCAGAATGTGCCTCTGACCCTAGTAGGTATCTCACATTCAGAAATTAACAATCATTAATTTAATGGATGGCTCCTTACTCACCCATTCCTACAGTTCTTAATATATATTCATAATTTCTCGCTACTAGCAATAAAAAAATCTTTTTAAATCTGAATTGTCCATCTTTGACAAGCATTAACAAATTATTGGATTGGTGATAAATCACAAGTACTTCAATTGCCATGAAAAGACATGTATCACACTCAGAGGTGTCACATGACTCTATCAATTCATTTCAAGCAGAAATACATCCTTAATAATATTAAAGAGACCTCAACATATGTGGTTGTTGGTAAACGAATTATAACACTTCACTGCTCTGCTGTCACACACTATCTGTGCAGTTTATTCAGTGTTTCACGGCTCTTTCCCTATCTCTATTGCTAAGCTGTGATCTGTGATATCCTCTCACCATCCAGATTCACAACCCAAATGGCTGTTGCATTTCCTGCCTCTATTTTTATACAGGCTATGATAGTCCCTCCTGATTGGCTGGGCCTCTCTGACCTTTCCCAGAGACTGCGCACTGCAGTACTTTGCTCTACCCTCAACAGGGCAGATCAGTACGCCTACGCAGGAGCCCCGACAGGAAGCAAGGAAGATGACAACATCGTATGAAGATGGGAGACGCCAGACCCGGACCAGCGACGCCCATCGGACCGGACCGCCCCCGGGTGAGTATATATAACTTGCTTTTCTTATCTTTCAGGTTACATCGGGGCTCATCTACAGCATTACAGAATGCTGTAGATAAGCCCCTAAAGGCGGTGGCTGCAGCTTATATCCGAAAAAGGAGGTGACAGGTTTCCTTTAAGGAAATTCATCCTTCCCCTTTCTACTATCGTTTATTAAGTTTATTATTAATTTATTTTAATGTATTTATCCTGTAACACTATATCAATTGCTATATTTTCGAGCTATTTTTAGAAATATTTGGATTCATTGGATTAATGTAAAAATAGCCTTTCATTTTTTAATTGATGTCCGTGGAGACACAGTCTTACAAATATGTTTTACGTTAAAAGTTAATAATATAGTTACCGTATGTTTCTGAGCTAAATATGGCATGTATGATCTTTATAGGTTTAATAATTCTCTATTTCAGTTTAGAAAATTGCTGAACATGTTTGGCACCAGAGGTTGGCCCAAATCTACCTGTACATACGCCACACATGTCCAAAGTCGGAATACCCCATTAAGCAATATTCAAACAATAAAATTGTATGGATAAAGTTAGACATGTTCTTCTATTGCTATGCCCAGTGCACCATACATATCCAGTGACCCAACGGTGTATACACTAATAGTGTTTTCAACGCCCTCTTCATTGTGCCACATCATGAATATTTTGGACGTGTGAAAGAAATAAAGATTTATCCATCTTTCAGAGGAGATGGGAAATTGCAGTGAGGTAAATGAGGTTACAGATTTTCCTAGAATTATTTTACGTCATCAAAAGCAAAACTTCTTAGTGTGGGTTCATTTGGCAGAACTCCTCAAAATGCCAAAACTACAAGGAGTTCTACTACTGTATTTACTTTGGAGATAAAGACGAGAACTCGTCACTCCGGCATTCTGGAAAGAACAAAACATCTTTGAACATTTCTAAACGGAACTGGCAAACCTTCAGAATGTGGACATATGTAACACAGGCCAAAATTTATCATGAACCATTTGTCTTTCTTCGTTTAAAAAACGTCACTCTACTTGTCAGATCTGTAACACCCAGCACAAATGCGAAGGAGTCAAAGATATCGGGAGTGTTTCCCACAATGATGTTTGCTTAACTAGTAATTTTACCATCATAAGGAAATGTTTGCACGGAATGAGCTAGATTGATACTAGAAAACAGTTGGGTATATATTTCTTATTTTTAACAAGTTTTTTTTTAAAATACATTGTTCTACCTTCTCTAGCAATTTAAGAGCAAATCATTCTGTACATTTTATTTATTTTATCCTATCACACTGTATAATTCTTGGCCATATCTAAGCATTATCACTAAACATCAATATACTTGTAAATGGTACTTGTAATGGAACAGAAATTGCCCTACTATGGTACTAGGCTGGTTTCACATATTAGTGAAGCATGAACCGTTCTCACATCGGAAAATTTGGTCTGATCGCCAAGTCTCCCGACCTGAACTAACTGCCTGTAGGCTATAATGAAACAGCTTAGGTAGGAAGACCCATCGTATGGACCAGATCATTCAATCTGAGCACACTCTTTGTACATGGACCATTTAAAAATCGAGCTTATTAAGATGTATTGCCTTTCGGAACATTAGATATAGGGTAGTATAACGTGGCAAAGAGAATGCACCACCTGGTACCTACAACTATATTGAAGAACCAAATATTTGACAGAATGGTCATAAACTGAAAAAATACAAGTGTCTTTAAAAGCTGAATTACACCATTTTCTGGCAACTATCTGCATTTTTGTAAGCATAAGAAATGTTATCCAAAGTTTTATTAATAGCGTGTAAGGGAATAGCATACCAAGAATATGCACAAAAAGAAATGTTTTTTTTAATGCTTTTTATTTTTCTATTCTCATATAAAAAAAAGTTATTACACTGCAAAGTGAATTATAGCAACATTTCATGTAATGTACCCTTCATCAGACTGGGAGTAGAGTATGTGTTGGATGAAAGAAATGCAAATATCCACTTGTACTCAGTGGTATAAGCAGTGGATAAAGAGAAATGTGGTGTCTTGCAATTCCTCTATTAATTTTCTGATGACGTAGCGAGTAATGTGGTCTGCTCCAGTAAAATAAGCTCCAATCTCTTTGCAACGTAAATTGGAGTTTGATCAACCCACCTTTTGTCTACCCGTTTGTCGAAACGTTGAATAGCCATATTAGTTGTTGTCAGCTGTTGTTAGGTCCTTTAGTTGCTGAATGACAGATCTGCATCCTAATAATATAATCCCAGACACAAATCAGGGTTGAGATTGGCTGCTGATTTGAGTAAAGAGCAAGCAGTTTAGCCATAACAGTTCGTAAATTTGCCGAGTACTGTAGTACCTCCGAATACTTTTTTTATGGTTTGGCCAAAGGTAGTATGTGATGTCCATTATTATTAGTGTCCTAGGATTTGTACTGTAAAGGTCCATAATGAACCGCAAACTGCAATATTGCAAGTTCATCAGTGCTCATTTACATGAACCTTTCGTCTACAGAACTGACGAAGAATCCTTTGTATCATTTTTTGACTTGATATCGTTCCATTGTCAGCAGCACATCCCCTGTTTATGTGATGAGATGTGCTGCCAATTAGGGTTTTTCTATCTTTATAAGACATGAAATGAAATAACTGTCAAGTGTTTATTGCCTGTGACTATCGGACATGATTACAAAGGTCAATTTATGGGAATGAACAGTCATACAAATGCTCATTCTGCCAATCATTGGTCTGTGAAATGGGAATGCAACCAACGTTATATGAGCTAACGGACTCCATGGTGATTTTTGGAATTAGGGCTAAATTAGGATGAAGGTGGAAGCATCGTATATATTTTTCTTGGCTTATTGTGATAGGTACAGTCTGGTATGTTGTATGATGCACACTGTGGTAAAGAATAGGCCTTACCACAAGGACATAGTTGAACGATTTTTCATCCAGTTTTCCAAATTGAAACTGAGCATATGTAAAATAAAATGTAATCTTAGATTAGTCACGTAATAACATGGCACAATAGAGTGATTCATTGAACAACCCAAGATGACACCATTTTAATATATATTATAGAGTGATCTGTTACATATGATTCACATCTCATAGATGAAATACGAGAGCCCAATTAGGAGTCATTGGTGTACTGTAGCGTCTACAATTTTTCTGTTGGGAAAAAAATACTTGTAAGGTATCCCCATAAAAACAATGATGAATTGTAACAAGAAACAACGTTAAAATTCCTTCATGTCTGAAAAGGTGTTAACCCCTTTTCCCTGAAGCCTGTTTTCACCTTCCTGACCAAGCCAAGTTTAACAATCCTGACCACTGTCACTTTATGTGGTAATAACTGGAACGCTTCAACGTATCCTACTGATTCTGAAATTTTATGCATTTTATGTTAATGGTAAAATTAGGTTAAAAATTTTTGTGTTTATTTGTGAAAATATTGGAATTTAGGAGAACATTTGGAAAATTTTGCAATTTTCAATTTTTATGTGCTGTAGGGATTTGCTCTGGTAGGCAGTGGCAGGGCCACAGTAATGAGGCAACACACAGGCTTAGAGTCCAACTTAAGCAGCAGGTTTATCAGAACATAGAGAAAAACACAAATATACTCCAGCTTGGAGAACCACTGGTCTCAGACTCACCCTTGCACGGGACAGGCTTAACTAAGCGGCTGTCTGGTCAGGGGCGTCCGTCAGGTGCCATTCCCAGGGTTGTTTGAGTCTTGCTGCTAAAACTTCGTAGCACGGGTATTCCAACAAAACAAATTCAGGTTAATTCCAGCCTAGTTCCGCACACCTTGCACACACACTCACCCTGTGCCATACAACAATCTCCATTACATAGCCCATAACCCCACCCACAGGTGAGGCACACATCACATGGGCTGATGACATGATCGTGACATCATTACATGTCCTCCACTTTAGAAAAAATCCCAGCGAAACTTAATCCTACTGGGAGAAATATATCTTCCATCCGACACTACACCCTTTGCTGCACCACAATGCTTAATCCAGTTAATCATGTTGTACAAAATAATTTATAAATAATGTTTACCACATCTCTAGATTAGCATCATTTTAAACATTATTTTTTGTTAGGAATTTAGAAAGGTTAAACGTTTATCAGCAATTTCTTATTTATTGTGGAAAAAAAATTTCAAAAACGCTTTTTTTAGGGACCACATCATGTTGAGGGGACTATATGACAGAAAATACCCAAAAGTGAAAAACTAAAACTGCACCCCTCACAGTGCTCAAAACCACATTCAAGAAGTTTATTAACCTTATAGGCACTTCACCGAAATTAAAGCAATGTGAAAGGAAAAAAATAAACAATTTAATTTTTCCAAGAGAAACAGAAAATGAACCATACAATTTGTTGTGCAATTTCTCTCAAAATTATGCTGATACCCCATAAGTGGAGGAAAACTACAGTTTGGGTGCACAGCAGAGCTTGGAATGGAAGGAACTCCATTTGTCTTTAGGAGCACAAAATAGATAGCGGATGCCATGCTGCATTTGCAGAGCCCCTGATGCACCTAAACAGTGGAAATCTCCCCACAAGTGACCCCATTTTGGAAGCTACATCCCTCAAGGAATTCTTCTAGATGCATGGTGAGCACATTGTACTTACAGGTACTTCACAGAATTGTATAATCTTGACATGTGAAAATGAAAAAAATATATTTTTTTCAAAAGAAAGGTTTCTTTAGCCCCAAATATTTAATTTTCACATGGGGAGAAGGAGAAAATGAACCATACAATTTGTTGTGCAATTTGTCCTAAGTACACCGATACTCCATTTGTTTTGGAAACTACTGTTTGGGCGCACCGCAGAGCTCAAAATGGAAGGAGTGCCAATTGATTTTTGGAACGCAAAATTGGCTGGATAGGGGAAGTCATGTCACGTTTGCAGAGCCTCTGATCTGTCCTTAACAGTGGAAACCCCCCACAAGTGAACACATTATGGAAGCTACACCCCTCAAGGAATTTATCTGGTGAGCACCTTGAACCCACAGGTGCTTCACAGAATTTTATAACGTTGAGCAGTGAAAATTAAAAAATAAATTTTTCCTTTTGCCAAGTCGTGTTTGCAGATACCCTGATGTGCCTAAATACTGATATCCAGAAAAATGTTTACAATATTTTATTGGTACAAAAAACACCACACATGAAGATAAAGCCATTTAAATAGGATTTTGCATACTATATGCTATTGTGTTAATTTTTTCTATTTATTTCAGTTATTAGGCTATGATATTAGTGTTTATAATTCCGCTTTGATCACCAGGGGGTTATTAAAAAAAACAATATACTATTTACTCTCCCCTCTTTTTTTCCAGCTTTAGATATATAATAACAATTGAGCTTGGTATTGAATCATTTGTGGCAACATATGTGATATTATTTGTTTATATTTGGTTCTGTATTTTTGTTATTGTTTTTTTTTGTATATATATTTCTGGTAAGGAATTCATATTCAACAGATATGTTCCTGGGTGGAGTACTAATTATTATTTAATTATGATATTTTTCTTCTATTTATTTATTTTTTTTATTGGGTGCCAATCTTAGCCTAAGATATAATTTTCACCTGTTTCTGACATATGAACTGCCAACATAGACACTATGTCTCATTGTTTGAACCAAAACATTCTTTATTGCTTAGATAAATCCCTTTGCAATGATATAGATATTTTGTATTCCATAAGATATGGCCTATCACTGGTGCAAATTGGCATATTGCTAGCTCCTGCACACAATAGCATATAGTATGCAAAATAATTTTTCCAGCAAAACTGTTGCTTCAGCCCCAAATTTTTCATTATCACAAGGGTAACAGGAGAAAATGGACCATGCAGTTTATTGTGCAATTTGTCTTCCTGAGTACACTGATACCCCATAGGAGCCCCTTACATACCAAAACAGCAGAAAACCCAATAAGTGACCCCATTTTGGAAACTACACATCTTGAGGAATTCATCTAGTGGTATAGAGAGCATTTTTAAGGTGATTCACAGAATTGTATAACATTGAGCTTAGTCAGTGGAAAATTACCATTTTTTCTAGTAAAATGCTACTTTGGCCCCAAGGTTTCAATTTTAAAAAGGGATAATAGGAGAAAATGGACCACAAAATATGTTACCCAATTTCTCCTGAGTAGCCAATATGTCATATGTGGTCGAAAACTACTTTTGTGGCACAGTTCAAAGCTCAGAAGTAAAAGAGCACCATATTATAGTGCACATTTTCCTGGAATGTGTAACGAATGGAAGCGGAGGCAGAGGTGTTGAAGTTCACATTCGTATTTATTTTTTAATGTGGAACCTCGAGACCGCGGTCCGGGGGCTCCGAAGGGGGCGTAACTAGTGAGCCCCGGGTACCCGTAGTAAGGTCCCTCGAACAGGACCAGAATGGAATACCCGAAGGACACAGGTGCTACCTCCAGTTAGACCCCGGACACGTGGCAGCTGTCCCAGAGGGACCAAAAGGTAAACAGGTATATACAGAGTCCGTGGAGGGTTCTTGACGGAGAAGGGTAAGGTCCTGGTCCAGAATGGATGGAAGTAGGCTGGTTCCAGTGACCTTGTCACGGTCCACGGGTACGGATGGCTGATGGCGGAACGGGATGAAACTTGCGCCAGTAATAGCTGAGATTGTCCAGATATCCAGATACAGGTTAGCAATGATCTGAGGAGACAAACAGTGTAAACGAAGCACAGAGACTGCAGACGCAGCGCAGACAGATCAGGAACAGAACCGGATGTAGCAATGATAGAACACGTTGCTCCGGCACTCCCCTAATGGTGGAGTGACCAGATATAGTACTGAGTGCGCAGCCATTGGTTAATTAGCAATTTCAAAAGATGCACGCTGCCCCTTTAAGAGAGGCGGTGGGCGCGGCCTCGCGTCCTAAGCAGACTGTCTGGAGGCCTGCCAGCAGCGTGCCAGGAAGTGGAGGAGGACACAGGATGCCGGGGAACAGATGGGACAGGAGACCCCAGCCCACGCACAGACTGCCGCAGAGGGACAGCCCGAGGAACAGGTGAGTGAGCAGAACGGAGTGCAGGGCCAGCCCTGGGACCGGGTGTAACAGTATCCCCCTCTTTACTCCCCCTCTTTTTCAAGCCTGCGTGAAATCTTTTAAGAAGAAGAGGAGCCTGGATGTTCTCTTTAGGCTCCCAAGACCTCTCCTCAGGACCAAAACCCCTCCAGTCCACCAGGTAATAGATCCTACCTCTTACTCGCTTAGAGGCCAAGATATGTTTTACCTCAAAAACATCATCCTCAGAGACCGGATCAGGAGTGGTACCCGGGTCCTTAAAGAAGGAACTCAACACTACTGGTTTGAGGAGGGAAACATGAAAGGAGTTAGGTACTCTTAGAGAATTAGGCAATTTCAGTTTATAAGAGACCGGGTTGATTTGTCTCAAAACTTCAAAGGGACCAATGAAACGGGGACCCAATTTGTACGATGGTAACTTCAGATGGATGTACTTGGAGGAGAGCCATACCTTGTCTCCTGGACTAAAGATGGGAGCCTCCAAACGTCTTTTGTCCGCATGCGTTTTCATACGTTGAGAAGCTTTCTCCAAAGCCGACCTGGTCTCTCTCCAAATGTCCGAGAAATTCTTTGACAAGGTATCGACTGCCGGAACATCAGACAATCCCGAGACAGGAAGAGGAATTCCGGGTTGCAGTCCAAACACAATCTGAAAGGGAGACTTTCCAGAAGATTCACTTACTTGATTGTTGTAGGAGAATTCCGCCCAGGGCAGTAATTCTACCCAGTCATTATGATGAGCGTTGATGAAGTGACACAGGTATCCAGCCAGGATTTGATTGATCCTCTCCACTTGCCCATTAGACTGGGGATGATATGCAGAAGAAAAATATAGTTCAATTTTTACCATTTTACAGAGTCCTCTCCAGAACTTAGAGGTGAACTGGACGCCCCTGTCGGACACGATGTGGAGAGGAAATCCATGAAGACGGAAGATGTGCTGAATGAAGTGAGTGGCCAGTTCTGGAGCAGACGGGAGGCCAGATAGCGGAACGAAGTGAGCCATTTTAGAGAAGCGGTCCACCACAACCCATACCACTGAGCAGCCAGAAGAGATGGGAAGATCCGTGATGAAATCCATCGCGATGTGCTGCCAGGGAGCGGACGGAATCGGAAGAGGCAGAAGCCTGCCGGCTGGTAGATGTTTAACAGTTTTGTTACGGGCACATGAAGGACATGCTGCGACGAACTCCTGGATATCCTTGACCATGGTAGGCCACCAGTAATACCGGGAGATGAGTTGCTGCGTCTTTCTCTGACCAGCATGGCCAGCCAACTTAGAAGAATGACCCCAGCGCAGAACACGACTACGATCAGAGGCGGACATGAAAGTCTTCCCAGGAGGAAGCCGGGCCAGATCAGTAGAGGCAACAGAGACTAACTTAGAAGGTTCAATAATGTGCTGAGGTTCCTCCTCCAGTTCAGGAGGCAAGAAGGCTCTAGAGAGTGCGTCTGCCTTGATGTTCTTGTCAGCTGGACGGAAATGAAGTACAAAATTGAAACGAGCAAAAAATAATGCCCAACGGGCCTGACGAGGATTCAGTCTTAAAGCAGATTGGAGATAGGCAAGGTTTTTATGGTCGGTGAATATGATTACCTGGTGATGAGCTCCTTCAAGAAGATGTCTCCATTCTTGCAGAGCCAATTTGATGGCCAACAGTTCACGATCACCGACAGAGTAATTCCTTTCTGCAGGAGAAAAAACCTTGGAAAAAAAACCACACAAGATCATCCGCCCGGTAGACGACTTCTGGGTCAGAACAGCTCCTGCACCTATGGAAGAAGCGTCAACTTCAAGAAAAAATTGCTCACTTGAATTAGGACGATGGAGAACGGGTGCGGAAGCGAAGGCTTTTTTGAGAGAAACAAAGGCCTCTTCTGCCTCGGAGGACCATTCCTTAGAGTTTACACCTTTCCGGGTTAAGGCTGTGATTGGAGCCACTCGGGTGGAAAAGTGTGGAATGAATTGCCGGTAGTAATTGGCGAATCCGAGGAACCTTTGTATGGCTTTTAGCCCAGACGGACGAGGCCAGTTGAGAACTGCAGACAACTTCTCCGGATCAATCTTTAATCCTATGGAAGATACAATGTACCCAAGGAAAGGCAAAGAAGACTGCTCAAAGAGGCATTTCTCATATTTGGCATAGAGCCTGTTCTCTCTCAGTCTTTGTAAGACCAGGCGTACTTGCCTCCGGTGTGACGTCAAGTCAGCAGAAAAAATCAAAATATCGTCCAGGTAAACCACGACACAAGTATATAGCAAGTCCCTGAAAATGTCATTAACAAATTCCTGAAAAACCGCAGGTGCATTGCTTAGGCCGAATGGCATTACCAGGTATTCATAGTGGCCGTCACGGGTGTTGAAGGCTGTTTTCCATTCGTCTCCCTCTCTGATTCGGATCAGGTTGTAGGCCCCTCTGAGGTCCAATTTGGTGAAGATCTTGGCCCCTCGAAGACGATCAAACAGCTCTGAAATAAGAGGTAATGGATACCTGTTTTTTACCGTGATTTGATTTAGACCCCGATAGTCAATGCAGGGCCGCAAGGACCCGTCCTTTTTCTTCACAAAGAAGAATCCAGCTCCTGCCGGGGACGATGACTTCCGGATAAATCCTCCAGCCAGATTCTCTTGAATGTAGTCCGACATGGCCTGAGTCTCTGCCTGTGAAAGGGGATAAACTCTCCCGCGAGGGGGCGATTCTCCTGGAAGAAGCTCTATCTGACAGTCATACGACCTGTGTGGAGGTAGTCTCTCAGCCTCCTTTTTCCCAAAGACGTCAGAGAAGGACCAATAGGCGGAAGGCAACCCTGGCAGGGTATCAGGCTGGACTGGAGGCGAAACAGGTTGAATCCGGGTTAAGCAACGATTCATGCAGGTATCTCCCCAACGCAGAACTTCTCCAGTTTTCCAATTAAGGACTGGTTCATGCATCTGGAGCCAAGGTAAACCTAGAAGCATGGGATGGGATAAACCGGGATATACATAAAATCGCATTCGTTCAGTATGCATTAGACCTACCCGGAGTTCCACAAACTCGGTTTGAAACTGGACGGGCTCGGTCAGCGGTTTGCCATCCACGGCGGACACCTGTAACGGATCAGGAAGACGCTGGACTGGTAAGCGGTAATGATCCACAACCGCCTGCTGGATGAAGTTCCCTGCAGCTCCAGAATCCAATAGACAATGTTCGGAGAACTTCA
The DNA here is from genome assembly GCA_033576555.1 of Oophaga sylvatica. Taxonomy (NCBI): domain Eukaryota; kingdom Metazoa; phylum Chordata; class Amphibia; order Anura; family Dendrobatidae; genus Oophaga; species Oophaga sylvatica. The sequence goes on from JARQOD010000002.1 coordinate 570,255,593, forward strand.
CTGCTCCACAAGACACGGTGACTGAGATGCGTAAAGAGGGAGAGGACTGTTCACTACCTAGGTTGGCCCCTCCTACCGGACCTAGGCACTGGAGTTTCCCGACTTTTTGGGACAGAAATGGATCAAATGTTCAGAACTACCGCAGTAGTAACAACTTCCCTCCTTGCGACGTGCCTCCCGGCGGCGGGTGGCCAAACTTACATGGTCCACCTCCATGGCCTCAGAGGTGGAGGGCGAAGTACCTGGTTTGTACAAACTAGAGTCCAAGTGATAGGACCTTTTGTCCCGCTTGATCTCCATGGAGCGCTCCTGGAAACGCAGGTCAATTCGGGTTGCCAAGGATATTATCTCTTCCAAGAGGGTAGGTCTGTCCCGTCCTGCCAGCTCATCCTTGATTCTTCCGGATAGGCCTTCCCAGAAGTTAGCAACCAGGGCCTCATTGTTCCACGATAATTCAGACGAGAGGGTGCGGAATTTAACAGCATACTGAGCTACCGTGAGAGTACCTTGGCGCAGGCGGAGCAGAGCTGATGCAGTCGAAGTGGTGCGACCAGGTTCATCGAACGTCCTGCGAAAAGCCTCTAGGAAAGATTGAAGATCGTTAACCAGCGGATCCCCTCTCTCCCATAGCGGGCCAGGCGAGGGCCTCTCCTCCCAGGTGTGACATGATGAAGCCCACCTTGGCTCGGTCAGAAGCAAACATATGCCCCAAGATTTCGAAGTGTAGAGTGCACTGATTGAGGAAACCCCGACACAGAGTAGGATCACCCTGGAAACGGGTAGGAGCCGCCAGGCGGGGACCTTTACTTGCCATGGGAACTGGTACCTGAGTATTGATAGAAGAGTCAGGTGCAGACGAGGACCCCAAGGAATCCATGCGGGTAGACAAGCTGCGTAGATAAGTCGTGATCTTGTCCTGTTGAACTCCTAAACGGGCCACCTCCTGGCACAGATCCGTGGTCGGAGGTCTCTGGGATCCAGCGGGTTCCATGGCCGGAGCAATCTGTAACGAATGGAAGCGGAGGCAGAGGTGTTGAAGTTCACATTCGTATTTATTTTTTAATGTGGAACCTCGAGACCGCGGTCCGGGGGGCTCCGAAGGGGGTGTAACTAGTGAGCCCCGGGTACCCGTAGTAAGGTCCCTCGAATCAATACCCGGAGGACACAGGTGCTACCTCCAGTTAGACCCCGGACACGTGGCAGCTGTCCCAGAGGGACCAAAAGGTAAACAGGTATATACAGAGTCCGTGGAGGGTTCTTGACGGAGAAGGGTATGGTCCTGGTCCAGAATGGATGGAAGTAGGCTGGCTCCAGTGACCTTGTCACGGTCCACGGGTACGGATGGCTGATGGCGGAACGGGATGACACTTGCGCCAGTAATAGCCGAGATTGTCCAGATATCCAGATACAGGTTAGCAATGATCTGAGGAGACAAACAGTGTAAGCGAAGCACAGAGACTGCAGACGCAGCGCAGACAGATCAGGAACAGAACCGGATGTAGCAATGATAGAACACGTTGCTCCGGCACTCCCCTAATGGTGGAGTGACCAGATATAGTACTCAGTGCGCAGCCATTGGTTAATTAGCAATTTCAAAAGATGCACGCTGCCCCTTTAAGAGAGGCAGTGGGCGCGGCCTCGCGTCCTAAGCAGACTGTCTGGAGGCCTGCCAGCAGCGTGCCAGGAAGTGGAGGAGGACACAGGACGCCGGGGAACAGATGGGACAGGAGACCCCAGCCCACGCACAGACTGCCGCAGAGGGACAGCCCGAGGAACAGGTGAGTGAGCAGAACGGAGTGCAGGGCCAGCGCTGGGACCGGGTGTAACAGAATGGTTTGAGGGTGCCATGGCACAATTGTGTTGTGTCTATCAGAGCAGTGAGAGGGAGCTCCCTCCCTCTGCCAATTGATGTGACATCAGAGGGGTTAAATGCCCGCTATCGGCGCTAGCATCGATCATGGGTGTTGTTGCAGGGTGGCAGTTCTCATATAGCGCTGACACCTGCTTTTGATCACGCTGGAGCTTGAAAGGAGAACATGCGATCGTTACGCCGTCCATTTATCGCAGCTCCTGCAGCACCGTACATGTATGTCGGATGTCGTGAAGGAGTTGATGGAAAACAATAAAATTGTATGCTTTAATAGAGTACCAGCAGCGGCTGAGGAATATACCACTGGGTCTCCACTATCTCACCAAGGCATGAAGTATGTATCACTGGGTCACCATACACTTGCTACTGGAACAACATTGCACCACTTTTGAGGTACAGGTATAGATCCTGAAAAGCACAAGTGCTCAGCATCTCTGTAAAATGATTTTACCTTTATTTTTTTGTCTTCCTCATTGTAACTTTAACTAATGGTTAAAAGGAATTCTATTCTGAGATTGCATCAGGTATCTATGCTAAATACTTTTTATAATTGTCATTTTTCTATTTGAATCTATCAATATTACATAAATAAATCTTGAAATATTGCAGTTTTCACACATATCCCTCAGCCCTCATCATTAGCTAATGCTTCCTTTCACTATTCAGACGGCTATGTATATCAGACGAATGCTATCTGTGGTTTTCATGGATAGCCGCGTACCTATGATATTCTATGAGGCAGTGCACATTTTTTTCCTCGGACCAAGTGGTCCACAGAAATGCTCAGCGACATGTCCGATTTTGTTCTGTGTACAGGATCAAAAATAGCAATGCAAGTCTATAAGTCCATGAAAAAAAGCAGATAGCACATCGATGACATTGAGTCGTAAAAAATTCCTATTCTGCATCTGTGTTCTCTAAGAAAGCAAACATCAACTGATCTTCACTGTGCTATCGAAGGAATAAAATAATCCACATTATCTATAAACAGAAAGATGGTAAGGGAACAATTAGCTAATTTAAATTAATTTAAATCTCCTGGTCCAGATGAATTACATACTAGGATCAGAATATCAGAGGACTATCAGAGAAATGTCAGAGAAAATTGCAGAACCACTAGCCAGAATCTTGAAAAAAATACTGGCGAACAGAAGAAGTCCCTGAAGATTGGAGAAGAGCAAATGTTGTCCCTATCTTCAAAAAGGAAAGAAGATGGAGCCAGGAAATTATAAGCCAGTGAGCCTTATTTCTATACCTGGAAAGATCTTTAAACAAATGATTAAACAGCATGTTTATAAGTACTTGGCTAAGAATACAGTAATTAACCAGAGCCAGCATAGGTTTGTAGCAAATCAAGATAAGCTTGAACAATTGGCAGCGACTAATAGAAAGGTATTTAACAGTGAGAAATGCAAAATTCTACATTTGGTCAAGAAACATGAAAAATACAGAGAGGACTAGAACTAAGCAACAGCACTTGTAGAAAAGACTTGGGTATACTAATAGATCACAGACTGCACATGAGTCAACAGTGTGATGTAGCGGCAAAAAAGGCAAACACAATTCTGTGATGTATTCAAAGAAGCATAGAATCTAGCTCATGTGAAATAATTATCCCCTCTACTACTCCTTGGTCAGACCTCATCTGGAATACTGTGTCCAGTTCTGGGCACCACATTTTAAAAAAGACATTGAAAAACTGGAACAAGTTCAGAGAAGAGCTACCAGGATGGTGAGCAGACTGCAAAGTATGTCCTACAAGGAACAGCTAAAGGATCTGGGAATGTCTAGCTTGCAAAAAAGAAAGCTAAGAGGAGGCTTAATAGTTGTCTACAAATATCTGAAAGGATGTCACAGTGTAGAGGGATCATCCTTATTCTCATTTGCACATGGAATCACGAAAAGCAATGGAATGAAACTGAAAGGGAAAAGATACAGATTAGACATTAAAAATTTTTTTTGATACTGAGGGTGATCAATGAGTGGAACAGGTTGCCATGAAAGGTGATGAGTTCTCCTTCAAAGGAAGTCTTCAGACAAAGGCTGGTCAGACATCTATCTGAGATTTAGTGAATCCTGCATTGAGCAGAAAGTTGAACATGATGACCCTGGAGGTCCCTTCCAACTGTAACATTCTATGATATCATGGACTGACAAAATGGAGAGTGTGTAGAAGCTTTCTTTTCTCCATGTCTGAGAAAAATCGATGACCGTTTTTCTCAGATGTGGAGAAAACTATTTTTCTCGGATGTGGTCGTATTAACCTACCCTTAAAGAAAAACTATTAAAACATTTTTACATATGGAAATAGTGGTGTGGCTGGATACATGTCTGTTCCTTTGGAAAAGTTAAGCCTTTGTTGTAGAGATTAGATATGCCAATTATGAGAAATCAACCATAAAAATAATATGCAAATCAGGTTGGAAGTGCACTAGGGGCATGTCAGTGCACTTGGAAGAAGCAGTTGAGGAACAAAGACAAGCCCCCAGTCTGATTTGCATATGGCTTCTATGCTAGATTTCTTCAGACAAGCACATTGGACTAGTCAGCTATAAAGTTAAATCACTACTTCCATATATTAAAATTGATATTACAGGTACCCTTTAATTTAAAGAACTGATCTGTCAGTCTAGCTATGCATCCATATATCCATCCACCCATCTACCTATGTTCTAACTTTTATAATCTGTTTTCAGAAGAAGATAGGGAATCTTTAAATTAAAGTACTCAATACGGACAATTTACCAAAACTAGAGCAATGGCCAGAATCACACTTCGATGTACGGACCACAATGCATAGAAGAGCAGTGGGTTTCCCAACCCGAACATGCCAGCCTCATATATGTATATGATGATGTTGAGTTGTGGTGGAGAGACCAGTCGATTGATCCATGGATCATGTATCATGACTCATGGATTTTCAAAGTAGGAACATGATTGTTTTCTATTGATAACTGCTCTATTTTTGCATTAGTTTAGATATGGTTCTGAAAAAGTAATGAGCATTAAAAAAGTGGAAATGAAACCAAATGTTGGGGATTTCGCTACGTTCCCTTGGTATTTCACTAAGCCAAGTGTGCAGATTTTACAGCAGCTTAGAGTATTGTGCTGTAAACACAGGTGATCACTTTATAATCAGATATCCTTGCCATAAGTGCACTTGGATTTCTATTACCAGTCCGATAAAATGCTGTGCAACGATTTTAAAGCAGACATTTTCTGAAGGGCTCTGTGTTAACATCAGTCTATGATAATTCATCTTAGGCCTTTCATGCTACACGACACAAACCTGAGATAGGAATCCAAGCCAAAAAACACAAACAGGAAACTACAAGTGAGTAAAGTGTGACCTTTTGTAAAGAAAGTATAAGATTTCGGCACCAAAAACATTATTTTTATCATGGCTTCTTTCCATAGCTCTAAAGTCTCTGCTCCCTTCTGTAGCAAAACATGGCTTTTGAAATAAGGAATGCTAAGCCTTCTGAGTATACGATGTCTCAGAGCAGCCGTCAGATGGTAGTTAAGGCAGAAGTAATTATTGAGCTGTCTAACATATGTGCATATATGTGTCACTTACAAACATACTTATTTAACCCTATGTTTGTCAAAAGTGAATTAACTTACGATAACTAAAGGGGAACTCTGGCAGGGTAAACACAAAGTCCCTGCTGGTCTTCTTTCAACATCATCTACAGAATAGATACTCAAATCCAAAATCCCAGAGCCAAGAATTTCTACAAAATGGGAGTAATATTGCCATATCCAAGATTTGGCTATATGTCTCAAGGACACATCTTCTATTACTAACCAGCGTCCTTTTTTTGCTGGCTCCTCAGGAATAGGGCCTTGAAAACCTGGAATCAAATTCTTAAGACCCTCAAATAATTATCCAAAATATACACCGTCTATGTGGGACATCTTTGAGTAATAGATGAATATGAAAAGCAACATTAATTCTAATAGTAATACCACCGGAATAACTTTGGGGTCATCTACTAGATACCAAGACTACATATACCCGGCCAAGTTTTTAGCTCTATTAGTCAGATGTGTCTATATTTACAGCAGCACAAGTATAAGAATTTAATAAGATTTTATACTTTTTTTTACAAATGCATGACGTTTATGTAAAGACAGTGTTGACTTTTATTTTTCAAGACTTCTGCACTTTGCCCTGGCAGCTGCATATCATCTTCTTGGGCAAATTCTGACTGGTGACAACCCACCCATTCTTGCCTAATCACTGCTTAGAGTTTATCATAATTTCTGTGGTTTTGTTCGTCCACCCACTTTTTGAGGGTGAACCACTAGTTCCCAGCATTTTCTGTCACCAGATTGCTCCTTGATCACTGGGATACGATTAGATCCCATTCTTTATTCCTGACAGCGTACTTAGTCAGAATTGTGAGCGAGCCCTCTCCAATGGATGATAAGCAACCTCACACATGAATGATCTTCGGATGCTTTATCCACAATCAGTGATGGTTTGGGGAGCCATGTCATCTGCTGGTGTAGGTTCACTGTGTTTTATCAAGACCAAAGTCAGCGCAGCCGTCTACCAGGAAATTTTAGAGCACTTCATGCTTCCCTCTGCCCACAAGCTTTTTGGAGATGGAAATTCAATTCTCCAGCAGGACTTGGCACCTGTCCACACTGCCAAAAGTACCAATTTCTGGTTTAAAACAACAGTATCACTGTGCTTGATTGGCCAGGAAAGATGAGAGACACCAGAACCAACAATGCAGACGAGCTGAAGGCTGCTATCAAAGCAACCTGGGCTTCCATAACACCTCAGCAGTGCCACAGACTGATCACCTCCATGCCACGCCGCATTGATGCAGTAGTTGATGCAAAAGGAGCCCCGACCAAGTATTGAGTGCATTTACTGAACATACATTTCAATGGGCCAACATTTCGAATTTTAAAGTCATTTTTCAAGCTGGTGTTATAAAGTATTCTAATTTACTGAGATAATGACTTTTGGGATTTCATTGGCTGTAAGCCATAATCATCAACATTAACAGAAATAAACACCTGAAATAGATCACTCTGTTTGTAATGACTCTATATAACATGAGTTTCACGTTTTGCATTTAAGAACTGAAATAAATTAACTTTTTGATGATATTCTAATTTTGTGAGATGCACCTGTATATACAGTCATGGCCAAAAGTTTTGAGAATGACACAAATATTAATTTTTACAAAGTCTACTGCTTCACTTTTTCTAATGGCAATTTGCATATACTCCAGAATGTTATAAAGAGTGATCAGCTTAACAGCAATTACTTGCAAAGTCAATATTTGGCTAGAAAATGAACTTTATCCCCCAAAACACATTTCAACATCATTGCAGCCCTGCCTTAAAAGGACCAGCTAACCTCTTTTCAGTGATTGCTCCATTAACACAGGTGTGGGTGTTGATGAGGACATGGCTGGAGATCAATCTGTCATGATTAAGTAAGAATGACACCACTGGACACTTTAAAAGGAGGCTTGTGCTTGGCATCATTGTTTCTCTTCTGTTAACCATGGTTATCTCTAAAGAAACACGTGCAGTCATCATTGCAATGCACAAAAATGGCCTAACAGGGAAGAGTATCGCAGCTAGAAAGATTGCACCTCAGTCAACAATCTATCGCATCATCAAGAACTTCAAGGAGAGAGGTTCCATTGTTGCCAAAAAGGCTCCAGGGCGCCCAAGAAAGACCAGCAAGCGCCTGGACCGTCTCTTAAAAGTGTTTCAGCTGCGGGATCGGGCTACCAGCAGTACAGAGCTTGCTCAGGAATGGCAGCAGGCAGGTGTGAGTGCATCTGCACGCTCTGTGAGGCGGAGACTCTTGGAGCAAGGCCTGGTCTCAAGGAGGACAGCAAAGAAGCCACTTCTCTCCAGAAAAAAACATCATGGACAGACTGATATTCTGCAAAAGGTACAGGCAGTGGACTGCTGAGGACTGGGGTAAAGTTATTTTCTCTGATGAATCCCCTTTTCGATTGTTTGGGACATCAGGAAAACGCCTCATTCGGAGAAGACAAGTTGAGCGCTACCACCAGTCTTGTCTCATGCCAACTGTTACGCATCCTGAAACCATTCATGTGTGGGGTTGCTTCTCAGCCAAGGGAATCGGCTCTCTCACAGTCTTGCCTAAAAACACAGCCATGAATAAAGAATGGTACCAGAATGTCCTCCAAGAGCAACTTCTCCCAACCCTCCAAGAGCAGTTTGGCGATCAACAATGCCTTTTTCAGCATGATGGAGCACCTTGCCATAAAGCAAAGGTGATAACTAAATGGCTCAGGGAACAAAACATAGAGATTTTGGGTCCATGGCCTGGAAACTCCCCAGATCTTAATCCCATTGAGAACTTGTGGTCAATCATCAAGAGACGGGTGGACAAACAAAAACCTAAAAATTCTGACAAAATGAAAGCATTGATTGTGCAAGAATGGACTGCTATCAGTCAGGATTTGGTCCAGAAGTTGATTGAGAGCATGCCAGGGAGAATTGCAGAGGTCCTGAAGAAGAAGGGTCAACACTGCAAATATTGACTTGCTGCATTAACTCATTCTAACTGTCAATATAAGCTTTTGTTACTCATATGCTTGCAATTATTATATTTCTGTCTGTTATAAAAACATCTGTCAAACACACATAAAAACCAGAGGGCAGCAGATCATGTGAAAATATAATATTTGTGTCATTCTCAAAACTTTTGGCCATGACTGTACTGTTGCACTCGCACTTTATTATGAATACCTCTCATTGATGATAACAGTATTATTTCCAGCTATCTTTCTATCATATCTCCATGGTATTGAGTAGTGTTAAGCAATACTGCTCGATATCTAAAAATATCGTATCGAAATGGTATCACCGATATCACTAAATATCGTCGATATCCGATTTCGATACCGGAAGTCCAATGTAAGTCTATGGGAACAAAATATCGCAACTAAAAAAAAACCTTTATTTCCTTGTAAACACTAAATATACACACATAGAATACATATATATATATATATACATGTCATTGTGACATATATATATACATATATTTATAGTTTATACACTTCTACATAGTAAAATAGCCTCTGATTCAATTGCCGGGTAAAGCCGGCTTCTGTGAAAAGACAGAAGCACCCGACATGAAATGACACTTGGTGTACATAGGGTTAACCATGTCTTTTCATGTCGTTTGCAATCTGATTTGCACAAACAATTACATCAGTCTATGTGTGCAAAATTTCACACCTGTAGGGGTTAATTAAAGGTGTAAATTCGTTGTAAAAAAACAGACTTTTTTGCTACGAATTTACACCCTTAATTAACCCCTACAGGTGTGAAATTTTGCACACTTACACTCATGTAATTGTTTGTGCAAATCAGATATCAAACTACATGAAAAGACATGGTTAACTCTATGTAAACCAAGTGTCATTTCATGTCGGGTTCTGCATTTTCACAAAAGCCGGCAATTGAATTAGCGGCTATTATACTATGTAGAAGTGTATGAACTATAAATATAAATATATATATATATGTGTCACAAATTCAATGACATGTATATATATATATGAGGTGTAAAATTGCTGAAAAAAAATGCGTGGGCTCCCGCCCTATTTTCGCAACCAGACAGACAAAGCCAGTGAGTGGGGGCAGATAATAATAGCCCAGAGAGGGACCATTATTTTTGGCCCCCCCGGCTACTAACATCTGCCCCCAGACACCCCAGAAAGGGCAAATCTCTAATTAGATTTGCCCTTTCTGGCACTTTGCCCGTCTATTCCCATTGCCCTGTAGCGGTGGCGAATGGGTTAATAAGGGGTTAAAATGACCTTGCAATTGAAAGGTCTCTTTAAGCCAGGTTAATAATTGAGAGCTGTCAATCAGACAACTATCAATTATTAATCCTATTGTATGAAAGAAAAATCAAACACACACACACTTTAATAAAAAAGAAGTTTAATGAAATAATCACACAGTTTTTGACCATATTTTATTTACCTGCTAAAACCATTTCCTGTAATAAAAATAAAATAATAAAGCAAAATTATTCTTACCAATCCGATGTACAGTCAGGTCCCACGGTGTAATCCATCAGAAAGGGTTAATGTTTACTGCAGGGACCGCAGCTAATGCTGCAGCCTCACAGTAAACCCCCAAATGAATGAGTTCCTCTCCTGGCTGACAGGAGAGGAAGTGGAAAGCTTAATTGATTGCTTTCCACTTTCACTTCAGGTCAGCCAGGGACACAATCAGTGACGTCAGAGGGAACTGGTTAACAAAAATAGGGGATCCCCTCGAAAAAAATTGGCGTTGGGTCTCCCCTATTTTTGTTAACCAGCCAGATGAAGCAGACCGCTGAGGCCTGGATTTTCAGGCTGTTAAGGAGCAAGATCCATGGACCTTGCCAGCCTGATAATACCAGGCCACAGCAGTCTGCATATCTTGGCTGATTAACAAAAATAGGGGATCCCCTCGAAAAAAATTGGCGTGGGGTCCCCCCTATTTTTGTTAACCAGCCAGATGAAGCAGACCGCTGAGGCCTGGTTTTTCAGGCTGGTAAGGATCCAATATCCATGGGCCTTGCAAGCCTGATAATACCAGGCCACAGCAGTCTGCTTAGCTTGGCTGGTTAACAAAAATAGGGGATCCCCTCGAAAAAAAAAACGGCGTAGGGGTCCCCCTATTTTTGTTAACCAGCCAAGTAAAATGCAGACTGCTGCGGCCTGGTATTAAAAGACTGTCAAGGCCCATGGATTTTGGCCCTCAACAGCCTGATAATACCAGGCTACAGCAGCCCCACATTTGGCGCATCAAAAGATGTGCCAATTGTGGCACTTTACCCGGTGGCAAGCGGGGTAATAAGGGGTTAATGTCACCGTTGATTGCACGGTGACAATAAGCCCGGTTAATAATGAAGAGGTGTCAATAAGACACCGATCCATTATTAATCCCAAAGTTATTAAATGCATAAAAAAAAGACAAAGCAAGAAAAAAGTCTTTTAATGAAATAAAAGAGACAACACAGTTTTCATTTCTTTTATTGTACTCTCATTCCTGCGACGCCATCGATCTCCTGTAAAAAAAGAAAAAAAACAAACCAACAGTATACCACCTGTCCGACGCAGTCCATAGTAACGACAGTCCCACGACGATCCAGCTCTGCTACATCGGAATGACAGGCAGAGCCTGTCATCTCGACGCAGCACAGCTGATTACCTGCTTCCCCGGCGGTGACGTCATCGGACTGACTGCTTTACGGACGGGATTACCCAGCAGTCACTGCAGTTATCGCGAGAAACTGCATGTGACCGCCGGGGAGAAGAGGATGGCGGCCATGAAGCAGTCCAGGACGTGACCGCCGGAGATCTTCTGCCAGGTAAGTGCCGCTGACTCCTGACAGACCCGACCGACGGACACTGACAGTGACAGACCCGACCGACGGACACAGACAGTGACAGTGACAAATCCGATTCCGGTATTCGATATGACGAAAATATCGGTATTCGGAATCGAAAGGCCGATACAGCTAATATCGGCCGATATCCGATATTTGCAGTATCGTATCGCTCAACACTAGTATTGAGCTTTATATTGACTTTTTGCATCAAATTTTTTTTGCACTAATATAATGCAATCGTGTCCAGATTTGACTGTGCTTTATTATGTGTCTCCCTATTTTTGGAGGTCTATATCCCTATTTTTTATCTTTATTGTTGTTTCTATTTATAGTTTTATTGTTTTGAATTAATAAATATTAATCATTTGAAAGGTATAAGTTGAATGGAGCAGGTCAGATATGGCCTTGGTCAGATGTGACATCATTTTAAGTGTGACATCTTTGAAGTGTTACATCAGAAATATATCCAGAATGAAAGCGCATGGTATATTCCCCTTCATGCTGTCATGTCCTGATCCATCTACTTTCATCCACAGGTACGTCTGAACCTTCTCTCTATCCAGAATACCCACTGCACCCCAGAATCCTATGTACCCCTATTCTTCTGCTTTAACTGGTACGTCCGAACCTTCTCTCTATCCAGAATACCCACTGCGCCCCAGAATCCTATGTACCCCTATTCTTCTGCTTTAACTGGTACGTCTGAACCTTCTCTCTATCCAGAATACCCACTGCACCCCAGAATCCTATGTACCCTATTCTTCTGCTTTAACTGGTACGTCTGAACCTTCTCTCTATTCAGAATACCCACTGCACCCCAGAATCCTATGTACCCCTATTCTTCTGCTTTAACTGGTACGTCTGAACCTTCTCTCTATCCAGAATACCCACTGCACCCCAGAATCCTATGTACCCCTATTCTTCTGCTTTAACTGGTACGTCTGAACCTTCTCTCTATCCAGAATACCCACTGCACCCCAGAATCCTATGTACCCTATACTTCTGCTTTAACTGGTACGTCTGAACCTTCTCTCTATCCAGAATACCCACTGCACCCCAGAATCCTATGTACCCCTATTCTTCTGCTTTAACTGGTACGTCTGAACCTTCTCTCTATCCAGAATACCCACTGCACCCCAGAATCCTATGTACCCCTATTCTTCTGCTTTAACTGGTACGTCTGAACCTTCTCTCTATCCAGAATACCCACTGCACCCCAGAATCCTATGTACCCCTATTCTTCTGCTTTAACTGGTACGTCTGAACCTTCTCTCTATCCAGAATACCTACTGCACCCCAGAATCCTATGTACCCCTATTCTTCTGCTTTAACTGGTACGTCTGAACCTTCTCTCTATCCAGAATACCCACTGCACCCCAGAATCCTATGTACCCCTATTCTTCTGCTTTAACTGGTACGTCTGAACCTTCTCTCTATCCAGAATACCTACTGCACCCCAGAATCCTATGTACCCCTATTCTTCTGCTTTAACTGGTACGTCTGAACCTTCTCTCTATCCAGAATACCCACTGCACCCCAGAATCCTATGTACCCCTATTCTTCTGCTTTAACTGGTACGCTGCTGCTTTTTCCCTGATTTTAATTCCATGTAGCATACTTCAGATTTACTGAATACACATTGATATGTCTGTGATCCTCACTCCTAGACCTATCCCCCATGCTAGGCAAATGTTCCACTAACTGCAATCTGTTAATTGCTCCCTGCTGTGAACCGTCCTCCTACTCCTTTCTCCTCCCCTCTCTCCTTCACACCTGGCTTCATTTCTTGGACATTTGAAAGGTATAAGTTGAATGGAGCAGGTCAGATATGGCCTTGGTCAGATGTGACATCATTTTAAGTGTGACACCTTTGAAGTGTTACATCAGAAATATATCCAGAAATAGTCCAGAAATCGGTCAGAAGGTAAGACTAATCCCTGTCTTCTAATTTTACATGCCTTTCTTTTACCCTGCTCTTTAACCATGTTCACATTTGCCCTCACCGTTTTTGCTCCACTAATCTTCACTCTCCTTCGCTACCCCCAAACCGCTGCAAGCTCAAACCAAATAACTGTCTCCCCCTCTCTCTTACCCCCCCACATCGCCTCATCTGCAGACCTGCTTCTTAACCTCAGACCTCTCCCACTAAAATATAACGTAAGCCGCTCACTCTCCTTCACCCATCTGCTTTCCCTTTCTCTGCTTCTTCTCACTGCTGGCGACATATCCCCCAATCCTGGCCCCCCCTGCCTCATACATCCCACTAATCCTCACCCCTATACTTCTCACAGTAAGAGAAACTACCGCAATCCCTCACACTTAAAACCTGTGCCACTAAACCCTACCCCCCAGCTTTCTCTCTCTGGAGCACTCTGGAACGCCCGCTCCGTCTGCAACAAGCTCCACGTGATCCACGATCTCTTTACCTCCCGCAACCTCTTTCCTGGCCCTCACTGAGACCTGGCTGACGCCCGCTGACACGGCCTCCCCTGCTGCACTGAGTTACGGCGGCCTCCACTTCACCCACACTCCTCGCTCTGGCAACAGACATGGTGGAGGCGTGGGTTTCCTTCTTTCTAATAACTGCTCCTTCAACCGTATCCAAACCCCATCCTCCCTCATCCTCCCTTCCTTTGAGGTCCACTCGGTCCGTATCTACTCTCCCTCTAATCTCCAAATGGCCGTCATATACCGACCACCGGGCTCAGCCACTGCCTTCATTGACCAATTCTCCAGCTGGCTTCTTCACTTTCTCTCTGCTGACATCCCCACCATTATCATGGGTGACTTTAACATCTTTATTGACACCCGCCAGCCAGCAGCCTCCAAGCTCCTGTCACTTACTTCATCCTTTGGACTTACTCAGTGGTCCTCCACAGCGACCCACACAGACGGACATACATTAGACCTCATCTTCACTCGCCTCTGTTCCTTATCTAATCTCACAATCTCTCCCCTTCCCCTATCAGACCACCACCTACTCACCTTCTCATCCCTGTCCTCTTCACCTGCCCCCTATGTCCAGCCACTAGCACATCCTCGCAGAAACCTCGCACACCTAGACATTCACAGACTCTCAGACTCTCTCCTACCCCTGTCCTCCATATCTTCACTCCACGACACAGACAGCGCCACCACTTTCTATAACACCACCCTCACATCTGCCATAGACTCAGTCGCCCCTCTCACGCACGGCAAAGTGCGACGAGTCAATAGGCAACCCTGGCACAACAATCTCACCAAAAAACTTCGACAATCATCCAGGGTCGCGGAGCGGCATTGGAAAAAAACACGCCTGCCAGACGACTTCACTGCTTTCAAACAAGCTACACTTGCCTTCAAAATAGCCCTCACCTCTGCTAAACAGACCTATTTTGCAAACCTTGTATCTTCATTATCCTACAACCCAAAACAACTGTTCAGCACATTCAACTCTCTCCTCTGCCCACCACTGCCACCTCCAACTCCCCTCATCTCTGCCGAGGACTTTGCCACCTACTTCAAAAATAAGATCGACCAAACAAGGCAAACCTTTACTGTTCCACCACCCCAACCACTCCATATACCAGACCTCTGTCCTTCTCTACTAACCTCCCTCTCCAACATCACTGAAGGAGAGCTTACTCACCTCCTTTTCAAATCTCACCTCACCACCTGTGCACTTGACCCCATCCCTTCCCACCTGCTCCCCAACCTCACTAACACGCTCATCCCAGCCCTAACCCACCTCTTCAACCTATCGCTATCTTCTGGTACCTTTCCTTCTGCCTTCAAACATGCCACCATCACACCCATCCTCAAAAAAACAAACCTTGACCCAACTGCTATGCCCAGCTATCGCCCAATATCATTGCTCCCGTTTGCTTCCAAACTCCTTGAGCAGCATGTCCACGCTCAACTTTCCTCCCACCTCTCATCTAACTCTCTCCTTGACAACCTCCAATCTGGCTTCCGCCCCCACCACTCCACTGAAACTGCCCTGACCAAAATTACTAATGACTTACTCACAGCTAAAGCTAACAGACAGTTCTCCATCCTCCTCCTCCTTGACCTGTCATCTGCCTTTGACACAGTCGACCACTGTCTACTGCTATAGATTCTTTCTTCCCTTGGCATCAAAGACCTTGCCCTGTCCTGGATAGCCTCTTACCTTTCCGACCGCACATTTAGCGTCTCCCACTCCCACACTACCTCCTCATCCCGCCCTCTCTCTGTTGGAGTCCCTCAAGGCTCCGTCCTGGGGCCCCTACTTTTTTCCATCTATACCCTTGGCCTAGGACAACTCATAAAGTCCCATGGCTTCCAGTACCACCTGTATGCGGACGACACTCAGATCTACCTCTCTGGCCCAGATGTCACCTCTCTGCTGTCCAGAATCCCGGAGTGTCTATCAGCCATATCCTCCTTCTTCACCTCTCGCTTCCTAAAACTCAATGTTGACAAAACCGAACTCATCATCTTTCCTCCATCTCATGTATCTTCCCTACCCGATCTATCTATTATGGTAAATGGCATCACGATCTCTCCTGCACCTGAAATCCGCTGCCTCGGAGTAACTCTCGACTCTGCCCTGTCCTTCAAACCACACATCCAAACTTTTTCCACCTCCTGTCGCCTCCAACTTAAAAACATTTCCAAAATCCGTCCCTTCCTCAGCCCTCAATCTACTAAAACTCTTGTGCATGCCCTCATCATCCCCCGCCTCGATTACTGCAATATCCTCCTCTGTGGCCTCCCCGTCAACTCTCTTGCACCACTCCAGTCTGTCCTCAACTCTGCTGCCCGACTAATCCTCCTCTCCCCTCGCTACTCCCCTGCTTCTCCCCTCTGCAAATCCCTCCACTGGCTTCCAATTCCCCAACGAATCCAGTTCAAACTACTAACACTGACTTACAAAGCCGTCCACAACCTGTCTCCTCCCTATATCTCTGAACTAATCTCCCAATATCTTCCTTCACGTAATCTTCGATCCTCCCAAGACCTCCTACTATCCTCCACACTTATTCGTTCCTCACACAACCGCCTCCAAGATTTCTCCCGAATTTACCTCATCCTCTGGAATTCCACGCCTCAACATGTACGATTATCCACCACCCTTGGATCCTTCAAACGGAACCTGAAAACCCATCTCTTCAGGAAAGCCTACAGCCTGCAATAACCATTCCGCCTCGCTGCCACAACCCGAGCTTCCGCCTCGCTGCCACCTTGCCGCCAGCACCCGAGCTGCCGCCTCGCTGCCACCACCAGAGCTGCCGCCTCGCCGCCACCACTACCAGAGCTGCCGCCACCACCAGAGCTGCCGCCTCGCCACCACCAGAGCTGCCGCACCCCCGACCTTCTGTTTCTTCCCCATTATCCCGTAGAATGTAAGTCCGCAAGGACAGGGTCCTCTCCCCTCTGTACCAGTCTGTCATTGTAAATTTGTTTACTGTAAACGATATCTATAACTTTGTATGTAACCCCTCTCATGTACAGCACCATGGAATTAATGGCGCTATATAAATAAATAATAATAATAATAATTTTTAACATTTAGCTAGAATCTCTTAGTCCTTCAGCAATTAGTTTAAATTGCGGGGATTTATGTTTTGATATTTATAGAAATGTATACAGTACAGACCAAAAGTTTGGACACACCTTCTCATTCAAAGATTTTTCTGTATTTTCATGGCTATGAAAATTGTAGAATTACACTGAAGGCATCAAAACTATGAATTAACACATGTGGAATTATACATTACACTTTACAAAAAAGTGTGAAACAACTGAAAATATGTCTTATATTCTAGGTTCTTCAAAGTAGCCACCTTTTGCTTTGATTACTGCTTTGCACGCAGAAAAGGTGAACGGATGGATTCTACATGCCTAGTTCCCACCGTGAAGCATGGAGGAGGAGGTGTGATGTGTGGGGGTGCTTTGCTGGTGACACTGTTGGGGATTTATTCAAAATGGAAGGCATAGTGAACCAGCATGGCTACCACAGCATATTGCAGCAGCATGCTATTCCATCCGGTTTGCGTTTAGTTAGACCATCATTTATTTTTCAACAGGACAATGACTCCAAACACACCTCCAGGCTGTGTAAGGGCTATTTGACCAAGAAGGAGAGTGTTGGGGTGCTACGCCAGATGACCTGGCCTCCACAGTCACCAGACCTGAACCCAATCGAGATAGTTTGGGGTGAGCTGGACCACTCACCGCTTCAATTTTGAATAAATCCCCAACAGTGTCACCAGCAAAGCACCCCCACACCATCACACCACCTCCTCCATGCTTCACGGTGGGAACCAGGCATGTAGAGTCCATCCGTTCACCTTTTCTGCGTGCAAAGCAGTAATCAAAGCAAAAGGTGGCTACTTTGAAGAACCTAGAATATAAGACATATTTTCAGTTGTTTCACACTTTTTTGTAAAGTGTAATGTATAATTCCACATGTGTTAATTCATAGTTTTGATGCCTTCAGTGTGATTCTACAATTTTCATAGTCATGAAAATACAGAAAAATCTTTGAATGAGACGGTGTGTCCAAACTTTTGGTCTGTACTGTATATGGACATGGATCTGAGTATATTAATAAAATGTGCTGATTGGGAAAAGCGTGACTTCACTAAGAGAAGAATTAGCTAATCTTCCTATAAGGTTTTTAAAGGGAACCTGTCTGTAGTGTTTGCTGCTCGATCAAAGAACAGCATTAAATAAAGACTGAAATCTTCATTCTGTCACTGAGTCATTAACTGCAAGTGTCACCTAGTAATAGATTCCCCTTAACTGGTTCATACTCAAGGATGTAATAGTAAACCATGAAGAGGGAATGAGCGTATGCAGAACCTGGAGCTTAACCTGCTCCATAAACAGTGTGTGCCACCTGTTATACACAACCAGCATCTACATCTTACAGCAGCAACCAGAGCAAGCTCAGATCGCTGCTGTTTAATCCCTCTAAAATTGCTTACAATCTCTGAAAGCAGCATTTAAAGTGTCAATCCCAGGGAAGTTCTGTTTCAGGTGCTCATCGGCCCGCACGCCACAACTGAAGGGTGCCAATGGGCTGTTATGGTACCTGAGGACCTGCTGAAGGCACCCATCACTACCATCTTGGTTCTCCTGTGAAGTCCAGCCAGACCCATCATTTTCTCTACATACTGCAATTCTCTGATATTGAAATAAGAATGTAAGGTCAAGTCCACTAGGGGGAATGAAAAGTTAGATTAAAAAACGTTTAAGTAAATAAAAAAATGAAAATATACATTTCAATACCCTCTAATTTTTCGACTTTAAAGATAAAGACAGAGGGAAAATAACATACCAACATATTTGGTATCGCCACATCTGTGAAAGTGTCATCTATAATAATAAAAAAACAATTAAGGCCTATAATAAACTCTAAAAAGCAAAAATAAAATCCTGAAATGCTCAAATTGACATTTTCCATTCACCATCCTTACCCCCAAAAATGCAATAAAAAGAGATCAAAACAACTTATGTACCCCACAACTGCAGCAATAAAGCGTCAGCTCACCCCGCATAAAGTAGCCC
>JARQOD010000002.1:570274501-570338272 GCA_033576555.1 Oophaga sylvatica
TGACATTAGGTTCATCGTACAATAACCCAGAGCCAGAAAAAATGCATCAACATTACTCAAAACAGGGTCCCCAGGTGTCAGGGAAAAAGCCCAATCCTGAGGATCGCCGCGCAGGAGAGAGATGACAATTTGAACCTGCTGTGCTGCGTTCCCTGAGGACTTAGGTTTTAAGGCAAAAAAACACCTTACAGTTATTTTTGAAATTCAGAAATTTAGCTCGATCCCCTAAAAACAAATCTGGCATGGGGATCCTAGGTTCCACAACCGGCAACCCTGCAAGATAGGTAGCAATACTCCGAACTTCAGTGGCAAGCTGATCCACACGGCCAGACAACTGTGCAAACTCCATTGAGAGAAAAAAAATCCTCAGCACCCAGAGAAAAAGAGGGAAAAAAAATGCAACAAACAGAAAAAAAAAAAAAAAATAAAAATCTCTGACAACTCTGACAACTTTTTTTTTTTTTTCACACTATTTTTCCCTTCTGTGAGTATCATATAATTTTCAGTTTTGGCCGGTGATACTGTTATGATTTGGTAGCTGAGGAGAGCAGGCAAAACGGCAATACACCAGAGAGGTTGGAATCTACTGGATTGCAGTACCCTGACTAACCACCACAACTAAAGGCAGCCGTGGAGCGTTCCTAAGTTGGTCCTAGACGCCTCGTCACAGCCTGAGAGGTTAACTACACCTAAAGATAGAAAGAGGAAAGCTATCTGCCCGGAGCAGATCCCCAAAGAACATAGGAAGCCCCCAAACATGTAATGGCGGTTAGACAAGCGGAAATACAGACACAGACAGAAAATAGTATGAGCAAACATTGGGGCCCAATCTTCCTAGAAAGAAAAGGATAGGAAGGACACTTACTGCAATCCAAAAAACCCTAAAAAATACCAACTCTACTAATTGCAAAAACACCTGAGATCACACGACCTCTACCACCTAAATTAGTTCTCTGGTGTAACAAAACTAAGCCGCAGCCACTGAAAAAACTGGAAAAGGCAAATGAACAAATAACAGTGGCTCAGATAAACTGAGAGGAGCACAAGCCCCCAGAGGGACCTGGCTGACCTCCACAGGAGTGCAGAGAAACAATGCAAAAAGCAAGCCAAAAATAAAAGCAGAAAATATCTTATCTGATAGCAGAAGATGCAGGCAAGACTCAGCAAGCTTCAAAGTGAACCAGGAACCACAGTTGAGACAAGAACAATTGATCACCGGCAAACATGATGGGAGGGAACCTCCCTTATATAAGACCAGTCTGTAACTCCTGATTGCCAATCTTCACAATCTTCATTGAATGATTCAGTACTGTTTGTAACCACCAGAGGGAGCTTCTGCTCAGAATTCATTTCTAACACATTCACAACACCAGGGCAGGCTCTGCAGTGACTCAAGAGTGAGCCATTTTTTTATTTTTTTTCCTGTGCTGTGTGTGCCTGGCTGGCAGGCAGCTTTTATTGCAGTTTTGACAGTCTGTGACTCGTGGAGGAGCAGGCAGGAGAGCAGTATAAGGGCTCAGTCATACTCACATGCAATGGAAATAGTCCGATGCTCGCATCATCACATGTGAAATCCCAGCTCTGGCGCCGGCAATCGGGAGTGGAGCGAGCGGCTGCATAGAAATACATGCAGCCGCGCTCCCCACTCCCTAGTGCCGGCACCACTCCAGAGCTGGGATTTCACATGCAAGCATTGGATGATTTCCACGCATGTGAGTATGAGCCCTTAGGGTGTGTTTCCACGGTCAGTAAATGCTGCGTGTTTGACGCTGTGCTCTGGCGCAGCGTCAAACATGCAGCGTCCAGATGGTTACAGCATAGTGGAGGGGATTTCATGAAATCCCGTCTCCACTATGCAAAAAACACGCAGGCGACAGACCTGCGTTAACGGACATGCGGCGCGTCTTTTCAGATCGCAGCATGTCCTTTTCCCTTGCGGTGACACTCCGTTGCCGCAAGGGAAATACACAGGCCTATGTACCGCTGCGGTGATTCCGGATGTGTTCAATGAGCACATCCGGATTCACTGCGCGTTCCGAAGGAGGCGAGGCTTTGGGCGGAGCGGACTTTCCGCTCCATCCAAAGCACCTGCCATCCTGAACGTGGAGACACAGCTTATGTGTGCTGGGAAGAAATGCATGTGAGTTATTGAGTCCCAAATAAAGATACATATGTTGGCTTTATCCATGTCCTATGTTGTTTTTCAGGCACCACAAAACTGCAACAAGTTGCGTTTTTTTGGTCTCTTAAACTATGCAGACACACAGATCCGTTTTCGTCCCCATTGACTTTCAGTGGTGACGGTTGGGACTCGCGTGTGCACTCAGTTGTCACCGTTTTCCCACTGATCCCTGTGTCTGCATATTTTACCTGACGCACAAAAACGTAACTTGTTGCAGTTTTGTGTCGTCTGAAAAACACGCAGGCACCGGGAGACGCACGGATCCGCGGCTACACATCTGGAATTAAAATAGAGCTCTATGGAGCACGGATCCAGGACAACACGGATCCAGGTGCTTCCGTGTGCAGGGATCCGTTTTGCGGCACTGAGCATGCTCAGAAGCGAGGGATATGCTGTATGGTAAAGTGATGAAGCTGTATCTGTATGGGATCAGTATCCAGACATAATGTAGACTCCATGCTGTTCTGTCATACAGTGATCTCTCCCGCCTCACTAGAAGGGCTTGTGCCCATGTTATAGTGTGTTAATGTTAACATGTATTGGAAGCATGTATATGACATGGGGGCACCTGGTGAGGGGCTGCATGAGTTTGTCTGCTTTCACACTAGTGTTTAGTTACGATGCGTTGTGATGCGTAGCAATCCTGATCCAGATTGCATCCCTATCCTTAACATAGGGATGCATAGACCTGCATCTGCATCAGGATTTTTCATGTGCTCCCCAAATGGTTTTTATTGGTGTATTCATTTATGTCTTTTGTATATTTTTTTATTGTCCAAGACCTTGAAGTTCTACGTGGCAAGAGGGTTTGTTGAACGATTTTGATTAAGGCCCAGCTGTTGATTTCTGAAACTGAACCATACAGTGAGTAGTAATCTTAATATCCTTTATTTTCTACTACTTATACAAAACTTTAAAAAATATAAAAATTGATGTTTCAAACATATTCCTATTTAAAAGTGTATGTATCTCACATATGCGTCAGGTTAGGCTAGTAAGAGTAAACCAGATTTATTTGTACTGATTTTACAATGGGGTGGGGAGGGGGGTCGTTTTGCAGTTCGCCTCAGGCAGCAGAGAGGCTAGGTTCACCCCTGTGTATAAATATGTGATTCTTCAGATTTTGTATTAGTTTAGCCTGATGAAAAGACCTGAGTAGTCTCGAAAGCTTGCAATTTGTTACCATCTTTTCAGTTAGCCATTAAAAGGTATCAACCACTGAGGACTCTCAACTCTAAATATTTTTCTATCTACTGGCTAACACGGTACTAAGATATACATCTTTCCTGTATCAAAAAGCGGGGAAAACTAGTCACGCAGACATATTCTCCTGGGCTAGAGAATAATCAAAATTGGCCGACAGCACAACAGTCTATGGATGCACATTCTAGTCCTCCAGATCCAGGGGGATAACAACATATCAAATAATGAATGAAGAACAGCATACCAATCCAGGTGAAGATCAATTCATATCTTTATTTTGCCAGATGCGACGTTTCGACCTCCATAGGTCTTTTTCAAGCATGAAAAAGACCTATGGAGGTCGAAACGTCGCATCTGGCAAAATAAAGAAATTAATTGATCTTCACCTGGATTGGTATGCTGTTCTTCATTCATTATTTGATATTCTCCTGGGCTTTCTGAAGAGATTCATGTGTGTCCTGCTCTCTGTAAATCACTGCTTCTGTCAAAGCGGATTCCCGTGAGGGTTTAATATAGTTATGTGTAGTGCTACGTATCTGTATTAGTTAACCGTTATGCAGCCACAGTGTAGTGCATTGTAAATGAGGCATATTGAGCTCTGTATTTCTCAGTTAGGATGTAATGTTGTTTACTCCGCATATAGATAGATGCATTTTCGTATGGTGCAGAGCAGTACTAGTAGCATTCTTGTATTATGTACTCTGTATCATTCTTTGCTGTAATGTTCCAGTTACTTATGTAATTGCACACTGTACATGCCAGTATTGATACTATACTGTCTATTTCTTGCAGTTTTTACCCGATTTCACCCACTATTGTGTTCACCAATATCCTTCATTATACCATCCGTTATCATCTACCATTGTTGTTCACATCATCTCAATAAATATAGACTTAAGCACCCATACAGTCTTTTATTGGAGTGGATGAAGGGTCTAGCCATATGCTGGAAGCCACACAGTCATACGTGGAAGAAGGCAGAACATACACCCTTTGGCTTCCATTACAATTTTCTGTTGACAGGCATGGGAAAGTATTGAGCCAATTGAAAACTGGCAATTAGAGCATATGGATGTCTTTGTGATGGGTCCTTAACCTGAGACTACCCAATATAAGCCTGAGCAGAGGGTGACCTTCATGGTAGTTTTTTCATTTCAAAGTGTGTATATTCATTGCAATGGGCACAATGTAACACAACGTTTTCCCTGTGTGCCAAAAGAACTGCTGTTTGTCAAAATGTTGATGATCAAATGATTTGGTTCTTCACAAAGATGGACACCCTTATGTTAGCAAATTTACTATCTATATTTTTACTTCCATCTATCTTCTTAAATGTGTTACGTAAGGGTCATATGTCCAAGTATATCCACATTTACGAAATGTAAGATTCCCCAAGAAACGAACAACTTATCTTGAAAATATTTTCTGTGAGTTGTATTCTGATTTACATATATAAATAAAGTTAACGATATACATTACTCCCCATCGGGTCGTCAATGCATGATGGTTTTACTTCACATCAATACAAGGTGGGTAAAACTGAAAAATGATTTTACAAATAAAAACATGTATTGTAAATTGTATGAGACAGTAATAATGAAAAGCAATATTTGTAATACATAAGAGACTTTCACGGAAAGAATGATTTTACTGCCATTAACCTTTGGATAAAGCCTGCACTCCTACAATATTTCCCAGACATCAGTCACATAACATAACAATGTGCATTTTATATGAATATATATTTGCACAGCATATATTACTGAAAAATTTCTGTATAACTGGCCAAACAATGCGTCCCATAGGGCTCCAGCTTTATCAGAATCATTAATTGCAGCTGTAATTTCTATGTATTTATTTCTACATCATTATGTCATTCTTTCTGAATCTTCTGTTGCTAAACTTACTCCATTTATGTCACATTTTATTTTCCTCACTTTTTTAGAGCCATTAATTCCGCAGTGTTTTGCAGACATCATCATCACTTTCCCCATTGAGGCTCACAATCTAGATTACCTTTCAGTATGTCTTTAGAATGAGAGATGAAACCGGAGAACCTGTAGGAAAACCACGCAGACACGGGGAGAGCAAACTCCTTGATGTTGTCCTTAATAGGATTTGAACCCAAGACCCTTAAGGGTATGCCACACTAAACAACATCGCTAACGGGATCGCTAAAAAACGTCACTATTTAGCGATCCCGTTAGCGATGTTGTAGTGTGCGGCAGCTGCCAGCGACGAGCTTCCTGCTGTGATCTCGCTCGTTGCTGGAATCGCTCCGGACCCTATTTCATCGTCGGCGCTCCCGTGGGTAAGTATTATCGCTAGTGTGGCACCTTTTCTTAGCGATTTAGCGGTACTTTTGTACCGCTAAAGTCGTTAAGGAGATCGCTAACCGCGATAGCGTCCTTAACGATATCGCTAAGTTAAGCCGCACTCAGCGATATACAAACAATCCCGCTAGCGATCTCATTAGTATGCGACGCTAACGAGATCGCTAGCGGGATTGTGTAGTGTGGCAGTACCTTTACACTGCAAAGCAACAGTACTAACCACTGAGCCACGGTACTGCCCCCTAAACAATGCACTGCACATTGGTAATTCAAGATACAAAATGCAAACTAATTTTGCAGTTTGGTGAATGCCTGTAATGGTGAGGATCCAACCTGACGGAACTGGAGAGGATCCGCGGGAAAGAATGGCAGAGGATCCCCAAATTCTGGTGTGAAAAACTTGGTGCATCATTCCCAAGGAGACTCATGGCTGTACTAGCTCAAAAGGGTGCTTCTACTCAATACTGAGCAAATGGTGTGAATACTTATGACCATGTGATATTTAGTTTTTCTTTTTTAAAAAAATTTGCAAAAATTTCTACATTTCTGTTTTTTTTCAGTCAAGATGGGGTGCAGAGTGTACATTAATGAGAAAAAAATGAACTTTTTTGCATTTAACAAACGGCTGCAATGAAACAAAGAGTGAAAATTTTAAAAGGGACTGAATACTTTCCATATCCACTGTATTTGTTCTAATAGGTTAAAGGAGTTGTCTTAAGGTACTGTCACACTAAACGAGATCGCTAACGAGATCGCTAATGAGTCACCGATTTCATGATGCAGTAGCGATCTCGTTAGCGACGCAGCTGTGTGTGACATGTAGCGGCGATGTGGCCCCCGCTGCGATGTCGCTGATTGTTCATGAACGTTCTGAGCCGTTTTTTGGTCGTTGGTGTCCCACTGGTGAGCCTGAATCGCTGAGTGTGACACCCTTTATGAACGACTTCACCAGTGTCGCAGGTGGGACTAGGTTTTCCCAATGACCGCAGAGGTCGTTATACAGATCGCTGATGAGTTGTGTTTGGAATCTAACTAGCGACCACATAGCGATCGCACCAGCGATCTCGCCAGGTCGTGTCATTGTCGTGATCGCTGGTGCGATCGCTAAGTGTAACAGTGCCTTTAAAAACAAAATCCTAGAATGAAAGTGAGACCAGTGTTTCTTTACACTTAAGAGGCTATTTTAGGTGTGGAGCTGCTGTTTGCTTTGGATAGCATAAAAGCTAAAAATTCTTAAATTAAAGGGACATCATCTCCCAAACGATCCTCGAAAGCCTTGAGGAAACGTCTGGACCTGTAAATACTCAAAGATACATAAAATCCTTTGGATAATGCGGTGCTGTTAATAAAATAACAATTTGGAGACAAAAATCTCTAGTGCTAAATATCCAACAGCTGCGTATGTCATTTATTTGGAAGAGAAGCACACCAGGCATTGAGTAACTACATTGATTCACCCATCTTCTCATCATCTTCTCATTATTTTACCCAATCGGTTGTCAGTGTTTTACGAGCTTTGATAATTCTAAAACAAACACTCAGATTTGCTTGGCTCCTCATGAATACATTGTATACCACTCACTGTGGCCTTAAGTGAGAGATACAACTAAATATAGTTGTGATCATTAGACAACATGAGCAACAGATAGAAGTTCTGTACAGATGTAACCTCGGTAGTGTTGAGCGATACTGCTCGATATCTAAAAATATCGTATCGAAATTGTATCGCCGATAGCACTAAATATCGTCGATATCCGATTTCGATAGTGGAAGTCCCATGTAAGTCTATGGGAACAAAATATCGAAATTAAAAAAAACCTTTATTTCCTTGTAAACACTAAATATACACACATAGAATACATATATATATATATATACATGTCATTGTGACATATATATATACATATATGTATAGTTTATACACTTCTACATAGTAAAATATCCTCTGATTCAATTGCCGGGTAAAGCCGGCTTCTGTGAAAAGACAGAAGCACCCGACATGAAATGACACTTGGTGTACATAGGGTTAACCATGTCTTTTCATGTCGTTTGCAATCTGATTTGCACAAACAATTACATCAGTCTATGTGTGCAAAATTTCACACCTGTAGGGGTTAATTAAAGGTGTAAATTCGTTGTAAAAAAACGGACTTTTTTGCTACGAATTTACACCTTTAATTAACCCCTACAGGTGTGAAATTTTGCACACTTACACTCATGTAATTGTTTGTGCAAATCAGATATCAAACTACATGAAAAGACATGGTTAACTCTATGTAAACCAAGTGTCATTTCATGTCGGGTTCTGCATTTTCACAAAAGCCGGCAATTGAATTAGCGGCTATTATACTATGTAGAACTGTATGAACTATAAATATAAATATATATATATGTGTCACAAATTCAATGACATGTATATATATATATATATATATGAGGTGTAAAATTGCTGAAAAAAAATTCGTGGGCTCCCGCCCTATTTTCGCAACCAGACAGACAAAGCCAGTGAGTGGGGGCAGATAATAATAGCCCAGAGAGGGACCATTATTTTTGGCCCCCCCCCCGGCTACTAAAATCTGCCCCTAGACACCCCAGAAAAGACAAATCTATAATTAGATTCGCCCTTTCTGGCACTTTGCCCGTCTATTCCCATTGCCCTGTAGAGGTGGCGAATGGGTTAATAAGGGGTTAAAATGACCTTGCAATTGAAAGGTCACTTTAAGCCAGGTTAATAATTGAGAGCTGTCAATCAGACAACTATCAATTATTAATCCTATTGTATGAAAGAAAAATCAAACACACACACTTTAATAAAAAAGAAGTTTAATGAAATAATCACACAGTTTTTGACCATATTTTATTTACCTGCTAAAACCATTTCCTGTAATAAAAATAAAATAATAAAGCAAAATTATTCTTACCAATCCGATGTACAGTCAGGTCCCATGGTGTAATCCATCAGAAAGGGTTAATGTTTACTGCAGGGACCGCAGCTAATGCTGCAGCCTCACAGTAAACCCCCAAATGAATGAGTTCCTCTCCTGGCTGACAGGAGAGGAAGTGGAAAGCTTAATTGATTGCTTTCCACTTTCACTTCAGGTCAGCCAGGGACACAATCAGTGACGTCAGAGGGAACTGGTTAACAAAAATAGGGGATCCCCGCAAAAAAAAAGGCGTGGGGTCCCCCCTATTTTTGTTAACCAGCCAGATGAAGCAGACCGCTGAGGCCTGGATTTTCAGGCTGTTAAGGAGCCAAGATCCATGGACCTTGCCAGCCTGATAATACCAGGCCACAGCAGTCTGCATATCTTGGCTGATTAACAAAAATAGGGGATCCCCTCGAAAAAAATTGGCGTGGGGTCCCCCCTATTTTTGTTAACCAGCCAGATGAAGCAGACCGCTGAGGCCTGGTTTTTCAGGCTGGTAAGGATCCAATATCCATGGACCTTGCAAGCCTGATAATACCAGGCCACAGCAGTCTGCTTAGCTTGGCTGGTTAACAAAAATAGGGGATCCCCTCGAAAAAAAAAATGGCGTAGGGGTCCCCCTATTTTTGTTAACCAGCCAAGTAAAATGCAGACTGCTGCAGCCTGGTATTAAAAGACTGTCAAGGCCCATGGATTTTGGCCCTCAACAGCCTGATAATACCAGACTACAGCAGCCCCACATTTGGCGCATCAAAAGATGTGCCAATTGTGGCACTTTACCCGGCTCTTCCCACTTGCCCTGTAGCGGTGGCAAGCGGGGTAATAAGGGGTTAATGTCACCGTTGATTGCACGGTGACAATAAGCCCGGTTAATAATGGAGAGGCGTCAATAAGACACCGATCCATTATTAATCCCAAAGTTATTAAATGCATAAAAAAAAGACAAAGCAAGAAAAAAGTATTTTAATGAAATAAAAGAGACAACACAGTTTTCATTTCTTTTATTGTACTCTCATTCCTGCGACGCCATCGATCTCCTGTAAAAAAAGAAAAAAAAACAAACCAACAGTATACCACCTGTCCGACGCAGTCCATAGTAATGACAGTCCCACGACGATCCAGCTCTGCTACATCGCAATGACAGGCAGAGCCTGACATCCCGGCGCAGCACAGCTGATTACCTGCTTCCCCGGCGGTGACGTCATCGGACTGACTGCTTTACGGCCGGGATTACCCAGCAGTCACTGCAGTTATCGCAAGAAACTGCATGTGACCGCCGGGGAGAAGAGGATGGCGGCCATGAAGCAGTCCAGGACGTGACCTGCCGGAGATCTTCTGCCAGGTAAGTGCCGCTGACTCCTGACAGACCCGACCGACGGACACTGACAGTGACAGACCCGACCGGCGGACTACAGACAGTGACAGTGACAAATCCGATTACGGTATTCGATATGACGAAAATATCGAAACGAATTATCGAAAGGCCGATAGAGCTAATATCGGCCGATAGCCGATATTTGCATTATCGTATCGCTCAACACTAAACCTCGGTATTGTGCCAATAATTTACATTTATCTTCCCCTCGCAGCTGTCCGCTGCATGACACCTGATTTCCTTGAATGGAGTTTTATATTATCCAAACCATTAAAGCAAATGTCAAAAGGAGATGAAAAATTAAGAAGACTTTGGGGAAAATTTACTAATTCTGTGTAATCACCAGAGAGTGTAAACTTAGACTAGACAGTCTTAAAATGCACCAAATATATCACAGTGGCTCATGCTGGATTAAAATGCAAAATACAGACAGATGATCCACAAGGGATCCGTTTTTTTTCTATGCACCCATGGACTTGATTAGGCTAGTGTGCTGTTTGTATGAGATTTGAATTTTAACACTGTCAGCAAACACATGCATCATACGCTTGTCTGAACAAGTCTTTATGGATGTCTTCAGTGACACTTGTTTTAATAAAAAATAAACATTTGGGGATAAAATTTATTTTTGCAGTTAGGTTTTATTAAATATTACTTTGCTTTTACAGACTATTTGTTCCTCTGCATATTGCTGGCTGATGAATGAGTTAACTAGGAATTCAGCTTGTTGAGACAGGGACAGGTATTTTTTCTGATCTCCACTCAGTTGCTTTTTGACCACATCAAAGTTTAACTCCACCTTGATGTGGTCTGTCAATGAGTGAACCCCAACTGGAAAAGTTCGGGGTTCGTAAAGGACACAGATTTTTTACTGTATGTCCGGTTTCCTGTTCGGGTTCACCAGTCTAATAAAGCTTGTTGAAAGGCTGCAGCACAGCCAATCAACAAGCTTTTAGAATGTGGGCACTTCTGGAACCATCACAGCCATGACAATTATTGGCATTGTTGTGATTGGCCAGCGCAGCACGTGAACTGGCCTGTTTAAAGGCCGGATCAAGAGTGCCACCGTCATTATGCTCTCATTAGTGTAAGGATAGGACACAGCTGAAGTGAGGGACAGATAGTGACTGCGCACTCTGCAAAAAAAATGCTATGTGTACTCTGTAACGCATATCTGTGGGAGTACTGTCTTTAAACCCCTTTCCGATATCAGCCGTAATAGTATACCAATGTCAGACTCCCCCCCTTTGATGAGGGCTCAGGCGGTGAGCCCACATCTTTCCCGGCACATGTCAGCTGTTTTGAACACAGCCGCGGGTAGAATCGTGATCCACTCGCAGCTATTAACCTGTTAAATGCCACTGTCAAACTCTGACAGACTGGCAAGACTGACAAGGATGACAGGATTAAGGAGTTGGTGGAAGATGATGCATGGGATGATGAGGTACTAGACCTGACTTGGAGTGGAGGCCATCCTAGTGATATGTACAGTTTGGAGGAAGAGAAGATGGCCATGCTGCCACAAGAGCAAACCAAAAGAGCAAGCAGGGTGCAAAGGCACATCGGGCAGCCCCTAGCCTGTACATCGGCTGCTACTGCCCACCACTCTGCTGATTTAAGCACACCAAAGACAGCTCAAAAGAGCTCCCTGGTGTGGCATTTCTTCTAGAAATATGCTGCCAACAAGCGACAGGTGGTTTGCACTCTGTGCCCTCAGACCCTGAAAGCAAGGTGTAAATGTTCTGAACCTCAGCATCACCTGTATGACGAGGCATCTGAATTCCAAGCACGAGGTGCAGTGAAGAACACACCTTAAAAAGCATGACAGATCTGAGCCTCCTCCTGCTAACTCTTTTACTGCGGTATCAGCCTCTTCCTCCCGCTCACGATCAACAGGGCCACCTGCCTCCCCGTAAAGAGAGGATGTGACAGTATCACCACCACCTACACCAGTGTCACCGAGCATCTCCACACCATCCCATGGAAGTGTCCAGTTTTCCATCCCCCAAATCCTCAGAGAAAGAGGAGATATCAACCTAGCCACCCATGAGCCACTGTCACGATCCATTTTTGGATTTGCGGCAGCTCTGGTTCCTCTCACTTAAAACTTTTTTCCTTTTGGACAATCGGTGGTTAATGTCAGTTTTTACCTGCTGGCAATCTGGTGTTACTGCAGTGTTGCTGGATCAGGTGATGTGGGTGGTGACCACTCCCATCATCCTTTAAAAGGTCACCTGATGCATCAGCTGACTGTTGGTGATACAGGTCCTTCCTGGAAACCAGCCTAGCAAGAGAAGCTCTCTGGTGTCAGCCACATCAGGTGTTTGGAGTCCAGTTGCGGTGTTTTCAGTGGTGTTCTTAAGCTAAGTTTGGTGTTTTTTGTTACCTTGTCCCTTTGGTATTTGTCACTTCCCCTGTGTTTATTATCTGCAGAGATGAGGCTAGTGCTCCTTGCCGGCCAGTGCACTAGCCAGGGCAGATATAGGTGACATCTAGGGACGAGGTATCCTGATGGCGGTGGAGGGAAGGACCCGCATAGGGTGTTAGGGGAATGCAGGGACAGGCTCAGGTTTGAGCTCAGGTGGTGACCATCCCTCATTCCCTATTGTTAGGGCCCTCCTCTCGCCTTTCCCATGCCGTTGTGTGTGAGTTGTGCTGTCTGCTGACCGATCACCCGTTGGGTCGTGTCACACTCCGTGACAGCTATGGTCCTGAATGACAGCATTTCAAAATTACTGGCCTTTGAAATGCTGTCATTCCAGCTGGTGGATATGTTTTAAAAAACTGATGTCAGTGGCTGTCCTGCAGTGCATTGTTCCCAACTGTCATTACTTTTCCAGGCGGGTTGCATGTTGCAGACCAAACCATGTGTGCACAGCGCAACGCCATCAGTGGCAAGGCCCACATAACCACTGTTTTTAGACCAGTGAGCATGGCCAGGGATGTTACTTCTGCCTAACTGCCCACTGGGTAAATGTGGCAGCTTGGGCAGAAGTAGAAGGCGTACTAGCTCATGTCCCACCAACACCTAGTATTGATGGATGTTTATCTGTCCAGGTTGCCTCCTCCTCCTACTCATCTTCCTCCACCTCCTCCTCATTCAGTCACAGGAAGAACTTTGGGGGGACATGTCCCACATTGCGCAGGAGCTGTGGACTGGGATCAAACAGCAGACTGATGAGTGTTTGGTGCCAGTGAACTTAAAGCCCGGCTTGGTGGTGTGCTTTAACAGGCAAAATCTCACAGCAACTCTAGACCTAGCTGGTTTGACGCACATCTCTTGCCTGGCACATGTGTCAAACTTGGTGGTACAATGCTTCCTGAAAAACTACCCACACATTTCAGAGCTGCTGCTGAAAGTGCGGGCAGTGTGTGCACACTTTTAGCGTTCCCCCCTGCTGCTGCTCTCCTGTCTGTGCTGCAGCATCACTTCTGCCTTTCCGACCACCGGCTGATATGCGACGTACCAACAGGATGGAATTCCACCTTGCATGTGCTAGAGAGACTGTGTAAGCAGCAACAGGCAGTAATGGAGTTTGAACTACAGCACGCACAGATGAGTCGAACTGAAGAACAACATCACTTCACCACCAATGACTGAGCTTCCATGCGGGACGTGTGTGCCGTGTTGCACTACTTAGAATATTCCACCAATATGGCCAGCTCTGATGACGCCATCATCAGCATTACTGTTAGGGTCTGCGGAACACACCAAATATATGATGTAAAGAGGTGCGTTCGCAGCCCGGGGTCCACCGTGCAGGCGGAGCCTGCTGCTAGTAAAATGGCACAAGAAGCGAACTCTGTTATCCCGCAGAGTTGCCAAAATAAACGCCGTAACGCGCTGTGGCAATAAGTGCGAACTCTGTTATTCCACAGAGCCGCTAGAAGGAGTGCCGCAGCTCTATATGGCGATGTGTGCGAACTCACTTAGCACCACTGAGTCGCAAAATAAACACCCTAGGGCGCTGTCTAGCGTTGAAAGCGAACCCTGTTACGTCACAGAGCCGCTGAGACAAACTTCGGTGTCCTGTCAGGCACCCAGGTACACAGTTGACTGCTAAGCAAACATAGAGCGTGATAATGCGCTAATGTCCTCGCGGGAGACACCCGCAATCTATGGCGTCTGAACGCCAGACCCTGAATACGGCAATCAAACTCCTCACCGGTTATGCCGGTAATCCAGGGCATCTAGGACACCGACCCTGACCAGCTAGCATACCAAACTCCTCACCAATTAAGTCGGTATTCTAGGGGTTTATTTCAGCCGGGCCCTAACCACACACACGCATGACCACACTGGCGCAAAGCATATGACGATTGATACTAGCGCATGGCGGCCCAGCCATGCTACCCTTTTATAGTAACAGCTACAGGACCTGCCAGAAACAAGGACCAATGAAACTTGTTCCGGAACACCAGTAGTCACAGGACCTTCCTGGCGGACCAATAGGAGCTGCTGCAGTACCTGAGCATGTGACCCCTGATCTCCAATGAGAGATCTCACTCTGGGCATGCTCAGAAGGGGAAAACAAGGACTTTGTCCTAAAGACGTCTGCTCGCCGCTAACCAGTACTGGCCACAATAGCAGAGCCTGGAGGAGCAGCAGTAATCCGCTGCACACTGTTAGACTGGGCGAGACGCTGGGACCGACGTCTAAGCTGAGCAGGCTCCACTGCGGACGGAGATGAATGGGGGACCACAGCGGGACTGGTTCGAGACTCCCCCTGTGCAGCAGCGGGAACTTGAACCCCAACAATTACTATACCACTTATATGCCTGCTATAAAAAACAATTCAGGCCATGATGGATGACGTGGTGGCACAGGAGGAAGAGGAGGAGCATAGCCAATTCATATTCTTAGCAGGCCTGTCATCCACACATGGATCGGAGGGTGGGGTACTGTCCCAACATCGGCCAGGTACCCAACTGTACAGCAAGGGTTCAGTTTGGGAGGATGATGATGAGGTGGAGGCGAGGGAGAAGGAACAACCGTGTTCATAGCAGAGTGACACTCAGATCAGCTCATAAGCATCACTGGATCAAGGCTGGGGGATACAGAG
Organism: Oophaga sylvatica; assembly: GCA_033576555.1. Lineage (NCBI taxonomy): Eukaryota > Metazoa > Chordata > Amphibia > Anura > Dendrobatidae > Oophaga > Oophaga sylvatica. The sequence goes on from JARQOD010000002.1 coordinate 570,289,585, forward strand.
TACCCAGACAATAAACCTCCCACAGAGGTCAGCTTGTCATTGTCTCTGGGCAGCCTGGCACACATGAGCCAATGTATACAGCAGTGCCTGCGGAATGACCACTGAGTTGCTCGTATTTTTACCAGTGCAGATTACTGGGTGGCCACCCTGATGGATCCCCGCAAGATGGACAACATACGATTATTACTTCTGTCATTGGAGAGGGATCGGAAAATGCATTAGTACAAGCACACGCTGGTAGAAAAACTACTAAGGCTTTTCCGGCCTGACAGCGGGGGCTCGGTGGAACAACAAGGCAGGGAGGAAGTCGCCAACGCAGCTAGGGCAACGCCAGCATCTCAGAAGGTAGGGTTAGCATGGCCAAAATGTGGAAAACTTTATGAGCATGCCACAACATCTGGCACCACCATCTGATATTGTCTGTATTAGCAGGAAGCAGCTGGTTACAACAACGTGGAAAAATATGTGTTCTCAAGTCTCCACGTACTAACAGATGGGTCTACCTCATTTAACTTCTGGGTCTCCAAATTGGACACATGGCCTGAGCTTGCCCTTTATGCCTTGGAGGTGCTAGCCTACCCAATGGCAAATGTACTGTCAGAATCTGTTTTTAGCATGGCAGGGGGTGTTATTACAGACAGGTGCTTCCGCCTGTCCGCATCCAACTTGGGAAATCAAAATTTCTTAAAATGCACCAGGAGTAGATATGACCATACACAGAAAATATCAAAACAGTCACAAGATAAATATAAGCATAATTACGCAAGGCCCTTTATAGACTCACAAATATATCCTTAAGGATTCCCTACCTAGCCATGGAGGTTGGCACCCTATAATGAATGACAATGACACCCCGGTTTACGATGGCTATTCCTTTATAATATCCCAAGAAATGCTCAAAAATAGTCTAAAATTTATCACTTCAAAACATATAACGCAGGTGCAACAAACTCTGGATGTCGGGGGAGATTTTAGCAAATTCCTTAATTGATGTAACAGGCCATAAATCCATGTGATATGTTCATTCCAGCATTGAGAGTGTCAAAAGTCATCATCAGTTTGTATTCACAAACTCTCCTGTGACTCTGAGATGTGAAATTACCTTTCAATACAAGTAATTTCATGTCCATCATACTATGACCAGGGAAACAAAAATGTTTGGCCACAGGTAGATCCATTTTCTTTTCTCTTATTGTGTGGCGATGAGAATTCATCCTTGTTCTCAGTTTTTGCCCTGTCTCTCCCACATACAGACCCCCAGTTGGACATTTAGTACATATAATTAGGTACACCACATTAGATGTGATGCAGCTGAAAGTACCTGGGATCTTGTAGTCCTGATGGGAGTTGGGGATCTTTATCTTGTCCGTGGTCATTATAAATGGGCAGGTTTTACATTTTTTCTTGTTGCAAGGAAAGGTTCCTGCAGCTGTTGGGGAGGACAGGGAGCTTCTGATAATGATGCTTCTTAGATTTGGGGGCTGCCTAAAACACAGTAGTGGGGGGTCTGGAAATATGGATTGTAATCGGGCATCTTTTTGAAGTAAATGTTGTAATTTCCGTGCAGCTCCTCTTAGCACCTCCAAATCTGGAAATATGGATTGTAATCGGGCATCTTTTTGAAGTAAAGGTTGTAATTTCCATGCAGCTCCTCTTAGCACCCCCAAATCTAAGAAGCATCACTGTCAGAAGCTCCCTGTCCTCCCCAACAGCTACAGGAACCTTTCCTTGCAACCAGAAAAAATTTAAAACCTGCCCATTTATAATGACCATGGACAAGATAAAGATCCCCAACTCACATCAGGACTACAAGATCCCAGGCACTTTCAGCTGCATCACATCTAATGTGGTGTACCTAATTATATGTACTAAATGTCCAACTGGGGGTCTGTATGTGGGAGAGACAGGGCAAAAACTGAGAACAAGGATGAATTCTCATCGCCACACAATAAGAGAAAAGAGAATGGATCTACCTGTGGCCAAACATTTTTGTATCCCCGGTCATAGTATGATGGACATGAAATTACTTGTATTGAAAGGTAATTTCACATCTCAGAGACACAGGAGATTTTGTGAATACAAACTGATGATGAACTTTGACACTCTCAATGCTGGAATGAACATATCGCATGGATTTATGGCCTTTTACATCAATTAAGGAATTTGCTCCTAAGAGCCCGGTGGAGCATCACAAAACATTACCAGACCCCAATCAGAGGGCAATAAAACTTTCACACTCCTTCTCTATGAACTGGTCCAATATTTATTGCCACAACTGTTCATCCCTCTCCCATATTGACAGTTTGCTTTACGTCACTTGTCTTATCTATTGCATTATTTCTGTGCTATGTTGTGTATGAATATGTGATTCTTCAGATGTTGTATTAGTCTTTGCCTGATGAAGAGACCTGAGTAGTCTCGAAAGCTTGCAATTTGTTACCATCTTTTCAGTTAGCCATTAAAAGGTATCAACCACTGAGGACTCCCAATTCTAAATATTTTTATATTTAGGTAAAAATGTATCAAAGCAGTAAAAGAAAAAAGTGTTTTATGCTATTTTTAGATAAATCCACAAGATGGCACTGTGACAAAATTATTACTAAAAGTTACTGTAAAGATGTATATCTTTGTACCGTGTTAGCCAGTAGATAGAAAAATATTTAGAGTTGAGAGTCCTCAGTGGTTGATACCTTTTAACCCCTTCACCCCCAAGGGTGGTTTGCACGTTAATGACCGGGCCAAATTTACAATTCTGACCACTGTCTCTTTATGAGGTTATAACTCTGGAACGCTTCAACGGATCTTCGCGATTCTGAGATTGTTTTCTCGTGACATATTGTACTTCATGTTAGTGTAAAATTTCTTCGATATAACTTGCGTTTATTTTTGAAAAAAACGCAAATATGGCGAAAATTTTAAAAATTTTGCAATTTTCAAACTTTGAATTTTTTTTCCCTTAAAACAGAGAAATATGTCACACAAAATAGTTAAGAAATAACATTTCCCACATGTCTACTTTACATCAGCACAATTTTGGAACCAAAATTTTTCTTTGTTAGGAATTTAGAAGGGTTAAAAGTTGACCAGTGATTTCTCATTTTTACAACAAAATTTACAAAGCCATTTTTTTAGGGACCACCTCACATTTGAAGTCACTTTGACGGGTCTATATGGCAGAAAATACCCAAAAGTGACACCATTATAAAAACTGCACCCCTCAAGGTACTCAAAACTACATTCAAGAAGTTTATTAACCCTTCAGGTGCTTCACAGGAGCTGAAGCAACGTGGATGGAAAAAATTAATATTTAACTTTTTAGCCACAAAAATGATCTTTTACAAACTTTTTTTTATTTTCACAAGGGTAAAAGGAGAAAATGGACAGATAAAGTTGTTGTGCAATTTCTCCTGAGTACGCCAATACCCCATATGTGGGGGAAAACCACTGTTTGGGCACACGGCAGAGCTCGTAAGGGAAGGAGCGCCGTTTGACTTTTTCAAACTAAAATTGGCTGGAATTGAGATTGGACGCCATGTCGTGTTTGGAGAGCCCCTGATATGCCTAAGCAGTGGAAACCCCCACAAGTGACACCATTTTGGAAACTAGACCCCTAAGGAACTTATCTAGATCTGTTGTGAGCACTTTGAACCCCAAAGTGTTTCACAAAAGTATATAATGCCTGGGTGTGAAAAAAAAAAAAAAATTTTCCACAAAAATGATTTTTTAGTCCCAAATTTTTGATTTTTCCAAGGAAATTGGACCCCAAAACTTGTTGTCCAATTTGTCCTGAGTACGCTGATACCCCATATGTGGGGGGGGGAAACTGTTTGGGCGCACGGCAGGGCTTGGAAAAGAAGCAGTAACGTTTTGGAATGCAAACATTGATGGGGGTCATGTTCCGTTTGTAGTGCCCCAGATGAGCCTAAACAGTGGAAACCCCCACAAGTGACCCCATTTTGGAAGCTAGACCCCCTTAGGAACTTATCTAGATCTTTGGTGAGCACTTTGAACCCCCAAGTGCTTCACACAAGTTTATAATGCCCGGGCATGAAATAAAAAATCCTATTTTTTTCCCACAAAAATTATCTCTTAGTCACTAATTTTTTATTTTCCCATAGGTAACAGGAGAAATTGGACCACAAAATTTGTTGTCCAATTTGTTCTGAGTACGCTGATACCCCATATGTGGGGGGGAACCACTGTTTGGGCGCATGGCAGAGCTCGGAATGGAAGGAGCACTATTTGACTTTTTCCAACCAAAATTGGCTGGAATTGAGATTGGACGCCATGTTGCATTTGGAGAGCCCCTGATGTGCCTAAACAGTGGAAACCCCCCACAAGTGACCCCATTTGGGAAACTAGACCCCTAAGGAACTTATCTAGATCTTTGGTGAGCAATTTGAACCCCCAAGTGCTTCACACAAGTTTATAACGTAGAGCCGTAAAATTAAAAAATTATATTTTTTCCACAAAATTGATCTTTTCACCCCAATTTTTATTTTCCCAAGGGAAACAAGACTCCAAAAGTTATTGTGCAATTTGTCCTGAGTGCGCTGATACCCCATATTGGGGGTAAACCACTGTTTGGGTGCATGGCAGAGTTTGGAAGGGAAGGAGCGCCGTTTGACTTTTTCAACGCAGAATTGGCTGGATGCCATGTCGTGTTTGGAGAGCTCCTGATCTGCCTAAACAGTGGAAACCCCCACAAATGACACCATTTTGGAAACTAGACCCCTCAAGGAACTTATCTAGATGTGTGGTGAGCACTTTGAACCCCAAAGTGCTTCACAGAAGTTTATAACGTACAGCCGTAAAATAAAAAAAATCTTTTTTTTTTTTTACAAAAATGATTTTTTAGCCCCCAATATTTTATATTCACAAGGGTAGCAGGAGAAATTGGACCCCAAAAGTTGTTGTCCAATTTGTCCTGAGTATGCTGATACCCAATATGTGGGAGTAAACTACTGTATGGGCGCACGTCGGGGCTCGGAAGGGAAGTAGTGACGTTTTGGATTGCAGACTTTGATGGAATGGTCTGGGGGAGTCATGTCGCATTTGGAGAGCCCCTGATGCCCTAAACAGTGGAAACCCCCCACAAGTCACCCCATTTTGGAAAATAGACCCCACAAGGAACTTATCTAGATGTGTGGTGAGCACTTTGAACCCCGAAGTGCTTCACAGAAGTTTATAACGTACAGCCGTAAAAATAAAAAATCCTTTTTTTTTTACAAAAATGATTTTTTCGCCCCCAATATTTTATTTTCACAAGGGTAACAGGAGAAATTGGACCCCAAAAGTTGTTGTCCAATTTGTCTTGAGTACGCTGATACCCAATATGTGGGAGTAAACTACTGTATGGGCGCACGTCGGGGCTCGGAAGGGAAGTAGTGACGTTTTGGATTGCAGACTTTGATGGAATGGTCTGGGGGAGTCATGTCGCATTTGGAGAGCCCCTGATGCGCCTAAACAGTGGAAACCCCCCACAAGTGACCCCATTTTGGAAAATAGACCCCACAAGGAACTTATCTAGATGTGTGGTGAGCACTTTGAACCCCGAAGTGCTTCACAGAAGTTTATAACGTACAGCCGTAAAAATAAAAATCCTTTTTTTTTTTACAAAAATGATTTTTTTGCCCCCAATATTTTATTTTCACAAGGGTAACAGGAGAAATTGGACCCCAAAAGTTGTTGTCCAATTTGTCCTGAGTACGCTGATACCCAATATGTGGGAGTAAACTACTGTATGGGCACACGTCGGGGCTCGGAAGGGAAGTAGTGACGTTTTGGATTGCAGACTTTGATGGAATGGTCTGGGGGCGTCATGTCGCATTTGGAGAACCCCTGATGCGCCTAAACAGTGGAAACCCCCCACAAGTGACCCCATTTTGGAAAATAGACCCACAAGGAACTTATCTAGATGTTGGTGAGCACTTTGAACCCCAAGTGCTTCACAGAAGTTTAATAACGACAGCCGTAAAATAAAAAAATCCTTTTTTTTTACAAAAATTATTTTAGCCCCAATATTTTATTTTCCAAGGGTAACAGGAGAAATTGGACCCAAAATTGTTGTCCAATTTGTCCTGAGTACGCTGATACCCAATTGGGGGGAACACTGTTTGGGCGCATGGCGGCTCGGAATGGAAGAGACTATTTGATTTTTCAACCAAATTGGGATGGAATTGAGATTGGACGTCATGTGCATTTGGAGAGCCCCTGATGGCCTAAACAGTGGAAACCCCCCACAAGTGACCCCATTTGGAAATAGACCCCACTAAGGAACTTATCTAGATGTGTGGTGAGCATTTGAACACTTTGAACCCGAAGTGCTTCACAGAAGTTTATAACGTACAGCCGTAAAAATAAAAAATCCTTTTTTTTTTTACAAAAATGATTTTTTCGCCCCAATATTTATTTTCACAAGGGTAACAGGAGAAATTGGACCCCAAAAGTTGTTGTCCAATTTTTTCCTGAGTACGCTGATACCATATGTGGGAGTAAACTACTGTATGGGCGCACGTCGGGGCTCGGAAGGGAAGTAGTGACGTTTTGGATTGCAGACTTTGATGAATGGTCTGGGGGAGTCATGTCGCATTTGGAGAGCCCCTGATGCGCCTAACAGTGGAAACCCCCACAAGTGACCCCATTTTGGAAAATAGACCCCACAAGGAACTTATCTAGATGTGTGGTGAGCACTTGAACCCCGAAGTGCTTCACAGAAGTTTATAACGTAAGCCGTAAAATAAAAAATCCTTTTTTTTTTTACAAAAATGATTTTTTGCCCCCAATATTTTATTTTCACAAGGGTAACAGAGAATTGACTCCAAAAGTTTTGTCCAATTTGTCCTGAGTACGCTGATACCAATATGTGGGGTAAACACTGTATGGGGCACGTCGGGCTCGGAAGGGAAGTAGTGACGTTTTGGATTGCAGACTTTGATGGAATGGTCTGGGGAGCTCATGTCGCATTTGGAGAGCCCCTGATGCGCCTAAACAGTGGAAACCCCCCACAAGTGACCCATTTTGGAAATAGACCCCACAAGGAACTTATCTAGATGTGTGGTGAGCACTTTGAACCCCAAGTGCTTCACAGAAGTTTATAACGTACAGCCGTAAAATAAAAAAATACCTTTTTTTTTTTTACAAAAATGATTTTTTCGCCCCCAATATTTTATTTTCACAAGGGTAACAGGAGAAATTGGACCCCAAAAGTTGTTGTCCAATTTGTCTGAGTACGCTGATACCCAATATGTGGGAGTAAACTACTGTATGGGCGCACGTCGGGGCTCGGAAGGAAGTAGTGACGTTTTGGATTGCAGACTTTGATGGAATGGTCTGGGGAGTCATGTCGCATTTGGAGAGCCCCTGATGCGCCTAAACAGTGGAAACCCCCCACAAGTGACCCCATTTTGGAAAATAGACCCCACAAGGAACTTATCTAGATGTGTGGTGAGCACTTTGAACCCCGAAGTGCTTCACAGAAGTTTATAACGTACAGCCGTAAAAATAAAAAATCCTTTTTTTTTTTACAAAAATGATTTTTTTGCCCCCAATATTTTATTTTCACAAGGGTAACAGGAGAAATTGGACCCCAAAAGTTGTTGTCCAATTTGTCCTGAGTACGCTGATACCAATATGTGGGAGTAAACTACTGTATGGGCGCACGTCGGGGCTCGGAAGGGAAGTAGTGACGTTTTGGATTGCAGACTTTGATGGAATGGTCTGGGGCGTCATGTCGCATTTGGAGACCCCTGATGCGCCTAAACAGTGGAAACCCCCCACAAGTGACCCCATTTTGGAAAATAGACCCCACAAGGAACTTTATCTAGATGTGTGGTGAGCACTTTGAACCCCGAAGTGCTTCACAGAAGTTTATAACGTACAGCCGTAAAAATAAAAAATCCTTTTTTTTTTTTACAAAATGATTTTTTCGCCCCCAATATTTTATTTTCACAAGGGTAACAGGAGAAATTGGACCCAAAAGTTGTTGTCCAATTGTCCTGAGTACGCTGATACCCAATATGTGGGAGTAAAACTACTGTATGGGCACACGTCGGGGCTCGGAAGGGAAGTAGTGACGTTTTGGATTGCAGACTTTGATGGAATGGTCTGGGGGCGTCATGTCGCATTTGGAGAGCCCCTGATGCGCCTAAACAGTGGAAACCCCCACAAGTGACCCCATTTTGGAAAATAGACCCCACAAGGAACTTATCTAGAGTGTGGTGAGCCTATGAACCCAAGTCTTCACAGAAGTTTTATAACTACAGCCGTAAAAACAAAAAATCTTTTTTTTTTTACAAAAATGATTTTGTCGCCCCCAATATTTTATTTTCCCAAGGGTAACAGGAGAAATAGGCCAAATTGCACAATAACTCTTGGGGTCCAGAGTATGCTGATACCCCATATGTGGGGTAAACTACTGTTTGGGCGCATGGCAGAGCTCAGAAGTGAAGGAGCACCATTTGACTTTTTCAACGCAGAATTGGCTGGAATTGAGATCAGACGCCATGTCACATTTCGAGAGCCCCTGATGTGCCTAAACAGCAGAAAACCCCCAATTCTAACTCCAACCCTAACCCCAAACACCAATAACCCTAGTCCCAACCCTAACCACAAACCTAACCCTAACACACCCATAACCCTAATCCCAACCCTAATCCTAACGTTAGCGCCAACCCTAACCCTAATACTAACGTTAGCGCCAACCCTAACCCTAACTTTAGCCGCAACCCTAAACGGGAAAATGGAAATAAATACATTTTTTTAATTTTATTATTTTTCCCTAACTAAGGGGGTGATAAAGGGGGTTTGATTTACTATTTATAGCGGGTTTTTGTGATTGGCAGCTGTCACGCTAAAAGACGCTTTTTATTGCAAAAAATAGTTTTTTGCATCACCACATTTTGAGAGCTATAATTTTTGCATATTTTGGCCCACAGAGTCATGTGAGGTCTTATTTTTTGCGGGACGAGTTGACGTTTTTATTTGTACCATTTTTGAGCACGTGACATTTTTTGATCGCTTTTTATTTCGATTTTTGGGTGGTTAGAATGAACAAAAATCAGCAATTCATGAATTTCTTTTGGGGGAGGCGTTTATACCGTTCCACGTGTGGTAAAATTGATAAAGCAGTTTTATTCTTCGGGTCAGTACGATTATGGCGATACCTCATTTATATCATTTTTTTAGGTTTTGGCGCTTTTATAGAATGAAAACAATTTTATATAAAAAATCATTATTTTTGCATCGCTTTATTCTGCGAGCTATAACTTTTTTATTTTTTCGCTCATGATGCTGTGTGATGGCTTGTTTTTTGCGGGACAAGATGACGTTTTCAGTGGTACCATGCTTATTTATATCGGTCTTTTTGATCGCGTGTTATTTCACTTTTTGTTCGGCGGTATGATGATAAAGCATTGATTTTTTGCTTCGTTTTTTTTTTTTTTTTAAGGGGTTCACTAAAGGGGTTAACTAGTGGGACAGTTTTATAGGGGGGGGGTCGTTACGGACGCGGCAATACCAAATATGTGTACTTTTATTGTTTTGTTTTTTTTATTTACAGGAAAAAATGAATTTATTGGGGAATATTTTTTTTTTTTTTTATGATTTTTTTTTACACTTTTTATTTTTACTTTTTTTACTTTTTTACTTTGTCCCAGGGCGGGACATCACAGTATTTTATCAGATCGCTGGTGTGACAGTGTGCACAGCACTCTGTCACACCAGCGATCGCTCTGGCATCGCTGCAGGCTTCCCCAGCGCCTGCTCTCAGCAGGCACTGAGGAAGCCGCCTCCCTGCAGGACCCCGGCGCCATCTTGGATCCGGGGACCTGGAGGGAGGACGGACCCTCGGAACAGCGCGAAACATCGCGCTGCTCTGAGGGTCTCAGGGGAGCGCGCAGGGAGCCCCCTGCCTGCGCGATCCTCCCCTGTGCCCCGGGTACACCGCGATCATGTTTGATCGCGGTGTGCCAAGGGTTAATGTGCCGGGAGCGGTCCGTGACCGCTCCTGACACACAGTCACGGGTGTCAGCTGTGATAATCAGCTGACACCCGGCGGCGATCAGCTGCGCTCCCCCCGGAAGCGCAGCTGATCGCCCATGACGTACTATTCCGTCCATGGGAATTAGGTCCAGGGTCACATGGACGGAATAGTACGTCTGATGGCAGAGAGGGGTTAATGGCTAACTGAAAAGATGGTAACAAATTGCAAGCTTTCGAGACTACTCAGGTCTCTTCATCAGGCGTAGACTAATACAAAATCTGAAGAATCACATATTTATACACAAAGCACAGAAAAAATGCAATAGGTAAGACAAGTGACGTGAAGCAGAATAGTCATTATGGCAGAGGGATGAGCATAAATATTGGAACAGTTCATAGATAAGGAGTGTGAAAGTTTTATTGCCCTCTGATTGGGGTCTGGTAATGTTTTGTGATGTTTTCACAGGGTATTTGGAGTAAATTCCTTAATTGATGTAATAGGCCATAAAACCATGTGACAGGTTCATTCCAGCATTAAGAGTGTCAAAGGTCACCATCAATTTGTATTCGCAAATTCTTCTATGTCTTTGAGATGTGAAGCTGCTTCTCAGTACAAGTATTTTCATATCTGACATGCTATGATCAGGGGAGCAAAAATGTTTTGCCACAGGTAGATCCATTCTTTTTTCTCTTATTGTGTGGCGATGAGAATTCATCCTTGTTCTCAGTTTTTGCCCGGTCTCCCCCACATACAGACCCCCAGTTGGACATTTAGTACATATAATTAGGTACACCACATTAGATGTGATGCAGCTGAAAGTACCTGGCATCTTGTAGTCCTGATGTGAGTTGGGGATCTTTATCTTGTCCGTGGTCATTATAGATGCACAGGTTTTGCATTTCTTCTGGTTGCAAGGGAAGGTTCCTGCAGCTGTTGGGGGGGACAGGGAACTTCTGACAATGATGCTTCTTAGATTTGGGGGCTGCCTAAAACACAGTAGTGGGGGGTCTGGAAATATGGATTGTAATCGGGCATCTTTTTGTAGTAAAGGTTGTAGTTTCCGTGCAGCTCCCCTTAGCACCTCCAGATTTGGATTGTAGGTGACCACTAGAGGCACCCGATTATTTTCTTCTTTAGTTTTGTAATGTAGCAGGTGATCCCTTGATATTCTGGTGGCTCTTGTAATTTGGTTTTCAATTGTTCTTGGATGGTAGCCCTGATTTAAAAAGGTCTTTCTAAGGCGACCAAGGTGTTCATCTCTATCCATGGGGTTGGTACATATACGGTTGTATCTGATGGCTTGGCTGTAGACAATAGAGTTTTTTATGTGTTTTGGATGGAAACTGTCCCATTTAACAAAGTAAAGAAGAAAATAACCGGGTGCCTCTAGTGGTCACCTACAATCCAAATCTGGAGGTGCTAAGGGGAGCTGCACGGAAACTACAACCTTTACTACAAAAAGATGCCCGATTACAATCCATATTTCCAGACCCCCCCACTACTGTGTTTTAGGCAGCCCCTAAATCTAAGAAGCATCATTGTCAGAAGTTCCCTGTCCCCCCCAACAGCTGCAGGAACCTTCCCTTGCAACCAGAAGAAATGCAAAACCTGTGCATCTATAATGACCACGGACAAGATAAAGATCCCCAACTCACATCAGGACTACAAGATGCCAGGTACTTTCAGCTGCATCACATCTAATGTGGTGTACCTAATTATATGTACTAAATGTCCAACTGGGGGTCTGTATGTGGGGGAGACCGGGCAAAAACTGAGAACAAGGATGAATTCTCATCGCCACACAATAAGAGAAAAAAGAATGGATCTACCTGTGGCAAAACATTTTTGCTCCCTGATCATAGCATGTCAGATATGAAAATACTTGTACTGAGAAGCAGCTTCACATCTCAAAGACATAGAAGAATTTGCGAATACAAATTGATGGTGACCTTTGACACTCTTAATGCTGGAATGAACCTGTCACATGGTTTTATGGCCTATTACATCAATTAAGGAATTTACTCCAAATACCCTGTGAAAACATCACAAAACATTACCAGCCCCAATCAGAGGGCAATAAAACTTTCACACTCCTTATCTATGAACTGTTCCAATATTTATGCTCATCCCTCTGCCATAATGACTATTCTGCTTCACGTCATTGTCTTACCTATTGCATTTTTTCTGTGCTGCTTTGTGTATAAATATGTGATTCTTCAGATTTTGTATTAGTCTACGCCTGATGAAGAGACCTGAGTAGTCTCGAAAGCTTGCAATTTGTTACCATCTTTTCAGTTAGACATTAAAAGGTATCAACCACTGAGGACTCTCAACTGTAAATATTTTTCTACTAAAAGTTAATAAGTTAAGATTTTTTTCCTGTACTATATAAGTTATGACAGTTTCAGAAAAAACATTTTCAGCTAAATGCTTTATAACTGTCATTATTATTATTATTTCGTTGTCTTTATAATTACATTCCAGATAACTGTTGCTGCAGTTTAATTTTATATATTTAGCCACATTTTTGGATAATTTTTGTGAAAGAGGTATTGTTAGAATATTGTATTGAGGCAGATTGAATGCCATACATGCTCTCTAAATGGAATGTGGATAAAAAGGGAACGTTTTATCATGACATTGTGGATCATTTCATTGATACATTTCAGAAGCAGCTAATTGGAAAATACCATAACAAGTTCTCATGCTCAACTGTGCGGTAATATTGCTGATAATTGATAACATCTGGGCTGCAGCGAACCCCATTAAGCACCAAAACATCTTTAGGATCCTTTGAAAGCAAATATATTCCGTCTGCCCGCACAGAGCCCGCTCTGTTCGCTTTTGTCTCATTTATATATTGTGTTACTCTTCCAATTTTTTTCAATATTTCCCATAATCAGCTGCATCTCGGATTATGTTTACAGGAGCAGACATGTGGCGTTTCCATGAAAGCAGACTTATTGTACGTATGTCTCAGCGGTTTCCCCCTTTCTTAAGATAAAAGATGCCAAATGCATTGAAATATGTACATTGGAGAATGCGCCTGTGCCATGTTGTGTCCTACTGGGGTGAATTTAATTTGGCAAGCAGTTGTGATTTCATAGTAAGAGTGTGAGCATGGTGTAATCTGCTTGTCTTGGATGAGAGAATGGGAGCACACTGTGAGGAGAAGCTGGAGGACAAAATTTCTCCATCTTTTTTATTGTGGAAATCGACTGCACTCAGATATCATCCAAGTGCAGTCCGATGATTTCCACTCACTCATTGACTTGCATGGTCGAATGCGACCTGCATGGTCGAGTGCGACCTGCATATCGGATCAAAATCAAAAACGTTGTAATTTTTCCCTTGAACCGGCTCAGTTCAAGGAAAACATCAGACATGTGCATGGTTCCATAGGTCTGGGTTTGATCTGATGTTTTGTTGGATCGCACTCAGACAGAAAATACGGTGGTGTGTACCTGGCCAAATGCTCTGGCATTAGAGAGAACATTTCCTTCAAAGATCTCGCCAGCCACCATGGCTGGAAACCAGACTAGTCTGGCGCAGTCTTCAGCGCTTCTGCAAGTGATTGACAGGTCATTGTACAGGCGAGGGAGAGACCTATCAATCACCTCTAGCGGCGCTGGAAGCACTCGGCCGGTACACGACCTGTGCATCATAAATCGCTTGATAGGTTCCCTTTAACATTGTAATGGGTAGGCAAAGCTTTAGCATTTTTTTGGCATAGGAGAAAATCACTGATGGTAAATATGGACCCAAGGACCAAACACTGATGAATATCAGATCCGGCACAAGAATGTAAATACAGGTCCTTCTCAAAAAATTAGCATATAGTGCTAAATTTCATTATTTTCCATAATGTAATGATTACAATTAAACTTTCATATATTTTAGATTCATTACACACCAACTGAAATTTGTCAGGTCTTTTATTGTTTTAATACTGATGATTTTGGCATACAACTCCTGATAACCCAAAAAACCTGTCTCAAAAAATTAACATATTTCAACCGTCCAATAAAATAAAAGTGTTTTTTAAAAACAAACAAAAAAAACATCAAATAATAATGTTCAGTTATGCACTCAATACTTGGTCGGGAATCCTTTTGCAGAAATGACTGCTTCAATGCGGCGTGGCATGGAGGCAATCAGCCTGTGACACTGCTGAGGTGTTATGGAGGCCCAGGATGCTTCGATAGCGGCCTTAAGCTCATCCAGAGTGTTGGGTCTTGCGTCTCTCAACTTTCTCTTCACAATATCCCACAGATTCTCTATGGGGTTCAGGTCAGGAGAGTTGGCAGGCCAATTGAGCACAGTAATACCATGGTCAGTAAACCATTTACCAGTGGTTTTGGCACTGTGAGCAGGTGCCAGGTCGTGCTGAAAAATGAAATCTTCATCTCCATAAAGCATTTCAGCCGATGGAAGCATGAAGTGCTCCAAAATCTCCTGATAGCTAGCTGCATTGACCCTGCCCTTGATGAAACACAGTGGACCAACACCAGCAGCTGACATGGCACCCCACCATCACTGACTGTGGGTACTTGACACTGGACTTCAGGCATTTTGGCATTTCCTTCTCCCCAGTCTTCCTCCAGACTCTGGCACCTTGATTTCCGAATGACATGCAAAATTTGCTTTCATCAGAAAAAAGTACTTGGGACCACTTAGCAACAGTCCAGTGCTGCTTCTCTGTAGCCCAGGTCAGGTGCTTCTGCCGCTGTTTATGGTTCAAAAGTGGCTTTACCTGGGGAATGCGGCACCTGTAGCCCATTTCCTGCACACGCCTGTGCACGGTGGCTCTGGATGTTTCTACACCAGACTCAGTCCACTGCTTCCTCAGGTCCCCCAAGGTCTGGAATCGGTCCTTCTCCACAATCTTCCTCAGGGTCCGGTCAGCTCTTCTCGTTGTACAGCGTTTTCTGCCACATTGTTTCCTTCCAACAGACTTCCCATTGAGGTGCCTTGATACAGCACTCTGGGAACAGCCTATTTGTTGAGAAATTTCTTTCTGGGTCTTACCCTCTTGCTTGAGGGTGTCAATGATGGCCTTCTTGACATCAGTAAGGTCGCTAGTCTTACCCATGATGGGGGTTTTGAGTAATGAACCAGGCAGGGAGTTTTTAAAAGCCTCAGGAATCTTTTGCATGTGTTTAGAGTTAATTAGTTGATTCAGAAGATTAGGGTAATAGGTCGTTTAGAGAACCTTTTCTTGATATGCTAATTTTTTGAGACAGGTTTTTTGGGTTATCAGGAGTTGTATGCCAAAATCATCAGTATTAAAACAATTAAAGACCTGACAAATTTCAGCTGGTGTGTAATGAATCTAAAATATATGAAAGTTTAATTGTAATCATTACATTATGGAAAATAATGAAATTTAGCACTATATGCTAATTTTTTGAGAAGGACCTGTACGTCCATTTTTTTAACATGCAAGAAAAAATCAGACGTATGAGAGAAGTATTAATGAAAATGATTTTTTGTAAGTTATTCAGTTTATGCTGTAACCTGCTGCTTCTCATCAATAAGAGGCTAGGGATGTATTACCCATGGAGAAGTCCCGACATAGCACTGCAACGTTGCATTAACATTATTGATACAATTAGATGTCATCTTCCCTTGATTTTAGTGAAGAAACTATTATGAAGTTTTCTAAAATTCACTGAAATAGCAGAAAGGTCCCTGGGGGTAGGTTCACACTGGACAGAAATGTAAATTTTACCTGCAAAATTGTGCAGGATTACAGAACTAGCCGTGAGGATGAGATAGTAACAAATCTCAGCAACGTGCTGCAGAAATATTGTGCATTGAAATTGACTAATGGTGTGAATTTGTAGCATATGAAATTCTGTTGTGGATTTTAAATACAAAATTAACAAAATTAACAGAAAATTACAACTCTAATGGACCCAGCCTTTAAATAACAAATATTGAAAGACATGAAAAAGTCTGAAAAGTAGAAAAAAAAAACCAAATGTTACACATTGAGTACAGTTTATACCAGACATATAAGTGACATGGTATGTGCTAAAGTGCTGATTTTGCCCAGTGGAGCAATCACTTGTTATTGAAGAGGGAAAATAGTTAATGACAGATGGATCAGCAATCATCTGCTGATAAAAAAGTGTTTGGTGATGAGAGGAGGTTATTAAAATTACATGGACAAGAGAACTCCGCGAAAAAGAATAGGTAATAGGTAGATTATAGTATTATAAATGACAGATGGTAGCTGAGTAAGTAGTTACAGATTTTCATTAAAGCAGTGGTCCTCTAGCCGTAATGATTACAACATGAATAAAAAGTTACCCTTATGATTGGAGGTAAAGTATTCTAGAGTGTAGGTTCAGCATGGGAGAAGTCTCATCTAGCAAGAGAGATTGCGACAAAGCAGAATGATAGCTTGAGGTCATTTCTGAATGAAATAATTGTAGTAGTAGATGTAATAGCAAGACGTACAGCATGAGAGCGGCTTCTTTGTATCAAGAAGGATGTACTAATGGGACAAAATTTTAACATATTAGCAGTAGTGATGAGCGAGTATACTCGTTGCTCAGGTGATCTCAGAGTATTTGGAAGTGCTCGGAGATTTAGTTTCTGTTACCGCAGCTGCATGATTTGCGGCTGCTAGACAGCCTGAATACATGTGGGAATTGCCTGTTTGTTAGGGAATCCTCACATGTATTCAGGCTGTCCATGCTGGAGAATTAGTAGAAACTATCGCTCCTGTGATAATACAGGCAGTGAAATGTTTTACCTCACAGAAATAATCACCTATAATCCCCTGCTGTAATGTCTTTATACTCTTTTGCTTTCTCCCATGCCCAGGAGCTGTGGTATGATCAGACCATGTCCCTGTACGGTCAGACACAGACATTACACAGTACACAGCAGGGGCACATTTATAAGATTATCTCAGAACTGGAAAAACATTTTTTATCATATTCAATTGTGGAACTTAGGTTTACTCCAAGATCTATTAATTAAAATGTACTTTTTTTGTGTGACAAACCCCTTTAATAGAAAGAAGACAGAGTGGGTGATAGCTGCGCAGATTGGTAGTGTGGGCCACAGATTATGCAATAGAAGGTCACCTCTATTTTATATGCCACCAATCAGATAATGGTATAATAAACTCTGCACTCAACTTTGAATAAATTGCAAACAAATGAAGTTTATAAGATCCAAATCAATGTAGTATACAGGGAGGGAACGTTTCGGTCTCACGACCTTCGTCAGCTACCCTGTGTGGATACTTATAGGCAAATGAGGACACTTCCAGGGTCAATATCATATAAGTTTGCAGAGATATCATGGAGGTGTAACCATCCACAAAGTTACAGGAAGGAGTACCTTTACAGGAGAGGTGATCTGTGTAGCGCCGCAGCAGGAACGCGGATACACCGCTAGTCTTATTAAACTTCATTTGTTTGCAACTTATTCAAAGTTGAGTCAGAGTTTATTATACTATTTATTGGGTTTGGACCCCTACTCTGGCACCCCTATAATTGAGCAGTGCATACGCATATCTTATCACCAATCAGATAATGATGACCCATCCTAAAGGGTATGCCACACTAAACAACATCGCTAACGGGATCGCTAAAAAACGTCACTATTTAGCGATCCGTTAGCGATGTTGTTGTGTGCGGCATCTACCAGCGACGTGGCCCCTGCTGTGATCTCGTTCATCACAGCGATCGTTCCGGACCCTATTTTTATCGTCGGCGTCCCACTGGCGTCCCGCTGGTAAGTATATATCGCTGAGTGTGGCACCTTTTTTTAGCGATTTAGTGGTACAAAAGTACCGCTAAATTCGTTAAGGAGATCGCTAACCGCGATAGCGTCCTTAACGACATCGCTAAATTAGGCCACTACTAGCGATATTAAAACGATCCCGCTAGCGATCTCATTAGTATGCGATGTTAACGAGATCGCTAGCGGGATTGTTTAGTGTGGCATACCCTTAAGGATAGACCATCAATATATTATAAAAGTCTCGAACAACCTCTTTAAGGGACAGTGAGAGATTTGGAAGGGTTCGACTTTAAAAAGCATAATTTGTCAAAATTCTTAAAGAGCTGCTTTACTTTACTTTATAAATATTTTTGTAATAATCAGACATTGGCAAATCCTTAGATCCTTGATATGATTTGTATCCACTTTTTATTCTTTAGTAATCAATGATCTCAGTGCTGTAGAAATCTGAAGTGATATGGTTATTGTATTTCATGTGCTTGCTTCCTCTAGGTTCGTCAGTACCGTAAAACTTTGTATTCTGTGAGCCAGCAGCCTCGCTGGTCATGGTGAATACCTTCTTAAAAGGTTGGGAACTAAGCCAAAAAACACAGTTTTCCTTGTTATAAGATAACTCTCTCGCAGGGAAAGTCAATATGTCTGAGGTTTTCTATTGTAACCATTTCGGTTGGAGTAGCATGTAGACTTGGTGCAGGTCGTCCTTCTAATGGAACCACATGAAAGTCAATGATATATATATATATATATATATAAAACAAAGCCTACAGTTATTCACTATAATATACTGTACCTATGTAGCACTATGTTCAATGCTTCAGCAGAAAACATAAACCTTTCACTAGAATACAATGAACAATAATGATAGCTGGGATCTAAGCTCTTCTTCTTTGTCTTTGAATATACAATCCAAAATGGTAACTCATTGCCCAATGTTAGCAGAAGAAAAAATAATTCCTATAAATAGTGGAAATAACTTTTTAGAGACCATAGAAGGTAGCCATGACTGAGTTGCTGCTTCATAACGTCCTGGCACTTTACATGAAATCATGGGTGTTGGTAATATGAGGGCCCTTGCCACCCATGCAGGCCACCTTTAGCCAATGGTATAGGTTGGCCAGGACCACAAATTACACAGATTAATAAAAGAGACTTCCATTCAAACATGGGGACTTTACCGAACTTGATAAGGGTTATGTACAAGGCATAGCAGTTACACAGTCTTAAGTACGCTTCCTTACAATGAAAAGCATTTTCTCGCACATCGTTTCCTTCCACTGTAGTCTACTCCAGGGACTGTTTTGCCCTACATTGCCACAATTCAGCTTCAAGGCTAAAGTTCTGATCAGCGAGTTTCTCTCTACGTGCTGAGTGATTTCTGCATCTGCATGGGAACGCCATTAGTCCCATGCTTTCAGTCTTCTTTAGGTCTGTTACCTTCAGCCCTAGCAAGCCCTAAGGTTTCTAGTGGAATTATGTATGTAGGGAATAAGGGCGCACCACAAATATTGCTTAAATAGTCAAGAAAATGCAAAAAGCCACATAGGTAGTAATGCTGAGTAAGGAACCAAGAGGAGAGAAAGGACTACCTAATGAAAAGTGCACAATACAATGTAAAAAATATATGAATCAATTTTATTAATACTGACACAACAAAACATGAATATAAAAACAATTAGAAAGATGATGACGATGAGGTCCCAGACCCGAATGCCAATAAGACATTTATGAGTGTGATAAGATATCAAAAAATGGCAGTATACAGCAATAAATGAGACAATAAAAACACACCATATGGCGGTATAGTGAACATGCAACAAGCAAACCCAGCAGTAATAAAGGTCTATTAATAGCAAATAAATAAATCAAGAACTGAGCTGATCAAAGGTAAGGCGAACAATGAGGAAATAGTACCTGAAATACCAATAGTAAAAGGCCGAGGCTGTTACCAAAAAAGAGAGACAGCCTGATATGAACGCATAAAGTATATCAAGAGGAAGGATTGGTGGCAGTGAGCAATAAGAAATGCCGATCTGGAGAGGTACATATCACCTGAAGGGATGCGCCTAAGTATCAGGGGAATGTCAGTCAGAGTTGCACAAGCACAGGGTCTGGGAGCCGACCCCACGTGTATCACTGTGTGGACTGCAGCTTCGTCAGGGTAAGGTTTCATTGTCCTATCCTAGGACCCCTTTAAGGTGGAAGACTACTTTGTCTCATCAGTTATTCTCTTCAGTATATTACTTTCCCTGTCCCTACGTCTCTTTATGCTGTGCATGACCCATTAGCAGCACTGCACACTTGTTGTTACTTTTTCAGACTCTAACACCTCTATGACTCTAAGCAGAAAAAAGTCCTTTCCCTATCACTAACCCCTCCCCCTATGGGCTAGTACCAACATTAACTCTCCGTGACCCTGCAGTCTGTTGCTGGGCAGACCTAACCTTTCACCTACTTTCTATGCAAACACTACAACACCTATCTCTATCATGCATTAAATCACTATACATTATAGTACCTTGCATTATCACATCCTACATTATACATTACCAACATTACCTATAACACTGCTATACACTGTAGATTACATTGTACTGTCAATTGTTATCTCTCTATCTGTATATATGTAAAAGACGCATCACTTATTCTTATAACACGACTGGTGTCTTCAGGGATAGGAACGCGACAGTCATTGTCTACACCTCTTACAGAAACAAAATAAATCTCAATGGTGATGTCACCATTCATTTTTATAACATGCATATTCCAGAGCACTTTACAGACATCATCATCTCTGTCCCCATTGGGGATAGCAATCTAAATCCCGTATCAGTATGTCTCTGGAGTGTTGAAAGAAACCGACGCAAACATGGGGAGAACATACAAACTCCTTGCAGATGTTGTCCTTGGTGGGATTAGAATCCTAGCGCTGTAAGGCAAGAGTGCTAACCACTGAGCCACCATGCTGCCCAATAGTGATGATAATGTCTGTAAATTAACAGTGGGATGGTCATTCTCAGTATTGTGATTCTCTAATCCAAAATGTATTTGACTACGATTTGGCAAATCTAAAACAAAGTGATTTTTAGGAAGTGTGTGTTATTTGTGCGAACAATATTTTCAAGGAACTCGAGGACAGCTTGACCACTGGCCTTAAAAAATCTCAAAGCAACAACAAAAAAACAGCCGAAGGAACGTATGCTCCAAATCTATATCTACTACATAAAGAGCACCCGACTTTCTGTTCTGTATATAACATGTGTTTTCTTTTTGTCATATAGTTCCTGGCAGAACATTCTCATTCACCAACTACCAATATGTTTTATGCTCTGGAAGTCGGCTTCATACCCTGATTGCTTGCTGAATTTTGTGGTTATGGATAAATAGCTTTGTGGCATATTCCTAAATCCTGACTTGACAGATTTCATTTTCCTTTATGTTTTCATGGGATGAACATTTATAATTAGAAATCTGTTTTATTTCACAAACATACTGGAGCAGACATCAAAACGTACTCAACTCTCTAACTGTATTAGCCCTGAAAGAGAAGGTTTAAGTGCAAATAAAAAAATTTTAAAAAATACAACTTTCAAGATTTCAATTTTAAAGCATTTCTTCGTATTTCATTGTGAATTCAGCTAATTAAAACAAGGATTGTGTGCGCAGCTTGTAATCTGTGACCTCTTTGTATACAAGTCTTGTCTGCTAAACAAGCAGCCGGCTTTTGTAATTACGGTCTCTGGAAAATGCTCTCGGGGACTAAATGACCAAATCTGCATATTACAAACTGTGGGCACATAATAGACTGCGCATTTCAATTACTCAATTTTATACAAATCGGTTCATGAAATAACAGAGACCATAAAGACATTATTCATACATGTACTATATTAAGATATAGCTCCCTATGCCAGACCATAGCTGCTTTAGATCTGCCTTATCAAACAAATGGGATGATGCAAGAGGGACCCCCTTTTGTGAGCTACTTGTATCCAAGATTAGATACTGAAAAAAGAAAATCAGAAAACCTCCCTAAAGTCAGACGCTACGATCAATGATATAACAAATCCTTCTGCACTCATTGAAAGGCTGTTTAACATGGACTGATGCAGAACTTAAAGGAACAAATCATTATCTATTAGGACTCGTGCACGTGACCATATTTTCAGTCCGAGTGAGATCCCACACATCACGTCCAATTTTTTCCTTGGACAGAGCCGGTTAAGGAAAAAATTGCAACATGCCTGAATTGGATCTAATTATTGAATCTCACTCAGCCGTGAAAATCAATCCATGGAAAAAATTGGCAGCACTCGTATGACATGTGAGTGCAGTCCAGTTTTCTTGGACTCACAGAATGGTGAAGATAGGGAAATGTATTTTTTCATCTGGTTCACATCAGAGAGAAGCGGAGCACGCTATGATCACGCTCTGATCAAACTCATATCAGAGTTTGATTAGCATAATTGACCCGATTTTCTCGATTGAGAGGAAATACTGTCTAGTGACCCCAGACTTACCAAAGGTCTCTAACTCGGCTGGGTAAATGGGCCACACATTGAAAAAACTTGAAGTTGATCGGCCGCATTGCAGGACAAGATGATGTTTTTATTGATATCATTTTGTACTTTTTGATCACTTTTTATTCATTTTTTTGCACTTCAGTATAATGAAAAAGCTACATTTTTGGAGTGTTTTTTATTTTTTTGTTATGAGGTTTATGGTCATTGAACAATTTTTTTTAGCTTAGGTCGTTTTGAACGCAGCAATAGCAAACTTGTAACTTTTTAGTTTACTTTTATTTTTACAGAAAACAGTGTTTTTGGTGGACAACTAATTTTCTCTTATTGTTTTAGACTTTCATTTGAATTCTTTTTTAATCTTTCCTATATTTTATTTCTTCTTTTACTTAGTCCCAATATGGAACTTTAACTTTTACTTGCCTGATCCCAGATCTAATAACTTGAAATACTTCTGTACTGCAGGATATTAGATCTGACAGTTTTAGACTGAAACTTTGCACATTAGATCCTGCTTATTACAGGACCTTACAGGCCAAAGTAGCTGATTGTCCTGATGACCATTACTTGGCCTGACCACCAGCACCCTGTGGTCTCGAGTGTCAGTATGTGAAGGCATTACAGGACCTTAGGTATCCATGGTTACGCCCACTGTTGAAGTGACAGTTAGCTAGTTGCTAGTGGTTGTAACCATGGATACCTAAGGTCCTGCAATGCCTGCACATGATTAAAGAGACATAGCGAATAAAAAAAATCTATACTACATTTCTAATTGGAGGTATTTGCTAATATTATTATTACACCTACTACATATTGAAATAGGATCTTGGAGATGGGAATACCCCATTAAAGAGGGAGACTCATCCCTCAATTGACCATCTAAATACCTCTGTCACTATTGACATTGGTATCTAAGGGGTTAAATGTTCGCGGTCTATGCTAATATTGATCGTTGCCATTGCAGTAGGGTGTCAGCTATGATATGCAGCTTATACCCACTCATGATGGTTCCAGCTCTATAGCAAAGACACTGTTAGCCGTTCGCTCCGTGCTTATAGACTGTAGATGTGGTCGGTAACCTAGGCAACGAGCAGTAAACGAGAAAGTAGAAGATTTTTAATAAGAGCTACATTTTAAAATTGATTATTTTTTTAAAATATTACCCATCTAAGCAGTTGAGACACCCCTTTTAGCATCACCTTTTAAAGTATAGGTTTGCAGAGATATTTTAACTGGACATTTAGCTTTTTTATATAGTTCACCTGCATGTGGTGTATTGTTACTGATTGTATTGGGAACGGCCTGCATGCCATTTACATGCCACTTATCAAGACTTTACTTTGGCATCCAGAAAAGACGTTAATATAATTTTCCTGGCACAATAAAGCTACTTTGTATCATGTCATCACCACTTTTTAACATTGTAACATGAAAAGCATTTCAAAAAGTCGAATTTTAATATGTCTGACAGAAACCATATGTGGAACTCCATAAGGCATTACATGAGTAAGTTACTAAAGAGCTACTTGGCTGGGTAGGTAATATAACAGTGACCGCAATGTTTAATGAACATCTTGGGAAATGTACAGTAAAAAAAAACCATAAAATTCAGAGAATAAAGAACTTACCATATATAGTAGAAGATTGCCAATCATTGAGCTGATAATAACTTCTAATTAGTAGCGCTCTGCCTTTACAATATGCCCTTACATGCATTGTATTAGACAATGTACCAGTCCAGGATTTTAGTAGAGTCGTGCTTTCTCAATCCTCAAAGCATAACTTACTTGGTGCCTGGTGATTTTGGGGATGACTCAAGAAATTGGCAATTGACGGTCCTATGGAAGCTCCTCAAGTAATGATGATTAGAAAATTATTGCACTGCCATATAAATGTCAAGCAGCGACCCGAGATTTCAGTATCCAAATGCCACAACAAAATAAATGCATGGAATGATGTCTAATGTCAATATGTGCTAATGAATATAGCAGATCAGTGTGCATGAAGCCTGTATGACATATAAGTGCTTCTCACTAAATTAGAATATCATCAAAAAGTTAATTTATTTCAGTTCTTCAATACAAAAGAGTGATCTATTTCAAGTATTTATTTCTGTTAATGTTGATGATTATGGCTTACAGCCATTGAAAACCCCATAAGTCATTATCTCAGTAAATTAGAATACTTTATAACACCAGCTTGTAAAATGATTTTAGAATCTGAAATGTTGGCCTCCTGAAATGTATGTTCAGTAAAGGCACTCAATACTTGGTTGGGGCTCCTTTTGCATCAATTACTGCATCAATGCGGCGTGGTATGGAGGCGATCAGCCTGTGGCACTGCTGAGGTGTTATGGAAGCCCAGGTTGCTTTGATAGCAGCCTTCAGCTCGTCTGCATTGTGGGGTCTGGTGTCTCGTCTTCCTCTTGACAATACCCCATAGATTCTCTATGGCGTTAAGGTCAGGCGAGTTTGCTGGCCAATCAAGCACAGTGATACTGTTGATTTTAAACCAGGTATTGGTACTTTTCGCAGTGTAGACAGGTGCCAAGTCCTGCTGGAGAATTAAATTTCCATCTCCAATAAGCTTGTCGGCAGAGGGAAGCATGAAGTGCTCTAAAATTTCCTGGTCTGACTTAGGTCTTGATAAAACACAGTGGACCTACACCAGCAGATGACATGGTTCCCAAACCATCACTGATTGTGGAAACTTCACACTAGACCTCAAGCAGCTTGGATTGTGGCCTCTCCACTCTTCCTCCAGACTCTGGGACCTTGATTTCCAAATGAAATGCTAAATTTACTTTAATCTTTACCCTTATTGACAGGGCCAAATTGTTTAAATCTGACCAGTATAATTTTATGTCTTAAATTAATAACTCTGGAATACTTCAACAAATTCCAGTGATTCTGAGAGTGTTTTTTCATGGCACATTGTAATTTATGATAATGGTAAATTTAGGTTGATATGTTTTGTGTTTATTTATAAAAAAAAAAATCAGAAATTTGACAAAAATGTAAAAAAAAATTAGCAATTTTAAACTTTGCATACCCTTTTAATCCAGATAGTCAAACCATAGAAAAATAATAATAAATAACATTTCCCTCATGCCTGCTTTACATCAGCACCATTTGTAAAATGTTGTTTTATATTGCTAGCATTTTAGGAGGTTTAAAAATGTAGCAGCAATTTTTAATTTTTTCAAGGAAATTTACAAAATTTATTTTTTAGCGACGTATCCAGGTTTGAAGCGACTTTGGGGATCCTATATATTGGAAAATCCCCAAAAGCGATGCCATTTTAAAACCAGCACCCCTCTACAAATTGAAAGCTGCTGTCAAATAGTTTAATACTTCAGGTGATTTTCAATAATTAATCTAAAATGGCATTACAGGAATGAAAAAGTGTATTTTTACCACCTAAATGTCACTAACTTATGAACAGGCTACCAAAGCCGTCAGACTCTAAGACCGCTATTTGGTCGTGAATTGCCATTGCAAATATCAGGACCACAGAATCATAATCTCAGGGAACCGAAAAGGATAAAGAGGGAGCACCCACACTCTGTTAACCATTTATATGATGTAGTCACTATTGACAGCAACATCTAAGGGTTAAAAATATATGGATGGTGCCAACATTGATCGTGGCTAATGAAGCATGTTGTCAGCTATAGTGTACAGCTGACAGCTGCTGGATTGTCACCTGTATGGGGATGAAATTCTCTTATATCTCAGGTCAGTAAAAAGATGTATTGCCGGTCATTAAGGGGTTAAAACAACACCTTGGACCACTGAGTAACAGTCCAGTTCTTTTTCTCCTTGGTCCAGGTAAGATGCTTCTGGCTTTGTCTATTGGTCATGAGTGACTAGACACAAGGAATGTGACACTTGTAGCCCATGTCCTGGATACGTCTGTGTGTGGTGGCTCTTGAAGCAATGACTCCAGCAGCAGTCCACTCCTTGTGAATCTCCCCCAAATTTTTGAATGGCCTTTTCTTAACAATCCTTTCAAGGCTGCGGTTATCCGGTTGCTTGTGCACCTTTTTATACCACACTTTTTCCTTTCACTCAACTTTCCATTAATATGCTTGGATACAGCACTCTGTGAACAGTCAGCATCTTTAGCAATGACCTTTTGTGGCTTACCCTCCTTGTGGAGTGTGTCAATGACTGCCTTCTGGACATGTCAAGTCAGCAGTCTTCCCCATGATTGTGGAGCCTACTGAAACAGACTAAGGGACCTTTTTAAATACTTAGGAAGCCTTTGCAGGTGTTTTTTGTTAATTATTCTAATTTACTGAGTTAATGACTTTTGGGTTTTCATTGACTGTAAGCCATAATCAACATTAACAGAAATAAACACTTGAAATAGATCACTCTGTAATAACTCTATATAATAGATGAGTTTCACTTTTTGTATTGAAGAACTGAAATAAATTAACTTTTTGATGATATTCTAATTTAGTGAGAAGCACTTGTACATTGTATGGGCTCACTCACACAAGCGAGTACATCAGACTTTTTTTTTAGCAGATAGCACTCAGATAAATGTAATTCAATGGGGCTGTACTGATAACTGATTGTTTTCACTATATTCGAACAACTTGCGACTCAAGTGTGATAAATAATAGTGACATTATATTTGTAGCAATGTCCAGACATAAGGAAGAGACGTTTTAGTCTACAATTTCATCTTCATCAGTCTGCTGGATAAAGGAGTACTGCTTGAACAGGAATAATGAAGAGATCAGCGGTGTCCATCACTGTGTAAGAGGACTGCTACAAATAAAATTTAGCTATTATTTATCACACCCGAGTATGCATAGTGCACGTGCAGCCAGATCAGCTGTACATGGAGGGGGAGTCCTGTGATGCTATCCAGGATTCAAACTCACAACTTGTAGCATGACAGACAGAAGCTTTCACTATGAGCCATAGGCTGCACTGTTAAAAGCAGGAGATTTTTTTCTGTTTAAAGATATAAATGGTATTCTTCTTCTTTACAGGCATATTGCAGTGGTACATAGAGATACATCTCTAATGTTAGTACATCTCTATATATCTGTAATATAAAAATATTTCCTATTAAATTGCTTTAAAAATAATTAAACAATTACAATAATCCCATTGTTTAATGCTTATAAAGTGGCAAAATAGCACTAAATGAAATTACAGTTCATCTTGCAAAAAATAAAAATCTCAAATATTGAAGCTTATGTTAAAAAAAGATATGACTGTTATGATTTTTTAGTGAAGTAAACATTTATATTGTCATTGTGTATATGCATGCGTGATGTGTGAGTATTTTATATATGCTTGTGTGCATGTTTCTATTTTCTATATATATGTGTACTGTGTATGATGTATTAGCATGTGCAAATGTTATTATTATGTGCCTAACATGAATTTGCATGTAAATGTATGTGTTTACACTGGGGGGCCCAGACACCAGTCTTGTACAGGGGCCCTTCAATGTCAATGTCCACCCCTGCATCCAATGGAATATGGTCTATGTTTTCTTTCCAATTCTGTATCCAGTATGGCTTCCTACACATGTACAAAATTCAGTGGTTCAGTGCAATGAATGTAGCCACTGAAAAATCCTTTTCTTATGTTTCCACTTTACATTAAATTGTTAGAAGTGCAAAATATGGTAAATGCAGAGAAGTCATAAAAAGTTAAAAAAAATCATTTTTCTTAGTGCTTCTTTTACTTCACTACAAAGGGCTTGTTTGGAAATAATGGCCGGCTGATAATGGATCAGATTGTTGTTACAGAGTGCAAAGGATTGTCTCAGATATTGGGTTACATTTCCTTTGGAATAAGTTATGATCCGTATTTCTCAGATTGAAAATAATGTGATGCACATTCCCAGACATCTCTAGAGATCGGAACAAGTGTCCTAGCCCCTAAAATAAAAATTACATCTGCCCTATCCCGAGCAGTTAATTTTATTATCCATGGCAAAATGGACTTTCATTTTACTTGATGTTCCTTTATTTGGCAGACAAGGTAGAAAACAAAGCCAGCGGCTAAAATTTCACATGGAAATTCTCTCCCAAGAAGAACCTGAGGGAACATGATGAAAACCAAAACAGTATTGCTTTTAAGCGAACAATTAAAGGTTTGCTCTATGTTCTTGGTAGGAGAAAACTTAGTTTGTAGTGACCTGATTTCTGCTACAAGAATAATATTCTCCAAGACGGAATTCCTTGAAGTCTCTCATCTATTAAGCAGACAGGACATGGAGCCAGAATTACTGCAATACTAAACATAATGCTGAGGTATGATGATAGCAAATAATCTGGCTCTATCGTCTATGTGAACAAGGACCTGACAAACACTTACTTTTAGTCAGTGTATCCTAGTCTGCCCTTGTTGAAATGCCACAGGGGAAAACAATAGTCTGGGAAAACCTATATTGTAAATTATGTATTTTGGATTAGTATGTTAGAGAATGCGGCACATCAAGATTGTGAAGATCTGTTACTCTACATCACTGATAAGCTAAGTATAAATGATAACTTCACATATACCATACGTATAACAAATTCCCAAGGGGTCAATATATAATATATAGTAAAAAGTCAATTTACATACAAATTAATGGGGTTCTCTGAAAACGTTGAACTATGGGTGAAAGAACAAATCAAGAGATATGCTTTAATTTCCGAATATACTCCTGGGCCCCAATTCATCAAGACCGGTCTTCTTGAGGGTGTGTGGTGGTGTCAGATTCTCCAGATTCATTAAGAGGTACATACCTCCTAACGATTCAGGAGTGTCTGATAAGTGACATGCGCCGCCAAGCACTACTGGAGTAAGTGACTGGAGTAAGATTTCTGTAGAAAGGAATGGCACAGCTTGCATTGAATTATATGAGCTATGGCATCACTCCCCCGTCCTGCTCCATCTCCGTCCATTTTGCCGAAAGTAGCCAAAACATGCATTAAAAAAACAAATGCCAAAATCGCAAAATTGTGAGACTTTTTAAAGCTTTTTACACAAATTTTCTAGTGTGAAAACTTTGATAAGTCAAGGCCTATGTTCACAATTTCTTATATCATGGATTTGGGGGATTTGGCATAAGAAATAGGATATATTTTATACCTAAAAGGAACCTGTCACAAGCCGGTGCCACCCCCATGACTGAATGCCAAAAGTTGCCAAGAAGAATAAAGTTTATTTCTTTCTGGCAGTGGGGCTCAAATTACAGGCATCAGGCAGGTACAAAACGCTATTAACCTGCAGATTCACCCATATCTGCAGGTTAATAATATTTTTTACAAGACAGGTTCTCTTCAAGACAGGTGGTGGAAGTAACATCAAGGCATCAGGAATTCTCTCTCCTGTGCAATACTATGGAAATCCTGAAAACATGACCTGTGAGGGCCGTGAGGACTGGAATTTTGGAAAAACTGTTCTATAGCCACTAGTTTGGTTTTCCTTTGGGCAGAAGATTTGACACCATACATTCTTTGCTCGGAATGTACCAAGTCTTTCCTTCAATGTACTGCTCTAATCATGTATCTACCTTAAATATTTCAGCTCAGAAAACAACAGTTTGTTGGAACCCCCCCAGATAACCAGAACCAAGGGGAAATGCCCCAATTGCCCCTTTTTTTCTGCACTTCTGGTTTAGCTGACTTTAACATAGAATAATTTCTGCTGAACAATCACCAAGGTAGCATGGGACATTGTTGAGGTATATACCAGAGAAAGAAAAGATAGAAGAAAAAAAACATGAGGCTAAGACTGAGACCCTCCAGAACAACAATTTGGTACAGTAATCTCAGTAAAAACAGTAATCAATGAACAACTTTTAATTGGTCTATAGCTATTTTTAACTAATGTTTCCTATTCATTAAAGAGATATATTGAATAACTGTAATAAAACCTAATTTCAGGGGTCTGGAAGAAAGATCTCAATCAAAGGTAGATTTACAGCTAGCGATCTAATTCCAGTTCTGTAATTTCCCTACAGTAAACTGATTGCTAATTAGTCCCATATTACAGTCATCCTAACGAGGCCTAAAGCTTCTGTCCTCCACAGGAATATGATTTGAGGCAAAGAGGATATTACCTTTTTGCATTTTTGTGTATTTAATCATTGTCTATAGGGGTATTCCATTACTTTACAATAGGTGATTATCCAGTCTCTGGCATCCCCAATGGAACCTGAGAATGAAGGCATCATAGCAATAATTTTGAGACGCAATTGTGTAATCTCCAGGTTTGACCTGTACAACAGCACACCCACCAACCAGGCTATGCCATATGCTGCAGCAGCTTCATGCACTTGAATGGGTCCTTGTTACACTTACATCCACAACAGGTGACTGAGGTGCCGATATTCTGGAAAATATACTGAAGGTGACATAAAGGTATCAGTCTTAATATTGCCTATTCTCGGGATTCGTGGTTGTGCCAGAGCATCGTCAACCAAGTAATAGAATATCTTAAACTTTTAAAATGTTTTTTCCCGTTAAGACACTATTGCATGAAAAATAAAACCTCTCTAACATTTTTTTTCAAAAGCGATAAGGCAAATCAAAGTTCAATAACTTAAAATGGAAACATTTGTTTAGCCTGACATGCATACAGTGGCATGTAAACGTTTAGGCACCCCTGGTCAAAGTTACTGTTATTGTGAACAGTTAAGAAGTTGGAGATGAAAAGATCTCAAAAATGCCTAAAGTTAAAGATGGCACATTTCCTTTGTATCAAAAAATACATACTTGTGTATGTATATTGTTTTTTTTTTTCAATTTAAAAATTACAAAAAGGGACATGAGTTTATGCGAAAATTTGGCCACCGTTGGAGATTTATGTGCCCAGATAACTTTGACTAAGGTTTCAGACCTTAATTACCCTGTTAGGGTTATGGCTTGTTCACTATCATCGTTAGGAAAGGGCAGGTGATGCAAATTTCCCAGCTTTATAAAAACCCAACCTCCACTAACTTTGTGCCAAAAAACTGCAGCCATGGGTTCTTCTAAGCAGCTCTCTAGCACTCTTAAAATAAAAATGGTGGAAGATGGCTTCTACAAATGGATAATGATCCTATCCTAAACAGAAGTAAAAATCCAAACTAGACTACCTCAAAAGGACCAAGCTGAAGGTTTTACAAGGGCCCTCACAGTCCCCTGATTAAAGCAGAAATCAAAGCAAAAGGTGGCTACTTTGAAGAACCTAGAATGTAAGATATATTTTCAGTTGTTTCACACTTTTTTGTTAAGTATATAATTCCACATGTGTTAATTCATAGTTTTGATGCCTTCAGTGAGAATTTACAATTTTCATAGTCATGAAAATACAGAAAAATCTTTAAATGAGAAGGTGTGTCCAAACTTTTGGTCTGTACTGTAGTTCACAACTGTCCTTCAAGCCATCATTCACAGGGGGAATGGATAATGATATCAACTCGCATTGTTTGATTATTTATAGTTTATCCTTCAATGTTTGCAAGTTAACAACTGCATGGCCTGGTATAATGTGTAATCAACAAATAAGCAAACATCATTGTTCAGTAACCTTACATCCCTGTTTTGCAAAGATAACAGTACAATAGATTGTAGGATCTGATATAAGAGGTAAATAACAACCATTCACCAATTTACAAATATTTCAACCTACAAGAGCTAATAATTCAGGCAATTGTCTATGATTCTGGGCCTACGGAATTTACGTCTGGCCTAATTAACAAGAAATGCTGTGTCAACACAGTTAATAATTTACATCTCTGCGTACATGTAATGAGGGATATGTGAGCCCTCATATTACTAAAGTACTTGATTGACCACAAATCCATCATTCAACCAAATAACATTGAGTACAATAGCAAAAGTATCAATTTCTCTTCTACCCAACTAAATATTGATTCATTTTTCTTTACATAATTATAGTTACTCATTCTGAAATTTCTTATCCTCACATTTATACTTTCTTAAATAGACCAGCAAAATAATGAAGCCTATATTACATATTAAAAGAAATAGACAAAGGTTGGGTTACAGCAAGTTGTGCAAATAACAAATCCAGCAGATATTAGCCATTGTAAAATTGGTTATAGTAATATCATTTAATGTAGGTTTTGTGGCTAGAAATGGTGTTTCATTATTTAAGGTTAGGTCTTTAATGTAGATATGAACCACCTGGCCTATGCTGTCTACATAGAAGACAAAGGAAGTCATGCGGGAACATTTTATAAACTTTTAACTACAGGTATTTGCAGTATTTCAGTGTTTTCCTTACCATCGTTATTTTGTGACATGCCTGCCAGCCGTTCAATCTTACAATTGTCTCCTTTATTAAATGCCTGTTTTACAATGCTGTGATAATAGGCTTTCACTTGGCAAGCATGTGAATTTATTTTATCTTTTATAGTATAAAAAAAGATTCAGAAAAATCTAACTAAAGATATCTGTTACAATAAAGAAAACTACAATAGTAAAAGTTATGACAGAACAAGGCAAAACTTTTATAAAGTAAAATGATCTCTTTATTATTCCTGCCTCATTCAAAAAAATACTAACATATTTAAAGGGGCATTCCCATCATTGAATGTTGGTGCTTATTGCTAGAATAGCCATGAGATTAGGATTGCTGTTGGTCTGATATCAGTAAAATCCAAGGACCCTTTGGCCCCGATTCATTAAATCTGGCGTTGCACACACCAGTCTTAATGAAGGGTTATGGTGAGTAAGAGGTGCCTGATTTGTTAACAGGCGCAAGCAACTTAATGAATTGGGTGTATATTACAAGTGGCACCAGAAAACTTACTCCTGTCAATAACTGGAATAACATTTCTAGCCTAAGCCTAACAGTTAGTCATGAATTTGACAGATGAGTGTTGCCATGTGCCCCTGTCAATCCCATGTTCCATTCCCTTATTCAAGACTGGAAAGGACTAAAGTAGAAATGCCAAAAGTTGCTAAATTTTTGTGCAACTTTAAGATGCACAAACATTTTGTGACTTTTCAAAGTGCTTTATGCCAGCTTTCTGGCGTAAACACTTGAAGAAATTTTCTTCTGCATTTATAGCCAGCAACGGGAACACCGACCAAGTAACACTCCCACATTCAGAAAGAACAGGAAACTTTTTTAAAGAGAACCTGGCATCAGAATTTTATACCCCAAACTAATGGTATGTAAACGTGCTTTAATGCTGATTAAATCCTTACATTTCTAGAATAAATAAATGTTGCTGTTTTAGACAAATCCACAGCTTAAATTGTATTTTAATGAATTGTAAGTGCAGTGGGCGGGTTCTGCACTTACAGCTTCCCTGCCTCTCTCCCCATTTCCTGCCCACTGTCTGTCTCATGTCTCTAGGTCACTGCTGTTTCAGTGACCTGTCTATCAGACACAGGAGGCAGGCATTGCCTCATCACAATGAAGATGATGGTGATACACTGAGAGCAGTGGACAGACAGGGCTGAATTAATGGATTCTTTAGAATTAAGTTTCTTTAGAATTTTGGAAAAAAATGTTTGTTTCTGGCGAAAGCAAACTGTTTCGGTTTTGTTTGGGTTTGAATCTAGAGATATGTTGATCAAACAGCAGGTCATCCTTTTGCTGCACTGTTTTGAGGACCAGAAATGGGATAAAGTAAAACAACCACATGTCCTAGGCTCTCATGTGACTTCTTACACCACCTCAGCTGCGGCGGCTTCCTGGTCCTCCTCACAGGTCTTCATTTTATCTGGCACTGAGGCCAACACAATTATAAGGATAAGGATGTACTTCATTGACATCAATTTACTTGCATCACTCCTCACATGACTGCAGCCTCACACAGTTTAAGGACAGGTGTAAGTAGTCAGATGAGGGTTTTTAAACCCCTTCCATCTTATGCTTCGGGTTCTGGAGAGACCTTGAAGCATAAGAAACGTCTTTTCATGACATTCGGGACATTTTCAATTCAGACTGATATTATTTAGACCAATTCAAATCAGTTGGTCGATTTGACAGATTGATGCAAGTACAGCGTACAACCTTCTTTGAAATAGTGGGACCAGATACTTCTAGATCTATAGAAAATTTAATGTCCAAACTGTTTTCATATAGCACCATACAAGTTATTATCACTAAAGGGAACCTGCCACCAGGTTTTTCCCACATAAAGTATGGCCAGCACCTTTAAGCCATGTGTTACAGCATTCTAGAATGCTGTATATATATATCCGCATTGCGCTCTGCATATCACAAAAAAATACTGCTTTTATTACACTCACCTATGACACGGTCCGGTCCAATGGGCGCCACTGGTCTGGATCTAGAATGCTGTAGATGAAGGCTTACATGTGCTGGCACTACTTTATATGGGAAAAACCTGGTGAAAGGTTCCCTTTAAAGAGGACATTCAAATGTATAAACCTAATCCTAAAGATCCCCTTCTGTAAAAATAAGCGATTATTTTTATTAGCAATGATTAAAAATTCACTATCTTTGCAGAGATATCTTTACTTCCCGCTCTTATTTATGCCATAGTTACATAGGTTGAAAAAAGACCTCGGTCCATCAAGTTCAACCTTTCACCACCAATTGTCCATTTTGTCACTAGTTTAACTATAAACCACAATGTTATGTTTTGAATTTTTTTCTATTTCCAATTAAATTAATTTCAAAACCCACTGCATGCCTGACACGGCCTCCAGCAGATAATCATCACTGACAAATCGAGGAGCTGTTCTGTTTTCTGCTTCATCGACCATACGCCACTTGGCTATTCCAACACATGCTCAATCATGTCCTTCTCTAGGGCCACGTCCCATCCAACGCCACTTCTTTTTCTTGCTATGCAATGACAGGGATTGGGGAGCACATTAGATGGAAGACAGGACTAAGCAAGCATCGGAATACCCTACCAGTGTCACCGAAACAGAAAACAAGACAGCCCCAGTATCCGTGGTCAGTGATGACTATCCAATTTAGACGCTGCAGGTTCTCAAATGGACATTCTTTGAGAATAAGAAGTGGAAGCTGAAAATAGGATTTGAGGAAATCTTTGTAATAGAAGTAGATTTTGTAATGTACTGTCAATTAGAAAATTGCTTATTTTTACTGTAAGGGATCTTTAGGATTAGCTTTATACCCCCTTAATTGCCTCAAACCCTTATCATTAGGGATTTAAGTTTCCGCATTGTATACACAGCTCTACATTATGTCTGAAAATTGAGATTTTATCCTAAGTCATATTGCAAGGCTCGATAAAGGGTCAATATTGACTTGTAGGATTGCTACTTCCAATAGGTGGTGCTAGAGTTCTAGTCCTCTTCCTCTCTAAAGAGGCAATTTGCATATTTAATTTCCCAGAGGAGCATGCAAGGCGTTTAAGTCTCCTCATTCGAGCGTGCCACACCTGGCATGTAACTCTCCATAAGTAGAAACCTTACCCCTTATACACAGCTCTAGAAACGTGCCGTACACTGTTTATATATACATATGCTGCATCTAAAGGGTTTCAAGGCGATTCTCTGTCACAACTGCAGTAGAATTATCATAATATATTTATTTTGAAAGTCTCCAGATGTTCATTCTTGTAATCTTAGAGTTTTTAATATATATTTTCGCAGGAGTCTGCCAGCATTAGAATCATGGCTTTTAGATTATTGGAAAGACTCATCTGAGCAGCAGGGGGAAAGTCGAGTCTCTTTTTTTGTTTTTATCTTCTTCGCAGAGGCAATGAAGTGTATTTTCCTTTCCTTCCATAATCAGCAAGTCTGCGCTGCATGAAAGAATGAATGGGGTCTTTTGATGTGGCACACGAAGCACAATTGATCGTGCAGCCAGGTTGCTGGAGAGTTGTATGATTATTTTAATATAGTGGGTGATTATTACAGGACATATGGACGAGAAATTAAGATAATGTATATTGTGAAACATAATTGGTCAGAATATACTCAATTTTTCCTATCAGTTCTGTTTCATTTTGATATTTTGCATCATAACTTTTGTACTAATTCTAATTTGTTCTATTTTGATCATAAGCGATAATGCAAGAAGATGAATCGCTGAGATATTTTCAGGAAATGTCTTTTTGGCATTATATATTATACATGCGCTTTACTTGCTATATCAGTACAGAAAGTTCCCGGGTTATGCACTAGGTTCACGGGTTCTGTAGCTTTGTTCATAACCCAGATATAAATGTAAGTAGGAACAGAACCAGGAAAAAAAAATAATAATCACCTAACTGTTTGCCTCGGCCAGCCT
This sequence comes from Oophaga sylvatica, assembly GCA_033576555.1. Lineage (NCBI taxonomy): Eukaryota > Metazoa > Chordata > Amphibia > Anura > Dendrobatidae > Oophaga > Oophaga sylvatica. Next base: position 570,326,067 of record JARQOD010000002.1, read on the forward strand.
ACTGCCCTCCGATCACCATGAGATCCTCATCTTTCTGTTGCTGGAACTGCTGCATCTCTTGGTCTCTTCAGTATGGTCCAGGACTTATTATTATTATTATTATTATACATTTTTATAGCGCCATTTATTCCATGGCGCTTACATGTGAAGAGGGGCTCACAGTCTACAGGGATGGGTGAGGATACACTAGGAGAAGGTAGAGCTGGTCGTGCGGTGGTTCAAAATAGTACTGAGTTGATTCAAAAGTGGCAGGTTCTTTTTGAAGGGTTCCATGGTAGGCGCGAGTCTGATGTGTTGGGGTAGAGAGTTCCAGAGTATGGGAGAGGCACGGTAGTGTCATGGAAATATATATGTATTCCATATATTCAAAGTATATTCACATATATGTATTCACAATTCACAGTTAGATAGATCTCACTTGCTAAAAAAACCTTGTGCTCACATATTTCTAGGCCAGCTATAATCAGTCGTTTTAAAGAAATCTGGCCTTCATAAGAGGCCTTCGAAAAGGAACAAATGCATGAAGTACAAAAAGTCCTATTAGATATCTGTTGTTTACATTATAGTTATGCAAGACAACTAGGTCACAAGAATATAAACAATAATTCTGCAACTTCAGCTCTTTTAATCATGATTATCATAATTATCATATTTACACTAGAACAGCCAATAATCTAGCAGCTTTTAATTGTATGTTAATTGACTAACCAGCCCCTTTTTGTAAACGTATAAAACCTTGAATGAATAATAAATGTATGTCTTTGACGAACTGTTATACTGACACTTTCGTGTGGACAGTCCTCATTTCGTTCTGAGCGCTCAAAAAGACATTATATAGAGATTTGGACATGGCAAGCAGCAAACACAGGATATTTTTATCCTAATTAAATTTCCATATCAGTTGGCGCCTGCACGCGGGGCATTGGACGAAACGCACGAGGACCCGGCCGACCGGAGAGACGGGGGTGTTGGCCCTGGCTTTGGCACACGGGACGGAGACTGCAGCTCCATCAGTAAGGTAAGAAAACTTTGTCATCTTACCTGAATGTTCCCTGTGCCTAGTCCTAGCCTACACTTCCAGCCGGTCGGACGTGGTCATCACCGCATTCCCAGGTTGTGTAAAAAGTCCATACCCTTATCCAAAAGCCCTGGGATATAAGCCGAGTTGGTTGCTGCTGTGCTGTATATGTTTCATGTTTTATGTGAACCGGGAGAAAGTTGGAACAGTGACTGTGTTTTTGCTTGCTGATCTCTGGGGCTGTATAGCAAAAGACAAATTGCTGCATAAGTTCCCGCAGTAAACTTTCACGCACCGGGAGGCCATCCCAGTCAAATCAGACGTGAAGGGCGGGAGCTTTGTTTTGGATAAGTCCACGCAGATATTCTTCACATATTGGAGGGAAGTATCCCAAAAAATCCAGTTGTGGAAGCGAGGGCTTTGTTCGGTTAAGTTTCTGCAGTAAACTTTCACGCACTGGGAGGCCATCCCAGTCAAATCAGACGTGAAGGGCAGAAGCTTTGTTTGGATAAGTTCTCACAATAATTGTCCACGCACCGGGAGGCCATCCCAGTCAAATCAGATGTGGATAGTGAGAATTTTGATGAAGGCTATTGCAGATTACTGTGACCGGCGCACCAGCCAGGGCATACGGTACAGAGCGATAGAACCTTGAGCCTCACCGCGCTCAGTGCAATTGGTGAGTTATCAGTTACCAGAGCAGCTTGTATGTGTCACAGATCATCAAAAGAGGGATTCGTATTCTCCCGGGTGTCTGTCTCACTGTCTGTATCAGGTACTGTCGCTTTAAATCACATCTCCGTGCGCTCTGTCAGTAACTCATTCAGAGCAGTGTGCTGGCTGCAGCAGCGAGAAAACCCCTTTGACCCCCCCTCCTCTGCTAATCACGTTATCAGGCATTCTGTTTCTTGGCTTTGATTTTTATTTTTTTAAGCTAGTTTTTTTGGCTACAGGTTTTAACGTGAGAATTATCAGGCATTCAGACTGAACTATATTCATTTTTTGCTATTCTGAGGAATAATAATAATTTTTTTTTTTTTTTTTTTTTTTGATACGTGATTTCAGTGGCTATAGAGACAGCAAGCAGAGATATAAGGAAGGGAGGGGGGAAGCAGCCAGCTGACATTCCAGAGATTTTTAATTAGCTGTTTTAGTAACAAGGGTTGTTTTTCAGAGTTTTATGATTAATACGGTTTTTCTTTTCTCCCCTTTTTGGTGAATTTATTTTTTTTTGTTTTCTTTTTCTAGAGTTTTTTTTACTAAATCTAACTTTTGTTTTTAAAATTTTTCTTTTAAGTACATTTTTAAATGATTTTGGAGAGATTTTTTCTCTAAGCAATTTATTTTAGAGCTTTATTTCTCCAGCCATTTTTTTTTTCTACAAGCTTGCTTTAGAACAAGGTCACATAGATAAGGAGAATTACAGGCTGAGGGAGAGAGCAGACACAAACTACGCAGTGGTCTGAGTAGCCCCTCCCGTCGGGCATTCGGCAAGGAAATTTTTTTTTTTTTTTTTTTTTTATGTGAATAAGTTTGAAAAGGTGTTAAATCATCTGTGAGAAAAAGATCACTGACATGTCACAAGAGCAGAATTCAGAGTCACACACATCACATGTCCATCATGTGGAGACACGGGACAGGTGTAGGCTGCTCTCATTGAGTAAGGAGCCTTGTACAGGGAAAAATGCTCCCCGCCTCTCTCCACAGGGAGAAGGCATTTTTGTTTCAACCATCCCCTCTCAAGAGTCACAGGGGGGACACCCTCTCCTTTTTCTTCTCTCAGTCCCTTTCTCTTTCTTCTTCAGACTTTTCTCCTCTTTCCTCGCTGCCATCCCTCTCATTCCTTCTTTTCCCTCCATCACATCTCTGACACATCCATTTTCTTCATCTTCCTCTTCTTCTATCTCTTCCTCTCCAACTCTCAAATCTTGTTCTTCATCTTCTTCTACTTCTCCCCCTCCATCTTTCTTCTCTCTCTCTCCTCTATCTTTCTCTCTTTTCCCTCTTTCACTCTTCTCTCCCTCCCCTCCTCTTTCTCTCGCTCCTCCCTCACACCTCCCTTCTCTTCCTCTTTTTTCTACTTCGTCATCAACTGGGTCAACGCCCAATCCAAGCAATGTGGTGTCCCTGTATTCAGTGTCTCCAGCACAGGGCACTTTGTCTATCCCAAGCACAGTACAAACATTGCCAGTCATTATATCAGGAGAAGAAAGTACAGATCTCCCTACACAAAACGCTACATGTAGCCCCCAGACACAACAGTCCACTGCTAGGGCTTCACAGGGGAGTGGTATAGCTACAGGGCTGCTAGCATGGAACCATGACACTGATCCACCGCAGCCTCAGCAAGGAAGTGGGAAATCCCCATGCAGCAAGACAACTTTAAAGCCCAAATCTCACCCAGTGTATGCACCAAGTACACCATGTCACTTCTTATCTGATGAAGATGAAGATGCAACGTCACACATGCTGCCCAATACTAGGGAAGAAAACACACAAGCACCAATAGAGCAGGGACAGGTAGAGGCACCATCCTATGAGCCCTTCATCCCAAGCCAGGTGATCAGTATGCTGCCAGACCCAGGGATACACCCCATGCCATTTTGCCAAAAAATGCAGCAGATCCAGCGAACGTATGCAGCAGCCTGGACTGATCTCTGGACCGTAATGGAAATAAAAGCAGGAGATGCATTCTGGCCAATTATGAGAGAACACTTCAAGCTTCCAACAGAGTTAGATGCGTATGCCTGCGAGACAGGACCAAAGCTAATTGAGCAACTCAGAGAATGGGCCAAAAGCAGACTGACAGGACAAACTCTCAGCCTACATGTCACGAGTCAAGACAAGACAGAGTCTGTGGAGAAGTTCCATGACAGAGTAATGCAAGTGTTTCAAGATTTGGGCCTCATTACCCATGATCAGACACACAGACGGATGTTGGCACAGGCTTTTGTGCATGGACTGAGAGAACCAATCAGGAAACCACTGGTAGCAGCCAGGCCTGAGTACACGTCAATAGCAATGGATACCCTGCTCACAGTAGCAAAAAAGATTGAGTCCCGCCGGGACAGAAGGAATGTCAAGTGTTACAACTGTGGCGAGTTTGGTCATTTCCGGAACAAGTGCAGAACACTGACTTCACCCAGAAAAAGAAGAAACACAGAAAGCAGTGAAGAACCCCGTCCATAGGACAAGAGCACACCAAGTCCACAAGGAACCCCACCAGTGGGACCAATATCCTGAGAGTGGATGGCGTAGTCATATCTTTTCTTGTGGAACTCCGCAACCTCACCTACCTATCAGAATCTTCTGCTTCCTGCATGGGAATTGATGGTCAAGTCAGATATTTCCAGATTATGAAGCCCCTGAGCGTGTGGACTCAGCCAGAACACTCCATCATGTCCCGGTTTGTTGTGTAAAAAACCTGCACCCTCAACCTATTGGGAGTGGACCTACTGCAGAAGCTGAAAGCGACCAGAGTGTTCCAGGAAGATGGGACCATGACACTTTCTTCACCCCTGACCCAAGAAGAAACAGGTACCTCAAACAACCACACTGCAGACCTATCACAGGAGGTGCTGGACATAGTACCAGAAAAACCACTCCATCACCCAGGGTCAAGATGTCTCTGACCAACTGAAGGTCTAAGTGAGCTCGCCTAAGAAGACGGCCTGAGAACTTTGACATTGGCCAGGATATTCAACTCAAGAAGGACTCTACTCGCTTCATGCAATGGCAACACCTCATCCAGCTCTAACGCCAGAGGTTCATCTTTTGCAAGCACCAGGAGGTGCCCCCTGCAATCAACCAGTTCACCCAGGCCCTAGACCGGAAAAAGGCCACTCAGCTCTTCAAACTTGTGCACAAATACTGACCTGAGACCGAGCTGGAGAAAAAGAAACTACTGATGGCCCGTGCTGAGAAAAAAGCAGCCGTTTAAGGAGACGTCCCAACAAGAAGACCCCCTGTGACCAGAACAGGTGCTAACACAGTAACTGTCTTGGTGGAGAACAAGAAAGCCAGCTGGTCGTCATCTCTCATGATGTGGATCCTAGTAGACGGCTTGTTTTCCCGCCAGCTCTGCACCAGCAGATGGGAGTCCCCTGCTGCATACTGAAGGACAAGGCCAAACTGGGCTGCCTCGCCCATGGGAATCAATCCCAGCTTTCCACAGTGAAGAAAAAGACTGTAAACCCCACTGAGTTCAGAATGGTGCAAGGCCTGGAGGCTGCGAAAGAGGCTACGGTATTTGAAACCCCAACAGTACTGAACCATCACACTCTGCTCTCAAGAGTCCCAGTCACCGCAACGGTATTCACGGTGATCAACCTGGCCAGTACCTTCTTCAGTGTTTCCCCTCCATCTGGAGGCCTGCTTTCACGCACCAGTGCAGTGCATATGGACAATGTTGCCTCAAGGTGCTCAAAACAAGCACTTCAAGTTTCACCAAGACAATGTCCTCCATCTTCGTCAACTGGATTGCAGAATATGCAAGAGTCACTCTTCTACAACACGTGGATGACTTTCTCTTTTGTGTGGTTGACATCGACACCTGCACAGCCTATTCCTTATCTCTCCTACTCTACCTGGAAGAACAGCAACGCAAGGTCTGGAAGAACAAAGTCCAGTGATGCCAGAAGCAAGTTACATCCCTGGGACACTGTATTGCCCACCAGACGAAACACATGTCAAAAGACTGGAAGACCACTGTGGAGAAGATGGCTCCCCCAACAACTCCAAGAATGCTGCAGGACTTCCCTGGTCTAGTGTCATATTGCAGAATCTGGATCCCTGATGCCTCAGTCCTAATGCAGCCTCTGTGCGCTTTCATCAACGCAACCCGCTCCTTCTATCAGACGCAGCCTTCAACCCATTCAGGAGATTGGAAGAACTCCACAGTCTCAGCGCCAATACCAGGCCTACCTGACTATGAAAAGTCTTTCCGTCTACCTGATGGAAGAAAGAAGATCATGCTACTGGAGTCCTGGCACGGATTCACGGGGGAAAACAGAGACTTTTAGGCTGCCTCTCAGCCCGCTTGGATCCAGTTGCAAGAAGAGCACCCTCCTGCCTGATGGCAGTATCTGCAGCACACACCCTCCTGGACAAGGTTGCTGAAATCACTCTTGGACAGCCACTGGAAACTCTCACTCCACATGACATCTTGGCAATCTTCAATCAAGCTCAACCAACAGTAATCTCTCCACCGCCAGGCATCTTTGTGGCGCCTCTATTGCCTTTGTCTCATAATGTCACTGTCTCCAGACCTACAGTCCTCAGCCCGGCCACTCTACTCCCACTCCCAAGGGGGGATACTTGGATGGCTCCAGAAGAAGTTTCAACACAGGAAGTGCAGTGACCAGCAATCAAGAAATCCTGTGGTCCAGAAGTCTGTCACCTAGCCTGTCAGCCCAGGAAGCAGAATTGATAGCGCTGACGAAGGCCTGCCAGATGGCAGAAGGCAAGACTGCAAACATCTACACGGACTACAGGTACTCGCATGGCATAGCACACGACTTTGGACCCATCTGGGCTACAAGGGACTTCATCACAGCAAACGGGACAACCGTGAAGCATCATGGAGCCTTCAGGGACCTACTGGGTATACTCCAACTTCCAAATGGTGGCAATTTGAAAAATCAAAGTGCATGGAAAACTGAAAACAGAAGAGGCATGAGGCAATAACATGGCGGACATGGCAGCCAAAGAAGCAGCCAAAGGAAGACAACATGGAGAAGTGGGAGAGGTCGTAGAGCCGGACTGCTACTACATGACGACTGAAGACAAGAACCTGACAAAAAGACGTCCTGGGATCTGCTCAAGAAGTTACAAGACCAAGCTCCAAAAGGAAAAGAGCTGAATGCGAAAAAAGCAACACGTGAAGAAGGAAGGCTATCAATAATAGACTTCAAACTCTGCCTACCACAAAGTATGCACCCTATGGTGGTCCAATGGGTACATGGACCCACATCCACATATCAAAGACACAGATGAATGATCTGATTGGTGCTTACTGTTTCGCTTCAGGGATCTCCACCCTAACAGCCAAATTCACCAGCAGCTGTCTGACCTGCGGCAAATGCAAGCCTGGACGTATGGAAGAAAGACCCCCTCACCTCATCTGGAAAGACCACTCTACCAGCTTCAAAGGATCCAGATAGACCACATCCAGATATCGCCAAGTGAAGGATTCAAATACGCCATTGTGGTCAAAAGAAGAATTTTCAAGATGAACAGAAGCCTTCCAAGTCAGCAAAGACTACTGCAACGAAGCTACTTTCGGAAAATAGTGTGCAGATACGGGGTTCCAGAAATGATAGAAAGTGATCAGGGACCCGCATTCACAGCAAATCTGACACACAAGACCCGATTAGCAGTAGGGTCAGATTTAGGCCTACACACTCCTTACCACCCCCAGAGCAGCAGGAAGGTAGAAAAAAAAACTGAACGAAACACTTAAGAATAGAATGCTGAAAAATTGCCCAAGAGACACGCAAACCATGGCATGACACACTCCCTATTGCACTGTTTAGCATAAGGCACACTCCCAGAGACCCAGAAAAGCTGTTTCGTGCCTGCATCTTCTGCTAACAGATAAGACATTTTCTTCTTTTAGTTTTTTGGTGCCTGCATTTTGTCCTGCACTTCTGTGGGGGTCTGCCGGGTCCCCTTCGGGGGGCTTATGCTCCTCTCAGTTTAGTTCAGCCACTGTTTGTTCATTTGCCTTTTCCAGTTTTTTCAGTGGTTGCTGTTTAGTTTTTGTTACACCAGAGAACTAATTTAGGTGGTAGAGGTCGTGTGATCTCAGGTGTTTTTGTAATTAGTAGAGTTGGTACTTTTCAGGGTTTTTTGGGGTTGCAGTAAGTGCCTCTCCTATCCTCTTCTATCTAGACAGATTGGGCCCCAGCGTTTGCTCATTCTATTTTCTGTCTGTGTCTGTATTTCCTCTTGTCTAACCGCCATTACATGTTTGGGGGCTTCTTATGTTCTTTGGGGATCTGCTCCGGGGCAGATAGCTTTCCTTTTTCTATCTTTAGGTGTAGTTAACCTCTCAGGCTGTGACGAGGCGTCTAGGACCAACGTAGGAACGCTCCACGGCTGCCTTTAGTTGTGGTGGTTAGTCAGGGTACTGCAATCCCATAGATTCCAACCTCTCTGGTGTATTGCCTTTTTTTGCCTGCTCTCCTCAGCTACCAAATCATAACACTTATGTAATTGAATTGGTCAAAAACTAATGTCCATTCTCGAGTTTTTTCTCCTCACTGCCAGATTTGATGATCCTGTCCAAGAGCCCCAGATGACATCAACCTCTGTGTAACTAGAGGGAAAGCCTGTTTGAATCCACGTATCGCATTGCAAGGAAGCTCCCGTACCAGGAGAGACACCTAAGCCATGAAGGATGTCGTGGATGCTCTGACTGACCAGACAGATGACCTACCTGATGAGTTCAAGGCCAGAGACCAAGTTAAAGCAGGATTTGAGTCACTATAAACAAAAATGTTGATTGGATAAATTACATCTATTATAACCAGCAGAGATTTGTTAACTTCACCATAGATGCTGTAAAAGGTTTGGCAGCACAGTTAGGCCCCACTTCCATTATGGCATTCCAGAATAGAATGGCTTTGGATATGATTCTAGCTGAGAAAGGAGGTGTTTACAAAATGATCAAAGACACCTGTTGCACCTACATCCCAGACAACACTGGCCCAAATGGTAAAGTCACAATGGCAATACAGAAACTTAATGAGTTATCAGAGGAACTGAAACAGAACTCAGGTGTCACTGACCCATGGGATCGATACTTTGGGTGGATGAGTGGGTGGCAGAAAATGTTGGCACAGGTTGGGACAGCCATTATGGGGGTTCTCATTTTTGCATTAATTACTGGTTGCTGTGTAATTCCTTGTATCCGCAGGATAATGGAAAAAACTGTTCAGGAGACAACCAATTTGATGCCACTCACCATCTTGGACCTCGCACCAGTCCGGATAGAACTGCCTGGCTTGACCAGATCTCCGAACTACCTCCAGACTGAGAATACACATCCTTGATGAAACATCCTATCAAATAAAGAGACTATGATTGCAAACACATAAACCCCCGACAGGGACAGTCCTCCTGACCGCCCATTTGCGAAAAGTCTATATTCGGTGGGGGAGACATGCGCTAGGGGTGTCTCAACTCGCCGGCAGAACAAAAGAGTTGCAGCGCTTGGGCCAGGAGCAGGTTTTTTAGGGCAAGTGTATCTAAGGGGGGACTGTCATGGAAATATATATGTATTCCATATATTCAAAGTATATTCACATATATGTATTCACAATTCACAGTTAGATAGATCTCACTTGCTAAAAAAAACTTGTGCTCACATATTTCTAGGCCAGCTATAATCAGTCGTTTTAAAGAAATCTGGCCTTCATAAGAGGCCTTCGTAAAGGAACAAATGCATGAAGTACAAAAAGTCCTATTAGATATCTGTTGTTTACATTATAGTTATGCAAGACAACTAGGTCACAAGAATATAAACAATAATTCTGCAACTTCAGCTCTTTTAATCATGATTATCATAATTATCATATTTACACTAGAACAGCCAATAATCTAGCAGCTTTTAATTGTATGTTAATTGAATAACCAGCCCCTTTTTGTAAACGTATAAAACCTTGAATGAATAATAAATGTATGTCTTTGACGAACTGTTATACTGACACTTTCGTGTGGACAGTCCTCATTTCGTTCTGAGCGCTCAAAAAGACATTATATAGAGATTTGGACATGGCAAGCAGCAAACACAGGATATTTTTATCCTAATTAAATTTCCATATCAGGAGAAGCTTTGTATGCGGTTGTGGGAAGAAGAGATAAGAGGGGAGTAGAGGAGGAGATTTTGAGAGGATCGAAGGTTGCGTGTGGGTATGTACCGGGAGACCATGTCACAGATGTATGGCTTATGGCTGCATCCAGTTGTAAGGTGGCGAGGGTGGTAGTTGTGGCAACAAGTTGTAGTGTTCCCACACCCTGGCGCCCCACAAATGAAACATAATGTCCCTTCTGCTGTATGTACAGCATGTGCAACAGAACATTCACATTTACTGCCATTGTCTCCTCTGTTTCTGTAATTCCATCTTCAGCTCCAAGGGTCTCACAAACAACTCCTGAGACAGTGTTCATTCTTTACTCATCAGTGGGGTTTTCAGTATAGCTGCGGCACAGTGCATACAGAGTGACATTGCTAGAGCCTTCCCCATCTTCCTAGCAATCCCTGCTCGTACTGGGCAATCCCTGTCCTGTCTTGACAATGACTGCTCTTCCTGGACAATCCCTGTCCCGTCCGTGCTTTTAGGCCCACCAGTTTCCTTCCATTCCCCTTGTCCGGTCTCAAAAGGAGAAAATAAAAGGTTCGCCTAGTACCGGTAGAAGACCCCGGATCCTATTTGAAATGGCTCCGTTTAAGCTGGTGACCGCCCGCACAACACTCAACCTGGGGCCCCTTCTTGCCGATGCAACCTCATTCCCACGGCTGTCAGACTGACACTGTTCACTGCTGCATCTCAACTAACTCTAATCAGGAAGTCACTCACTACATCCCACTGCTCTGTACTGCACCCCTCAGTAACTCCTCCTGTCTGGAAAACCCCTATGCTGACTATACCTAGGCTAATACTCTTATTCCCTATCTCTAGTTTGCCCCCACTATTCTAATCCCACTATTGTCCTATGTTAACTCTAATCCTATACACAACACATATCAAATACATGCACATTGCAGTACATAAACATATTATCACTTATAAATTCTTTGGAACTGCACCCATAAAATGTGTCCAAAGAGAGGAAAGCATATGACAGTCTCTGTCACCTCCTTACACAGGTCTTGGAGTTTACTGCACTATATAAGGACACAACACTTATGTCACGATCTTAGGCTGCCCAGTGACCTCCAGGACTTTGACGTGGCCAGAAGTCTTGAAGATGCAGCTCGCAATGGCAGCAAGAAGAGCAGCAGCGAGGAAACAGAACAGGTGAGCATTATTTTTTATTTTTTTTCAAAGGTAGATATATAGGTATAAGAATATGACACTAATTCCAAACCATTGAATTGTCACAAACCAGGCAAAAAAAAGTCAGCTTTTACACAGCTATAGGCAAATCCATACACTACTGGATTCTTTTCTTACTTATTTTCAGATGGACAGGCCTGTATTCACCCTCCTCCTACTGCCATACAATTATTGGAAAGGCCAAATAAAATGCATGATTTTCAAGTCTTTGTTTTGATAAGTTAGCTTAAATAGACCAAGATACAGTATCTGCCAAAATATAAGATGTGTATGATGCCAAGTAATAAATCATAAGTTCCTGGCACATGACAGTGATTTATAATATTCAGAATGATATCCCAGAAGCCGACTAAGTACAGTACAAACTAACCAAATTGTGCTGATAAGTTTTGAAAGTATGTAGTATACAGCAATAATCAGAAACATTTTTCAGGGGAATAATGCAGAACTCGGTTCAGCTGGGGCAAATACATTTTCCCATGTCAACATTTTTGATCTGGCGAAATGGTTTAACTCACTGAAGGGGATCATGTCTTAAAAGTAATGAAAAACAAAAAAGTATTCAAGGTAGGTATCAGTAGCAAGTAAACCTGGTAGATGTCGGGAATTACTGGATTTCTTTCTATGGACCAAGTACACTTAAAGGGCCTGGTGGCGGGCATATGAACCCATCAGCAGAGAGAACACTTATGGTGGAGGGTGCACAGACATTGCTATTTCTGTTATAGGGTATGCTGTCAAGATAAAGTTAAAAACCTCAGGGAACAACTAAAGCATCGGGGTTCTTGGGGCACGGGGATTTTAGAGGTGAACACTGAGTGCTTTCTTTCTTTTATTACATTTTCTACAACTATTTTTTAACAATCTGCCAACTCTTTTAAAGCAACTTAAATTCAGTCAGCTCCAAAATCTGAAAGAAGTTACTCATTGGTCCTCATACGGGACTTAGAGGGGACAAACCTTAGTTTAATAATCCATTAGATAGTTTTGGAGAAAACATTTTTTATCTTCATATACAATTAAGGTGATATGGACAGAAGTCATGCAGTCTGGTACATCCTTCCTCCCACAGTTTCGTCGGGCTAGCTCAGCGTTGTCAATCAACGCAGTGAGGGCAGAAGTAGCCG